>CM056052.1:398643452-399353321 GCA_029574335.1 Rana kukunoris
GGTCCATGCAGACTTTATGTGGAAGGTGGCAGAACAGATCTTTCTGAAACACCAAACGCCAACGGCGGTAAACCGCTCTGGACGTCGGGCTGCTGGTGTTGTGAATCCTGAGCGACTGACTGGTCGCCATTTTTTGGACCACGTTCCACCCACTGAAAAAAAAAACAGCACCCACACGGATGTGTGTGGTTTGGTGCTCCAAGAGCGATGACAACGGAAGAAAAATACGCAAAGAAACACGCTTCTGGACTGCGACATTGGACTTTGTACTGTACCTTGCTTTAAAAATTTTCATACCCGAGACATTTACTGAATAATGATATTGCACCCTTGTTTGACCCCCCAAAAAATGTGAGTTTTTGAACATATTATTTGTTAAAATGTATTGAATAAAAAGTATTGTTATTATTAAATTATTATTTGTTATTATTTATTATATTATAATTTAGGATTTTGTGTATCAAACTTTGTCATAGTCTACTAGACTCTGGTTTGGACAGATTTAGGTGAGTTATTCCTAAGAATTGCAGGCCTGCAATCTAAAACGCTAAATTTCCATGCAAAATAATGGTACCGCTTTCAGCACCTAAAATCTGAAAGAATCATACCGCCAGGGAGGTTAAGTGGCTCTTTAGTTCTTCTTCACTTTCTGCCATTGGTGTTGTATCGTCTGCATATCTCAGGTTGTTGTTATTTCTCTCTGCTATCCATAGGCATGCACACAGGGTGTGCCAGGTGTGCCCAGGCACACCCTAATCACCCCGTTCAGCATAGATCCCCCCTACTACACTACCCCCCCTTCTCCCCGCACCGCTGCTGGCTTCCCTCCTCTCCTCTCCTGGCGGCAGATGCTGCAGGAATGTTTTAGGATGAACGGGGGAAGGGGCTGGTAAATATGTAATTTACTGAGCCCTTCCCTTTCTGAATGAACACAGTGAGCAATCGGTAGTGTGTGTTTGAGCTTTGGGGTGCACACCCTAATGCAATAGTTGTTCCATGTCCTGTTCTAACTGTTGCTTCTTGACTTGCATACAGGTTTTTCAGAAGACAGATGAGGTGTCCTAGTATTCTCATTTCTTTCAGTATTTGCCACATCTTGTTGTGATTCACACAAAAAAAGGCTTTAACCACTTGCATACTGGGCACTTACACCCCCCTCCTGCCCAGGTAAAATTTCAGCTTCCGGCACTGCGTCGCTTTAACTGACAATTACGCGGTCGTGCGACGTGGCTCCCAAACAAAATTTACATCCTTTTTTCCCCACAAGTAGAGCTTTCTTTTGGTGGTATTTGATCGCCTGTGCGGTTTTTATTTTTTGCGCTATAAACAAAAAAGAGCGACAATTTTGAAGAAAAATACAATATTTTTTACTTGTTGCTATAATAAATATCCCAATAAAAAAAAAAAAAATCTCAGTTTAGGGCGATACGTATTCTTCTACATATTTTTGGTAAAAAAAATAAAAAATCGCAATAAGCGACTGGTTTGCGCAAAAGTTATAGCGCTTACAAAATAGGGGAGAGAATTATTATTTTTTATTATTTATTTTTTTTACTAGAAATGGCGGCGATCTGCGATTTTTAATGGTACTGCGACGTTATGGCGGACACATCGGACACTTTTGACACATTTTTGGCGCCATTCACATTTATACTGCGATCAGTGCTATAAATATGCACTAATTACAGTATAAATGTGACTGGCATTGAAGGGGTTAACACTAGGGGGTGAGGAAGGGGTTAAATGTGTGTAGCCCTGTTGTTGATTTCAGCTCCTTTAAGAGAAAAGATATTGCAGCTGCAGGTGGAGCCGGAGAGCACAGCTTTGTGGGGATTGTAGACACAGCCACTGAGGAATTACAAATGAAAATGGATACTTAGACTACAGTTCCCAGAGTGCTACAGGAGAAAGAAGGAAGTGAACTCTGGGGCAAGAGGTGGCTGGCCTCAGTCTGGTGTGAGGAGACAGGGAGAACAGACTGCTGTTGCTTGGGTGTGCCGCCTGTTTGTGAAGAGACTGTGCTGACTTGTCACACGTGCCTTCCTGAAGTGACATCTGCTACACAGGGAAAACGGCTGTTTGTTCCTGGCTGGAAGAGGATCCTCTGGGGCTGTGAGTAAGGTGCCACCCTGCTGAGAGGACACTGCGGGCGGCGACTCGGCCCGGACGGACGCCAAATTTGATGACCAGAACCCCTGATGACATCAGACTTCAGCTCCTATATACAGCTCTTCATCGCAGAAGATAATTGCTGACATCCCTGCCGGCTACAGACGGACATCTCCCTCCGTGGATGGGTGAGAGGCCTCCGGCCCGTTGTCATTAACCATACACACAGATTTTCACCGTTCATATTGGGCCCCAACGTTGGCTAGCTGAAGAAACTACCACTGGCCAGTGGGTTAGGTACCCGGGTACATTGGGACTAAGTTTATATATATAAGTTCACAGTTAGAATAACCGCATTTATCGTTCATCACTGTTATGCTGGTGTCTCATATGCAGTCTCTGTGTTATGCTGTGTAGAGATAAATGTTGATGTTGTATATTGCTATTCAGATTATTATATATACAGTAAATAGTTATTTAAACTTTCACAAGGTGTGCTGGTGTGCTGTGGATTCATTGTTAGTGGTGTGTCACAGAGGTAAAACAGAAGACCCGATCATCCAGCGGCTCCTTCGGGGGTGAGCACTACACGTGGGGTTCTCGTCCGGGATCTTTTCTGATACCTCTCGCAAAGTGATAACCACACAAACGAGCCAGCAATGGATCCAAACACAGCAGCAGAGTGGTGCGAGGAACAAAATGGCCAATTAGGGCTGAGTGTAGTAATGGACATTCCTGCTGACAAATGGACAGAGGAACAGATCCGTCAAGCAGTAACTACACTAGCACCTGACCAGAAAGTGTTTGTAATAGACACAAAAATAGATCAAGAAATCTCCCATACCTATGCCCTACTAGAATGGAAGAAGGGAGTTCCAACCTGCTTCCAGGGTGATAGCATCCAGCTAACCGGAGAAGTTAAAGCACGGTTACTCCCTCTAGTCACCTCAGCAAGTTGTTTGGAGGGACCAAGCCAGACCATGTCAGACACAGTGGAAGTAACTACCACTTCTGTGCCAACCACTAACTACCCCCCAGCTTCCTTCTTCATGGACATAGGAAAACTGGTAGAGAGCGTTATAAAAATTTCCTCGCCCTCTGTGAACTATGGCTACAGGAAGTTGAGAATCTTTTCTGGAGTGCAGCCTGTACCTCCTGGAGAAGAAGAGTATGAAACCTGGATGGAACAGGCTATGCAAGCACTGGAAGAATGGGATGTTCCAGAGGCTCAAAAGAAACAGCGCATTACTGAAAGTCTGAAAGTCTAAACAAAATGCTATACCAGATTGTACTAAAGAAAGGAATAGAGTCTAGGGATATGGATCAAGTAAGAATGAAACAGATCCTGAGAGGCGCTCTGAGTTCTGACCCTATCTGGATCCAGTTGAAAACTTTACAAGGAGGTACCCCTTTGCCATACTCTGATCTCATTAAGATGGTAAGGGAGGAAGAGGCTATCCTAGAGGAGAAAAAGAAGGGCTCAGGATTTTCATTTCCTGCTGAGGTTCGAACGCTCAATGTGTCGAATGGGAATTCAGAAATAGAGAAATTAAAGGCGCAAGTTTCCCAGCTGACGCAAATGCTAACCCTATTGTCTGCAGGTGTCAAGTCGCCCCTTGAAAAAGTCACGTCAGAACCAGTTCCTGATTCTACCACTCAGGTGGTGCCTATCAAGAAACCGTCAAACATCTGCTATAACTGTGGAGGAGTGGGTCATTACCGAAGTATCTGTCCGAGCCCATCGAATTCAAGAGGAAGTTATCTACCGGCGGGAAACTACAGAGGGCCCCAGTGAGGGAGCAAACTGGGTGCCCAACTACTGAAGACTGCTCTGATTCCCAGGATACCAATAAGAGGCCCAAGTCTTTACCCAGAGCCCCCCCTGCTACGACAAAAAGATCCCCTCCCTTGGTGTCTGGTCCTGTGTCACAGGGAAGCAATGCACACCCACAACCTAAACCCCAGTTAGGGGGAAGAAAACAACCACCACGAGCTAGGAAGAAGGCTAGAGTGCAGCCGACTGGGTCTATGCCTTCTACTACTCCGAAGAAGTTCCCTGACAAGTTGATAGGTCCTTCACCCATTATCCCAGTTCAAGTAGAAGGGGTTTACACGAAGGCTCTCCTCGATTCAGGTGCTCAAGTAACACTGATTTACCGGGACTTCTACCAGAAGCATTTGAAGCATCTACCCCTGATGGAGTTAGAGGATCTCGAAATCTGGGGTATTGGGACTCAGAAGCTTCCATATGATGGGTGTCTACAAGTGAAGCTGGAGTTCAGTTCGGCAACTGTTGGGCAACCAGGGGTCTGTGACGCCTTGGCCATTGTATGTCCCCGCCCACCAGGAGCTAATCGGAGTTCTATAATAGTGGGGACAAATACTGACTTGGTGAGACGCCTTATAACTCCGTTAGTGACGGAAGAGAGTTCTACTTCAGAGGAGATGCACCCGATGTTGCGGCCAATCTACCAGCGGATTATACAAGAACAGAGGGCCCCTGCAGAAGTGGGAGGGCTTTGGAGATTAGAAAGAGCGGAGAAGGTCTTACAGCCAGGAGAAATGACTAGTTTCCGGGCCTCAGTCAAGTTGAATTGGTCACAACCAGGCCCCTATGTGGTCCTGGAAACTGATCCCAGAAATGTGAAGAGATCTGGAGTGGAATTGGTGACGGAGATAATATCCACCAGAGCCCTACAGCGGGCCCGTGGGAGAGTCTCTGTAAGTGTATGCAATGTGTCAGACTACCCAGTGACCTTGAAGGCACGGATGCCGATTGGACAAGTGGCCACTGCCACACCCCTCTCACCCACTGAATTGGTGGGGGGAGTAGACAGAGAGATCCCAGCTGAACGGTTCTATCCTAAAGACGCTCCAATCTCGCCTGAGTGGAAGAAGCGAATTCAATCTCAACTCCTCAAGTGGCAGGATTTGTTCTCCAAGGATGAGTTTGATGTGGGATGTGCTAAGAGCACTCGACACCGCATTCGCCTCCAAGATGACAAGCCCTTTCGAGAAAGGTCACGGCGAGTCCCATTGGGAGATCTAGATGACCTAAGGGAACAACTGGCTGAATTGAAAAGGACCAGGATAATCCAAGAATCCAGGAGTCCCTATGCCTCACCCATTGTGGTAGTTCGCAAGAAAAACGGTTCCATCCGTTTGTGCATAGACTACCGCACAATCAACCAAAGAACCATTCCCGACCAATACACTACTCCTCGAATAGAAGATGCCTTACAGTGTCTGTCTGGAGCAAAGTGGTTTAGTGTACTTGACCTGCGAAGTGGGTATCACCAGATACCCATGCATCCTGAAGATAAAGAGAAGACTGCTTTCATCTGTCCACTGGGATTCTTTGAGTTTAATAGAATGCCCCAAGGCCTCACAGGAGCCCCAGCAACTTTCCAACGACTAATGGAAAAGACGGTGGGAGACATGAACCTGATTGAGGTACTAGTGTATCTGGATGACCTAATAGTCTTCGGAAGAACACTGGAAGAACATGAGCAGCGGTTGGAAAAGGTCTTGAAGCGGCTGCATGAAGAAGGATTGAAACTTTCCTTGGAGAAGTGTCAATTCTGTCTGCCTTCAGTCACATACCTGGGACATGTTGTTTCAGCAGAAGGCATATCAACTGATCTTAAGAAGTTGGAAGCTGTGGCTTCATGGCCGAGACCTCGTAATATTACTGAACTCCGGTCCTTCCTGGGATTCTGCTCATACTATAGAAGGTTCGTAGAGGGGTTTGCCAAGATAGCTCAGCCTCTGAACAAACTTCTAAGAATGGAAGGAGCAGAAGATGAATCAATGCCCTTTGAGCCGGGTTCATCAGCCCACGGGCCTAGGAAGCCTCGTGAATCAATCCAGGAGGAATGGACCGACCAATGTGAAAGAGCTTTCCTCCAATTGAAAGGAAGTCTAACACAGGCTCCTGTCCTTGCCTACGCTGATCCTGCCAAGCCTTATGAACTACATGTGGATGCTAGCAGAGAAGGGCTAGGAGGAGTACTATACCAGGAATATGATGGCCTCCTGAGACCGGTGGCATATGTGAGTCAGGGTCTCACCCCTTCTGAGAAGAATTATCCCACTCACAAGTTGGAGTTCCTGGCCTTGAAGTGGACAGTGGTGGACAAACTAAAAGACTACCTGTACGGGGCCAATTTCGTGGTCAGAACTGACAACAATCCACTCACTTACATTCTCACTACGGCAAAACTGGATGCCACTGGGCACAGGTGGTTGGCTGATTCACCAAAAGAGGCTCGTCTGGTCCACAAAGAGTGGGAACGGTTGAAACTGCTAGACGGGGTGGTCTACCGAAGGGGCCCCTCGGATGACTTGGAAGAAAAGCAGCAGTTGTTCCTCCCAGAGAAGCATAGAGAAAATGTACTGAGAGCTTTGCATGATGACCATGGTCACTTAGGATCAGAAAGAACTTTCAAACTGGTCCGAGACAGATTCTATTGGCCCTGCATGAGATCTGAAGTTGAAAGCTACTGCCATTCCTGTCTAAGATGTATCCAGAGGAAAACTTTACCTTCGAGGAATGCTCCAATGAGCCATCTACAGAGTCAAGGACCCATGGACCTGGTGTGCATTGACTTCCTGTGCCTAGAGCCTGACACTAGTGGACAGGGAAACATCTTGGTGGTGACAGATCACTTTACCCGTTATGCTCAAGCTTTTCCAACCAAAGATCAACGTGCTCCTACTGTAGCCAAAGTCCTAGTAGAAAAGTTCTTCGTTCATTATGGTCTACCTCAGAGGATCCATTCTGATCAAGGCAGAGACTTTGAAAGTCGGCTCATCAGGCAGCTCTTGGATCTATTGGGGATTCAGAAGTCGAGGACCTCCCCCTATCACCCCCAGGGTGATGCACAACCGGAGAGATTCAATCGTACTCTACTCAACATGTTGGGAACACTGTCGACCAGGGAGAAACAGCACTGGAGTCGGCATATCTCTACCATTGTGCATGCTTACAATAGCACAGAAAGTGATGCTACCGGATACTCACCGTACCGCCTCATGTTTGGAAGAGAAGCCCGATTGCCAGTAGATTTAGCTTTTGGCCTCTCCCTTGACCAGACGTCTATTGCGTCTCATCAGGGCTATGTGGATAGACTCAGGAAGAACCTGGCTTCTGCATTTGAGAAGGCCCGTTCGACCTCTGAGGGTAGAGAAAGAAGAAACAAATGAAACTATGACCTGGGGGTTCGGGTACAGGACCTACAGCCAGATGATTGAGTTTTGTTGAGAAATTTGGGTGCGTCTGCAAGACACAAGCTAGCTGATAGATGGAGTTCTCAGATCTACATTGTCTGTAAACAATTACCTGGCCTGCCAGTGTACCAGATTCGACCAGAGGGAAAGACCGGGCCACTGAAGAATTGGCATCGGAATCATCTCCTACCTCTGAATGAAGCTGTGAGGGTACCAGATAGAGATGAGTCTCCTTCACCCATTCCATCCACTTCCCGTCAAGCACCTGTTACCCGGTCACAACAGCCACCTTCTACAAGAGAAAGTGAGGACGACAGCGATGAGGAAGATGTGTGTCCGAGTTGGATGTGGCCATCTGAACCTATGGATGTCCATCCAACTATTATGGCTCCTGAGCAGGACTTGAGCAATTTGAGACCGGATGCCCCTGAATTTGTGCCTCAAGCAAACGAGGATATGCCCATGGAAGATAATTCTGTACCTTCTCAAGTGGAAAGTCTCTTGCCAGAAACCTCAGTGCTAGAGGATGCTCTTGTTCAGCCAGTCGAAGAGGAAACTGAATCCTCTCAGCCAACACTTCAAGTAGAAGGGGACTCCGCAGATGAGGGCCCATCATGGCTTTTAGAATCGAGGTCCAAACGACCAGTGCGACCCCCTCAGAGACTCACTTATGACTCACCAGGGAATAGCACAGAGGAAGCTGTAACTACTGTGCGAAGATCCCCCGAGGTGTCCACCTTGACCACAGAAGTATCAAAGGACTTGTGTCCAACTCAGGCCATCAGCACACCTTGGTGGAGTGTCCCTCTACCCACCCCACTTGCTAGACGCTGTCATAAACTGCATCTATCTGCACGCAGTAAAGGTATTCAAGTAGTTTAGTATAAACTTTATATGTGCCTTTATATTGTATATGCTGTCTGTAGAACCTACAAACGCAGTTTACCCTTTGGAGGGACCCAAAGACTTTAAGTAGGGGGAGAATGTAGCCCTGTTGTTGATTTCAGCTCCTTTAAGAGAAAAGATATTGCAGCTGCAGGTGGAGCCGGAGAGCACAGCTTTGTGGGGATTGTAGACACAGCCACTAAGGAATTACAAATGAAAATGGATACTTAGACTACAGTTCCCAGAGTGCTACAGGAGAAAGAAGGAAGTGAACTCTGGGGCAAGAGGTGGCTGGCCTCAGTCTGGTGTGAGTAGACAGGGAGAACAGACTGCTGTTGCTTGGGTGTGCCGCCTGTTTGTGGAGAGACTGTGCTGACTTGTCACACGTGCCTTCCTGAAGTGACATCTGCTACACAGGGAAAACGGCTGTTTGTTCCTGGCTGGAAGAGGATCCTCTGGGGCTGTGAGTAAGGTGCCACCCTGCTGAGAGGACACTGCGGGCGGCGACTCGGCCCGGACGGACGCCAAATTTGATGACCAGAACCCCTGATGACATCAGACTTCAGCTCCTATATACAGCTCTTCATCGCAGAAGATAATTGCTGACATCCCTGCCGGCTACAGACGGACATCTCCCTCCGTGGATGGGTGAGAGGCCTCCGGCCCGTTGTCATTAACCATACACACAGATTTTCACCGTTCATATTGGGCCCCAACGTTGGCTAGCTGAAGAAACTACCACTGGCCAGTGGGTTAGGTACCCGGGTACATTGGGACTAAGTTTATATATATAAGTTCACAGTTAGAATAACCGCATTTATCGTTCATCACTGTTATGCTGGTGTCTCATATGCAGTCTCTGTGTTATGCTGTGTACAGATAAATGTTGATGTTGTATATTGCTATTCAGATTATTATATATACAGTAAATAGTTATTTAAACTCTCACAAGGTGTGCTGGTGTGCTGTGGATTCATTGTTAGTGGTGTGTCACAGAGGTAAAACAGAAGACCCGATCATCCAGCGGCTCCTTCGGGAGTGAGCGCTACATGTGTATCCTAGGTGTGTTCTGTGGGGGGAGGGGGGGTGACTGGGGGGGGTGACCGATCTGTGTCCCTGTCGCTGTCTCTGTGTAAAACGGCAATGAGAGATGATTTATGAGAGATCATCTCTCATTCGCCCACAGATCGCATCGCAAACGGCCACTCTGATTGGCCGTTCGCCGCGATCTGTGATTGGCCGTGTCCAAGGGACACGGACAACACAGGGCTTCCCCGCAGCGCGCTCTACAGCGCGCGCTGGGAACGCCTAAAGGACATACCGTCAAATGACGGCATGTTGGATATTCAGGCCCGCGCTGTTGCCGTCATCCGACGGTAGCGCGGGCCTGAAGTGGTTAAAGCGGAGGTTCACCCTAAAAAACATCTATGTACCATTACATCCAGCATACTTCGGATATGTACAGTATGCTGTAAATACCGTCTAAAAGTTCTTTTTCACCCGGCTTCCAGGTTCTCTCTCCCGCGGGGGAATAGGCGTTCCTATGAAGAGGCGTAGATGATTGACGTGCGGTTAAGGCGCGTCGTACGTTCTGAAAATAGCCGAACTGGAACTCGGCTCTATACAGCGCCTGGGCACAGACTAGGAGCCGTGTAGAGCTGACTGCGCAGGCGCCATATAGAGCCGAGTCCCAGTTCGGCTATTTTCGGAACGCGTGACATGCCTTATTCGCACGTCAATCATCTACGCCTCTTCATAGGAACGCCTATTCCCCACGGGAGGGAGAACCCGGAAGCCGGGTAAAAAAGAACTTTTAGACGGTATGTACAGCGAAAAAAAAAAAAAAGTCCAGCAGTATGCAGTAAACATATCCGAAGTATCATGTAAGATGTAAGATGTAATTGTATATAATTGTTTTAGGGTAAACCTCCGCTTTAAGCTGGCCATATTATACCTATAGATTATTTGCAGATTTTCTATGGTTAGATGGAAAAAGTGCAACAGATTTCTCCATGTACGCTAAACTGTGAGGATGGAGGAATCTCCCACTAGGCCAAGCTTCAGTATCTTGCTAGTCGGCCCCACAGGCTGTTACCTTAAACAATGCCTTCACCCAAATCAGAATGTTCAGGTATTGTGAGAGACAGCGGGGCCGACTAGCAAGATATGAAAGCTTAGGTCAGTGGGAGATTCTTCCATCCACACAGTTCAGCGTAGATGGAGGAATCTGTTCCACTTTTTTCATCTGATTATAGAAAATCTGCAGATAATCTATAGGTGTATGGCCAGTCTTACTGTAGCAGAAGTAGACATTCTTCTGAAACTCCCATGCTTTCTCCACGATCCAGGAAATTTGGGCAATTTAATCTCTAGTCCCTCTGCCTCTTCGAAATCCAGCTTGTACTTGTGGTAGCTCCAGTGGCGGCAAACAACCCCCCAGCCGCCGCTGGAATGACACTAGCACAACTAACTAACTAACACAACTAACACCCACAGCAAACCCCCACCCCTGTCTGCCGGTTATTCGTTACCCTAAATGCCGGCAGTGAGAGCAGCGGTCAGGTCTGTGATGGAACCCCATACTCAAGTCTGAGTCTATCTGCCGTATCACTCCTCTGTCTGGTACCACACAATCCAAAACCCCTTAGCTTTCCCATTCTTTAGTCATAGCTCAGTGTAGGGTAAAACTTTAGACAGTTTATTAGAACCAGAATACAAGTCTTATATACAATTAAAGAGACGGTCCCTACCTCCTGCTCATATTACTCTAACAATACATCTGTCCAGAAACATAAATTAACATGAGCTAATTAACTAATCCCTTACAGCAGCCGATTTGAATCCCTAACTACAATACACATTATCATACAATACAGAACTCCTTCATACAATTGCAGGGTTATTTAGCAAAAACAACAATGGGTGAAAGAGTCTTAGAAGTTATACTAGACTCATTTACATTATAACAGACAACAGACAGACAGGTGGCTGGTAGGGATGAGCTTCGCGTTCAAAACGAACGTATGTTCGCCTAATTAGAACAAAAACGATTGTTCGCGGCAAAGTTTGAGTGAAACAAAACGGCCCATAATTCACTGCGACATTGCGCGCTGATGATTGGTCAAGCATGCACCATGACCCTTGACAGGTTGTTAATTGTTGACAGGTGATTCATGTACCTGTTGATGCCTCGTTAGTCATCCCCCTCATACTGACTTTATACAAGCCTGATTGTCTGCAATTGCCTGCTAGCCAATCAGCTCCGTTCGAGCTATACATAATTTCCCTCAACTAAGATGGCCCCCATAGAGCCTGAGGAAGAGGCACGCATGCCTCGAACGCGCGCACCGCCCTGTGACCTAACCCGGAACTGAAGCTCAGCTGCCTGCGCTCCACGGCTGCGTTCCATCACGCTGTCCCATCGTGTCCATACAGCTCCCTGTCTGACCAGCGCTGGAATACACTCAGGGACACCTATGGACTTTTGGATCAGCTGACGAACTGTACAGCATTCTCCTTTACAGTGAGAACCCAGAGCATTCAGCCATCACAGGATTACCAACATCAGCTGAGCACACCCATCCCGGAAGACAGGCACAGATGACACCTTTTATGCCCATGAACCCTGCAGCCTTGTGAGTAGTATCCTCATAAGAATTGTTTTGTTTTGTCACAGTAATAAAAAGTTACTACGCTTAGAGGGCGCCGCTTTTTGTTTTTCATGCACCATGACCCTGCATGCTTGGCCAATCACAACGCGCAAAAAACGAAGAACAATAATTGGCCAAAGACAGGGTGGCTTTGGCCAATTATGGCTCAGGGGGTTTAGTACACAGTCACTGTAACTGCGCGTGTGCTGTTTAATAGCAACTAAATGCATTTGCTGTAACTGCACGTGTGCTATTTATTTGCACCTAAATGCAGTCGCTGTTAATGCGCGTGGGCTATTTACTTGCACATAAACGCAATCGCTGTAACTGCGCGTGTGCTGTTTAATAGCAACTAAATGCATTTGCTGTAACTGCACGTGTGCTATTTATTTGCACCTAAACGCAGTCGCTGTTAATGCGCGTGGGCTATTTAATGGCACCTAAACGCATTAGCTGTCACATGTCACAGAGGTGGCAGGCTGGGCTAAGTGATGGCAGGATATTGGGAGGTGGGACGGCAGGGTGCTGGGAGTGAGGATTGCTGTGAGCAGGAATGGCAGGGTGCTGGAAGTGAGGATTGCTGGGAGCAGAAATGGCAGGGTGATGGAAGTGAGGATTGCTGGGAGCAGGAATGGCAGGGTGCTGGAAGTGAGGATTTCTGGGAGGAGGATGGCATGGTGCTGGAAGTGAGGATTGCTGGGAGCAGGATGGCATGGTGCTGGAAGTGAGGATTGCTGGGAGCAGGATGGCATGGTGCTGGAAGTGAGGATTGCTGGGAGCAGGATGGCAGGGTGCTGGAAGTGAGGATTGCTGGGAGCAGGATGGCATTGTGCTGGAAGTGAGGATTGCTGGGAGCAGGAATGGCAGTGTGCTGGAAGTGAGGATTGCTGGGAGCAGGATGGCATGGTGCTGGAAGTGAGGATTGCTGGGAGCAGGAATGGCAGGGTGCTGGAAGTGAGGATTGTTGGGAGCAGGAATGGCAGGGTGCTGAAAGTAAGGATTGCTGGGAGCAGGATGGCATGGTGCTGGAAGTGAGGATTGCTGGGAGCAGGAATGGCAGGGTGCTGGAAGTGAGGATTGCTGGGTGCTGGAAGTGAGGATTGTTGGGAGCAGGAATGGCAGGGTGCTGGAAGTGAGGATTGCTGGGAGCAGGATGGCATGGTGCTGGAAGTGAGGATTGCTGGGAGCAGGAATGGCAGGGTGCTGGAAGTGAGGATTGCTGGGAGCAGGATGGCATGGTGCTGGAAGTGAGGATTGCTGGGAGCAGGAATGGCAGGGTGCTGGAAGTGAGGATTGCTGGGAGCAGGATGGCATGGTGCTGGAAGTGAGGATTGCTGGGAGCAGAATGGCAGGGTGCCGGAAGTGAGGATTGCAGGAGAAGTTTGGTTTGTGGAGAAAGCAGCAACTTTGAAGGTATTTTTATTTTGTTTTTGAGCAACCATTAAAAAGGTCAGGGCAAGCACAAAGGGGGTGGGGTCAGGGGAGGAGCCAAGGGGCGGCAAAATAAGGTTTTGCCTAGGGTGTCAAAAATCCTTGCACCAGCCCTGAACACGTGCCACAACTATAGACACCCAGCCAGGGGGGGGCCCTGGCCTTTCCCCAAAGAAGCTGTTCCTTGAGCCCGGGCTACCCCTTTACATCCCAGATATCCCCCCAGCACTCTGACCCCTCTACACCCTAGATATCCCCTACCTCCTACCTACTTGATGTCTGTTTACCTGCACTGCCTCCATTGTAGGGGCCCCAGAGCATTACTTTGCCCGGGGGCCCATGATGCCATTAAGACGGCCCTGCACCCAGCAGGTGTGATATTTAAAGGAATTTTTCAATTTTTTTTTTTCACTTTAAGCATCATTAAAATCGCTGCTCCAGAAAAAACTACAGTTTTTAAAACTTTTTTTTTCCATTGATACATGTTCCCTGGGGCAAGACCCGGGTTCTGGAAGACGTTTTCCAACATTAAATTGAATACTGGTCTTTAAAATGATCGTTTTTGAATTCGAACGTTCGAGTCCCATAGACTTCAATGGGGTTCTAAATGTTTGCGCGAACCCGCGGTCTGTTCGAACGTTCTGGTGCGAACCGAACGCGTGTATGTTAGGCTCATCCCTATTGGCTGGAGTTGATGACTTTATGAATCAGTCACTATTTCTAAGATGTAATATACAGGGTTTTCTGGAGTCTGTGTGTCTTGGGAATCCACAGTAACACCACCTCAAGGGTCCCCAGGCATACAGCTCACAAAGAGCACCGTTCCCCCAAATGCCAGAGCCCATGATCGCAAGGCAAGAGGCTAGCATTCAGTCCAAAGCCTCTGTCCTGGCTAGGTCTGTCACAGGGTCTTTATGGAGTGCGGAGCTGATGCAGCCATCTTTTAGCGTGGTCGCCCCTGTCCTTAAAGTCGAAGTTAACCCTGTAGGTAAGTACCGTAGGTAGGTACCCGGACCTCCCTCCGTTCTGATAGTCCCCGACTATCAGTCGACTCGTGTTGTGTCTGCAGGTACCTGGGAGATCGATTTCACCATTGAGAAAGACACAGAGACGTATAGTAGGTGAAACCAAGCTCTGTTTATTAAGACCCGCCTAGGCCTTTTATACGGTGTAAAGAGGGGTGTAAAATACATTTACATAAGATAACTTCTTAGCATTCTACAGGCAGATGCAAATGAGGAAATTATAACCGTCATTTTGGGGAAATAGAAACCAAGAAAGAACATCTTATCAAGAAATGAAAGAAAGAAAGAAAAAGTTTCGATACGTCACAGGCAAGTACGTGCAAGAACAAACATCTGAAATGAAGCTGAGGAATGTACAACATGGAGTCACAGCTGCAAAAGCATCAACCCCCCACAATCCCCTCTTAAAATCATATATATATACAAAAATGATTTTTCTATCTTCGTGTGAAGGATGTCATCAGGGACCTAGTCTCCCTGGGTGTGAGAAGTGTGAATAGGCGATTGGGGTTCTTTGGGTTCCTTGTTAGTAGAAAAAGGACCTATTCCACCCATCCTAAACAACGAGGTTTCGTTTTCTTCTTTAATTTATGTTTCTTTATGTAATCAGCATAGCCTTGGGGAGAGGGGTTTAAGGGGACCTCCAAATCGGAGGTCATAGTGGAAAGCATTGAAAGATTATCTATACCTTTGCTAAATATTTTGCGAAAGCAGGGGATCACACAGCAGACTATTACTCCTATTACAAGGAGTACTATGACTATAAAAATTCCTAGTTGGACTAAGACAGGGATCCTCAAACTATGGCCCTCCAGCTGTTGCGGAACTACAAGTCCCATGAGGCATTGTAAAACTCTGACATTCACAGGCATGACTAGGGCATGATGGGATTTGTAGTTCCTGAACAGCTGGAGGGCCATAGTTTGAGGACCCATGGACTAAGACTTGTTTCCAGTTAGCGAACCACCCAAAATACTGATCCCAGGGGTTGTCTAACCCTGAATTCTTATTTAGTTCCACAGATAGGTTTTCTAGTTTCTGGATTGCTAGAGTGACCTTACCATTGGGACCAGTATTGTCGGGAATATATGTGCAACATCCTTCAGTCTTACCAATATATATACATGTGCCCCCCTTTTCGGCTAGAATCATGTCTAGAGACATCCGATTCTGGAAGGTCATTTGGGACGTATATTCAAGCTGTTCTGCTATCCCCTTTAGGGCATCCCTTGTATCATTAACAAACCTTTGTTGGTTGTAATAAATATAATTTATCCAATCAACATTTTTATTTACAGTTATGATGGGGCTTAGTAAGGACTCAAAACCTGCAGCAACTTGATCTCTTGCTTTAAATTCACTGGGGACCCCTCTTGGCACCCCTATCGAATCTATATATACATGTGGATCAAAACTTCCTCCTGGGGATTCTCTTTTCCTTCTTTTTAGGGAGTTGGGGGAAATCTGACCATTATCAGGATCACTTTCTGACACTATGTGTAGGGGCATTATAACTTTGGCCAGGGCGCATTCCCCTTTCCATGGGGAATCTAATTTTGTTCTTAATTTCATATCACCACATATCCAATAAATGTCCCTGAGGGACCTCGTTTGGTTCACAATTGTTGTATTCCTTCTCTCATGGCAATAACCCTCAGGAAATACCTGGATTTCTCTGCCTTTACCCTTAGGCGTACCATTGGATATATAACAGGTATAATTCCCTGGGTATATGGTGATATGACTACCTGGATTTGGGTTTTTTGATAAGATAGGATACTCTTTCTTCCATTTCTCGCAAAGCGTGTCATTAGTGGGTGTGGGGGTGAAGAGACTTAAGAAACATTTCTCTTGGTTGGAAGGGATATTGAGGGGCACAGTACCTAAATGGGGTCTGGCCTTACCACACACATAACAATTACTTTTATTATGGGTGTGGGCATTATACTTCATCCATTCCAACCATAGGTTGACATCTGAGAACCCAGTTTCTATGGCTAGAGTGTCTTCATATGTGGGGTCTGCTATGGCCATCATATCCTTAAAGGTGTGTAAGTGGGGTTTGAGTGAATTAAGGAGTTCCTGGCCTGTCCACTCGTTTGACTGATACATATCTTTGATTTGAAACTTACAATGTGTCATATGGTCCCCGTTAAAATATACTCACTTAATCCCTGAGCTGACATGTGTTGGATGTGTATGCCTTTAAGCAGGCCTACTACATCATGTGAGGTATATAAGAAAAAGACTGATGCGCTACTGGGAGTAAACAAAAGTGAACTAGAATCACATAAACTAATCTGTAGCGGCTCAATCTGAAGTGTCCACAAAACACAGGTGTATAAAATAAAAATGAAATAGTGATAAGCGCTTCAAAACAAGGAATGTGCAAACACCAAATAATTATAAAACTGATAACAAACCATAAAAAGCCTCTATTAAGCTTAAAATGGTCAAGAACACAGTGTTGATAGTGTTAAATGATCAAACAGACAGTCCCATGTAACAAGTGCATCTGTGTGTCAATAAATGAACTCCTCATTGACCAATGGAAATAGCACTAAGTGTCAAGTATAAACACTAATAGACAGTCTGTGTAAAGTGATGGAGGAATGGGCTTGTTTCCGAGATCAGAAAAAAAACTGCCATCTTCCTCTCTCTCGATCTGGATGCCGAGTACTGAACCCGGACCATCCCAGATAGAAGGAAAAAGGAAGAGGGAACCTCACTGAGAGACCGAGGCCTCGAATGTAGCAGGATACATCACTATATGCCCATATATAGCAACCCTAAGGTAAGGGGACTACAATACTCCTTAAGGATTTAAAAGATTCTGCACAGCATCTCAAGTGAAGACTCCAATCACATCCTACCCAGCCCATTCCTCCATCACTTTACACAGACTGTCTATTAGTGTTTATACTTGACACTTAGTGCTATTTCCATTGGTCAATGAGGAGTTCATTTATTGACACACAGATGCACTTGTTACATGGGACTGTCTGTTTGATCATTTAACACTATCAACACTGTGTTCTTGACCATTTTAAGCTTAATAGAGGCTTTTTATGGTTTGTTATCAGTTTTATAATTATTTGGTGTTTGCACATTTCTTGTTTTAAAGCGCTTATCACTATTTCATTTTTATCATGTGAGGTATGTAAGGTTGTAGGATGTCCTAATGTGAACACAGATGCCATTTCTACCACCATAGCGCATGTTGCCAGAGCCCTAAAACAGGACGATAAACCCTGGACCTATAGAGGCATGACCTTTGAAAAATAAGCTACAGGTCGTAGCTTGCCCCCGTGTTCTTGGGCCAGCACACCCGCCATGGTTTTACAATTGTCTCTAGCATACAAATTAAACATCAATGAAAAGTCAGGGAGGCTCAGTCAAAGACTCATTACTATAGCTTCCTTTAATGCCTCAAAGGCATGCAACATTTCATTAGACCATTTAACATTTTCAGGAGAATCTTTCAGAGTGGCTTGTCTCAGAACATTATCATAAAAGGAACAATCAGGGATCCATTGCCTGCAATAATTAATCATACCAAGGAAGGATAGCATCTCCCTCTTGGTTTGTGGGGTGACCAGGCCCACTATTGCATGGATACTTGAAATACTGATGTTCCTTTTGCCTTTTGTGAAGACAAAGCCCAAGTATTCAACATTTTCACTGCACCATTGCAACTTTTGCTTAGACACTTTATGACCACATTCACATAACCATAACATTAGTGATTCACTGTCTAGTTGACAGGCCTCCCTAGACTTACTACAGACCATCAAATCATTGATATACTGTAGTACTACCGAACCCTGGGGGGAGTGCCATGGCCCGAGTGTGGACTGAAAAACAGTACTGTATACCACGGGGAAGTCCACAAATCCTTGAGGCACTTTCAACCAGTTTAACTGGGGTTCGCCAACAAGGAAAAAATAAAAAAATAAAACAAAAGGTCTGGTCTTCTTGTCAACAGGGACACTAAGAAAAACATTCTTTAAGTCTATAACAGTAAAATGTGTGGCATCATGTGGTATGTTGGCAAGCACGGCATGGAGGTCAGGTTTCAGAGTGACCCTGTAAGGGGCACAGGAGATTAGGCCAGTGTCATACTCTCCTGTGGCCAAAACATCTTCAGACAGGTCCGGAGGATCCAGATATGCCTGCATGTTATACATGGTCACAATGTATGATTCAGTGAAAGCATCAATTGGTAACACCGAGGATTCAACAATTAATCCTCCTCCTTCCTCTATGGGGAACAGGTTACAACTGTTCATATTCTTGGTCCATGCACTTAAATTATCTATGAATGGGTTAATTAAATAACCGGTCCCACAAATGCGGGCCACATAATCCTTACAATCCTCACCCGGTTGGGGTGGACTATGTTCAGACTCTGCAGCGCCCATTACCGGGACATAAAACCGCTGAAACAATCAATGAACAGCTGTAATCAACCCAGAGTCTGCCCAATGTATTCTTTAATTGGTACAGAGAAATAACAATTAAGTTTATATAATACTTGGTTCTTGCAACAGCGCCTGGGGGGTCTACTGCCACAAAAAACATGGTGTAGGTTATATGGTCTCTCACTAATATGTGGCTGTTAATGTGCAAAAAAAACATTTTTTTTTTTTTTAAATAGATTAAAATAAAATAAACCTCTTGTCTAAGAAAAATACACATTTGGCATAATGCCAACTATTTCATTGGAACCACATTGGATGAGTCCTATATACAGTCAGGTCGCAGCTCATATAAACAATAAAAATAATAAATGCATAAGTTCCTTTTAATATTACGGCATGCTCAATCAACTCAGCCACACAGAATACTTTTAATTCGTTCACAGAGAACCCTAAGGGTCTTCTGCGAAACTTTACTCACACTTAACATTTTTCAAATGTTTTGTTTTTGTATTAGCAAATGGACTCCAGACACCGATTAGTTACTGACCACTGATAACAAAATTTAATGACAATAACGGTTGTCATTGCGGCCGCTCTTTTGCCAAAAGCGGGGTTCACTCATCTTTTCGGTCTGGGGTGTCCATTGACCCTCACTATCAGAATTTGTAATTTTTTTATTACAGTAACTCATAGAACACCATGGAGGTATAAGACTTTCATGTACCTTCACATAATCACAAACAATCACTTCATTCACTTCAATTGTCTAACAAGGCGTAAGTTATTGTCAGCTTTAGTATGCTTAAGTTCAATTACACAAACACAATATTTGCATGTCATTAATGTCTTTATATATATTATTAGTATTGTCTAACAGAAAGACAACCAGTGGTTCGTTATCCTTGCAGTACCGGCAGTCTATCTGCTACAAAATATATGTGGTTGCAGATGGTAGACGTTTCTAACCTGCCTATAAGTAAGCCCGAGTTGATTACAGTCTATTTCTCCATGGAAATTGATTCTGTAATAAATTGTTCTACATTCGGGACGGCAGGAAATAACTCGTCTACCTAAGAATTTCTTTTGTCTTACGGGTGGGGTTATTGAAACTAATTTAGCAGAATTTAAATCCCAATTTGTTATGTCAAAGCTTAAACACTTAGTACAATACTGGCAGGTCATTCAGTAACACAGTCTTCTACTTGTCATAAAAAAACTGCTTCAGTATATGTTAAACCAAGTTTCTGATGGTCAATGTAGCATGTGCCTCTTCATTCGCTCCGACCCCTCCTTTGGACCGGTTTTAACTTCGGTATTAAAATCAAAGTTAACCTGATCCTTGGGTGGAATCAGCCTAGACCAGTCTCATGCTCGGGCCAGCCCGTATCTTGTTGACCATCAATATGTATTGATTCATAGACATACACTGAAGTAAATATTCAATAAATCTTATTACTTTAAATTCAGTCAATGATCACAGTCCGTATACTCACTAACCGGACATTGGATCATACAAACAGATTATCTTAAACTTCTACGCGACAGATAAGACAAGCAAAAGTAGTTTTAGACACAACACGGGTCAATAATTTGTCTCCCCGAGACGTACTAATATTTCCCTGAAATATTAGTTTTGTTTACACTCCCAGAGTGTTCACACTCCCAGAGTGTGCTTCTTATAATTTTGTTCACGCTCTCGGAGCGTGTTTGCTATAACTTTGTTCACACTCCCAGAGTGTGTTTGTTATAACTTTGTTCACACTCCCAGAGTGTGTTTGTTATAACTTTGTTCACACTCCCAGAGTGTGTTCACACTCCCAGAGTGTGTTTCTTAGGTTCAGGGATCGGAAACTTAGTCAGAGCCCCCCCCCCTCCCGGACAGTTGGAAATTAAATATTTCAACCTACCGGGTGGGTGAGTAGGGTTGACCTTCCGACCCCGGACGAAGCCCCCAAGCTGTAGGTAAGTACCGTAGGTAGGTACCCGGACCTCCCTCCGTTCTGATAGTCCCCGACTATCAGTCGACTCGTGTTGTGTCTGCAGGTACCTGGGAGATCGATTTCACCATTGAGAAAGACACAGAGACGTATAGTAGGTGAAACCAAGCTCTGTTTATTAAGACCCCGCCTAGGCCTTTTATACGGTGTAAAGAGGGGTGTAAAATACATTTACATAAGATAACTTCTTAGCATTCTACAGGCAGATGCAAATGAGGAAATTATAACCGTCATTTTGGGGAAATAGAAACCAAGAAAGAACATCTTATCAAGAAATGAAAGAAGAAAGTTTCGATACGTCACAGGCAAGTACGTGCAAGAACAAACATCTGAAATGAAGCTGAGGAATGTACAACATGGAGTCACAGCTGCAAAAGCATCAACCCCCCCACAAACCCCCCTATCATTTTCAGCCAAGGAAGCTGCCATCTTTGCCTGTTGTTTAATCTACAACTGCCATGATGTTGCACATGTGATCAGTTTAGACACCAGCCGTTGGATGGCTTGACAGTTTGGTTGAGAGCACAACCAATGGTAGTGTTACATTTCAGGCACGTGTCCCGGAAATGAAACTGTTTTATGGATGGGTTTACTTCCGCTTTAAGCGTGGCAGGCTCGGGGGAAAGCTGCTCCTGCAGGCCCTTACATCTCCATGTGTCTTGCTGCCTGGTTTGTGGACTCCAGATCTGTGAATGGCCAAAACTGCAATAACGTCACTCTCGCCGTTCAGGGCACATGGCTCTATAGGAACGGCATGGGAGGCTGTTCCTTTAGAGTGCATGCGCCAGTGATGTCACTGGCTGCATGTACAGTAAATACCTCCCAAACTTTGGCCCTTTAGAAGATATTTACACTACCAATAGGTTAGCATTATTATAGGTAAAAATTAGTGCTGGAAGTTTACTTAGGCTTAGCCCAGGTTTACATGTCAGTTCCGACTTTGGGGGAGATTTCAAAGACATCTGTGTGGGTTTCTGCACAGATGTCAATGAAAATCGCACCCTGAAGTCGCCAAAAGTAGTACAGAAACTACTGTCGCACCGATTCGGACAGTGCCATTTGCGGCAATTGCAGCTGGTTTGGCATGCAATTTGACATGTCAAATCGCTCCAATGTGAACCAGGGCTAAAGAGCTTGCTTACATCAGGTGCTCTGGAGTTATATTGGACAGCCTTGCCTAGTACAGACAAAGTGCAAGTCAATACATAAAGCCTTCTTTCCAATGGTGTCAGCTCAAATCACTGCCTTGCACGCAGTACTCTATTTTTTTCAGTTCAGCAAGTTGTACTGCACACTACTGCATCACAAGAGCGGTGTTTTGTGTGTATAGATGTTTTGGACAACTCAAAAAAGTTCAGACAAAATAAAAAGGTACACAGTGTAGTGTGGCAGGATAAGTGTATCTGCATTGTTCCTGTGTTCACTACGGCTGTTTGGTGTAAACAAGTCCTTAAAACGAAGGTTCCAAAAACAGTATAACGCACGGTTACAAAATGTTCACAAAGCGATGCATGCTTGATACTTGATACTAATTGCAATATAGATGTAGAAACTGAATTTATATAATCTCAAATAATCTTCAAGTAAACACCACCTGTGCGTATGTTAGGTCAGAAGGCTGTGAGTGTTGACCTTAGATCCTGCTGCACTGTTTACAAGGTAGTCATACATGTGTTTAACTGCACATTGTTCCCATGCCATGTGAAAAATCAATACAACCAGCAAAGGTACAGCAACAGATAACATTTCAGTCTAATTTAAAGTGCTAAAAATACAAATAATAACAACTTAATTGACCTTGATAAACTATGCTAAAAACTGCTCAGATAGGCAGCTTTCTCTGCAGCTACAGATCCCATACCAGAGCGTCTGACCAACTGACTGATACACGTACTTCACAAATTCCTCATAGCCATTCTACATGTATGACAGTACAACACAGAGATGGGCGATCCAATAAACCACTGATTGCAGACCTCACAAGCACCCCCTTAACAAAAATATTAAGAAACAATCTGAGATAGAAAAAGTAATAAAAAAGAAAAAAAAAGACAATCATCTTGAAATTATTAAGCAGCACCCCTTTATTGGGGTTAAAAGCAGGGCATGGGGGAATGAGTGTATATAATGGCAAGGGGTGCATGGTTTAGCTACAGGATCTGTAGATGCTGGCGGCTGGGGCTCTATTGTCGCTGGAGGGGATTTATTTTTGAAGGGGGGATGTTGTTGCTGGGGAGTTTTATTGTTGCTGGGGGGTCAGTTATTGCTGGGAGGGATCTACTGTTTGGGGGGGGGGCTATTGTTGCTGGCTGTTGGAAGACCTGTTTCTGCTGAGGGATGGGGGGTGGTATTTTCTTGTAGGTGGTCCATTGTTGCTGGGGGTCTGTCTATTCATGCTGGCTTTGAGGAAATCTGTTATTGAGGGTCTATTGTTGCTGGGGGTATATTGTTTTGGGTGGTCCATTGTTGCTGGGGGGGGGGGGGTTCTATTGTTGCTGGCTGCAGGGGATCTATTATACTGCTTTTCTAGTTACCATTAACAATTCTATACAAAAAGTTAGTACCACAAATGTTACTGTATTCTCTAAAAGGGGTGGTCTTGGGAGGTGGGTAGGGGGTGGAACCAAGGATTGGTGCTCAGAGGTGTGTAGGGCCAGAGACAAGGGGGAGTTCCTGCACCTATTCTCTGAGAAAAAGGCCACCCAAAATCGGAACTTCTGCTTTTCTGATTCCTCCCCCCTCCAGTGTCACATTTGGAAGCATTAAGGGGGAGGGGGAGCAGATACCTGTCTAATACAGGTATTTACTCCCACTTTTGGTGATGGATCGCCGCAGATTCCACGGCAATCTATGCCATGTCCGGGCCCTCCTCCGTCCCCCCGGGTGTCTTCTGGGAGACACACAGGTTCCAGAAGACAGCAGGGACCAGTGAGGACACGCATCATGAGCAAGGCTTCACTTCCTGATTCCCTTACTAAAGGTGCCGACGCCTGCACCCGGGAGCTAAGGGACGGGTCAGCTTCGGGTGAGGACATTGCGGGTGCACTGGACAGGCAAGTGTCCTAATAATAAAAGTGCAGTATTCGTAGCTGCTGAATTTGAATATATTTTTTTTCGGCAGTAGTCTTTGTTAACCCCCAAAAAAAGTACACATCCTGGTACCTTAAAGCAGATTAAACAGCACAGTGCTTGTGCTGTGTAATCTGCCCCCCTCTAAACAGTAAAAAAATCCCTGAACCTGCCACTTCCTGTATGCCCTCTCTATATTGACCATGATAACCAGGGCCACTGAGCCAAGACCACAGTGGTCAGAATGTGCCCCTCCATCATACGCTGCTGTCCCATCTGCTCTCCTCTCTTCCCCTTACCCCCTCCTTCCTGCCTGTCAGCTCCCTCTCTCTGTCTCCGCCCCCCCCACCCCCTGAAGCTATTATTAAAATGTAAAAACCTAAAATTGTCACTGCCAGACTCTCTATTAGAGTCTGGTAAACAACACTATGGAAGTTATTTAAAAAAAACTTATTTAAAAACAAGCATTCTAAATACCTATTTACAACTGTCTTCAAGCCTGTTACATGATCTCCCTGGCTGACTTCAAAGTGAGATCCTGGCTCCTCCCGCAGAAGCCCTGTCTCGTAGCTGCAAAGCAGCCGTGAGTGAGAATGCTAGTTTTTTTAAAGAAAAAATTCCATAGTGCAGTATGCCAGACTCTAATAGAGGGTATGTTTTATTCATTTTAGGGAAAAAAAATTGTTGGGCAGATTGAAAAACACAAAATGTAAATCGCTGCAAAATCGCCGTAAAACCACACTACATGCTTTTCTGCAGCTTCTCCATTGAGATTCATAGAATCGCAAAAAAAGCACTGTTTTGCATTTAAAAAAGTCCCTGACCCTTTCCAAAAACACAGAGGCTCAAAAATATATTAATGTGAAAATACTCCATAGGAACTGATGTTAAAAAAATGTCCTGCATTTCTGCAAAAAAACACATTGGTGTAAATGGAGACTTGAAGACAGCACTTTCTGAAACTCTGCTTTAACCACTTGACTACTGGGCACTTAAACCCACTTAAAGCGGAGCTCCAGCCGCAAATTTTTTTTTTTTTTAAAGTCAGCAGCTACTAACAGTGTAGCTGCTGACTTTAAATAAGGACACTTACCTGTCCTAGGCGCCCGCGCTGATGGCCCCCCCGATGCCGGTCCCGCGATCGCTCCGAGTCCCGCGCCGCCATTCACACTATGGACAGGCAGTGAAGCCGTACGGCTTCACTGCCCGTTTCCTACTGTGCCTGCGCGAGTCTCACGCTGGCTTGTGAATGGGCGCGCTGCTCTCTGAGAACACACACAGTTCCCAGAAAGCAGCGCGCCCATTCACAAGGAGAAGGAGAAGAAGAAATCAAACCGCGGAGTGGAAGAGGCAGATTACGGACTTCCGCATAGCAACAGCTATTTCGGGTGAGTATTTTTTTTTTTTTTCAGGTTTTTTTTTTTTTTTTTTTTTAAACAACATGGCAAAATGTTGTTTATATGGGTGGAGCTCCGCTTTAATAACCAGACCAATTTTCAGCTTTTGGTGCTCTCACATTTTGAATGACAATAACTCAGTCATACAACACTATAACCAAATGAAATTTTTGTCCTTTTTTTCCCACAAATAGAGCTTTCTTTTGGTGGTATTTTATCACCTCTGCGGTTTTTATTTTTTTCACTATAAATGAAAAAAGAACGAAAATTTTGTAAAAAAATGAATTTTTCTTCATTTCTATTATAACATTTTGCAAAAAAGTAATTTTTCTTCATAAACTTGGCCTAAAATGTATACTGCTACATATCTTTGGTAACAAAACAAAAAAAATGTAGATATTATTTAGTCTGGGTGAAAGGTATAGGGTCTAAAAGCTATGGTACCAATTACTGAAAATTGATCAATTTGATCACATCTGATGTACTGACATCCTCTCTCATTTCTTGAGACCCTAACATGCCAGAAAAGTACAAATACCCCCCAAATGACCCCTTTTTGGAAAGAATACATTCCAAGGTATTTAGAAAGAGGCATTGTGAGTTTTTTGAAGTTGTAATTTTTCCCACAATTCTTTGCAAAATCAAGATTTTTTTCATTTTTATTTTCTTTCCACAAAATGTTCATATTAGCGGGTTATTTCTCACACACAGCATATGCATACCACAAATTACACCCCAAAACACATTCTGCTATTCCTCCCGAGTATGGCGATACCCCATGTGTGGGACTTTTACACAGCGTGGCCACATACAGAGGCCCAACATGCAGGGAACGCCATCAGGCGTTCTGGAACACCCAGACCAATTCTGACATTTCTCTCCTACATGTAAAAATCAACACTTATTTGCTAGAAAATTACATAGAACCCCAAAACATTATATATGCTTTTTTAGCAAAGACCCTAGAGAATACAATGGCGGTTGTTGCAACTTTTTATCGCGCATGGTATTTTCACAGCAATTTTTCGAACACATTTTTTTTGGAAATAAAACAGTTTTGTGCTTTTAAAAAAACAAAACATTAAATTTAGCCCAATGTTTTTGCATAATATGAAAGATGAAGTTACGCCGAGTAAATAGATACCCAACATGTCACCCTTCAATATTGCACACGCTCGTGGAATGGCGCCAAACTTTGCGACTTAAAAATCCCCATAGGTGACGCTTTAAATATTTTTACTGGTTACATCATTTTAGTTGGAGAAGAGGTCTAGGGCCAAAATTATTGCTCTCGCTCTAACGTTCGCAGCGATACATCACATGTGTGGTTTGAACACCGTTTTCATATGTGGGCGGGACTTGCGTATGCGTTCGCTTTTGCATGCGAGCTCACGGGGACAGGGGCGCTGTATGCCCAGAGTATTGCAGAGTATGCCCAGAGTATTGCAGAGTATGCCCAGAGTATTGCAGAGTATGCCCAGAGTATTGCAGAGTATGCCCAGAGTATTGCAGTAGTATTGCAGAGTATGCCCAGAGTATTGCAGAGTATGCCCAGAGTATTGCAGAGCATGCCCAGAGTATTGCAGAGTATGCCCAGAGTATGCCCAGAGTATTGCAGAGTATGCCCAGAGTATTGCAGAGTATGCCCAGAGTATGCCCAGAGTATTGCAGAGTATGCCCAGAGTATTGCAGAGTATGCCCAGAGTATTGCAGAGTATGCCTAGAGTATTGCAGAGTATGCCCAGTATTGCAGAGTATTACAGAGTATGCCCAGAGTATTGCAGAGTATTGCAGAGTATGCCCAGAGTATTGCAGAGTATGCCCAGAGTATTGCAGAGTATGCCCAGAGTATTGCAGAGTATGCCCAGAGTATTGCGGAGTATTGCCCCCCTGAGTATTGCCCAGTATTGCAGAGTATTGCAGCAGGGATGGCTGAGCAGGGAGGGATGGATGGATGGATCTGTGACTACATTTGTCACAGATCCAGCCCGCAGCACTGGCGCTGCCATCCGCTCCCTCCCCTCTCCTCTCACACTGTACCGATCGGTACAGAGAGAGGAGGGAGGAACCGGCGTCATCAAATGACGCCGGTCTGTTTACATCTGATCGCGCCGTCATTGGAAGGCGCGATCACGTGGTAAACCGCCGTTATCACGGACATTCCCGCGTGATCCCAGAGTTAAGCAACCACCTTGCCGCCGTTATTTTTCGGCAGGTGGTTGCTAAGTGGTTCAAGGGGCTGTAAAGGTAAAAAAAAAAATCCCTAAATAGCTTCCTTTACCTTAGTGCAGTCCTCCTTCACTTACCTCATCCTTCGATTTTGCTTTTAAATGTCCTTATTTCTTTTGAGAAATCCTCACTTCCTGTTCTTCTGTCTGTAACTACACACAGTAATGAAAGGCTTTCTCCCTGGTGTGGAGAAAGCCTCTTGAGGGGGAGGGGCGAGCAGGAGGGTCAGGACGCCCATTAACACACAGCTCCTTTCTCTATCTGCAAAGTAGAAAGTGTCCTGACTTGCCTGCTCGCCCCCTCCCCCCTCAAGAGGCTTTCTCCACACCAGGGAGAAAGCCTTGCATTACTGTGTGTAGTTACAGACAGAAGAACAGGAAGTGAGGATTTCTCTGAAGAAATAAGGACATTTAAAAGCAAAATGGAAGGATGAGGTAAGTGAAGGAGGACTGCACTAAGGTAAAGGAAGCTATTTAGGGAATTTTCTTTTACCTTTACAACCCCTTTAAGTCTCTAATTAAAAAACTGGGGACAAGGTGCTTTGGGTTGCTGGTCCAAAGCTCCCCCACCCCATGTTGAGGGCATGTGGCCTGGTTTGGTTCAGGAGCTTGCTCGTCCCTCCCCCACGCCTTTCCTGTCCTGTCGGGCTGCATGCTCGGATAAGGATCTGGTATGAATTTTGGGGGGCGCCTACACTGTTTTTTTTTTTAAATGTTGGCATGGGGTTCCTTTAAAAATCCATACCAGACCCAAAGGGCTGCATACTGGGGAACTGCCATGCCATATTTTTCTATTGCCGGCAATGTTTTTTTTCCTCATTCTGCTGTCAGCAGGGAAGTCCATTAGCAGCTGATGACTCATCCATTGTTAAGGACGCAGCAGCTGGATTCCCTGCCTGCTCCTTAACAACCAGCTATTCACTATGCCCTGATTGGGTAAAGCTTTGCCCAATCAGGGCTTAGAATGCACTGTGCTTTGCAGTGCATTGTGGGGAACCCGGTGGGCAAACATCTCACTGTTTCAGGTGTTCGCCAAAAGGGCAAACAGGCAATGTTCGGGCCAATTTCTGGCTCGGCTCTAACAGTTCACCTAACTCTACACCTTGTCAGTGCCCATCAACGCAGCTTATCAGTGCCCATCAGTGCAGCTCATCAAAGCACATCATTTGCAAAAAAGAAAAAATTAGACTGTTTCTTACTGCGCATGCGTGAGTCACGCTGTGCTTTCTGAATGATCTTGCTGTCTTCTGGGACCTGTGTGTCTCCCAAAAGGCAGCAGGGAGAGGGGGGACGGAAGTTTAGTAGATTGTCGCACAACAATGCAGCCATCTTACTAAGAAGTGGGAGTGAATACCTGGTTTTGACAGGTATCAGTTCCACCCTGACCCTGAAAGGTGCCAAATGTGGGGGGGTGAGGGAGCAAACAAGCGAGCTTCCCCTTTTGGGTGGAGCGCCTCTTTAACCCCTTCCATACAGGGCATTTTCACCCCCTTCCTGCCCAGACCAATTTTTAGTTTTCAGCGCTGTTGCACTTTGAATGACAATTGCGCGGTCGTGCAACACTGTACCCAAATTAAATCATTATGTTTTTTTCCCCACACAAATAGAGCTTTCGTTTGGTGGTATTTGATCATCTCTGCGGTTTTTATTTTTTGCGCTATAAACAAAAGAAGAGCGACAATTTAAAAAAAAACACAATATTTTTTCCTTTTTATTTAATACATCTCACAATATATTTTTTTAAAAAACCTTTTTTCCCCTCAGTTTAGACCGATACGTATTCTACGTATTTTTGGTAAAAAAAAAAAAACGCAATAATCGTATATTGATTGGTTTGCGCAAAAGTTATAGCGTCTACAAAATAGGTGATAGATTTATGGCATTTTTATTTTATTTTTTTTACTAGTAATGGCGGGGATCTGCGGTTTTTTTTTTTTTGAGACCGTGACGTTGCGGCGGACATATCGGACACTTTTGACACGTTTTTGGGACCGTTCACATTTACACAGCGATTAGTGCTATAAAACTGCACTAATTACTGTGTAAATGTGACTGGCAGGGAAGGGGTTAACACTAGGGGGCGCTGAAGGGGTTAAAATGTGTCCTAAAGTATGTTCTAACTGTAGGGGGAGGGGGACTCACAGGGGGAGGAGATCGATGTGTGTTCCTCTGTACTGGGAACACACATCAGTCTCCTCACCGCTGACAGGAGGTGGATCTGTGTGTTTACACACACAGATCCACACTCCTGCCGTGATTGCCGGAAATCGCGGGTGCCCGGCGGCAATCACGGCCGTCGGGCACGCGCGCGCGCCCTGGAACGTCGTGAAGACAGGACATTGTGCAACGTCCTGTCTCATCGGCGAGGGGATCACCATGACGTGATTCCCCTATGGGCTGGTAGGGAAGTGGTTAAATAGGACACTATGATTGAGTGCTTTTGTAGTGTGAAATGCATTGTCAATGGAGTAATTTTAGTAATTGGAGTATATTTTTGGAGTGTGGTCAACCACCTATGTTCTTTTAGCGCTGGTTCATACCAGTGCAGCTTTGAAATCGCATTACTTCATCGCGATTTCAAAGCTGCAGATCAGTGCGATTTGTACTTGCGGCTTCATTTAACAGAAGTCAATGAAAGTCGCAATGAAATTGAAAAAGTTGCACAGGAGCCTTTTTTAAAGTTGCCGCGACATGAGTCGCGGCGATTTGAACGGTTCCATTGCTGACAAAGAGGTGCGACTTGACATGTGATTTGGAACTGTCAAGTAAGGATGAGCTCCGGTGTGTTTGCGAACCCCACACGCAGAGCCCCGCCAGGAAGTCGGCACTGCGCTGCAGAGATCAGGAAATGTCTCAATGCCTGTGCCAACTTCCTAGCGGGCTCTGAACGTGGGGTGTGCGAACACGCCGGAGCATTATTACTTAAGGTGACCAGATTTTTTAAATGAAATTCGGGGACATATTTTTTCTTTACTAGTAATGGCAACAATCAGCGACTCTCTGCCCGTCGCCGCTCGCCTCACAGCCTCTCAAGTCTTACTCCTCAGGCCCTGGCTACTACTGGATGGGGAGTGGAGGATGATCACTCCACCAGGGAAGGGAAGGAGATAGGCAGGTGGCTGGCCAGGATTTGAGCCAAGGCAGAAGAACATGCGAATGGAGCTGAATGGGCATGGGCCCGAAACTGAAGAAATATTTCCTCCGATCCGACCAGCACATGATCATCAGAAAGGGGCACAGATAATGGGAAAAATACAACCCCCCTATGCTAGTAGGCACGGCGTAGCGCGGGGGGGTAATTCTATTTTTTTAATTCTAATTTTTAATTCTGCACTGACTGTCTTTGAAATTGCCCCTGCCCCCTATTAAATCCAATCTGGGGACAAAACCAGGGACAGACTTGGTCTGGGGACAGTGTCCTCAATCAGGGGACTGTCCCCTGAAACTGGGGATGTCTGGTCACCCTATTATTACTGTCAAACAAGTCACACCGGTGCAAACCAGGGCTTAACCAGTGCGTTAACCCTGTAAATGCTGCACTGCAATTGCATCACAGTTGCCTTGCCACACACCCCATGTGCTTGAGTTTTGTTTAGTAGCATGACTTTCCCCCGCTGATTGCTGTTGAAGTTTTGCTGCAGCAGTAAAGCAAAGCATAGCATCATGTATGTGTACAACCCTGAGCAGCTACGTGCCCTAAAGGTGGGCATTAAAACCATAGCTCAACCACCTGCTTTTGCTACCCCCGGCTGCTCATGTGAATGAGCTCTTTATGAATTCCATAGATAAGTGTTTGGAGATAACTTCAGTCTTGCAGGTTAGGATTCCCCTTCATTCTACTAGTCTGAGGCTGAGCAGACAGCAATGATATGGCACAAACAATGCTTGCTAAGCAGAACAGACACACCCTCCTCAGTATTGCTGAGTAGCAGCTTCCGTGTGTGTGTCTCTAGCTCCTCCCCAGACAGAGGAAGAGGCCAGTGCTGGATGAGTGGCTGTGTTGGATGGGAGAAGCTGGATGTGGCAGGAAGGTGACTGTTTATCTTACCTGGAGTAAACAGGCAGCAGCTCACCTCAGCTCTCACATGAATGGACACATGCACTGCTAGCTGCTGTGTGATGACTGTGCATGTGTAGATAGTATTGCACAGATGTGCCATTGCATTCCACTCTTTACTATACATATGTGATTGCTCTGTGCCTGTGGTAGTAGCTGCTCTTTGTGTGTGTGGGGATCTTCTTTTGCTACTTTTCAGGAACAGGACTGACAACCTATGTGGTGAGCTTGGCATTTAAAGAGGACCTGTGTCTGACATTTCATGGCTGCCCCCAAGCTCCTGTGTCTCCCACTTTTATCTTTACTTGCCCTGCTTGTTGCCTACTGGTTCCGCCATGTAGAAGAGGACAACCTGCAGAACCGGTTGGATACAGTGTTATCATCTCTGCTTCAGGCTGAGCAAAAAGCTGGACTGGATGTCCACCGTCCTCCTCGTATAGCAATCGGTGAGTACGTTATCTGTGTCGCCAATCTGATGTAGAAAATGACAGTGCCAAAGATATTTATGAATCTGAAGGGAATACGTTTTAGATGTTGTAGTATTATTCTGGACACTTCTTTCATATAATTTGATAGTCTTGATTGTAAAAGAAAATGTTGTTGTTATTATTTTTCTCTTTTTAAATAAGCATGTCATACTTGCCCGCTCTATGCAGCGGTTTTGCACAGGGCAGCCCCGATCCTCCTCTTCTTGGGTCCCATGCCTGTGCCCCATAGCAAGCTGCTTCATACGGGGGCACTTGTGCGTGCTCGCTCCCCAGTCCATAAGACACAGAGAGCATGGCTCATCCCACTGGCTGTAAATTAACAGTAGCCAATGGCTCCTGCATCTCAGCCAATCAGGAGAGACCTGGGAGAGCCTTGGGTCTCTTGCACAACGCTGGATCGAGATCAGGCTTAGATACATATAGGGTGGGGGATGTGTGTAGCACACTGAAGGTTTTTTACCCTTATGCATGAAGGTAAAAAACCTTCAAACATTACGACCACTTTAAAGTCCCTCTCTTTTTTTATTTTTAAAGCAGACCTTCAGTCATTTTTTTAAACTTTCCATTCCACTTTTACAGCCCACTTTCTGTTTCTTGTCGGGTAACAAGCCTAGGGCAGTGATGGTGAACCTTGGCACCCCAGATGTTTTGGAACTACATTTACTATGATGCTCATGCACTTTGCAATGTAGGTGAGCATTAAGGATGAGCTCTGGCGTGTTCGCATGGAACACGTGCAGAGCCCGCCAGGAAGTGTGCACGGCGCTGCGCTAATCACAGCCAGGGAGACATTTCCCGATCTCTGCAGCCGAGCATCGGGACAATATCTCCCCGGCTGTGCACAGCGCCGTGCACACTTCCTGGCGGGCTCTGCACGTGTTCCATGCGAACACGCCGGAGCTCATGCTTAGTGAGCATCATGGGAATTTGTAGTTCCAAAACATCTTCGGTGCCAAGGTTCGCCATCACTGGTCTAGGCTTATGATTCTCTCCCACTCCCTCTGTGTGTGTGTGTGTGTGTGTGGTCAGCTTTAGTTTGCCAAACGATGCACAAGGTAAAGAGAAAAACGATCTGACCCATAGTCACCTATTGGCTTTTTTGTTTCAGAGAAATCATGAGAACACTTTTGTGATGCAACTGATGATGCATTCGTTAGATGCTGAACTCCAGGTATGAATTTTATTGCACAGTTACATTTTTCCAACTTGGACTAAAAGTATGCATATGCTATAGCCGTGGGACCACTGTAGAAGAACAGGAGTTTATTTGCTGGGCACAGGTGCCATTCACAGAATGCCTTGTTTTTTTCTAAAAGAACGCAAACTGTTCACTGATTGGACGAAGTGGAGATGGTGATGTCATCGCTTCATCTCATCCAGTCAGTGAACACCTTGCCTTGATTCCACAGCGGTCCCACAGGTATGGCATATGCATTCTTATGCCGCATACACACGATCAGAAATTCCGACAACAAAACCATGGATTTTTTTCCGATGGAATGTTGGCTCAAACTTGTGTTGCATACACACGGTCACACAAATGTTGTCTGAAATTCCAAACATCAAGAACGCAGTCATGTACAACACTACAACGAGCCGAGAAAAATTAAGTTTATTGATTCCGAGCATGCGTAGGATTTTTGTGCGTCGAAATTGCATACAGACGAACCAGCTCTCACATTTTTGTTGTTGGAAATTCCGACAGCAAATGTCCGATGGAGCCTACACACGGTCGGAATTTCTGACATACTGCTCACATAGAACATTTGTTGTCGGAATTTCCGATCGTGTGTACGCAGCATTACTGTGGTCCAAGCTAGACCAATATAACTATGCAATAAAATCCATGTCTGGAGTTCAACTTTAAAGTGTATATAAAGCCTAGGTGCCATTCACACCTAACATGCACATTATTAAAACGCACATCTGTGTGGTGTTTAGGGTGCCATCAGGGTGGATTTGATTTGAATCAAGTCGATTAAAACATGATTTAAATCGCTTGTAAAAAGGCTTGTTTTAAATCATAATTTTTAAAGAGCAACTGTCATCTCTGTCTCTGCAGCGGCTCCTCCTCTGGCCCGCTGTAGACTCGCCAACAGTCCCATTCACTTTAATGGGACGTTTGGCGATATGCCAGTGACACAGCAAGGTTTGGGACATGGCGGCAGCAGGTTAATAGATGCCTGCTAACAGGCGCTGCCATGATGGATCTGAAATGACAGGTGCTCTTTAAATGTAAGGACTCATTCTTGCTGGTAGTAAAAATCTTTAATATTTGCAAACACAATGAAGGTTTCCCATTTAAAATAATAAGCTGTCGGGTTAGTAAAACAGTGATATCAGAAATGATTCAATCATACAGTTTGTTGTGTACATATAAAGGGATTTTCCTGAACTTTAGTTTATCTCATGGTTACTGTGAAATTGTGTTAATGCATCAATTCAGTGCTTGCTATCTCAGCTTGAAGAGCTTGGATTCATTGAATGAGTTTACCAAAAATGTAAATATTGCCGAATATACACCCTCATGCTACATAACTAAGCTCAATTTCATGCTGAATAAACTGAATTTATTAATTTATATTCAAGAGAAAACTATCTTTAAATATATTTTTACTCCAAAAGCGTTTTATTAAAATTTGATAAAAATCAGATTTAAATAATAAAAACTTTGATACCACAATGCATAAAGCACATAACATCATACATATTGTGTGTTGCGCTGCACTGCTTTGTGAAAATACTGTATGTTCATTGAGAGGCATGGGCTGCTTTAAATGAATGGGCTGCCTTAAAGTTGTTGTTAACCCCTACATACTGGAAACACACATCCAGTTTGCAATAGTGTAAAGCCAGCCTAAGGAAAACTGGCAAATATGTTGTTGGGCAGATTAAAAAACACAAATCGCAGCAAAACACACTACATGCCTTTCTGCAGCTTTTCCATAGAAGTCTATGGAACGAAAAAGCAAAAAAAGCACCGTTTTGCAAGTACAAAAGTCCCTGACCCTTTCCAAAAACGCAGCAGCTGAACAAAGCTTGGATGTAATCTTGTCCCATAGAAAACCATGTTAAATGGACTATAGTGCATTTCTGCAAAAAGCACCAGAGAACCAGGCCTTATTCACCGCACAATAATGTGTTTCATAACATGTTCACTCCTTCATTCTCCTCACGTATCACAATTTTACTATCGGATATATCAGTTTGGATGTCACACCACTTCCTCAAACTCAATCTATCCAAAATAGAACTTATTATTTTCCCTCCCCCACATGCCTCTTCCCCTGATCTCTGTCAAAATTAATGGCACAACTATCAGCCCATCCCCCACATGCCAAGGTCCTAGGAGTAGTCCTGGACTCTGAACTGTCCTTTAAGCCTCACGTTTAATCACTGTCTAAATCTTGCGGCCTCACCCTTCGCAACATCTCAAAAATACGCCCCTTTCTAACCAATGACACCACAAAACTCTTATTTCACTCCCTGGTCATCTCTTGCCTCAATTACTGCAACTCCCTCCTCATTGGCTTACCTCTGCATACTCTAACCCCCCTTCAGTCCATCGTGAATGCTGCTGCCAGACTCATCCACCTTACCAACCGTTCGGTGTCTGCTACTCCTCTATGTCGATCACTCCACTGGCTTCCGCTCACCCAACAAATTAAATTCAAACTACTAACAATTACCTTATTTATCGCGGTATAGCGCACACCCCTAACCCAGAAGAAAAAAATAAAAAATACTTAGTTTCGTCGGTGTCTTGCCCGGCGTCCATCGGCGGCCTTGTCTGGTCCGGCATCCGTCTGCAGCCTCGGTGGTGTCCTCCCGCGCTGTCTCTAAGCTGATCCCCGTTTCCCGCACTGTGTTTAAACCACTCCGCCGACATATACCGAGCGCAGTACACTTGGGCACGCTCAGCTCCTCTCACGTAAAGGACGCACAGGACGTGACCTCGAGGGGAGCCAAGCCTGTCCGAATGTACCCGAGTGTACTGCGCTCGGTATATGTTGGTGGCGGCTTCAAACACGGCGCGGGGATCGGCGTATATCGCGCACCCACAATTTTCCCCTGATTTTAAGGGGAAAAAAGTGCGCGGTATACGCCGATTAAATACGGTACTTAAAAAGCCATCCACAACTCTGCCCCCAGCTACATCACTGACCTAGTCTCTAAATAAATACCAATCTAATCGTTCTCTTCGTTCTTCTCAAGACCTCCCACTCTCTAGCTCTCATCACCTGCTCTCATGCTCATCTCCAGGACTTTTCCAGAGCCTCTCCAAGCCTATGGAACTCCTTACCCCAATCTGTCCGTCTATCTCCTTCTCTATTAGCTTTTAGAGGATCCCTGAATACCCTCCTCTTCAGAGAAGCCTACCCTACCCCACCCCATACCTAACAACTGTATTTTCATTTGAGTCCATCTGATCATCCCCCACAGCTAACTACCCTTTGTTCCACTTCCATCCTGTCCTCAGTCTTAGTTTTAAGTGTTGATTTGTGTAGACACCTGATGTTTCACCAAATCCCCCCCCCCAAAAAAAAAGGGCAGTTAAAAAGTAAAAAAAAAAAAGTTAAAATACAAATGTAAAAATATAAAAAACAAAAACAAAGCAAAAAACAAGGACTCGTTCACATGTGCTCAGCACTCTAGTTTCTGGCATGGCTGTAAAGCATAGCATCGTGGCCGTGACGTGTATACTACTAGCCACTGCCTCTGTTGCTCTGCGTTTTAGCTTTGGGGTGCACGACCTAATGCAAAAGGCTGTGCACACCTATGCTGTATAGATGTGTACAGTAAGACGTTTCTTGTAGTTGGTGACCAGGTTTGCACACATCTCAGGGGGGATTTTGGTCCACTCTTCTTTACAGATCTTCTATAAATCCTTAAAGTGATACTAAATTCTTGTGTTTGTTATTAAAAAAAACATGTCATGCTTACCTGCCCTGTGCACTGGTTTTGCACAGAGCAGCCCAGATACTCCATTTTTTCGGATCCCTCGTCAGTGCTCCTGGCCCCCCCCTCCTGTCTAGTGCCCCCCACAGCAGTAGCTTGCCATGGCAGCACTAGAGCCGATCCACAACTCTGTTTGTCCATTCAGACACAAAGCCACGGTTCGGCACTGCCCCTCTTTCTCCTGATTGGCTAACTGATTTTGACTTCAGCTGCTGTGTCTCAGTCAATCAGGAGGGAGAGTCCCAGACAGCCGATGCATTCGTGCACGACGCTGGATAGAGATGGGGCTTAGGTATGTATGAGGGGGGCTGCTGCATAGAATTCATTAAGATAAAAAAACCTTCTGACTTTACAACCACTTTAAAGTTTCTTGGCAGTGGCTTGGCAACTCTAAGTTTCATCTCCCTCCATACATTTTCTATAGGATTAAGGTCTGGATACTGGCTAGCCACTTCATGACCTTTTAATGTGCTTCTTCTTGAGCCACTCCTTTATTGCCTTGGCGGTATGTTTTGGGTCATTGTCATGCTGGAAGACTCATCCATGACCCATCTTCAGTGTTCTGGCTGAGCAAATAAGTTCTCATCCAAGATTTTACAATACATTGGCCCCTCAATGTGGCAAAGTCGGCCTGTACCTTTTAGCAGAGAAACAGCCCCAAAGCAATATTCCACCTCTGTGCTTGACTGTAGGGATGGGGTTCTTAGGGTCATAGTCAGCATTTTTCTTCCTCCAAACAAAGCAAGTCGAGGTAATGCCAAAGAGCTCAATTTTGGTCTCTTCTGACCACAGCACTTTCTCCCAATCCTTCTCTAAAACATTTTAGATTTTTCATTGGCAAACTTGAGATGGGCTAGTATATGGGCCTTCTTTAGGGGGGGGACCGTGCAGACACTGCAGGATTTCTATCCATATCGGCGTATTGTGTTACCAATGGTTTGTTTAGTGACTGTGTTCCCAACTGCTTTCAGATTGTTTACAAACGCCTCCTGTGTAGTTCTGGGCTGATCCCTCACTTTTCTCATGAGCATCCTTACCCCATGAGGCAAAATCTTGCATGGCACTCCAGACTGAGGGCGATTGAGGGTTATTTTGTATTTGTTCCATTTGGGAATAATCACTCTTCTCACTGAGCTTCTTGCTGATGGTCTTATAGCCCATTCCAGCCTTGGGCAAGTCTACAATCTTGTCCCTGACGCTGCAAAGCCCAGAGGTGTTTGATTTCTTCCATTCTACAGGTATATCTCAACCTCTGAGGCCTCGTACACACGAGGCAATAGATTTGTTCAAATCTGTCCGTCCGACAGATTTGAACAAATCTGTCTGCTGGGATTTTGGTTTGCTCGCGTGTACACACGAGCAAACCAAAATCCCCACCAGCAGAGAGCGCGGTGACGTGGCGGTGACGTTGACGCTGCCACGTCACCGCACCAGGAAGTAAAACACTTCCGCGCATGCGCCGAATCCATTCGGCGGCGGTGCGGGACGACATGTCTGCTGGTAAGTGTACTAACCAGCAGACATGTCGGGCAGGCGGATTCCCACCCGATAGATTTCAAAGCATGCTTTGAAATCTGTCGAGTGGCCAAATCCGTCGGCTCGCCCGTACACATGATCGAATCTGTCTGCTGAAACGGTCCAGCGGACCGTTTCCAGCGGACAGATTTGATCGTGTGTACGAGGCCTTAAAGGTTTCCTGCCCCTGCTCTAATTACTGTCCTACTTACAATAAATCAAGACCCCTTAGCAGTTTTCAAATGCTTTTGATTCCTCGTACACAAGACCATATATGTTCCAACAGTTCTGGAAGGTAAAATTGAATTGACTCGCTCAGCCAAAGAGACAAATATTCGCCAGCCATTTAAATATTTGTTGTAACGTACAATTTGTCAGTATGTTCATTTGTTCTTAAACAATTATAAGCACTTTCTAATAACAGACATTTTTATTATGATTTGCAGAGACTTTTCACGACGTTGGGAAAACTGCATGTTGAGCACATCCAAATGTCTGCTGAGTTAAATTGCTGCAGATCCTAGCAGTGAACACATTTCTCAGTAAACTCACTCTTTGAAAGATCTAACCGTGTGTAATCCAGTCTACACATAATTACTTCTGCCAAATTACAACCAAATAATAATGATTCAAGGTCACTGAACATGCTGTATACATGTGCTCTATAGCTATAAGCCCCGGTTCACACTGTTGCGATGTGGCAACCAGCGTGATTCCATTGCGGGTTCCCACATCGCATCTCCCTAGCAGGCAGTTCGCATGGCCGTCTGCGAACCGCTGCGGGTGTAAATACACAGTTAACGCCCCCAGATCGGTTCGGAGATCGCAGGGTGAACTGTGAATTCGGATAGAAATCGGATTGCATGGGTGTGCGAATCCAATTCCAGTGCGGGGGAAAAAAAAGGTTCCTGCACCATTTTCATGCAAATCCAGTGCGAGTTCAGCCTTACAAACTGTATGGCTGAATTTGCATTGCACATACATAGCATGTGATCTGCACAGCAATGTCTGTGTTCGCAATAGTGTGTACCCAGGCTGAGTCTAGGTTCACATTGATGCGATTTGACGTCAAATGGCATGTCAAATTGGTGCCTATTGCCGGCAATGTGACTTTGCGGCACCGTACCGATTCCCAAAAGTAGTTTCTGTACTACTTTTGGTGACATCGGGTGCGATTTCAATAGATATCTGTGCATGAACCCACACAGATGTCTCTGAAATTGTGCCTGAAGTCGGACTGACATTCGGGTATGAAATCGTGAGAGTTCATTTGAACTCGCAGCAGTGTGAATGTCACTTGTTTATTGCTTTCAAATAACCAGCTAGTTTATTTATTTTTTATTCTTTTATTAAGTTTGAGAAGTATTGTAGAGAACAGCAGCCAACCAATAACACAAAAAGAGTAAATATGGGTACACGCAGATCTAAATTTGGCAGGTTAAGCGAATTGCGATTGGTGTAGCCATCCTGAATCGACAGAAGTGTTTGGCTTCTTTCGAATAGGGCTACTGGAAAACATTGTTCAATCAGCAGTGTGCAGCTGATCGGCTGCAGCACGGATTAGTGTTTTCTAGCAGAGGCGAGGCCCCCACGGTCAAAGTACAATGTTCTCACAGGGGTGGTGTTGATTCCAGAAATGCTTGTGCGGATGCAGGAATCTGAGTTTTTTTTTTTTTTTTTTTTTTCATTCAGCCCGCAGGTTGAATAAAAAAAAAAAAAAAAAAAATCTGAAAAAAAATAAACTGTGTACCATATTTTTTTTTTTCTAACAGATTCCTCCATCGATGCTGTATAGTGCAGATGGACAAATCTCCCACTGCAGTTATTGTATTTTGACAGCTGGCACCAACTAACTTTAAAGTGGAGTTTCCATCCCCAAATTTTTTTTTCATTATTGTGCCCATAAGACATAAAAAAGAAAAAAAAGTAAATTTTTTTATTTTTTTTACTCTTCTGGAAAATGCCTGTTGCTATGTGGTCCCACGAAATCTGCCCTTTGGAATCACCTAGGATTCTGACATCATCTCCCTCTAATGCTCCTGGGAAATGTGTGTCATCATTTCCCAGGATGCAGTGCGCTGCCCAATTATCACTCTCCATTCAAGACTTCAAGGAAGTAAGTGCTTGTAGGCTTCACAATGCCCACAAGCAAAATGACAACCGCGTGGACTTAGTTTTATAAACTATCTTTTTTGAATAACTATGCGGAGTGGTGGCCGATTGTAAAATAGTAAGTGACCAGGTTTATATTATAAAAACGCAGGATGAAAGGACATACATTTAAAAAATGCTAATTGTGGTTGGAACCCCACTTTAACTAACTCCAACTAGAGTAATACCACCCGCTGTGCAATTACCTGCTAGTTCTTAGTCTAGTGCCCCCTAAGTATGTATGTAAAAATATCTAATAATTCAAATCTGAAGCCAATATGTTTTCTTTTTAACCACTTAAGCCCCGGACCAATATGCTGCTAAATGCCCAAAGGCGTTTTTGCGATTCGGCACTGCGACGCTTTAACAGACAATTGCGATCGCCTCTGCGATTTTTTATTTTTTGCGATATATACAAAAATAGAGCGACATTTTTGAAAAAAAAACAATATTTTTTTACTTTTTGTTATAAGAAAAATCAATAAACTAAATTTTAGTCAAACATTTAGGACAAAATGTATTTAGCCACATGTCTTTAGTAAAAAAAAAAAAATCGCAATAAAAAATAAAAATTTGCTACCTAGCGGGAACAGCGACACTAATACAGCGATCAGAAAAATTATCGCTTAGTGATGCTGGCAATAGGGAGTGAAAGGGTTAACTAGGGCGGTGATCAAGGGGTTAAAACTTTATTTTGTGACAGGGGGAGGGGGGGCGATCGGGGGGGGTTAAATGTGCCTATGTGTAGTGTTAGTGCAGGACTTACTGTGTTGTGATCTCTCCTCAGCGGTGGTTGAAAAAAACGTTGAGGGAGAGATCACATCGCTTCCTCCTTCCTGTGTTTACACAGGAGGAGGAAGTGACAGGGCGGGCGCGCGCGCGCATTGGCTGGGAGCGATCCGGAGGGGGCGGGCAAAAACGAATAGCCGCCCCCTCTTGTCGGATCGCTCCTACAGCCGCGACGTCCAATCCTCAGCCGCTTATTATGGAACGTCATGCAGTGAGAGCTAATTGGGATCCATACTGAGTGGTCTTGGGGAGACCGGATGTCCCTGTGTTCCATAAGACTGGTGCAAAACAGTCTTTCTTTGCGGTAAGCAGGCATTCTTACCTCACAAATGTTTGGTGTTTTCTCCCTTTCTCCATCTGACGGGTATTGGATTTCATCTGACCAATTTTTCTTCACATTTATTTTCATCACCAAGATTAACACCGGACTTTACTACTAGATCACTCATTGTTAGAAGATTTATCTTTTTTCCACTTATACCATATATCCTCAGTGTTATATTACATATGATTGCTTTCATTGGCAATCTTTATCAATTGTTTCACTATCACTATTCCCACCGGACTTTACTACTAGATCCTTGAACATTTATGCTGATTCAGTTTTTCCAGCAAGGTGTATGTAATTTTGCTCCACAAGTTTTTTTCCTTCATTTATTGATGAATGTTGTATCATATTAACCTTCTTTTCACTTTAGCGCTGCACCCTCTTTTTTATTTTTTATACATGTAAATGTAACACTCACTTGCTAGCCGCATCCAATAGCATTGCTTCGTTTTCCGTGATAAAGAACAACTTATAAAAGCTCATCCAGGCAAAGATTTCCCATCATGCACAGCAGAATCTCGCGCATGTGCTGTGTTAACGGCGAGCAGTGCGATCTTCGCCGTCAACACTTAATTACCATGACAACGGGTGACGTCAGTTCAGATGGATGCCCCATTGTCAAGTCACGTGACGTGCGAGAACTGTTTTATTGCAAGTAAAGATCGTCTCTGGGAATCTCGACACAACTCCCAGGAGACATAGCGCACAGCTCCCATCACACACTGGGCCGTCGGGGGGGGAAAAGGAGTGACACGCCCACTCCCGCGGGGAACAGTACCCGGAAGCTAGATTAAAAACGTCAGAATCAAGGCAATAATTGACCTCCCGAAAAATAAATAAATGGATTCTACATCTATTAATGCTGCAGTTCTTAGCAATAGAAAGTTCAGATTGTGGGTGAACCTCCGTTTTTAAAGTGGGGGTTCCACGGCCAAGCTTTTATTTTTATTTTTTCAGCACTCACTGGAGTTAAACAATAGGAAGGTACAGTCACTTCTTTGATCGATGCATCTATCCGATGTCCAAAGGAGTTATAAAATCGGTTTGAGCGAGTTTCCATTTTGCCTGTGGGCATTGTGAAGCCCACAAGCAATCGCTTCCTGGAAGCGGTGAACACCCCAGAACACATTGCTCCCAGAACACATTGCAGCAAAGTCCCACATTGCATTGCGGCGCCGGGGTAAGGCTTAGAAACGTCTACTCCCGCAGGAGGGGAATAACGGAAGTCACACTGAGAAAAATTCTTGTGGCTTTTGATGATGTCGATAGTGCATTGCTTGTGTTACAATAGAGTTGATATTGTGGGTGAACCTCCTCTTTAAGTTTGGCTGGTGTTTAAACCTCTGGTGGGTTTTGTTTTTTGCTGTGGATTTACCTTTACTAACAGAAAATTAGCAAAAGTCTGTGGGGGTTACAATGTGCGCTGTGGACAGGGGTTTGCTTAGCTGGAGGTGTGGAGGTAAATTGTGGAAAAGGATAATTGTTCGGAGCTGAGCTGTGGATGGTGAGGTACAAAGGTGAGCTTTGGACAGGAGTTCAGGGGTAACTTTTAGACAAGAGAGCAGAGATGAACTGTGGAAGGTAGGTGCAGAGGCAAGCTTTGGTGGGTGGGGTGCAGAGACAAGCTTTGGAAAGATAATCCGACGATCTTCTGAGTGCAAGACTGGTTCTGGTCGCTCCTGTTCCCCCGCACCCTAGCGGTCTTGTGAATGGGCTGTTCTTTATGTCATCGCGCCCATAGACCGGCTCTGGACGTGAGGACGGCAGGAACAGTCCGCCCCTGGATGTGGGGGAGCTCAGTTTTCCAGTGGAAGGATCGGGTAAGTATAGCTTTTCCTTGCACCCCAGGATAAAATGTATAGTTAACCCATTCAGTGCAGGCACAGCCCTACTTCATGGGAAAATAAGATTTGTCTGGAATTCTTCTTTAACATTACCCTTTTAAGACCTTCTGTAAGTCAAATTTGGCAAAGAATCACCTAATGATGTGCACAAAAAGCCACATGGCTACTTCCCTGCAGGGGATGGGGGCGGGATGGATGAGTTCCTGCACTTACTTTGGGACAAAAAACCTGTTATGAGATGACAACTGTCTAAACTGTTTACCAATTGTGCTACTGTGTTACCACCTTACAATACCACACAGTCCTGATGGAAGTTACTTGTTTCTGTACTGAAGCACATTGAGATGGTACAGGTATAGCCCATCATTGTCAGTATTACAAAGTCGGTACTGAGTAATGATGTAGATATTATGCTGCTCGGTGAAAACGGCATAATTGTTTATGCTTTGGCAAACAAAAAAAAATTCTAATTCGGATTTAGTTCGACTTTAAGCAGGGATTTGTAATGGGTACAAGACAATGTTTAGCCTTCAGGGCCGGGCAACCAGTTGCAGCTAGTTTGTCATGTGGGGAGGAAAAGTTTTCTAATCTTGGATAGTCTGCATAAGACATTAGGTTTGTCATCAGGGATGAACTATATACCATTCTCGCAAAATGTTACCTTGCATTGAATTCAGATAAGGATACAAATAATGAATGCTTCTGAGTAACTGCTTGTATTTCTGCTATAAACAATTTAGAGTCTGCAGGGCCGATCCTAGGGTCAGAGGCGCCTGGGTGCAGAAATATTTCTGGTGCCCACACATGGGCATGGTCATCTTACCAACTCCCTTTACAAATGTTTCTATGGCCACGACTCAAACACAGAGATGCTCCCCTAAGAAGTCTTCATTAGTGTCCCCCATCAGAGTCAGCCCCCCAGCAGGTGTCCCCCATCAGAGCCCATACCTGCCAACTGTCCCGTTTTTAACGGGACAGTCCCGTCAAATAGGACCTAGTCCCGGCTAATTTAGCCTGCCGGGACTTGTCCCGGCTAGTGGGGAAGGCATTTGAGCCCGTTTTCGGGCTGTCCTGTAAAGTCTGTTATATGGGCAGCAGTGCCCATAAAAATAATGGCCGCGTGTACGAGGAACCCCTTCCCATCACACAGCACTCTGTATAGAGCAGCCAGGGACTGTCACGTCTGCAGGGATCCGAAAGAAGCCTATTCTCACTTCTGAAGGCGTGGCTACACGTCCTATGTTCTGTGATTGGGTAAAATGTTTTAAGGGGGCGTGTGTTTAGGTGGCAGCCCCTGGCTGGGACAGGTCATGTCATGCTGTTTCCTGGGGGCTGATTGGGGAGTTGTGAGAGCCCAGGGGGAAGGAGAATCACCTGAGATCCGGGGATTATGGATCAGTACAGGTACCTATCGCACTGACACTCCATACCAGCACAGCTGCAAACTTGGACTGGAGTGATGCACTGTGGACTGCCTGGGCCTCTGACCATCTCACCTCCTGCCCTGAGCCTCCCTGCCCTTCCCAGCTCCTGCCCTGAGCCTCCCTGCCCTTCCCACCTCCTGCCCTTCCCGCCTCCCTGCCCTTCCCACCTCCTGCCCTGAGCCTCCCTGCCCCTCCCACCTCCTGCCCTGAGCCTCCCTGCCCTTCCCACCTCCTGCCCTGAGCCTCCCTGCCCTTCCCACCTCCTGCCCTGCCCTTCCCACCTCCTGCCCTGCCCTTCCCACCTCCTGCCCTGAGCATCCCACCTCCTGCCCTGAGCATCCCACCTCCTGCCCTGAGCATCCCACCTCCTGCCCTGAGCATCCCACCTCCTGCCCTGAGCATCCCACCTCCTGCCCTGAGCATCCCACCTCCTGCCCTGAGCATCCCACCTCCTGCCCTGAGCATCCCACCTCCTGCCCTGAGCATCCCACCTCCTGCCCTGAGCCTCTCTGCCCTGAGCCTCTCTGCCCTTCCCACCTCCTGCCCTGAGCCTCTCTGCCCTTCCCACCTCCTGCCCTGAGCCTCTCTGCCCTTCCCACCTCCTGCCCTGAGCCTCTCTGCCCTTCCCACCTCCTGCCCTGAGCCTCTCTGCCCTTCCCACCTCCTGCCCTGAGCCTCTCTGCCCTTCCCACCTCCTGCCCTGAGCCTCCCTGCCCTTCCCACCTCCTGCCCTGAGCCTCCCTGCCCTTCCCACCTCCTGCCCTGAGCCTCCCTGCCCTTCCCTGCCCTTCCCACCTCCTGCCCTGAGCATCCCACCTCCTGCCCTGAGCCTCTCTGCCCTTCCCACCTCCTGCCCTGAGCCTCTCTGCCCTTCCCACCTCCTGCCCGCAGGAGAGTGAATAAAATAATGTAAGGGGCACTGATATAAAGGTTTCCCTTATATTAGTAACTCCCCTTCCCTTAGTGTATTCACTCTTCGGAAGGTGGTCTCTGGTCACCAGAGTGGCTACCACATCAGAGTTCCTGGCATTCCCCCTTACATCAGAGTCTGCAGGATTGCCCCTTAGAGTGAAAGGGTAATTCTGCAGGCCCTGGTGTAAAGGGGAACTCTGATGTAAAGGGAATGCAGTGGACTCTGATGTAAGGGAAGGTTCTGGTGACCAGAGAGACCACCTTATATCAGAGTTCCCCCTTATATCATGATCTGCAGCATTCCCCTTTACGTAAGAGTTCCATTTCACTGTAAGGGGGATCCCTGCAGACTCTGATGTAAGGGGTGGAACCCAGTGTAGTGATCTGACCTTCATGTCAATGGAGAAATGTTTTTTGACTTTTGTTTAACTTAAACACATTGCTAATAGCACTAGCTATGTGTTTATAGTTCAAATATTGATACTTGCACTGTTTAGCAGTGAAAAGATTAGTAGGCGAAGATTATGCGGAGTGGGTGGAGCTTCAGGGAAGTGCGTGTGGTAATTAATAGCTGTGCTGCAAAGTGTCCCTGGAATTTTTTTTCAAATGTTGGCAACTATGTCAGAGCCCCCCACAGCAGGTGTCCCCATAGATCAGTACTTGTCCAATAGGTCCTTGTAGCTTGGGCACTCTGGGAGCAGAAGCACATTACAGGGGGCGGGGCATATGTGGCATCTTTGGTTACTTGGAGGGTGGCACTCGGAGAGCATTTCTGGGAGTGTACAGGATGATTGGCAGCAGCTCTGGACACAGACAAGGAGGAGGGAGGGGAGCACTTTGGAGCTTCGGCACCCCCACCTCTGCAGCGCCTGGGTGCCGTGCACCCTGCCTAGGATCGGCCCTGAGAGTCTGCATAAAAAGTCTCAAAACCTAGCTCCACAAAAAGATGTGTAAGGCCTCATGTCCCAGTTGCAGATTTGCTGCATCTGCCATAATGTACAGATGTAAGTATTTGCACATAAGCAATGCTGAAAACTTTTTTTTTTTTTTTTTTGCTGCTGCTATTCATGAAGCAGGTACCATCAGCACTTCCGATACATGGCTGTCATATTCACTGTCCAGTCCTGCAAATTACGCTAGGAGATCCTGTGTGCAATCTGTTGGGCTCAGATTTCAGTTTGACAGCTTGGTTCTGGTATGTGTTTTAGGAAGCATGACAGCGGATTCTAATATACAGAGTTGTACATGGCTGTCGGGGCATGAACAAGCAAGCTCACCACTGACCACATGCCTGATGGGGCATTTCTCCTGCACACTCTGTAAGCAGTGTTTTCTGTTAAATATTTCTGTTATTTTCCGACTGTTGCTGGATAGTATGCCAACAACTGCAGAGTGTGTGTGCAATGTAATCTGTGAGTAGACTCCGGTTCCAATTTACCTTGCTCTCTTGATCATCTTGAGAGATGACCTCATAGAATTCAGAGGGATCTACTGTGCAGGAGCCACCGGGACACTGAAGTGCAACATACAAAACCCAGGAGGCCATGGCCTAAGTAAGCATCTGGTGACGGAGAGGGTAGAATAGATTAAAGCTTTTGTTAACCCCCCCCCCCCAAAAAAAACAATGGACCCTGCTCCTTTAAAGTATAAAACATCAAAAACCTGGCTGATCCTGCCAGTTTCTCCCCACCCCTCTGTAAACTGACCACAATGTATCATGGCTGCTTAGACCTGACGTGGTCAGTTTATGTGCCTCTGTAATCAACAGCCTGCTATCTGCTCTCCCCTCTGCTCCTGTGTGTGAGGACTGTGATGTGGGGGGCTAAGGATGTGATGTAGGCTGAGGACATTAAAGTTTGGGGAGCCGAGGCCTGGAAAGTGGGGGCTGAGGGGGGGAATGATGACTGTAATGTGGAGGGAGCTGTGACCATTAAAGTGGGGGGCTGATGACTCCAAATTGCGGGCAAAGGACAGTACTGTTTATGGGGGTTGCTGTTAAGGAAGTGTGAGAACTTAACTGTGAAAGGGTTGGAGGCGTGTGATGTAAAGGGGGACCTGAGGACAGTCATCAAAAGGGGATCTTGATGTGAAGAAGGAAGGAACTCTGGTGTGTAGTGGGGACTAAGGAAGCTGATGTACGAATTGGGTTCAAATCTGTGCATGTTCATTAGGTGTATATTTCATGGGTAGGTGAGCAAGAAACACGAACAAAGAAGTTCTTGACCCCTTTTTATTTATTTATTTTATTTTTATTTTTTTACATCATGGCGCGCCAAGCCGCATGGAGCTGCAGCAACAAGCAGTTTGGCACAAGCGAAAATGCACTACAGTTTCCAATATATTTGGACCTCTACTGGAAGAAAACTTTACTGACCGGACCTCAGTAAATTATAATTCAATACCCCTGTCCTAGATCAACACTCGATCCTGCCACAAAAAATGGAAAGATTGCCATTTTATGTCTGTGATTACTTTTAGATACTGAAATAATCCCATCAAATCAGTTTCTGAAACGTGCAGAGCTCGTTTGAAAGTAATTTGCGGTGAAAATGAGGTTGTACAAGGTCACTCACTTCTATGTAAACAATGGATAACAAATAGATTTATGTAACTGGAAGAACCAGTTAGGGGGTTATTATAGCTTAAAAGATTTGCAAGCCGTTGACAACTAAAATATTCGAATGCAATTTGGAGCTGTACCTTAAAAACTCCCGCTGGAATTGTAGACATCCAGATAGAAACTGAAGTATATGTAAACCCTCCCCTTGAAAAAAATAAAACAATCAACTTAAAAATAGAAATAAAAGGCAAAATATTTAGGTATACTTAAAAAAAAAAAAAAAAAATACAAATACCCTAATATACAGAGTTGTACATGGCTGTCGGGGCATGAACAAGCAAGCTCACCACTGACCACATGCCTGATGGGGCATTTCTCCTGCACACTCTGTAAGCAGTGTTTTCTGTTAAATATTTCTGTTATTTTCCGACTGTTGCTGGATAGTATGCCAACAACTGCAGAGTGTGTGTGCAATGTAATCTGTGAGTAGACTCCGGTTCCAATTTACCTTGCTCTCTTGATCATCTTGAGAGATGACCTCATAGAATTCAGAGGGATCTACTGTGCAGGAGCCACCGGGACACTGAAGTGCAACATACAAAACCCAGGAGGCCATGGCCTAAGTAAGCATCTGGTGACGGAGAGGGTAGAATAGATTAAAGCTTTTGTTAACCCCCCCCCCCCCCCCCAAAAAAAACAATGGACCCTGCTCCTTTAAAGTATAAAACATCAAAAACCTGGCTGATCCTGCCAGTTTCTCCCCACCCCTCTGTAAACTGACCACAATGTATCATGGCTGCTTAGACCTGACGTGGTCAGTTTATGTGCCTCTGTAATCAACAGCCTGCTATCTGCTCTCCCCTCTGCTCCTGTGTGTGAGGACTGTGATGTGGGGGGCTAAGGATGTGATGTAGACTGAGGACATTAAAGTTTGGGGAGCCGAGGCCTGGAAAGTGGGGGCTGAGGGGGGGAATGATGACTGTAATGTGGAGGGAGCTGTGACCATTAAAGTGGGGGGCTGATGACTCCAAATTGCGGGCAAAGGACAGTACTGTTTATGGGGGTTGCTGTTAAGGAAGTGTGAGAACTTAACTGTGAAAGGGTTGGAGGCGTGTGATGTAAAGGGGGACCTGAGGACAGTCATCAAAAGGGGATCTTGATGTGAAGAAGGAAGGAACTCTGGTGTGTAGTGGGGACTAAGGAAGCTGATGTACGAATTGGGTTCAAATCTGTGCATGTTCATTAGGTGTATATTTCATGGGTAGGTGAGCAAGAAACACGAACAAAGAAGTTCTTGACCCCTTTTTATTTATTTATTTTATTTTTTTTTTTTACATCATGGCGCGCCAAGCCGCATGGAGCTGCAGCAACAAGCAGTTTGGCACAAGCGAAAATGCACTACAGTTTCCAATATATTTGGACCTCTACTGGAAGAAAACTTTACTGACCGGACCTCTTTTTTTTTTTTTTTGATCATATAACCTCTGTTTTCAGCTGCATAAGGATCTCAAAACACTAGGGGAGAAGAAACTGCAGTACACTGGTCTTCCCAGTGAATGGCAGTGCAGGGGGTGAGTGCCTACACCAGTCGGATCATTGGAGGAGAGCAGGCTGAGTTCCCAGCACAGCCAGAAAACCGACCGTACTGTGCTCTCATGCCAACTATAGTCAGTTTTTACTAGGAAAGCAGAGGGAGTGGCAGGAACACCAGGGATTTCACACAAAGGAACCAATACAAAGAGAACAGGATACTTTTTTTATACAATTAAATTGTACAGCAGGCACATATCAGGAAAATTAATATGAAATTCTGGGTTGACATAGTCTTTAAGTAAAATTGTGTAACAAAAGAACATTACCCTGTGTAACGGAACAACTCGCACTCTGCTTGAGTACTTCCGTCATATACTGCTTTCTATCAGTCTGGATATAGATGTCAGATATTCCAGCTGCTCACAAGCACATGAGACAAGACTCCATGTCTTTAATAGAACCAAGAATGCAACCTTATATACAGTTTAAAGAGGAGGTAACCAGAACATAAATTAACATTAGCTAATTAACTAATCATTTATCCAGACTAGGTGACTCAGATATGACCTTTCAGAGTAGACGTCATGTCTCCGCTCACCTGCTATACAATACACATTATCATAAGTGTAAACACAGGACATCTTCACACAATAGCAGGGTCAATTAGCACAACAAACAGACAGATGGCTGGAGGTGATGGCATTGGCATCTAACAGTATGTGTCCCAACAGTATGAATGAGTCACTCTTACAATTAACCCGTTGAGTTCAGAATGAACAAACGGTAAATAGTTCTTTACAGATATCCTGGAATATATTGTGGATAATAATTACATAATCCATCTCGGTTAGTCCAAGATATCATTCCTCAGTCATCCTATGCCCCTAGTGGACATAGGATGATTTTAGACATAAGAGGGTCCAAGTCTGTCACACCCTGTGTACCAAGTATCATTTTAAATCTGTAATTGTGCCAAATAAATGTGTATCAATACAGTAGACATGATTCAAACACCTCCCCAGGGATAATGAAAAGGTACCCTTTTCCTTACATACAGCACATATGAATGCAGGCTTTAGCCAATGGTCTCTTACTTTGCATGTACTGTATATCCATCCTTTTCTTTCTTTAACAAAATGGTGCTAAATAATATGTATGCACTACGATTGGATGTATGAGGCAGTGTACAGCGGTGGCCAAAAGTTTTGAGAATGGCACAAATATAATATTTTCACAAAGTCTGCTCCTTCAGTGTTTTTGGATATTTTTGTTAGATGGTACTATACTACACTAGTACTATACTATTATACTGAAGTATAATTCCAAGCATTCCAGAAGTGTCAAAGGCTTTTATTGACAATTACATTAAGTTTATGCCAGGAGTCAATATTTTCAGAGTTGACCCTTCTTTTTCAAGTCCTCTGTCATTCACCCTGGCATGCTGGCAATCAACTTGTGGGCCACATCCTGACTGATGGCAGCCCATTCTTGCAGAATCAATGCTTGGAGTTTGTCAGAATTTGTGGGGATTTTTTTGTTCACCCGCCTCTTAAGGATTGACCACAAGTTCTCAATGGGATTAAAGTCTGGAGAGTTTCCTTGCCATGGACCCAAAATGTAATGTTTTGTTCCCCAAGTCACTTAGTTATCTCTTTTGCCTTATGGTGAGGTGCTCCATCATGCTGGAAAAGGCATTGTTCCTCACCAGACTGTTCTTGGATGGTTGGAAGAAGTTGCTCTCGGAGGATGTTTTTGTTCCATTCTTTATTCATGGCTGTGTTCTTGGGAAAATCTGTGAGTGAGCTCACTCCCTTGGCTGAGAAGCAACCTCACACATGAATGGTCTCAGGATGCTTTACTGTTGGCATGACATATGACTGGTGGTAGTGCTCACCTTTTCTTCTCCGGACAAGGGTTTTTCCAGATGCCCCAAACAATTGGAAAGGGGATTCATCAGAGAAAATTACTTTACCCCAGTCCTCAGCAGTCCAATCTTTGAACCTTTTTCAGAATATCAGTCTGTCCCTGATGTTTTTCCTGGAGAGAAGTGGCTTCTTTGCTGCCCTTCTTAAAACCAGGCCATCCTCCAAAAGTCTTTGGCTCACTGTGCGAGCAGATGCACTAACACCTGCCTGCTGCCATTCCTGAGCAAGCTCTGCATTGGTGGTGCCCTGACCCCGCACTTGCTGGACTTTCTTGGGCGTGCTGAATCCTTCTTGACAAATGCAGTGGAAATGTTTTTTTATGGGATTAAGTTCATTTTAATGGCAAATAGGTATTTTGCAATTAATTGCAATTTATCTGATCACTCTTCATAATATTCTGGAGTATATGTAAATTGCCATCATAAACACTGAAGCAGCGGACTTTGTGTCATTCTCAAAACTTTTGGCCTGGACTGTACACTCAACACCTGTACGATGCAAAAGAGTGGAGCCTATTGTTGGGATAATGCTGCTCAATCACACGTGCAGAAATTACTCTATCGCTGTCCACTTAATGGCCAAAAGAAGACATCGGACGGGATGGCAGCAATGGAGAATGCAGAGCTGTCATCGCTGGCTTACAAACAACTCGGAAGCAACTTTCATAATGTGCCAGTATACTGTGACATTTTAAAGCAGAACTTTATCCACAAAATTATCTTTCCATGTAATGCTCTGAATTTAGCCTTTTTCTACTTGGAGCAAAGTATTGTGTATACTGTGGTGTGATGAGAAAAGCATTTGCACGGTTTATTGCATGGTTTATTCTTAGCATCAGCAATATGCCGGAATGAAGGTTTCACAATGTGATTATGGCATCAGCAGCAGTATTGCTACAACTTATTGCTACAAGTATGAAACTATGTATGCTAATTCAAGTATGTGATAGCAGTGGCATAATTTACATGTATTCAAAGCTAACGCCAGCATCTGGCAGCAGAAAGGTTAAAGTGATTGTACAGTCTGTTTGTTTTTCTCTAAAAATAACAAACTTGTTATACTTGGAGCCAGTTCACACTCCCGCGGCACGACTACGGGGGCGACTTTGCAAGTCTTCCTGAAGACGACTTCAGAGGCGACCAGCAAAACGACTTCCATATAGAAGTCAATGCAGGTCACCCAAAGTCATGCAGGAACCTCTTTCTTAGTCGGAGCAACTTGCGTCGCTCCTATTGGAACGGTCCCATTGCATTGAATGGGACGCGACTCGTCAGGCGGCTGAGCCGCCTGACGAGTCGCCCCAGTGTGAACCGACTCTTACCTTCTCTGTATAATGGATTTGCACAGGGCAGCCTGGATCCTCCTCTTCTCTGGTCCCTCTTCGGCTCTCCTGGCCCCTCTCCTGTCGGGTGCCCCCACAGCAAGCAGCTTGCTATGGGGGCACCCCAGCCGAGTCTTGTGTTCATTCAGACACTGAGCCCCTCCCCATCTCTCTCCTAATTGGCTCCTTCTGCTGTCAAAGTCAGTTAGCCAATGTCGCCGCTGCTGTGTCTCAGCCAAACTAGGAGGAGAGTCGTGAACAGCGCTGGAAAGAGTTGGGGCTCAGGAGGTATAGAATAGAATGCATCAAGATAAAACTTCTTCTGACCTTACAACTCTAACTCGGTGTTAATTTTTTTTGACAAAAATGTTTTGCTCAGTTTTTGTCAGCTGCATGAAAACAATGATAAAAACTAAATGAAAATAAAATTTTAAATGAAGTAAATTGACAAAAACTATGACGAATATTGATTCCCATTTGAATTTAGTCCTACTAAAATCTAATGGGTTTAGTTAAATTGTAATGCATTTCACTAGAGTTTCCAAACTCATTATATACTCCTGATATAAAAATCAAATAAAATGTTATTATTTATGGTAATATTAAGGTTTAAACATGCACTACAGACACAGATTTAGAGTCGGTTCACACATATGCGGCACGACTCCGGGGGCGGCTCTGCAAGTCGTCCTGAGGACGACTTCAGAGGCGATTTGCAAGACGACTTCTGTATAGAAGTCAATGCAAGTCCCCCCGAGCCGCCCCCGAAGTCGTACAGGGAGTACATTTCTAAGTCGGAGCGACTTGCGTCGCTCCTATTAGAACGTTCCCATTGCATTACATTGGAAGCGACCCGTCAGGCGGCTGAACCGCCTGACGCGTCGCCTGTGTGTGAACCCGACTCTTAGCTGTTGTGATATGCAACATTTTGGTATGTTTATAAAATTGGTTTTATTTATAAACAGAAGTGCAACTTTAACCACTTCAGCCTTGGAAGGATTTGCCCCCTTCTGACCAGGCCATTTTTTGCACTGAGCCGCTTTAACTGACAATTGCATGGTGATGCTGTACCCAAACAAAATTGATGTCCTGTTTTCAATCCACCTTCAATAGCCGCAAGGAATGGTAACGCGTTACCATGCCTTGTGATGTGTTGCCTTAGTGCATTGAGGTGGCACCGCAATGTTATAACATGCCTGGTGGGTTGTGATATCATGAGCTTTACCGCAACACACTGGAACAGATAGTTGTAAGTGTGCCCTATGTTTTGTGAATCAATGTATGAATTGTAGTATCACTGGAACTTGTGATCATAAGTTTATGATTGCAGCAGTGTGTAATTGTGTCCATCCAGTCAATGATTCAGGAACGAAAAAACTATTTGATTATTTGTAAAAAAAAATGTATATACTTTGGGTTCTATTATAGAAATATATATTTTTTTTTCAGGATGAAATGATTCTAAAAATAAGGAACCAATAAAGACTTCTTAATGTAAAATTTTGTAAATTCAGGCATTTCATGGTTCTCATAATCGCAAAATAAAATGCTAACTTGAGGAAATTTTGGAGCAGTCACTATATCAATTTGTCATAGTGGGAAAGTTATTTAAAACAAAAGGAACAGTAAGCTCCAAAGAGCAATATTTTTTTTTTTTTAACAGAAAAGTTTTTATTTGTCTCCAAAAGGAGAAGTACAAAAACATACATCAGATAACAGTCACAAAAACGAAACTGATGTCAACAAAAAAAGAAGAGCGAAAAGAAAACAAAACACCCATTGCAGCTATAGCTTATAGGATAGACAAATTTTCATACATAGATCAAATCTCGTACATTTGGGATGCGAAGCCCGGCTAACTACATATTATACTAGCACCCACAGATTATATATGGTAAACGGAGATGCATCATGGCAGTCCAGGCCCCAAGCCCCAGGGTGGAAAATAAGCAAAGAGCAATATTTAGGATAAAACAGAAGCACCTTTTTTATCTTCTGTTACTTGTAAATAGGTGTGGCTTTTCTCAAATATAATATGACTCCTGGTCATAATTTTGTAATTTTGTTAACAAATATAAGGCCTAAAATTTAAATTGAATAAATCGAATTGGTGAATTGTCAGTACAAATGCTTTTATAACCTGTAGGTTTGTATTCCCATACAGGTTTTGGTGGCTGCCTGGATATCATTGTGGATGGCGTAGCCCTGATGAAGGAAACTGCCATAGGACCTAGTTATAACCCGGTTCACCATAACTTCATTGAGACAGAGACACAGCTGGCTGAGAGTTTTGCCTACTTCTTTCCTCCCGGTGCAGCTTCAGAGTAAGTGTTTAATTTAAAACACCGGAAATAAGCTTCACTTTAACTATGCAAAGCCATCCTTTAAGTGGAGGTCTACAGAAAAAAAAATCCCGCCCCCTGCTGTCTTCAGGGGAAACACACAGATCCCTGAAGACAGCAGTAGGGAACCGGGAAGTGAAACATCAACGCTTCACTACCTGATTCCCTCACCGAGGATGGCGGCGGGGGAAGCCAAAAGCGATCGATTTATTAAGTCAGCAGCTGCAGTATTTGTAGCTGCTGGCTTTTAATAAATAAATATATATATATATATATATATATATATATATATATATATATATATATATATATATATATATATATATATATATATATATATATATAAATATTTTAGGCGGACTTCCGCTTTAACATTGTGTGAATGTACTGCTGACAGCTCTGATAAAAGTAGATGTATTGGTTTGCAAATAGGTTTAGTTTAGGTTCACATCTGTGCAGATAGTACGGTTTGTGTTTGAGCTATGATAGGAGCTCCTTTATTTGGAAAGGGCTGCGGTACCTCCATTTCTTGCAGTAGAGCAGCCCCTGAACCTTTATAACGTGGCTGGTTTTACGAGCCACAGTTCCTGATGCATTAAGGTGTGAGTAGGAAATAATGACACCCCCTCACATCTGCAAAAAAGCAGTGCATTTTGGGTGCAGGAATGCATGTGGGTCTGCGGCCACACAGACTATTGGGTTTGCTATGGACTCATTTGGCGCGGTGAGGAGCCCTGAGCGCTGGCAGAGGATCTGAGAAGAGGAAAATCGAGACTGCTCTGTGCAAAACCATTGCACAAAGTAAGTATGTAGTTAAAAAAGGGGGGTTTACAATCCTTTTTAAATTGCTAGTAAAATCTGTGTATAAAAATAAACAGTTTGCCCTGCAAGCTAATATCATAATGTGCTAGTAGTATGCATCACCTACTAGAACATTATAGAAGGCTTTCCTTAAAACGTAGCCCTCTAGTGGTGTGCTGTCAATTTCATCTTCACCCGGTCTTCCTTCTGAGTTCGCAGGCTCCTCCAGCCATTTGAATGCCTAATCCGCAACCCCGCATATGCATACAGGAGTCACAAGACAGAGCTCTAAAGGGACAGCATGTGTAAATGCCGTCCCTTTTGGGGTGCATGTTTAGGTGACGCCAACGGCTGCAGAAATAGAGAATATACCTGTAGGTACCACTTTAAAAATGATTGTTTAAGTAAATTTTTTTTTTTTTAATAACTGTAAGATTTTTATCATTGTGACTGACTGGCACCTCAAAGTCCTTGTCTGTGGTTTCACAATTTTAGGCACTTGAAAATAGGGGTTACAAACGGGTACAATAAAGTAATTGGAATGAATTGGCATGACAATTGTGAACCACTATAACTGGTTTCTGAATTGCTTTACATTATTGTACACATATCCAGCACAGGTTCTCATTCCTATTGAGGATGGTGCCTTTAGTCAGAGTTTCATTTTGTCACTGGGAGTGTCACCCCTACAAACATCCGCCTGTCCTGTTTCTAGCAGTATTTCCTTGCCTTCCCTTTTACAATGTCAGCCAACTTTTTTCCCCCCTCCCCCATTATCACCTAGCAGCTTCCTGCTCCCCCAGACAGCCCCCAACTAAACTGTCAACCAATCTCTCCTGCACAGCACCTTCTATTAGTATTAGTATCCATGTACTCCCTTTTCTTTCGTAACCCTCCCTTTTGGCAAGCTGCCCATTATACCTTTCTCTCAGCAGCCCTTGTTCTTGCACCATTCTCTCAGCTTCTACTGTGCCTGCAGCCCCTTTTATTTAGCAGCCACACTACCAATCTTAGGGTTTACAACACTCTCTGTATTTGTATGTATAGAGAAGCAGGGTTGTCTCCCCAGGATGATTTCTCCTAATTTGGACTATCCGGTACCTCCTAATCTTATTAACAGGTATTCTGTAGTTCAGAGGTAACCCTGGAGGGTTAATAAACCCACTTGGGATTTCAGAGCAGCAGTATCAGTGTTGTCAGCTCACTACAGGAAGTTACAAGATCATTGTATCTTTGCAGGATCAATTGGTATTTTTTGTACTTGTCAAATGGCTATAAAGAATAGCAAAACAATGGTAAAAAGAAGGGAGCAACCAATTGTATATTAAAGGTTATATTAAACCAGTCATAAAAAAAATTATTTTAGACTGCCATTACTGACCTCTTTCTGAAAATGTTACAGCGAAGTGAGAGGGTCAGCAACTCAGAAAGTACTAAAGCCAGAGGATCAGACAGCCAGAAAAACTATAAAATTAATAAAAATGATTATCAATGGTAGATTTCAAATAAGGTTTCTGAGCACTAAAAGGGGAGGTTCACCCTAATTTATAAGATAAGCTTCATGACACAGGCTCAGGCAGTTTTTCAACAATTCGTTTTTTAAACATTTTAAGAACGATTGCTTACCTTGTTTTTGTCTTAGTAAGCTGCCACTTCCTGGTTGGGATCCCGCGGGATTGGACCTGTCCCTTCGTCGCCACATTGATTGCTGGGATTCCTCTGCAGGGTCTCGTGACACTGCAGAGGAGAAGAATCTTTTTCCTACAGCAGAGCAAATCTCGCGTGATTTTGCATGTCACATGACTCTGCAGCAGGGGCTGGCTGGCTGGCTGTAATACACTTACTCGTTTCATCAGCTGCTCAATTCGTTATGAGCTATCGCTGTGAGAAACGATCAGTTCAGTTGTGTCTCGGCACAACGGGGCGGGTCAATATGACGCCGGCCGTTGCGATGGCAACTGTGCAGTGTTGACGGAGCGGCTCGCCGTCAACACTGCACATGCGCAGGATAGAGCAGTGAATGCTGGGACGCTAGCATTCACCGTATCCCGGAAGGAAATCCTGCTAGGCTTCACAGTGCCCAAAGTAAAGATGGAAACGTCCATCTCCGGATTATCTAAAATATAGTTTTGGGGTAATAAATAATGCTGGCGGGTAGAAGAGTGGGACGCACAAGCTGCTGTTTAAGGTAAGAGCGGCAGAAGAATTAAAAAAAAAAAAAAAAAAAATCAGCGGAACCCCCGCTTTAAAATACTCTTTTTGGGCAGCCAAATTGTGACCCTTCTTGACATATAATGAAGCTTGAATTTATTTGATTCTTTTAAGTTCATTTGCTAGCGTCTTGTGCTGCTGTCAATCATATCCTGTAAGAAGGCTCTGAGCTGTGCTGTGTGTCTATAGAAAATTTAATTTGAACGTATTATTCATTGTAACAGGAGGTATGTGTCCAATGAGACGTTGTTTAGAAAGCTTGTAGATGCCTCTAAAAGACTTCCGGAAATGCGCTGGGCTCTGGGTGGAAATGCTCCAGTCATGGCAAACCGCTTGGCTGCTGAAGGTTGTGATGTTCTACTAGGGGGTCGCCTAAGTCAAGAAGAAGCTAGTGTGTTATCCGATCACATCAAAGGTGAGTTATGATTCCTTGTTAATCTGTTCTACATAAATAACTTGACAAAAAGAACCATACAGGTGTGGTTTTTCTTGTTTTAAAATGTGTGTATGGGTTGCTATGTTGGTTCAGGAAACAGATTGACCCCCCTGTGAGAAACTACAGCTGCAACCGATGGACCATAGACCACCTGAAGTGATACCATTTGTTGTATAAAACCATAAGAACCCACACAGAGGTGCCAAAGGGGCACTTGGTTCAATGACAGAAATGCTTGGCAAAATATGACAAACTCAACAAGCTATAATTTCAGAAACGTTGAAACAGATGGAACTACCACTAACAGTTTAGGTAAAAATAGTTGCCTGAAACTCTTAGTAGTAGGTTGCCTTGTTTTAGTTGGTCATCTTAATAATCATAAGAAAAGTAAAAAATTTGGTTTAAATGACCACAAAATTGCCTAATGTACGATTGATATTTAGACTCCCGGCTAAATTTAGCCCCAATATGTGTCGGTTTGGCAATAACTCTGTAATAAAATAGTTTTACCTTGTTTAAAAACATTAGTAACTAATAATTACCCTCTGCTAAGGTTTTTTATTATCGGTTGACAAATGGACACAAATGTAAAAAGAAATAGAAAAATGCTTTAGCCTAGGTTTACACGGGAACCAGCACGATCACGGCACTGGTTCCCGCATCGCATCTCTCCTACAGGCAGTTTACACTGCCTTCTGCGAACCAATGCGGGTGTCAATACATTGACGCCCCCAGATCGGTTTACAGATCACAGTGCAAACTGAACTAGCACAGGAATCGCATCGCATGGGTGAGATCACCAAGAAAAAAAATTCCCTGCACTTTTTTTCCTGCGAATTTAATGGCCGACTGTATGGCTGAACTCGCATCTCTTAGACATCACATGTGATCAGCACCTGCAGTTAGGGTGCGAATCACATGCAATGTCTAAGATCGCGCTAGTGTGAACCTGGGCTAAAAGTCTCTCTTCTTTTTTTTTTTTTTTTTTTAACTATGATCTTCTCTAAAAACTGTTTCTTTGTGTGTACACAGCGAGTGCAAACAGAAACAAATACTGTGATAGCTGGAGGCAGTAGAGGCTTGTTTGTTTATGTACCTTATGTTTAATCACATGTTTAATCACATGTGATCACATGATCAGGAACCATGCTGCTTGGTTCCCAATTGTTAGTTGAGACCAGAGCAGCCAGAGACGGTGTGAAATGGAAATCTGGCCCGAGTCAGTGTGAATTACTATGCAGCTTAAATCTGAAACCAGCCAGGGGGAAAAAAAGCCAATAAATGCAGTTATGACTTTAATAAAAAAGGAACCCCATGCAAACTACTAAATACAGAGAGTTCAAAGACATGTTTACAATGGTTTGTAACTGTGTCCAGTCTATGCTGTGATGCAGTCAGGAAAAGTGATATTTGTGACTAACTGTGATTCCAAAGTTTATTTAAAAAGAATGTGTATATATATATATATATATATATATATAATTTTTTAAATGTAATTTTTTTTACCGTTGTGTGAATGCTAATGCCTTAAGAGTTCTCTTTACTGGAACTAAGGGGCCAAGCACAACCCCTAAAAAGCAACCCCACCCTATTAAACCCCCCCCCCCTCCACCAAATGATTTGGACCAGTGCACAAAGCAGGATCCATAAAGACATCTTAATATCATTCCGCTAGGGTTTAGCCCAGCGAGTTTGGCTGAATTATCACGATTTCACTTCCACTTATTTGGCGGTGTAACGGCATGACCCGTGACAACCAGAGACTTTGGAAGGATGGGGGATACTCCTGTGTCAGCGTCACTGATAACTCTTGGGTCTGAGTCCACCCTGTGCCCCTTTGGGCATGGGGTGGCTAGTGAATCATAATTCATGTATTACATGAGATAGGACAATAATAATAATTCATGTTTGCAGGATGTCTTGAGATATCACAAGTTGTTGGTTATTCAATGTGGGAAAACATTCTTTTAAAAGGTGTCAATTGCATCTACTCCTAGACATTTCATTGTCCATTGTGTAAAGTTGTAAATTCAAAGACCTCTTCATTGTGTGATAACACTGTGTGATAGCCTATTGATGCCCAGGTGTTAAGACCCTTCTGTCGGAGACAGTACGTCTGTCTAAAGATGTGGGTTGAGGTCAAATCATTGTGTGATAGTATTTTGTTTTGATGTCATTATCTAAAGGAATGTGTCTCGTCAAGATCGGTGCCGAAATGTCTGGACACTAATTAGTAATTAGCCTTTGTGTGTGATTAGGGGGGTGGAGATTTCATTGTCCCTTTGATTACTGTCACATGCTTGTAACTGCATAAAAAGCTGAGAAGAAACCATTAAAGCATTCATTCATTTTGGAACAAGTACAGAGCAGAGTCTCGTCTTGATTCTGGGGAATTGATATGGATCGTGTATGCAGGATTGTCGGAGTGTGTCGGATAAGCTTGTTGTGGGTGGATGGAAGGTCATAAACGGTGGTGACCGTTACAGGCGGCAATTACAGAGACATCTGTGCCGAAATTGCAAAAAGTAGTACAGAAACAACTTTTTAAATCGGTGCAGATGCGGCAAATGCTGACGATTTGACATGTGATTTGACATATTAAATCACATGTAAAAATGCACCAGTGTGAACAAGGGCTTACATCGCCTTAAAATCCATAACATTTCAAAGTAGTGATACTTCTAAAGTAGTGATACTTCTAAAGTAGTGATACTTCTAAAGTAGTGATACTTCTAAAGTAGTGATACTTCTAAAGTAGTGATACTTCTAAAGTAGTGATACTTCTAAAGTAGTGATACTTCTAAAGTAGTGATACTTCTAAAGTAGTGATAAATTCGAAATAATCTAAGCACCTAGACCAGATGGTATCCACCCAGTGTGCTTAAAAGATTCAATGACAGTACCAAACCACCCTATTGCTTGTGCTTTCCCAGCTGTGATGACCAAGTACATATTGGGCTGTTATTTAAGAAGGAGGAAAAAAAAATAAAACTGGGTAACCATAGAACAGTATTGTAAGTCTAACTTCTATACTGTGTAAATAATTGAAAGGGGGGAATTAGGTTCGGGCAGTGGGTGTAAATGGTGGTGCACTTCTATCAGGCATAGGGTAACAGTTTGGAATCATACATAGGCTTGATTAGAGAGGGGGCATACAAGGGTGCAGTGGGGAAGGGGGATGGCAAGAGTAAAAATGGTTGAGAGTGTAAAGATGTAGTGTATTTAGATCACATGGCTTTGGGAACAGGGTGGTGGTTAGGGAAATGTGCAGGTAGGATGATGAGGGTGGAGGTTGGTGAGAGGGGGAATGCAGGTGTAGAAGTTGTTGAGATATGGGCGAGTACAGGCACAGTGTGTGTTGTGAGAGGGGGGGTGCTGATAGAAAGGAGTCTGTAGGTTCAGTTCTGAGGGAAAGGAGGTGTAGGAGAAAGGAGGCTGCAAATTTAGTGGCTGATGACAGAAGGGGTGTAGATGCGTTGCGTAGTCAAGCCAAGAAGGGCTGCAAGCACCATGTATGTTGCGAAAAGAAAGGCTGCAAGTGCAAAGAGTGCTGACATAATAGATGCTGATTGAAAAGAGGGCGAAGGTCTGGTGGGTGCTGGAAGGAGGGGGTATAGACATGGTAAGTGGTGGTAGAAGGAGCATGCAGATGCAGTGAGCTCTGAGAGAAAGAAGGGGATGTAGAAAATTTCACAAATGTACTTTTTATTCTGAAAACAGGAGATGACAGATTAAACTTGGACATACAGGCCCGGATTCACGAAAGCTGTACGCTGGTGTATCTAGAGATACGCCATCGTAAGTACAAATGTGTGCCGTCTTATACCTGTGCTGATTCCCCAAGCTAGCTATGCCTGAAAAATAGGCTTCTGCCGCCCGACGTAACTTGCCTACGCCGGCGTTTTTGGGCGCATAGTTACGCTGGACGCCCTATTGCAAATATGCAAATGAGGGAGATACGTAGATGCGCCCGGCGGAAACGATACGTGGTTTGTGTAAGGCTTACGTCCGGCGTAAAGTTATTCCGCATATAGATGGCGCAACCCATACAAAGGTATGGACAAGGGAACAGCCGTCGTATTTGACGTTGTTTACGTAGTACTACGTGAATAGTGCTGTGCATAGGTTACGCATGCGCAGTTCGTTTTTTGAAGCTCAGTCCATCATTTGCATGGGGTCACGCTTCATTTAGATATATCACGCCCACTTCCACCTACTTTGACGTACGTCGGCTTATGCCGACAACTATACGCTACACCGGCGCAACGTTGAGCGCATATTCTTTGTGAATAGCATGCTTGCATCTCAACGTTGTTTAGTCAGCATTATTCGCTATGTAATTCTTGTGACTTCTTGTCAACCATTACTACTGTTACTGCTTGGTTTAGCACACATGTACACGTTGGTCTCCGGCACTCAACAGTAGTGTGATGTCAATGGAAGAAGCCTGGAATTTCTATGGCTCCCAGTACATGCACAGGCCTTGCTGCCCAGTGGCAACACTGTAAAATAATGAATAGAGTGCACACCAACCTTGCGCATTACCCAAGTAATATTTATTAAAATTATATAAATATTACTTGGGTAATGCGCAAGGTTGGTGCGGCCTCTCTTCATTCTATTACAATGCTAATTTTTTATGTTTTTTTTTATAAATGCAGCTAATGTAAGTCCCTAAATTTTGCCTTTTATAGCAACCAGTGGAGCCATCAGGCTCTGCAGCAGTCAGGGCTGGCCTAAGGTGTTCAGGCGCCCTGTGCGAGCTAATCCTGTGGCGCCCCCTGGTCACCTAAACATACACAAAAAGGGAAAAACCCAACATGCCTGGGCCCTCCATCCCTCACTATCCAGAATACCTAGGTACACCTTCCCTCACCACCTACTGTGCCTGTAGCCCCCTTTATTGCAGAAATACTACATAAGATGGTCAGAGACTGCGGACCTGGTACAGTAGATGGTCAGAGACTGCGGACCTGGTACAGTAGATGGTCAGAGACTGCGGACCTGGTACAGTAGATGGTCAGAGACTGCGGACCTGGTACAGGAGATGGTCAGAGACTGCGGACCTGGTACAGGAGATGGTCAGAGACTGCGGACCTGGTACAGGAGATGGTCAGAGACTGCGGACCTGGTACAGGAGATGGTCAGAGACTGCGGACCTGGTACAGGAGATGGTCAGAGACTGCGGACCTGGTACAGGAGATGGTCAGAGACTGCGGACCTGGTACAGGAGATGGTCAGAGACTGCGGACCTGGTACAGGAGATGGTCAGAGACTGCGGACCTGGTACAGGAGATGGTCAGAGACTGCGGACCTGGTACAGGAGATGGTCAGAGACTGCGGACCTGGTACAGGAGATGGTCAGAGACTGCGGACCTGGTACAGGAGATGGTCAGAGACTGCGGACCTGGTACAGGAGATGGTCAGAGACTGCGGACCTGGTACAGGAGATGGTCAGAGACTGCGGACCTGGTACAGGAGATGGTCAGAGACTGCGGACCTGGTACAGGAGATGGTCAGAGACTGCGGACCTGGTACAGGAGATGGTCAGAGACTGCGGACCTGGTACAGGAGATGGTCAGAGACTGCGGACCTGGTACAGGAGATGGTCAGAGACTGCGGACCTGGTACAGGAGATGGTCAGAGACTGCGGACCTGGTACAGGAGATGGTCAGAGACTGCGGACCTGGTACAGGAGATGGTCAGAGACTGCGGACCTGGTACAGGAGATGGTCAGAGACTGCGGACCTGGTACAGGAGATGGTCAGAGACTGCGGACCTGGTACAGGAGATGGTCAGAGACTGCGGACCTGGTACAGGAGATGGTCAGAGACTGCGGACCTGGTACAGGAGATGGTCAGAGACTGCGGACCTGGTACAGGAGATGGTCAGAGACTGCGGACCTGGTACAGGAGATGGTCAGAGACTGCGGACCTGGTACAGGAGATGGTCAGAGACTGCGGACCTGGTACAGGAGATGGTCAGAGACTGCGGACCTGGTACAGGAGATGGTCAGAGACTGCGGACCTGGTACAGGAGATGGTCAGAGACTGCGGACCTGGTACAGGAGATGGTCAGAGACTGCGGACCTGGTACAGGAGATGGTCAGAGACTGCGGACCTGGTACAGGAGATGGTCAGAGGCTGGGAACATGGTTCCGAAGAGATGGTCAGAAGCTGGGGACATGGTTCAGGAGAGACATGGTCAGAGACTGGGGACATGGTTCAGGAGAGACATGGTCAGAGACTGGGGACATGGTTCAGGAGAGACATGGTCAGAGACTGGGGACATGGTTCAGGAGAGACATGGTCAGAGACTGGGGACATTATACAAGTGTGTCTTAACAGTGACCAGTGTGGAAAAACATTGATCACTGCAAACAGGAGTTTACAAGCTATAACTTTAAAGCGGAGCTCCACCTCCACTCCCGCTCATCGGAACCCTCTCCCCTCCGGTGTCACCTTTGGCACCTTTCAGGGGGAGGGGGTGCAGATACCTGTGGGTAGGACTGCAGATACCCCCCCCCCCCCCTTCCCCCTGTTGTGTTCTGGGAACACTCGGCTCCCAGAACACAGCGGGAACCAGTCAGCATGGGAACCAGGCAGTGAAGCTTCACTGCCTGGTTCCCTTACTGAGGTTGGCGGGGGGCGGCAGCAGAGTGAAGAGCGATCGCTTGTCCTCTGCTGCGGATGGCGCTGGACTCCAGGACAGGTAAGTGTCCTAATATTAAAAGTCAGCAGCTGCAGTATTTGTAGCTGCTGGCTTTTAATTTTTTTTTGTTCAGGGGACATCCTCTTTAAGTGCCTAAAAAAAATATTATTTTCTAACAGTCATTTCTTAAGCACAGGAGGACAGTAAATGGTTAACAGGTTTGTGAAGCTGCCAGCCTGACCAGCTAATTCCTTCAAAGATAACAAGGAAAGTTTGATAAATCAATACCAACTCCAGCACACATAGCTATAGAAACAGCTTCAGTTTTGAAGAGTCTTGCAGAAGTCTAATCTTCAGTGCTGTGTGCAGTGTAAATAAAAACATAGATAAGAAGCAGTGTGAGAAGATGGAGGGGAAGTCATCCCTCCATCATTGTCTAATCTACACACAGGACAGGAGAACACACAGATTTATTAGACATGATGCTCATACCACCTTCATTCTCAGGTATGTCGGATCCTCTGCATCCCGCCCTGCTCTCGTCACTTTCATCTTCTCCTGGTCAAATGTGGCGGGCTGGGCAATCTGATTGGCTAAGGGGGTGGTGATAGGCGGAGCAACCTAGAAGTCACGCCCTCCCACTCAGAAGAGCAGCGCTATTGGCTGCCTGACACACTGGTCTGTCCCTCTCCCTCCAGCATGTAAAAGCCGTGGGAGGGAGAGGGGGGAAGCTGCATGACACTCTGCACCTAATAACACCCGCACTGAGCGCCCCACTGTCCGGAGCCCTTCTATCCTCTTCCGGGAGCGACAATGAGGAGGAAGAGGTGACTCACATTCTGCGAGCTGTGCTGGTCGCACAACGTCCCCTGTTGGCCATGGCGCCCTGTGCGGGCGCACAGCTCGCACACCCCAAAGGCCAGCCCTGGCAGCAGTGCCCATGTGCATTAAATGTTTGGACAGCAGTAGTGACCTAAGCAATGACCCTGTCCATGAGCAGGGTCTTGGATGATGTTAAATTAGTAGGCTGGAGGTGTTTTGGGCAGTGTTTATGACAAAGATGGATCTGCTGCTTCTGCAGTTGAGGTTGACAATCTAGATGTGCAGTCTGGCAAAAGTGCTTGGATCACAAAACCTTTTTTTTGCTGGTGAAACAAGTTCTGTATACAGTGCCTTGAAAAAGTATAAATACCCCTTGACATTTTTCACATTTTGTCATGTTGCAACCAAAAAATACAATGTGATAGACCAACACTAGATTTCAGATAGGGGTGTCAGAGTAAAGGAGGCTCAATACAAATTCACGCCACGCTTTTCACATATTTATTTTAAAAAAAATTTAAACTTTTTATCATTTTTTTTCCACTTCACAATTATGTGCCACTTAGTGTTGCTCTGTCACATAAAATCCTAATAAAATAAATTAACGTTTTTAGTTGTAACATGACAAAATGTGGAAAACTTCAAGTGGTATAAATACTTTTTCAAGGCACTGTATGTATTTTATCTACTTGCCTGAATTTCAGCTTTAAGACCATAACACCAATAGGAGCTAAAGCCATCTTACATTGCCAGGTTTAGTTTGGGTCACAGTGAGTCGGCATCCTGTATGCGATCAATTGCCATTTTTCTGTAGACTGACAAGTTGTTTTATACAATCTACACCAGTTCATTACATGTCATGTTGGCTGATCTCCAGGATAGGCGCATTAGAACGGTACGTTTTTTTTTTTTTTTATAACATGACTGTGCTAGACAAGCTTGGCTCATTTTTAGATATGTTTTCAGCAGTAAAGTGGTTGAGGAATAAAAACTTTTCAGGAAGTCGGGTATTGCAGTTTCCTGTGTATCTGTTATATGTCCTAATATATATATATATATATATATATATATATATATATATATATATATATATATATATATATATATATATATATATATATATGTAAATGAACCACATAGGCAAGCTCTGTTTCAACAAATTACAGAGTAACTTATTTTGAGCACTTGTTTCTAAGGCTGACTTCACACTGATTCAAACTGGATGTGGGTTTCCCCACATGAACCCAGCCTTAGAGTATACCTAAAGGCAAAACATTTATTTTTTATATTTTTTTACTTTTGCGTAAAGTAAAAAGTCTGTTTTGATTGCTGTCTGTGTCCTGTTAAGAAGATCCACCATTGTCATTATGTGGCGTTACTCTCTGTTGCATTTAAGATTCACCCACTTCCAGAGGGAGAAAAGTACCTGTGATGTCGCTGTTGCAGACTAAAGACACTTGGGGGGGGGGGGGGTCGGATATTTGTGTGTATATGTATGTGTGTGTGTATGTGTGTATATATATGTGTGTGTGTATATATATATATATATATATATATATATATATATATATATATATATATATATATATATATATATTATGACGTGCGTGTGTAAAGGCTGCAGGAGTGCTCTCATGGCAGAAAGGACAGGGACAAACGGCTCGTGAACACCAGGATCACAGTTTAGTTAGTAAATACCGTCTCTGTACAATGTCTGGATGAAGATGGTGCTGTCCTTCCAGTGGAAGAAGCAGATGGAGGCACTAATAAGGGAAGTCTGGGATGTCTTTAAAAAGCAATACATGCATTGACACGCAGTGTAACCTACATGGATTTAGAAATGAACAAATACTGTATATCTTATGTTGGGTTTACTTTAAATTCATTCCTAACTGTGTTTTCCACTTACAGTTGCTGGTGAGCCAGTGTTAGATCCTGACATCCACCTTATTATGGAATATCCAACTGGTGCCAGATGGGGGAACCACATCTCTCGACGCGCAAACAGGTGTCTTATCTGATTCTAACCTTAATTGCTGTCTTTTTTAAATATGTTTGTGAATGTGACGAACTAATCAGTTACAATGTTTGTTCTTCATTTCTCATTCCTCCCTTGTACATGGGAGCCTTGTCTTGTACATGTTGACCAGGTCTTGCTGAAGGCTACCAAGCCTGAAACCACTGTATGCAAGGCTGGATAAATGGATCTGTCTGACCTGTATACCTGTAGCTGTGGATGGACAGCTGTCCACAGGCACATGAACGGACATGGACTACATGATTTTTGTCTTGAATTTTTGACGGAAACAAATCTAGTGTTTTAAAGCGGAGTTCCACCCTGGAAAAAAATAAATTAAAAATGTATGGAAAAAAAATTTTACTTACCCTAAATAGCTGTTGCTATGCAGAAGTCCCGAATCTGCCCCTTATCTTCCGCGGTGGATTCTCTTCCTCCTACACTCGGTGGATTCTTGTGAATGGGGAGCGCGGCATTCTGGGAACTGTGTGTATCCCAGAAAGCAGCCGGACCATTCACAAAGTGCCCCGGTGCTCGCACATGCGCAGTAGGAAACGGGCAGGGAAGCCGCACGGCTTCACTGCCTGTTTACCTTACTGTGGATGGCGGCGCCTGGAGCTGCCAGGATCGAGGATCGGCATCAGAGGGGCCATCAGTGCCGGCAAGTAGGACAGGTAAGTGTCCTTATTCAAAGTCAGCAGCTACACTGTTAGCTGCTGACTTTAAAAAAAAAAAAAATTTGCAGGTGGAATCCCGCTTTAAATACTGTACTTCACAGCGCTAAAAAGGGCATATTTGGCTCTGTCTTTATATCCTGACTGGCTATCCTGTCACTTTGATATTTAGAAATAATGTATTTTTTTTTTTCTCCTTAGTTAAACTTCTATGTTATTACAGACTAAAGTTGAATCACTAATGAAATGACAACTGTTTAGCAAAGTAAATATTCGCTGACTTTAACCACTTGCTACCCGCCGGCCGTCAAATGACGGCGGGCGGGTAACGCTCTGTTCCTGACAGGACGTCATATGACGAGATGTCATTGGAATCGGCTAGGGGCGCGCGCACCCGCGCGTCACTGAGGAGCCCGTGCGTGTGCCCAGCGGCCGCGATGGCCGCCGGGCACAAGCGATTGCCGAGTAACTGAGCTGGGATGTGGAGCTCTGTGTGTAAACACAGAGCTGCACGTCCCTGTCAGGGAGAGAGGAGATCGGTTGTGTCCCTTGTACATAGGGACACAATCGGTCACCTCCCCCAGTCACCCCCCTTCCCCTACAGTAAGAACACACATAGTATACACATTTAACCCCTTCCCCGCCCCCTAGTGGTTAACCCCTTCCCTGCCAGTTACATTTATACAGTAATCAATGCATATTTATAGCATTGTTCACTGTATAAATGTAAATGGTCCCAAAAATGTGTCAAAAGTGTCCAATGTGTCCGCTATAATGTTCCAATCCGAAAAAAATAATCGCTGATCGCCGCCATTCCTAGTAAAAAAAAAAAAAATCATAAATATGTCCCCTATTTTGTAGGCAATATAACTTTTGCGCAAACCAGTCACTATACGGTTATTGTGATTTTTTTATTTTATTTATTTTTTTATTTTATTTTTACCAAAAATATGTAGAAGAATACGTATCGGCCTAAACTGAGATAATTTTTTTTTTTTTTTTTAAATGGGATATTTATTATAGCAAAAAGCAAAAAATATTGTCTTTTTTCTAAATTGTCGCTCTTTTTTTGTTTATAGCGCAAAAAATAAAAACCGCACGGGCGATAAAATACCACCAAAAGAAAGCTCTATTTGTGGGGAAAAAAAGGACGTCAATTTTGTTTGGGAGCCACATCGCACGACCGCGCAATTGTCAGTTAAAGCGATGCAGTGCCGAAAGCTAAATTTTGTCTGGGCAGGAAGGGGGTGTAGGTGCACAGTAGGCAAGTGGTTAATAAATAAGGGAAAGTGTTGTTTACTTCAATCATCCAATCATGCTATCAAAAGCCTATTTTTTTATTTTTTTTTGTTATTAAATTCTCTTTGTACATTATTGTAAACTACTACTAAACACTGGCCAACCTTCTTTACTTTCATTCACTTTGCAGACTTTGCTCCTTTAGTTAAATATGTGGTATATTCGCTCGTTGTACACTGTGTAACAGAAGTACCAATCCACCAATACTCCTGACTGGAGACTGTGCCCCTGGAGATGTAAATGTGATCCAACACTGCCCCATCAAAACTGAACCATCCTATTTGCCCAATCAAAACTGAACCATCCTATTTGCACCATCAAAAACTGGTTGCTATGGACGGGTTTCAATGGTCTGGTTGCTATGGATGGTTGCTATATGCAGAAGTTACACAGAGCCAAAAAAACAGAGCCAATTCACCTCAGCTGTGTGAGAGGAGCTATAGAATCCCCTTACAGCTGTGTGGGAGGAGTTATTTACCTCAGCGTTTCCTAGGAAACCAATATTTGTTTATATACAAGCTCTCTAAGCACAAAGGATACTTGCTTGCTTTTTTTTTTTAAAACTTGTCCTTCAAATGGTTGTATTTTAAAAACTTAAAAACTATAAATCGTACAGCGAATATCTTTATATTGTGTGAATCACAAGACCCAGACCTACATTTTGATGTATAGTATGTCTCTGAAATATACAAATTGCCCTTTAAAATTTTAGATGTCTAGACTTTAATTACAATGGAAGTCAATGGAGGTCAATGGATGGCGTGGGTTGCAAAAAATGGTCGTATTGTGAAAACGCTTAGGACGATCGCTTAGCCGTGGACACGTGTAGTGGCAGCAGGGATAGCTGAACGTTTTAATATAAGATTTGTGTCTGCTTGAAAATGAGGGAGTGGTCGCAGTTTAGAAATCATCATGTCCTGATTTTTTTCATTTTTTGACATCCCACACTCTAAGCTTCACCATTCATGCCTATGGTAAGACTTCGCCGCAAAAATTACGATATTTTGCGAATGATTAGCACACCATTCTGGAACAATCCGCACGTTTCGATATATTACTCGTCTATGTAGTGTAAAAACTGTGGGAGGAGATACCGTTTAAAATTTGGCTATAATTATAATATATATGTGAGAGAACAATAAGTCATCTTGCTATGGAAGAACACTTAATAATGCAAATCACATTTGCAGAAGATTCAGCTATCAAACAATGAGCACTTCTTGCCGTCAGAATATTACCCATGTTTGGCAATTAAATTCTTGCAGTTTGCCATTCCTCTCTCCAATGAGCCCAATCTCCTTATATTACCAAATAACCCCCCAATGTTATACAGTCATGCCGCGTACACACAATCAGAAATTCTGATCGTGTGTAGGCCCCATCGGACATTTTCTGTCTGAACTTTTCTACAGCAAAAATTTGACAGCTGGTTCTCAAATTTTCCAACAGGATAAGTTCTTGTCGGAAATTCCAATCGTCTGTATGCAATTGCGATGCACAAATATCCTACCAATTCTCGGAATCATTGAACTTAATTTTTCTCGGCTCGTCGCCGTGTTGTACGTCACCGCATTCTTGACGCTCAGAATTTTTGACACATTTGTGTGACCGTGTGTATGCAACACAAGTTTGAGCCAACATTCCGTCGGAAAAAAATCCATGGTTTTCTTGTTGGAAATTCTGATTGTGTGTACGCGGCATTAGTGAAAAGAATGGACACATGGATCAAAATCCAGATCTGTCCTTTTGTACTGTAGCCATCAATTAATAGCAGAAATAAATATTCACTACTGCTACAGACTTTCAGCTTGGGGAGAAATATTGTCATGTGTAAGTATATGATGTTATTGGTGTTTATAACATTTTTAAGTGCTGGCTAGCTTAAATATGAAGGGAACAAGGAGTGTAGGTACAGGCATTTAAAGAAATTATTCCTGTGTAGGAATGATAACAATATTATAAAATATTATTGCTTGCAGGGACTTGCATATAGTTTTAGAAGGATGTTATACTCATCTCTAGGACACCACAGAGAACTTTCTTAGTACAGGCAGTCTGGTAATAGTTTTTTTTGAGGACAGAAGAAAAGGAAAAAACAGATTAATCAGATGACCATTTTTTTTTTTTTTAACGTTAAATAATTTTATTCCTGACAGGTATATCGTACACAGTGACTCTCATAATCCCATGATTGACTCCCTTGAAGATTTCAGATCACAGCTGAAAAGTTTTAAGCCTGATCTTCTTGTGATCGGTGGGCTACAAATGATGGATAGCTTCCCCTTTAAACCAGGTGAGGATAAAGCAACTCCATGGCCAGAGGTGCCTTCACATACAGAACCTGCAACAGCCTCCAAAACAATGTGGCTACTGCCAAATTCTGAACCATTCTGATGTGCAAAGTTCTGGCACATCTTGGTAGTGTTTAAAGCCTACCTTGTGCATAATCTTATTGGCAACAGATCATAGTGATGGACCAGTTGGATAGTATGAGAAACAGAGCTGCAAGCTTCAACATTACCAGTTAAACAAGTGTTTGAGTGTTGGTGATTAGAACTTCCCAGGATGCAGCTAAAGAGGTAGGGTCTTGGAGGCCGCTGTACATATGAAAAGCACCTTTAGGTGCCTGCTCTTTATATTTTACATTTCTTTCTTTAATTATGTAATTTTGTAAAGGTAAATTGAGAGCAGCTTTGCCAAAATATGAAAACTGCTCTCTGCTCGGTGTTGAGGGCTTTTCATGTCATTGTGCTGCATTGGTACACACGTTATTGTTATGATGTGTGTTGTGTTGTGGTGCCATTCAGATTAAAGTGTACCAGTGCACGTGCATTGCATTAACAGTGCGAAGGTATGAGAGGTCCCATTTGTGCCTATAAGTCAGTACCCCAAACCTGCATTTGATCCAGAGAAATACAGAAATGTGGTGCAGTTTGTCCTAACAGTAAAAACATCCTTAGTTTGCTGGATCAACATTGTACAGTGTTATTTCTTATAAATATTATCAGCCATTTATATTTTGTGATTTTAATTTTTTTAATGAGTCGGGGCAGACCCCCAAGTAACGTGTGCTTCCACCATGTATCCTGGGTAAATTGTACTGCCTGGAAGGAGGCCACTATTAGGCCTAGGACTCTCATTGAGAATTTCAATGTGGGATGTCTTGGATCTCAGTTCTTAAGCATGTGTGTGATCTTAGAGAGAGAACTTTTTTATTTCTGGGAGAAAGACTTCTGCTTTTGTCAAGGAGCAGGCCCAAGTATTTCAGGCAAAGGGAAAGCTGGAGAACAGATTTGTTTGAAATTGGCAAAAAAATAAATTCTATATTATAATTACTGGTGTTAAATAAAAAAGGTTTTGCATTTTATTGAGGTTGAGTATTTATCTTTTTCCCAGGGCTATGTTTGATACCTTTTTTTTTTTTTTTTTAAAGTAATTTTTCGTCTCTTTTTTTTTTTTTTTTTTGCCATTTATGTTTATCTTGGATGTGGAGCCAACTGAGCAAACTATATTCCTTATATGTGTACAGTGAGGGGGAAAACGTATTTGATCCCCTGCTGATTTTGTACGTTTGCCCACTGGCAAAAGAAATGATCAGTCTAATTTTAATAGTAAGTTTATTTTAACAGTGAGAGAGAGAGAATAACAACAAAACTGAAAAACGCATTTCAGAGCCTCCTCTCAGCCAGGGCACTGAAAATGGGTCATGGATGAGTATTCCAGCATAATGACCCAGAACACACAGCCAAGACAACAAAGAGTGGCTCATGAAGAAGCACATCAAGGTTCTGGAGTGGCCTAGCCATTCTCCAGACTTTAATCCCATATAAAATATGTGGAGGGAGCTGAAGATTCAAGTTATCAAATGTCAGCCTTGGCTTGGAAATGATCTGCAAAGAGTTGTGGGATAAAATCCCTCCTGAGATGTGTGCAAACCTGGTGGCCAACTACAAGAAATGTCTCACTTCTGTGATTGCCAAGAAGGGTTTTGCCACCAAGTACTAAGTCATGTTTTGCGAAGAGGTCAAATAAATACTTCAGTCATTAAAATGCAAATCCAATTTATAACTTTTTTGAAATGCGTTTTCCTCTATTTTTTGTTTTTTTCTGTTTTTTTTTGTTCTGTCTCTCACTGTTAAAATAAACCTACCATTAAAATTATAGACTAATCATTTCTTTGTCAGTTAGCAAACATATAAAATCATCAGGGGAACAAATACTTTTTTTCTTTCACTGTATTAAAATTGATCACCCAAGCAAAGGCTTAAAGTAGCTTAATTGTCTTGAGGACATTTTCTGATAGCTGCAAAGGGGGCGAGTCCTTATGAAGAAGGTTGTCTAGATATCCTGGGATTTGAATGCCCTGAGTTCTGAGAAGAGCAAGTTGGAGTGGGGCCCTCTCCTGCCACTGATAAAAGTGATCTTGCGGGGAATCCGCTGCAGAGACCACTATTATCGGAAACCGGACCGACTGCTCACCCCCCCTCTTTTCTGGCAAACAGAGAGAGCGCTGTGCATGATGTCATAAGCCTTGGCTTTTTACCAGTCGGGAAACGGGAAGTGAACTGTATAAGATATTTACTGGCAGAAGAAGATGGTTTTACTATCCAAAGTTAAAATGACAAGGGCAGAAGATTTAATAGATGGAAAATTGAAAAAATGACTGAAGGTCCGCTTTAACCACTTCCCGTCTGGCCTTTATTAGTTGGGTTAGTTTTTTAGTTTGGGTACAGTGTAATAAGACTGCGCAATTGTCATTCAAATTGCGACAGCGCTGAAAGCTAAAGATTGTCCTGGGCAGGAAGGGGAAAAAGTGGCTGGTATTGAAGTGGTTAATGCATGTGTGTAAAGCAAATTAGGCAAAAAAAGGTAGCAAAAAGTGTAATCCAGCATCTAGTTATATATTCTGTATATAGTCTGCTAATTACATTTTTAATAAATTAAATACATTCTTTGCCCTAAATTGTGTTCTGTTGGCATTTTTAAAAACCCATGCTCTGTAATTTCATTACTTTTTATGATTATTTTTTAGGTCAGCGTGAAGCAAGATTAAAGGCGATTCAAGAAATGGTGTTGTCCATGGACCAAAATATAGGTTGTCACTTTGAGATGGCATCCTTTGTGGAGCAAAACCTCATGAAAGACTTGCTAGACTATGTCATACCTTACTCTGATTCTCTGGGAATGAATGAGCAAGAACTTCCAAATCTCCTCAGTTTAATTAAAGGGGGAAACATTACAGTCCTCTCTGACCCTTATCCCCGTGTGGCTTCCATTCTCGACCAAATGCGTGAACTTTATCAGCTACTTGGATCCAGGGAACTTAAAGAGGGTCAGAGGAGGCTGACCCGACTGCATGTTCACACGCTAGCATTTCAAGCTATGTTAGTGGACAAAGAATCCATGTGGAAGAACACAATGTCTGCTACAGCAAAGGCATCTCTTACTGCTAATAGGCATGTTTGTGGTTCTGCACATATTGACACCGGCAAGGCTAAACTCATCATGGATGATTCTTTCTCAATCAGCAGAGAAGTAGGCAGCCAGAGGATACCTTTTAAAGAAAACCGCCCTGTGTCTTGTTGGGAAGAGGACACTTATGAGATCTGTCTAGCGCCTGTTTTGGTCTGTACTGAAGTTTTTCAGACAGCAGGTGGAGGAGACAATATATCTGCTGCGGGACTGGTGTTGCAAATTTAAAACCATAGTCGATTCATGATTTTGAGAAGGCCAACATTCCACAACTAGAGAACCCTGTGAAATTTTAGATGTATGTTTAAAGGACGGTGTGAGAAAAGGGGTACAATGCAGCCTGACATGATTTAAGGCATATTTTGTTTACTAAGAAACAGATTTTTTTCCTAAAGGTCAGTCCACTCAAAACGAATAGCGAATAATGCACAAGATTCAGATTCCATGTTGCTGAGTGAGCATGGACTTAAGAGGATAACAGTGGGAAGATATCACTACAGAAGGCACTTTCAGTATCTTCCCAAAATCAACCAGTTTTAAATGAATAGACTTTTGAAAGTCAAAACGAGCCCCAGTGTAAATCTGCTAAATATACATTCAGGTGTTCAATGTCTTACAATTTGTATCGTTCCTAAATTGGCCACAGTCTGAGTAGAGAAGCTTCTTCCCTACCAGCATGCTTCAGAGAGGGACCCTTGCTCTTTGTGGGGAAGCAGTGATCCCCCTGCTGAGACAAATCTCTGCAATCGGAAGGGAGCATGACCGCTACAGATTTGCATAGCAATACCTCTGAAGCAATGGTCCTAAATGCTCCCTACTGAGTCACACAGGGAACAAGGGTCCTTCTTTACAGTGTGCTGGCAGGGAAAAGGTTTTTCTTCTTAGGCTGTGCAAATTATAATATCGGTTTTGTGTTGGCTTGTAGTAGCATTGGGCACAGTACATAAAGGAAAAAAAAAAGCTGTTGGGAGCATTTTATCAGCGTTTATTTCTGCTGGGGAAAATGCCCCCCCCACCCCCCAAAAAAAAATGCTAGTGTGCATGGAGCCTAAAACATTAAACTACTTTTGTTTTGATGCACATATATAATATATTTGGCAAATTTAAACTGGAGGTTTAATTGGGCTTTAAAGTGTCAAAGGTAGACATTTTGACAGCTGAATCAATTTTCTACCTGTTCGTTACCCATATCTCTGTAATTACTCATAGAGAATCAGTGGGGTGTATTCCCTAAACTATTAAATACCTACTTGCTTTTATAATGTGAAGAGGTCAGACAGACCTTCCATATTTTAGATATATGTTAATTTTATACATGTATGTTCATTTTAATTTTTTTTTTTTTCCTTCTTCTCTTCAACAATGACTATGCATAGAATTTAATTTCTTACTCTCATTGTATTGTATTACAGTAACTGAAATGTGTTTGGGACCATTCCTCCTCCCCCCCCCCCTTGAATTTTTTTTTCCATTCGAATGCTTTTTAATTGCACAAGTATGTTCTAATCATTCCTCTAAAAAGTATTGATTTTAATGAAAACCTTACTTGACCCTCCTTGCTTGCCTTCCTTTATCCATTTTTAACACCAGTGCTCCCACAAAGACCTCTTTCCCTCAAAGTCAATTTCTGCATTCTGCTCTGTGGGCTAACCCATGTCACATGCAGGTGCAAAAGTTCATACTCTGGGTCCTTGGGTTCCAAATGAGATGTAAAATTTGCACTTATTAAAAAAGAGGACTGGAACACTGAGCAACAGACCAGGTCTGTTTTTCTTTGGCCCAGGTAAGACGCTTCTGATGTTTGTTGTTCAGGAGTGGCTTGACAAGAGGAATACGACATTTGAATCCCATGTCCAGGATCTATTTGTGTGTGGTGGCTCTTGATGCACCGACTCCAGCCTTAGTCCCCTCCTTTAGAAAATCCTTAACACTTTTGATTTGCCTTTTTATGACAATCCTCTCCAGGCTGCGGTCATCTCTGCTGCTTGTGCACCTTTTTCTTCCACACTTTTCCCTTGCACATAAATTTCTATTAACCACTTAAGGACTGCCTCCTGCACATATACGTTGTCAGAATGGCACGGCTGGTCACATGCACGTACAGGTACGTCCAGTCCGAAGCTGCGGGACTCGCGTACCCGATTGCCGCTGGAGTCCGGCTATCGGTCCCCGAAGCTGAAGAACAGGGAGAGCCGTCATCGATCGTGTGATCCCTTTTGTAAAACGCTATAAAACCATCCCCTATTTTGTAAACTCTATAAATTTTGCACAAACCAACCGATAAACGCTTATTGTAGAAGAATAGGTAGAAGAATACGTATCGGCCTAAACTGAGGAATTTTTTTTTTTTTTATTAAATATATATTTTTGGGGGAATTTTTGGTATAGCAAAAAGTAAAAAATATTTTTTTTCAAAATTGTCGCTCTATAAAAATAGTGCAAAAAATAAAAACCACAGAGGTGATCAAATACCACCAAAAGAAAGCTCTATTTGTTTGAATCGCGAAAACGAATCGCAAAACCTGGCTGGGTCCTTTAGCTTACTAAAGGTCTGGGTCTTAAGTGGTTAATGTACTTTGATACAGCACTTTGGGAACATCCAACTTCTTTTGCAATTACCTTTTTGAGGCTTTCCCTCCTTTATGGAGGGTGTCGATGATGGTTTTCTGCACAACTGTCAGGTTAAGTCTTTCCCATGATTGTGATTCCTACTGAACCAGACTAAGAGACCATTTAAAGGCTCAGGAACCCTTCGCAGGTGTTATGGCTTAATTTGCTGATTAGAGTGGGACACTTTGAGTCTAGAATATTGCACCTTTTCACAATGTTAACATTTTCTGAGATTGGGGATTTGGGGTTTGACAACTGCCGGCCGTCGAAATCGGTGACCCGCCCGTCGGGAATGGCAACCAGCCATTCATCCAGGCGGGCCGTCGAGCAAATAGAGAGCGTGCTCTCTATTTCTGCTCGACGGGCTTCCCGACGGGATGCTCGCCGAGAGCGTACACACGGCCGAGGTCCTCGCTGGAATGCAGCTTCCAGCGAGGTTCTCGCTGGTTTTCAGCGAGAACCTCGGTCGTGTGTACGCCGCCTTACGGCTTGAACTATCTTTCTTAGCATGTAATGAGTCTATCTCGTATATCAGTTTCACCTTTTAAATTGCATTAGTGAAATAAATGAACTTTTGCACGATATTCTAACTTTTCACAAAGGCATCATATGGCATATAAAGAAAAAGTGGCAAGGAAATTTTTCCCCAATGGGGTTTTTTAGCAGCGAAAATTCTAACAATTACAAAATTATATGTTAAAAGGGTTTATTAAATGTGTACATTTGGACACAGTCATGGTAATATAAAAAATTTGAATCTCTAGTCACAAGAATAAAAATACATACATACAGTTACAAACACAACATTGCAATTACAGTTATACAGATGTCCTTGTTATGTACATGTTGAAATCTGACGCATTTCGATCCCTGATGCAGGATCTTCTTCAGAGGATTTATAGTTTGCTGTAATGAAATAAGTAATGAACTTAAATTCTATACCTAGGTGTATGCCCAATGGTTAGAAAACAAGAATATATAGTTACCAATCAACTGTGTTGTAGGAACAGTATTTGTAACTGGAGTCCCACCAAATATGTTAAAAAGAGATCCCGGCCGTTGAACCTCCCAGAATGTGGTGCCGCTAAGCCGTGTGTGACTTGCAGAAAGTCATGCTAGGGAGAGAGGTAACCCCGGGGGCACGCAATTAAATTTAAAGAAAAGGTATACTCGCATTTGAAAGTTCTAATTCAATTAGGGAGAGGGGTCAGCATCAATTACAACAATTCGGCTGTCTGCTGGTAAAATTTTAAACAAATATTTACCAGCAGCTGGTTGATCGCACGTCATCGTTGGTCTAAATAGTTTGTATAAATTCTTCCACCGTGTCCTCATGTGCCTGGACACCCCTTGAGAAAGCTATACAAGCATTCTAGTACAGTCTGGCAGGGCTGTGTGCTCAGCAGGCTGCTAGTAAACATACGCTGACTGACTGGGCAGATATTGTGCGCTAAAGCAACTGAATGCTTACTAGCAACTGATTGATCATATAGCCCCCGCCAGCATAGACTGTGTTGGAATAGTTTGTATTGATTTCCTGAAGTGCATAACAAAAAACGCCAAGGAGGTGGTTAAAACTACTTGATTCCAGTCAGTGCTGTGTAAAGGGCAGCAGGCTGCAACACTACACGATCCTTTCTGCAGAGAGAAGGGAGTGTTGACTACAGTTCGGTCTTCTACCTCCCCTGTAGGAATTCCAATAAATTGGGCTTCAGTCATGGGTGGAGCTAAGGCAGACAAATAAAATAATGGGCCATGGATCAGAATAAGACCAAATGCTACATGTACTTCGTCCCTTGGGGTATGTGATAATGCTTCTTTAACCACTTAAGGACCGCTTCATGTACATTTAAGTCGGCAGAATGACACGTACAGGCACTTCGCCTTCCTGTACGTCCCTGCCTAGACGTGGGTCGGGGGTCCGATCGGGACCCCCGCGGTACTTGCGGCGGTCCCCGTGGCTGTCCGAGTGATCCAGAATGAGGGGGCGGCTGTTTGTTTTTGGCCGCCCCCTCCGGATCGCTCCCAGCCAATGTGTGTCCTCCCCCGTGTGTCACTTCCTCTGCTTGTGTAAACACAGGAAGGGGGAAGTGATGTAATCTCTCCTCGGCGGTATTTTCAACCGCCGCTGAGGAGAGAAGACATCACAAGTGAGTCTGCACCATCACTACACTGACACATAGGCACATTAACCCCCCCCCCCACCCCCCTGTCACAGTGTCACTGAATGCAGTGATCATATATGTACTGATCACTGCATTTAGTGTCAGTGTGACAGGCAGGCAGTGTTAGGTTCAGGGTAGCCCCCGTACCCCCCCTGATAAAGTTTTAACCCCTTGATCACCGCCTTAACCCTTTCACTCCCTATTGCCAGTGTCACTAAGCGATCATTTTTCTGATCGTTGTATTAGTGTCACTGTTGCCGCTAGCTAGCTATTTTTTTTTATTGCAATTTTTTTTTTTACTAAAGATGTGGCTGAATACATTTTGGCCTAAATGTTTGACTAAAATTTCGTTTGTCCAATTTTTCTTATAACAAAAAGTAAAAAATATTGCTTTTTTTTAAAAAATGTCGCTCTATTTTTATATATAGCGCAAAAAATAAAAATCACAGAGGTGATCAAATACCATCAAAAGAAAGCTCTATTTGTGGGAAGAAAAGACGCAAATTTTGTTTGGGAGCCACGTCGCACGACCGCGCAATTGTCTGGTAAAGCGACGCAGTACCGAAATGTAAAAACGCCTCTGGGCATTTAGCAGCATATTGGTCCGGTCCTTAAGTGGTTAATAACACATTTTATGGTACATATAAACTGATGTTCACCCCTGCATGTTCATAGTCTTGTGCTTTAGGTATGCGTTGTGCATTTGCAACTATACCTTAATAAAAAGGAGGGGGATATCATGTGTGCCTATGATTTGTTTCATCTGTGCTTTACTTTCCTCGTTAGTTTAGGCATACATTTTGTCGGTTAAACCTTTTACTTGGACTTCACTTAGCAAATAGAGAACTCAATAGTGTAATTGTGATTCATGGGAGAAAGAGGGAGAACATCATATCATTAAACACACCAGGGGGGCTATCTACTAGCAGTGTGCAAAATGTGTTGCAATCTGTCCACCGTTAAAATTGATAATGCTATGCCTGGCACATCTTACACGCTGGAGAACAAGAGTACACTTTCTCATCTACTCCTCACCATCTATATTCCTGGATAGACCTCTTTTTAGTCCCCCACCAGCTACTGTCGCTTGTCCTGGACGTTTCTATTGGACACATAACCTGGTCTGATCATGCACAGGTTATGTTACGCCTCTCCCTCCTCCCCGAATTTACAATAGTGCCTGAATGAGAGTCTGTTGTAGATCCCAGAGGTATTAACTGACATGGTTCAAGAACCCACAGCTTATTTTCAGACGAATGATAACCCTGAGAGTGATACATTCCTTACCCAAGGATATTGACCGAACGTTTGGGGAATTCTATTCTTTCCTTGAACTCTCCCTTGTACTCCCTCTCCTCTTAAATAGAAGATTACCTCTCTTCGCCTCCCATCCCCGATCCAAGGGGAGCTTGCATCTCATTTGAGGAACTGAGCGGAGCAGTGAAGTCCACCAAACAAAGAAAAGCACCCGGCTTGGCTGGTTTTACCATACATTACTACAAGACCCTCCTACCCCTGCTGGGCCCACATATGGCAAAAGTGTTTAATGACCTAGGACAGTCTACATTGTTTCCACTGGCCTCACTCTTAGCACACACTCGGTTATCCCAAAGGAAAGGAAAGATCCCCCTGTTACCAGCCAATTTCTTTGCTCAATGTGGACCTGAAGCTCTTTTTCAAAACACTTGCCTCACGGTTTCAGTCTTTACTACCCCAACTCATCCCTTCTCGCAAGGCAAGAGACAATACTGTTAAAGTGCTCAATTTGGTCCACCTCGCCAATCAAACATGCTCTCCCTGCGTGTTCTTCAGCACCGATACAGAGAAGGCCTTTGATAGGGTGAACTGGACCTTAATGTTTGCAGTCCTAAGACATACAAGGTTTGGGAAACAGATGCTCCACCGACTCTCTAGTGTGTACTCTTCACCATGGGCTTGCGGTTAAGGTGATTGGGGTGTTTTCTGAGCCCTTTTCCATTTTTTAAAAGCACCTTACAAGGATGCCCCCTGTCACGTACCTTATCCGAGGACATGATGCTGAGAGAGGCTCCCCTTTGCAGCTGAGCCCTGAAGGTGGTACAGCGGGTATAATGCTCAAAGAAGCATGGGTTGCCAGCAGGATAAGGAGGACTTGAGCAGGTGATCCCTTAAGGGCTACCTGAGGCTAAAGCAGCAGTGCAGGAGAAAGTCTTTAATGAGCTGCAGCGGAGTACAGTGGCTTGGAGCATTCAGGGAGCTCAATGTACCCACCCAGTGGCAACCTCCGGATTCCCAACCTAGCCAATCTTGCGGAATGTCTACTGTGGATGTTGTGGGGCATGAATATTGCTCTTAAAGGCTCCCAGGGATTGTCTTCTGGGGGATACCCCAGCCACTTGATGGAGGTACTGCAATCAGTTTCACCTTCTACCAAGAGTGGAGGACTGGACACTTTCTGGAAAAGGAATGGGCACTGTTGGTTTCAGTAGTGAAGCATAAAAAAAACAGGTGAATCTTGTAGGAGCTGGGTGATGCCAACTCAAAGGCCACTGGGTTCATAATTTTCTTGATCTCGAATGAACCAATGAACCTTGGCCGAAAATTCCATGATGGGCATGAGAGTTTGAGATTTACAGCGGATAGCCAAACATCCTCTCCTACTTTGAAAGCAGGGTTGTTCCTTCTTCTGTCATGATATCTCTTGTGATTATCCTGAGCCTTTTGCATGGCTTCCCGGAGTTGCTGATAATTGGACTAAATGAAACTTATTTGATCTTGAACTGAGGGTGCAGGTGCTTACAGTATGGAATTGCGCAAGAATGAAGGATTAAAGCCATCATTGGCCCAAAAGGGAGTTTGGTGGTGGTGTGCAAAGAGTTATTGCAGGCGAATTCTGCACAAGGGAGAGGAGAGGCCCAGTCGTCTTGAGAGCAGGTACAGAAACACCAAAGATATTGCTCCAAGGTCTGACTTGTCCTTTCAGTCTGGCCATTGCTTTGTGGCTGGTAGGCTGATGAAAGACAAACTTCAATTGTCAAGGATTTGCAGAGGTCCTTCCAGAACCTGGAAGTAAACTGTACTCCTCTATCGGAAACAATGTATTCTGGTACTCCATGCATCCTATTACCTTGATGAAAATGTTTACTGTGTCAACGGCAAGATGGTGGTAAAACCTTTTGGAAGGGGGTAAGTCCACGACAAAATCCATTGAGATTTTTCTCCAAGGTTGTTCTGGAATTGGTAACGGCCTTAACAGACCCCAGGACTTGGTATTAGATCCTTTTATTGCATTGGCAAATAGTACAGAAACTGACAGTTTTTACAATCTTGCTCCACCCGGGCCACCAAAAGGATCATGTAGAAGTTTAGAGGTCTTTTGTACCCCAAAATGACCAGCAAGCTTTTTGGTAATTTAAAGGTCCTTAGGGCCTCAAGTCTTAACTTGTTGAGGGATGAAGATCTTGTCTTGAAACCAAAATGATCGGTTTGTCAAACAAGGTAGCTTGTCTAATTGCTGTCTTTAGATCAGGTTGAAAGGATGGTACCCGGTTCAGTCATTTCAGGAACTTTGAAAAAATTTGAAAATTAAACCTGGAAAAGAGCAATGCCCATCAAGCTTGTTGGGGTCTTAGATGTTTCGCTGTTTGTCAATTTGTCAAAGGCTTCTCGGGGCCACTGGAACCGGACCTGCTGGCGAGTCAACTAGGTCAGTGTTTTTCAACTCCAGTCCTCAAGGCACACCAACAGGTCATGTTTTCAGGCTTTCCATTATTTTGCACAGGTGATTTGATCAGTTTTATAGCCTTAGTAATCACCACAGCCATTTTATCTGAGGGAAATCATGAAAACTTGACCTGTTGGTGTGCCTTGAGGACTGGAGTTGAAAAACACTGAACTAGGTACTAGAACTAGAAAAGTTGGCAAAGCGTATGAATCATTGGGCACCCTTCTTGTCTACAGGAGCTGGTCACTCCACAATTGCTTTGACATTTTGTGGTTTCGTTACCATTCCCTAAGTGGAGATAACAAATCCTAGAAACTGAACAACTTAACTTTCTGCTTTTACGTACAGCCCATGTTCTCTGAGAGTTGCTAGTACCTTTTTTACGTGGGTTTGATGAAGTTCCAATCTGGCTGAAAAGATGAGGATATCGTTGAGATAGACCAGTGATGGCGAACCTTGGCACCCCAGATGTTTTTGCAACTACATTTCCCATGATGCTCAACTACATTGCAGAGTGCATGAGCATCATCGGAAATGTAGTTCCAAAACATCTGGGGTACCAAGGGTCACCATAACTGAGATAGATCATTACAAAGTTATCAAGATATTCCAAGAAGATGTATTTTACTGTTGAAACGTAGCTGGAGTATTGCAAAGGCCGAATGGCATGACAAGGTACACAAAATGACTAAACTGTAATCTGAAAGCCATCTTCCACTCATCTCCCTCCCAGATTTGTACAAGAATATAAGCCCCTCATAGATCAAGTTTCGTAAAAATACGGGGAGTTTGGAATAATTCAGGGATGAGTGGGAGCCGCTAGCAATTTTTAATAGTAATCTTATTGAGATATCTTACACAGGGTCTCAGGGTGCCATCCATCTTGTCAACAAAAAATATTCCAGCCCCGGCTGGGGATGAGGAAAGGCAGATGAAACCTTTTTCAAGGTTCTCAAGCTTCCAACTCGATTTCTGGTAGGGGAAATATTCGGGCAAAACGGAAGTTCGGCTCCGGATAATAATGCAATTGGCTTTTTTCTTATCAATAATGTCCATAAAATCTTGTATACTGGAGGGACTTCCGGATGTGTATTGGATGTGGGTTGAATAGTCAGGCAGTTGGCCGAGTTATGAACACTTGGAACCAGACAATGCTGTGTGCAATAAGCAAAATAAAAGGATATTTCTTTGTTGCTCCAGTTTGTGTGGATTATGGGCCTGTACCCACAGTAGTCCTATAATAATGGGACACATAGGCAAGCAGATGAATTCTTGATGACCGGAGTCTGTAATGGTGAGGATGGGCTTGATTTCTTGGGTTACGGGTCCTGAGCAGGGTAAAGAGCCATCGGCCAGATGGATTTTAAGGCTCCGTCTCTTATAATGAAGTGGGATACAAAGTCTCTTTGGAGAGAAGAGTCCAGGAAGCAGCTGCAACCCCTGGAATCAACGATGGCTTGGAACCAGATTTCCTCTTCTGCCACTTGTAGGGAGACAGGGAGGGGGCAATATGAGAGGAGGAAGGACTAGCCACCTGAAAGTTCACTGGATGTTGTTGGTGTGACTTACTGGGCCTCACAGGGCAATCCTTTAAGAAGTGGTCAGTTCCTCCACAGTACAGGCAAAGATTGGCCTGACGACAACCTAGCCTCTCATCCAGAAGTCAAGGGAGAACAGACAAGTCCAAGTTGCATGGGCTCACTTTAAGGAAGGGTAGAAGAGGGAGGACCAGGTAGAGTAGGGTGAACTGGTGAAACCTTAGGTAGCACCCAGGTGGGTCTGGAAGTGCTTGGAGTGTCGTTCTCGCAGGCACCTATCAAGTTTGATGGCCAATTGGATTAAACCTTCCAAGGTAGGAGTTTCAACATAGGCAAGTTCATCTTTAAGAGTCTCTAAAAAGCCATGGCGATATTGATATTTTAAGAGCGGCCTCGTTTCACCCAGTGTCAGCGGACCACTTTCGAAAGTCCACAGTATAGTCCTCAATCGGGAATTTTACTTGGAACAGCGTGTGTAAGATGGTTTCAGCAGTAACTGTACACTGTGGGTCATCATAAAGTTGAGCCATAGATTAGAAAAAGCTATCCACAGAGTTTAATACAGGACTCTTCTGTTCAAGCAAGTGATGGGCCTATGCTTGGGATTCCTCAGAAGACAGCAAGGAAATAATGAGCCCCACTTTTACAGTTTCTGCAGAAAAAGTTCTGGGTTTGAGAGATAGGTACAGCAGGCAAGCATTCTTGAAAGCACTGAACTTTTTTTAATCCCCCGCAATCGTTCAGGCATGGGAACTCTTGGCTCTGGGGAGCCATTACTATGGTAGGACCTATGTTGACCCGTTCTTGTGAAGAAGAGGCAGAGGTCTCACTGGCAGATGATGGGCCAGGTCTCTTGGAGTGGGTGATATAGTCAGATGCTGGAGATGTCCCTCTAATTGGAAATAGCCCTCTTGAAGTCTTTGTACTGCCTGGGTAAGGGCAGTGATCTGCTGGCATTGGGGTGTGGGGAACCAACTCTGTTGGCCTCTGACATGGCTGGATTGGACTGTCACGTACCTTTTCTGAGTCCAAGATGGTGAGAGAGGCTCCTCTTGTGGCTGAGTGCACTATACCATTGCAGGTGGTACAGCAGGTATAATGCTCAAAGAAGCATGGGTTGCCAGTAGGATGAGGAGGGACTTGAGCAGGTGATCCCTTGAAAGCTACCTGAGGCTATAGCAGCAATGCAGCAGAAAATCTTTAATGAGCTGCAGTGGAGTACAGTGGCTTGGAGCATCCAGGGAGCTCAATAAAAGAACCGGCAGAGGATCAAACACTGGAGATCAACTGATAACCGCTTCAAGAGGAGTTGGTGTGGCAAACCAGGGGCATGCACAGGTAGACAAGCAGGTAGGAACCAGGAGCAGGGTCCTTGAAACAAACCAAGTCGTTAACAGGTGGGATCAGGCAGCGACAAAGTCCTAAGAGGCAAGCCAGGGTCATTCACAAGGTAATCAGGCAGATGAGCAGAGAAAAAGTCCTTACGATGAAACAGGGTCAGAGCCTGGAGAAGATCAGAGTAGGTCAATAACAATCTGGGTCACAGAAGGAGGCACAAGAAGCAGATACAGGTTCAGGAAGAGCTTAAGACAACCCAGCAATGAGAGATCCAGAGCAGCCTTTTATAGGCTACCAGGGAATTGCGTCTTGCGCGCTACTTTTTTCCCCACAAATAGATCTTTCTTTTAGTGATATTTGATAACCTCTGCGTTTTTTTTTTTTGCGCTATAAACAAAAATAAAGTGAATTTTTTGAAAAAAATACAAGATTTTTTACTATAATAAATATCCCAAAAAATCTATAAAAATCTTTTTTTTTTCCTCAGTTTAGGCCGATCGCAATAAAAAATCGCAATAAGTGTTTAACGATTGGTTTGCGCAAAATTTATAGCGTTTACAAAATAGGGGATAGTTTTATGGCATTTTTATTAATAATAATGGCGGCGATCATCAATTTTTTTTGTGACTGCGATATTATGGCGGACATATCGGATAATTTTGACACATTTTTGGAAACGTAATTTTCAAAGCAAAAAGTGCTATAAAAATGCATTGATTACTGTGAAAATGACAATTGCAGTTTAGGAGTTAACCACTAGGGGGCGCTGTAGGGGTTAAGTGTGACCTTGTGTGTTTCTAACTGGAGGGGGGCGGGGCTGGACTTGAGACGTCATTGATAGTCTTTCCCTATATCAGGGAACAGACGGTCAGTGACACTGCTACTGTGAAGAACGGGGAAGGTGTGTTTACACACACCTCTCCCCGTTCTTCAGCTCCTGTGACCGATCGCGGGACACCGGCGGCAATCGGGTCCGCGGGTCCCATGGCCACGGTCACGGAGCTTCGGACCGGGTCACCGGCGTGCGCCCACGCCTGGGCACTTAAAAAGGACGTACAGGTACGTGATTGTGCCCAGCCGTGACATTCTGCGGACCGTATATTGGCGTTAGGCAGTCTTTAAGTGGTTAAACCCAGATGTCTCGGGCCTACAAGCGGGCGATCCCAATCATAAACTCTCCGCTTATGTGGACAATTGGATTTTTTTTGAACAACCCACACATCTTTTTGCCATACCTCCTGGAAGAATCTGACCGTTACGCAGCATTATTAAATATGAAAATGAACTATATCAAATCTGAAGCAATGGGAGTTGCCCTGCCCTCCCCTTTGCGTAACATCCTACAGCTCAATTTTAGCTTTAAATGGACGTCTTTAACATTGAAATACTTGGGCACCCACATCCCTCCAAATCTAGCAGATACATTTACGTTAAACTTTCCACCTTTGATCAGCGCAGTCCGTTCTCTTTTGGACAAATGACATTAAGGATTGAATTCCTGGTTTAGCCGCTGTAACATCATCAAGATGAGTATCTTGCCAAAGTTCTTGTATCTCTTCCAGACTTTACCCATCTCCATCCCCTAGGCCTTCTTCCCCCAAATCAACACCCTCTTTACCAAGTAGATTTGGGCACACAAATGGCCTAGAATCTGTAGACGCCTTCTGATGTTACCTAAACTCTATGGGGGGTAGCTGTCCCAGACGCTCTCATATACTACCAAGCAGCTCACCTTGTCAGAATAATTGACTGTTGTAGACACAAGGATCTTAACCTCCCTGGCGTTATGATTCTGTCTGGAATTTTGTACCAAAAGCGTTGCAATTGTTTTGCAAGGAAATGTGGTGTTATGTATTATAGGCCTGCAATTCTTAGTAAGTACGGTACTTACTTAAATCTGACCAAACAAGACTCTAGTAGACATCCCAGATGTGATAAAAGATGAAACATAAAATCATAAATTATGATCTAATAACTAATATTATTTTATTTAATACTGTAATAAAGAATAATGAATTTAGTCAAATAAAGAAAATTCAATATACATCTTGAGTGTGATACACTTTGAAGCAGGGGACTGCACAAAGTCCGACATCGCAGTCAGGACAATAGTATCTTGTCTCTTTTCTGACTTTTTTCCCCTTGCTATCTCTTTTTGAGCAGCACACTACGCACATTCTGGCAGGTGCTGCCTTTTTTGCAGTTGGTGGGATATAATCCAAAAAATGGCGACCCGTCAGACGCTCTGGATTCACCACATCAACAGCCCCACGTCCTGGTCTGTTTGCAGATACAGATGGCACCTGGTGGTTGACGAAAATCAGCTCAGCCACCTTCCAGATGAAGTCAGAGTGGACAAGAGGCTTGCCACTATATGCCCTGTGCAGGATGTAGGCGTTCCAAAGGCATTGTTCCAGAAGATGCCGGAATATTTTTTTGTAATATTTTTTCTGTTGTTTCCGCATAGCGGGGTAGTATGTCATAGCCTGATCGGCTCTATCGACTCCTCCCATTGAGCTGTTATAGTCGACCACGACTTGGGGCTTCAGCACGTCTTTTCCACCTTTTGTGTGGACCATGGCAGTGGAGGTATTGTGGACAGTGCTCATGAGGCACACGTCCTTTTTGTCTCGCCATCGCATTGCCATGATCTTACCCTTTTGCCAGGCAACAATTTCTCCGATTTTTAATTTTCTCTTCCCAAATGCAGATGGCATGTCACGGCGGTTAGGCCTAACGGTACCATAGGCATCAGTCTTATTCTGTATCAGGACTTCATATAGTTCCGGAGATGTATAGAAATTATCGGTGATCACACAGTACCCCTGGTTCAGCAATGGCTCCAGTAGTGTAAGCACAGATGATGTGGCCATCCCATAGCCGCTGTACCTGGGGTTGAACTTTGTGCCTTTACCAGTATAAATGACGGAGTTCCATATATACCCAGTGGATGCCTCACAGAGCATAAATGACTTGATGCCAAACCGCGCTCTTTTTGAAGCGATGTACTGAATCCAACTCAGGCGACCCTTGTAGGCCATCAAGCTCTCATCCACACAGACATCCCTATCTGGCACATAGGTCCGCTGGAAATTACCAACAATAATTTGCCATACCTCCCATATTTTTTTGAGTTTGGGCGCGGGATGCGTGGCCTCATCGAACTCTTCACTGTTGGTGAAGTGGAAGTTCTTCATGATGAGAGAGAAACGGCATTCTGACATCACAGTGCCAAAAAATGGAGTGGCCAATAATTTGTTGGTGGTCCAGTACCACTTCTGGAGCGGTTTCCCCACCACGCCCTGCAGAATAATGAGCCCCAAAAACTGCCTAGATGTCCTCTCTGGTCACCGGTTCCCATTTTCTGCTGCGGGACAATTTGGCATGCGGCGTTGCCGAATTGCTGCTCCTGGTAGCGGTTTGTCTCCGTTACAATTTTTTCTATGACATCCTCTGTAACAAATAATTTTAGGTAGGCCAGAGGGTTGTCCTGCTCCACATCTACCTTCAGCCCTGGTGATCCGGTAAACGGAAATCTTGGGGGCGCAACCTGGTCCGTATCGGCAATAGGGCACCAAGTGCGCACATTACTGAGGCTAAGTGCAGGTTCTTCGCCTTCATCACTTGACAGATCAGTGTTGGTCTCAGGGTCAGATGACAAATCCCACGACTCACTTTTACTCTGTTCGGCGAGCATCTCTGCACCATTGTCGCTGTCACTCAGCTGCTCCAAAAGCGCTTTTTGTGAAAAGTGGCGCTTTTTTTTATGTCATTTTTTTTTATTAGATGGGCACTATGGGGAAGGCAAGGGCACTGTCAGTGAGTAGTGTTGTAACTACTAAAGGTGATACATTGTATTCTGAGGGGATTGCACTGTATCACCTCTTTTATGTGTAACTTTTTTTTAAATTCCCGCCCAGTTCCGCACCCGTGCGTCGCTATGTCGCAGAGAGTGGAACAAGGAAGTGACAGATCCAGCGAGCACAGCGTCGGATCGCGGGAGAAGGTAAGGCACTCGCTGTGCGCTCTGCAGCTCACCCCGTGTCTGACACGGGATCAACGATGGTAGCAGGAAATTTTTACCCCGTGTCAGACACGGGAAAACCGCCAGGGAGGTTAAGCTTTGGATGTACATAGAACAGCAGAGCAGCTTTATTTCCCCGAATTAAGCGCCATGGTGTCATGCATCCCTACCAACTTCCCTCAAATCACATCCCACAGTAGGTCTGACTCTCCTAGTCAGTCATATGGCAAACATTTTGAGTACCAGTCGCCACCGTCTCCCTGCAATTTCCAAACTTTCCTATTCTGCAGATTCCAGATCCTGCCATTTTTGTTGCTCCACTGCTCACAAATACCAATTTGGACATACAAAAAAAAAAATCGGTCCTTCTGTCACTTGATTACATACCAAAACTTGTATCACTCTGTGTTGGAAAGATCCTAATCCTCCTTCCATTGCTATGTGGCTTAATAGGGTTAGGAGTATCAATACCCTGGAAGACTTGGTAATTTCTGCTCAAACTAGAAAAGAACTATACACGAAAACATGGTGTAGAAACTGCTGCACTTTACAAGGCTAATAAATATAAACTAAAGTAATAAGCTCAAGAGATATTCACAGGTTTCCTCTATCTACTGCATAAATGGATTCATTGGTCTGCGCCTATTAAAACACACACGCACTGCTGCTAGTAAAATTAACACCTTTGTTTATTCCCAAAGGAAATAGGGATAGCCCGACGTCACCCATTAAACATCACACTACATATATTATATATATATATATATATATACATACATACACACACACACACACAAGAGAAATTCAAAGATACCTATCACATCTATAAAATCAGCTGGTCAGCAATGAGCCTAGAGCTCCCATTATGAACACGTGGCCGGCGTCAAGAAGTAGTGAGAAAGAGCTAGGCCTTAGCCACATGGCTAGGCCCTAATTACAGCTCAGGTTTCCAAGAGATCCTTACTCACCAAGAGAACAGACCGAGCTCCGAGTTCCAGCCACTCACTCAACACTCATTCAAAACTCCCTCCCATTTGCCTTTGGACCAATCACTATTCATGGAGCAGTCCTTGCTCCAGCTGGCTTGTAGGATATTGTCTTACACATCTAAGTCAGGCCTCCCTGCTGTGGAGATTTTGCCTAAGGATAAAAATCCTTTGTGCCTTTAAAGATTGCAAGAGTCATTCGTTATACAGACAGCTGAATTGCTCTGCAACATATGCCGCTTTGCGCCTGAAGACCGCATATCACCCTACTTCAGCCATGGCTCCGATTGAACACTTCATCACGGTCCCAAGGTGCTGTGTTTCCCAACCCGTGCTTCCGGACCAGAACCTAAAGAACAGTCTTTAACTGCCTATGCTTCAGAAACATCTCTTTGAAATAGTTCACAATGGTTTTACCGTGTTGTGCCTCTCAACATAGGCTTCAGAACCGGCTCCTATGAAACAGTCCATAACTGACTTCCAACATGTGTTCCAGAATCCATACCTCTGGAACAGTCCTCAACTGTCTTCCAACATGTGTTTCAGAACCAGTATCTTTGAAACAGTCCTTAACTATCTTCCAACACATGCTACATAAACAGCTCTTTGGACTAGTCCATAATGGTTTTAACGTGCTGTGCTTCCCAACACGTGCCGCTTTGCTACTGGGTGACACACCAACTTCCGTGACGGCTTCCATGTCACCATTCCGTATCTTCTTCTTTCTGACATCTTCATGAAAGGGGTGTAGTACAGGCAAGGGGTGTCCATTCACTCACCATTTACCAGCACACACTCCGAGCAGCATTACAACCAGTTTCCAACTATGGAATCTCGAGGAGGGTTATCACACTACGCCATGACATAAATCAATCCATTACCATAATGTCTACATATATGCATATGACCCATCAAAGTACATATGCCGCTCCCAACCTTCTATAACTCTTTACTGTAAATACGGGTCGGGATTATGCAGTCTTACTCACAGTGTTTTTTCTGACTGCAACTTGGCCTGTCTAAGGTACCTCAGGGATCTAAATTGGCAGCAGAGTCTCTAATTTATACTAAGAGACCTTACCATCAATTCGTCCCTCAACTTGCATAGATAAGCAGGAGAGCTTCCTATATAAGTTTTGAGTCTAACAATACATATAAATCTCGAACAATGACAAAAAAAACCCCACACAATTCTATCCCTGTGACTGGATTCCAGTGACCATGCCCCGGGTATATCCTGCACCTCTACCTACTGTTAGGTTCAAGAAATACCCTTGTTTCATGACTGACGTTACATTGGTATCTTTTAGGACAAGGACAAACTTGTCTACGTCCTAAATAGTACCCAGGTGCTTTCTTCCCAGCAATGACCTCCCCATCCAGAACACAGAGTATTGTGTATTGACCTGGTATGCAGAGGACATCGTGGTCATGCTTTTCGACAGAGGGAAATATAAACCTGCCCCCAGCTTCCATACTCTCTGACCACATGTGGATCACTTAGCCACAAATGCAACGAAATAGAATCCCCAGTCAGTAAGCCCATTCACGCCACAAAATATACAGACCGAGTCTGCACTTCTGTACATGGATCATACAGCACAACCTTTCATAATCCAAAGCAGTACACCCCATCCAGGCATTTGACTACCAGTTTGGATTAGTATAAGTGATGTGTTTTGCAAAGTCTTACTGAGCGGTTACATAGTTATGGATTTTTTGAAAAAGGCATGAGAACATGCCTCTAACTAGGAAGAATTTGGACTTTATAGGCACAGATTTAACAAAAAAAAATGTATTTAATAGAAAAAGACAACAATTACAACACAACATTTACACTGGACTATGCATTAGAATAAAGTAGAAAACATATAAATAATAAGAACCACATCGGTCACTCTGAAAAGCATTCACTTGTTAGCCACAGGGCTATATGTAGTTTTAACAAAGTAGTAGTGGATACTTTACCTCCTTAGGGAGCACAGTAATATGCATACGAAGTATATCCACCAGGGGAATAGTCCCTTCCACCTCAGCATTATAGGCGGCAAGAAAATGAAGACAGGAGATCTCCAAAGGTGCTGTAGTATGAGGGAATATCCGTCCAGACCATCATTTGAGCAGTCGCTAGAGTCACTTCTTCACCCATCAGAGGCTCTTCTAGGGCGGCCAGGTCTTCTTCTGAAAGGTCCTGACTTCTGTGTATATTCCTGAATGGCCCTCCATTTGGAGAAGTTCTCCATTTTGGACATAAGACAAAGAAGATTACAAAGTGCAGTGTAAGATTTTCTAAAGATCTCTGCAATCCCCTCGGTAGTATGTGCTTTGGTGCGACTTTAATGTAAAAGTTCAGGGCTGAACATGCAAGCTTTCTGGCCTCTCAAAGCATGGGCCAGCAACTTCCCACACTTGCCACTATGTTCATAAAACATATGCCAGCATTTAGCAAATGTGGCTTTGGCTCTGTACAATGCCAATGAGCGCTGTTGGTTCTGCAAGACTGTAAGGTCTGTCAAGACCTTGTCTGCCAGTGATTGCTTATGGGTGGCCTCCAGGGTCCTAATCTTTTCCAAAAGATCGATAGTTTTCTGAGCTCTGGCCTTTTTGACTCGTGACCCAAGCTTAGTCATGATGCCCCTATTATAGCTCTTACGTGCCTCCCACACCATCATTGGAGCACTATCCGAATTGGCGTTAGAAGAAAAAAAAATGTCTCAACTCCCTGCATACCTCCTCTAACACCAATGAGTTTGGATTAACAAATTGTTTAGCTTCCACATTCGCTGTTTAGGAGTAGGGGACATCAAGTCTATGTCTACAAAAACTGGAGCATGATCTGAAAAAGTGATGTGACTCTGGACAGGAGAGACTGATGCAACAAGAAAGACAATTCCAGTGTAGGAATCGTGGGGGTGCAAATTGAACCTGTAATCTTGTTGATTTGGGTGCAGTACCCACCAGACATCTACAAGACGGAAGGCGCGAAAATTCTTCAGGCTTTTTAACGCATAGAAGATATGAAAAGTACTCCTGGAAGCGTCTAGGGTCGGATCCAGGGTGAAAGACATATCACCCCCACAATCACCACACCCTCCAAAAAATCCCCCAAGAGCTGTTTCCAGATAGGCAATCTGATTTGTGTTAGGGAGGTAGAGGTTCACCTGAGTAACCAAGAGGCTGCCAGGCTGCAAGTCACGCCGCTCAGCTAGTATCTCCACGGCCGCCCGGTTGGACGTTAACACAGAGGGGGGGAAGAGCCAGATGAGAAGCCTTCGGCCTCTCCACGGCCGGGGGCGTGACTGAACTGGATGGACTTGTGTCTTTTTTCAACCTGGCTAACTATGTAACTGCAAGGGGATAGGAGCCATAGCAGACACCTGCTGCTACAACACTGGATAGCAGAAAACGTAAGTGCAGCCCCCCTCCTGTAACCTGAATAGGAGGAGCAGTGGGGGCGGCTGCATATAAAAAAATCTTTTTCTCCATCTCCCTTCTGCAATATTGGAATGCCTGAGGCTGCGAGAGGTAGAGTAAAAGCAGGCATTCCAATACTGCAGAAGGGAGATGGAGAAAATGATTTTTTATATGCAGCCGTCCCCACTGCTCCTCCTACACCTCTCATACTCTTTGCCTCCTCCTGATCTCCCCAGTGCTCTCTGCCACCCCTCCAGGGCTCTCTGCCACCCCCCAGGGCTCTCCACTTCCCCCAGTGCTTTCCACTTCCCTCCATGCTCTCTGCCACCCCCAGTGCTCTCCGCCACTCACCAGAGCTCTGCCACCCCCCAGTACTCTCTGCCACCCCCCAGTGCTTTCAACCTCCCCAGATCTCTCTTCCACCCCCCAGATCTCTCTTCCACCCCCCAGGTCTCTCTGCCACCCCCAGTGCTCTCACCCTCCCCCCAGGACTTTCACCCTTCTCCAGTGCTCTGCATCTCCCTCCATGCTCTCTGCCACCCCCCACTGCTCTCCGCTACCCCCCCAGTGCTCTCCACTACCCCCCCCCCAGTGCTCTCCACCAACCCCCTAGTGCTCTCCACCTCCCCCATGCTCTCTGCCACCCCCTAGTGCTCTTTGCCACCCCCCTCCAGTGTTCTCCACCACCCCATGCTCTGTCACCCCCCAGGGCTCTCCACCTTCCCCAATGATCTCTACCTCCCCATGCTTTCTGTCACCCCCCAGTGCTCTCTGCCACCCCTCAGTGCTCTCCACCTCTCCCCATGCTCTCTGCTGCCCCCCAGTTCTCTCCACCTCCCCCATACAGTCCACAGCCCTCCGCCACAGAGACCACTATACTCGGAAACTGGACCGCCCGCTGAATAGGATACCGGGACTATGGCAGCTAGCTGCTGCCAGAACAAGGATATCCTTCATCAAAGTGCTGACATATATCAGTGTGTGGAGGTCCAAAAGTGGTTAAAAAAAATCTACTGATCTAGCGAAAAACAGTTCTTAACCACTTAAGCCCCGGGCCAATATGCTGCTAAATGCCCAGAGGCGTTTTTACAATTCGGCACTGCGTCGCTTTAACAGACAATTGTGTGGTCGTGCGATGTGGCTCCCAAACAAAATTTGCGTCCTTTTCTTCCCACAAATAGAGCTTTCTTTTGATGGTATTTGATTGCCTCTGCGATTTTTATTTTTTGCGCTATAAATAAAAATAGAGCGACATTTTTGAAAAAAAAACAATATTTTTTACTTTTTGTTATAAGAAAAATCGAATAATCTAAATTTCAGTCTAACATTTAGGCCAAAATGTATTCAGCCACATGACTTTAGTAAAAAAAATAAAATCGCAATAAAAAAATAATTAGCTACCTAGCAGCAACAGTGACACTAATACAGCGATCAGAAAAATTATTGCTTAGTGACACTGGCAATAGGGAGTGAAAGGGTTAACTAGGGCGGTGATCAAGGGGTTAAAACTTTATTAGGGGGGGGACGGGGGCTACCCTGAACCTAACACTATCTGCCTGTCACACTGACACTACATGCAGTGATCATACATATATGATCACTGCATTCAGTGACAGTGTGACAGGGGGTGGGGGGGGGGTGATTGCAAGGGGTTAAATGTGCCTATGTGTACTGGTGTCAGTGTAGTGCTGGTGCAGACTTACTGTGCCTCTTCTCTCATCTCGGCGGTTTGAAAATACCGATGAGATGAGCGCTGCATCACTTCCTCTGCCTGTGTTTGCATTTTATAGTCAGAGGAAGTGACATGGCAGCGGCGCACGGGATTGGTTGGGAGCGATCATGAGGGGGCCCACAAGGTGCCGATCTGGTTCATGGCTGGGAAACAGAATGAAAGATAAGTGGATGACTGCACTCAAGGGTTGATGCACTCCAAACAGCTTTATTGAAACGCCTTAAAAAAACACAAGATATCATGGTTCAACAAGCATGGAAACAGTTAATGCAACGCAACGCAACGTGCTTACTCATAACTGAGCACACAAACCAGTCCATCCAATATATATATAAATATATATATATATATATATATATAGTCCCTTGAGAAAGTATTCGCCCCCTTAAACTTTGCAACCTTTTGCCACATTTCAGGCTTCAAAGATAAAAATATAAAACTGTAATTTTTTGTGAAGAATCAACAAGTGGGACACAATCATGAAGTGGAACGAAATTTATTGGATATTTCAAAATTTTTTAACAAATAAAAAACTGAAAAATTGGGCGTGCAAAATTATTCAGCCCCCTTAAAGCGGCGTTCCGGCCACTATTTCACTTTTTAAATATACATGCCCCTGTAATACACAAGCTTAATATATTCTAGTAAAGTTAGTCTGTTAATTAAGCTCCGTTTTGTTAGGTTGTTACAGCATTTAGATACTTTATAAAACAGAAATTGACTGGGGCCAACTTAAGTGTGGGCATGATGAAGCCAGGCTGTATGACTTCCTGGATTTCAGCCTTGCAGATGTCGCACATGCTCAGTGCTGCACAAGCAATGTAATAGGTTTCAGGTCAGGTTTCCATAGCAACAGGAGGGACTTGCTGCCCCTTATCTATGCAAAACTCTCCTCCCCTCCAGGAACCAGTAAATGTACTAAATCATTTGTTATGTAGCTATATCTGCACCGCACACCGCACCGTTCACAGCACCGATCACGGCACACCGCACCGATCACAACGCACCGATCACAGCACAACGCTCCGATCACAGCACACCACACCGATCCCAGCACACCGCACCGATCACAGCACAACACACCAATCACAGCACAACGCATCGGTCACAACGCATCGATCACAGTACACCGCACCGATCACAGCACAACGCATCGATCACAGCACACCGCATCGGCTCCAGGACACCGCATCAGCCCCAGGACACAGCATCGGCCCCAGGACACTGCATCGGCCCCAGGACACTACATCACACCGCGTAAAGTTACCCCTGCTATAATGGGGCGCAGCCAATGTTAAGTATGGACGTCGGGACAGCGTCGTATTGTACGTCCTCTGCGTAAGTCGATTCAGAATGGGGCTGGGCGTAAGTTACGTTCACGTCGTTTTCATTGATTATTTGTGATGTGATTTGGAGCATGCGCACTGTCATACGTTCACGGCCGGCGCATGCGCAGTTCGTTCGGCGCATCATTTACGTGGGGTCAGGGATAATTTAAATACAACACGCCCCCGACCTGCCGACTATTTGAATTACGCGCGGATACGCTGGCCCATTTACGCTACGCCGCCGCAACTTATGGAGCAAATGCTTTGTGAATACAGCACTTGCCTGTAAACGTTGCGGAGGCGTAACGAAAATAGGATACGCTACGCCCGCACAAAGATACGCTCTTCATTTTGAATCTAACCCAGTGACTGCATTTGAAGGGCATAGTGGATGCGTTTGACGGGCACAGTGGCTGCATAGGACGGGCACAGTGGCTGCATAGGACGGTACAGTGGCTGCATAGGACGGGCACAATGGCTGCATAGGATGGGCGGGCACAGTGGCTGCATAGGACGGGCACAGTGGCTGCATAGGATGGGCGGGCACAGTGGCTGCAAAGGACAGGCGGGCACAGTGGCTGCATAGGACGGGCACAGTGGCTACATAGGACGGACACAGTGGCAGCATTTGATGGCAGAATTATTGGCACTAGATACTATTGCACGGGTCCCCTCCCAGCAACTCTCCGCCTCTGCTCGCCCCCTTGAGTTTCCTTTGTTGTGCATATTGGTATCAAGCGCCATCTCTCCGCCTCCGCCCCCACCCACCCGCTCGATGCAATGTTTTCTACTGCGGCTAGCTTTTGCGATCCCACGGACCAGCATTAAATGCTGGGATTGATCTCCCCTGAGGCGGGGGGTGGGGGGAATGACGCGCTCAGCCTCGGGCCGCGGCTGGAACAATAAGGATGAGAATATAACTTGGTGAGTTTTAAAAAAATAAAATAAATAGTTGCCAAATGTATTTAAGGGGACAGAGACGCAGGGGATGAAGAAAAGTTGAAAAAGAGGGTGGAACTCCGCTTTAAGTTAATACATCGTAGCGCCACCTTTTGCTGCGATTACAGCTGTAAGTCGCTTGGGGTATGTCTCTATCAGTTCTGCACATTGAGAGACTGAAATGTTTGCCCATTCCTCCTTTCAAAACAGCTCGAGCTCAGTGAGGTTGGATGGAGAGCGTTTGTGAACAGCAGTTTTCAGTTCTTTCCACAGATTCTTGATTGGATTCAGGTCTGGACTTTGACTTGGCCATTCTAACACCTGGATATGTTTATTAGTGAACCTTTCCATTGTAGATTTTGCTTTATGTTTTGGATCTTGTTGGAAGACAAATCTCCGTCCCAGTCTCAGGTCTTTTGCAGACTCCATCAGATTTTCTTTCACAAGGCACTGTGTATATATATATATATATATATATATATATATATATATATATATATATATATATATATATATATATATATATATATGTCAGAACCATTGACGTACATATACCGTCAGAATGTTTATTCTGAACTTATAAAATATTATTGTATTTATGGAAATATGTAAATCTGTGCTTTGGGAGATATAGGGCCAGATTCAGGTAGATGGGAGTTTCTTTACTCCGGAGTAACGCTTCTCATTTACGTTACTCCGCCGACACTTTCGGCGCAAGTACTGTTATTCACAAAGCAGTTGCGCGTAAACTTGCGCCAGAGTAACGATAATGCGCTGGCGTAACCCGACGCAAGTGGAAGTGGGTGTGATCATATGTAAATGATGGGCGGAGCCCAGCGCAGAGGCTTACGTTCAGCGCATCATCCACGGAGCATGCGCAGTAAGTGAGGCTCCACTCGCCCCCTTGTGCGCATGCTCACAACTTCCGTCGGCACCACTTCACGGCAAACGTCAGCGCAATGTGTTCCGTTGCGCGTATAAAAGCGCTAGCGGAAACGCCATTCCGGCGCAAAAGTATTTCCGTTTCCCCCCACCCCAGGGAAGATACTTTTGTGCTGTGATGGCTGCTCCCGCTACCCCCAGAGAGAGGAGGAACCTCAACTTTAACGCCCAGGAGGTCTCTGTGATCATCTCCGCTATGGAGACATTTAATCATTTCCTCCATGGCAAAAAAAGCCGAAAGACCAGCCGGGAGAGGAAGCAGGGCATCCTGGACACCATTGCCAGCAGGGTGAATGTGCTAGGGTACTCCACCCGGACTGCTGGTGACATCCAAAAAAAGATCAACGACCTGCGGCGCAAGGTCCGTGGCAAGGTGGCCACCATCAGGAGGCATGAGAGGGGCAGAGGTGGTGGTCCCCATGTCCGGTCAGCCTGACCACGGAGGAGGAGGTTGTCGCTCGCTGCCTGGACAGGGAGCAGGTGGAGGGGGTCCCTGGCTATGACTCCGTGGAGGAAGGCTCCAGGACAGGTAAGTGTTTTTTATCCCCTATTTGATGTGTTGCATGTGGGGGGGGGAGGGTACATGTGCCAAGTGTGTGGGACCACCAACATGTGTCTGCTTTGTGTCATCCACAGATGACGGAGCTGGGCCATCATCTGTCGGCGGCCAGTCCACCCCATCCCCCCAACGCCATCATGTGCCCGAGCCCCTGGGTGGTGAAGACACCGAGGTGGAGAAGGAGAGTGCCCACACCACACCTGCCGAGGGGGTTGTGGAGGATCCTGCTGTGGCAGAGCAGGACTTTTCCTTATTGTTGGAGGACTCCTCCCCTTCTCCAGGGCCATCTGTCATCCCCTCCCCCATCCTTGGAAGCCCCTCAAGGGCGACTCCATCCCCCCGGGGACAACCATCTTCTGGCCCCAGGAAGGCGACCCAGAAGACCAGGGGGGTGTCGGATCTTGTCCAGGGCCAGTTGGCGAGGGATCACGCCAGACAGACCCAACAAATGGGGGACATAGTTGGGCACTTGGAGAAAGTGGCTGACAGCCTGTGCTCCGTTGGCCAGATAAGCAACGCAGTGCAGGATGTGAGTTGCAACTGCGCTGCAATGGTGACCAGTTTGGGGGAGGTGCAGGGTGACATAAGGGACCTCACTGCAGCCGTCCATGCAAACACTGCTGCCATCCAGGGAAACAGTGCTGCCATCCGGGACCAGGGGAGGCAGAGTCGGCGGGCCCAGCATTATCAGGTCACCCGTCAGCTCAGGATGCAGGCCCATACCAACACATGAAAAACAGTGGAAAATACTGCGCAGGTCTAATGAAAATAAAAATTGGATTGGTGGCAAAACCAAACGATTTTACATAAAGATAAACGTGAATGCTGCTGCAGCACAAATGTCAGATGAACATAATATAAACAGTAAATTGGGTGTGCTGCGCTGCTAAAATTAATACATCAATAGTGAAGGTGATAACAAAATGTGCATTGAGTGCAAAAAAATTGTATATATAAAAAAACCAACACCAAGTGTTCCAATGTATGACAAAATCATATAAGAAAACAAACTGAATTGACAAAGTTCGTAAAAAGCTCCAGGGAAAAATCAAAGTTCAGTGAGTTCAGAGAAATATCCCAAGTAGGGGATTGAGATACTGCAGGACAGAAGAGAGCCTCCACCTCCACCTCTTATAGTAAATCTGCTTACCAGATAGATAATAATCGTGAGCATCAACAGCACAGCAGGCTGGATTGCCTTAACGGGTATTAAAGTGGAATCCTGTGTGTATCTCCAAGCTTGGTCTCAATGCGGCTGGATCCCAGAAAAACAATCACTCCCAGAGTGTAGCCAAGGGAAGAGAAAGGAAGCCAACATAGAGTAGTAACGTTTTAAAAGTTTAATAAAAGAAATTCGATTGCACTTACAAAAAACGAATCCTTTGGAAGCATATAAATAGTAAGCCGGCCGGCTCTCACAATCCGCCCGTCCTTCCGGATGGTCGTGAGGATAAAAACAATGGTGTCGTCAGCACGCCGTTCCTCCCTACGCCGTTTCGTCCAATAGCAGACTTCATCCAGGGGCACGAGCGGCGTGCTGACTCGCCACCTTTAAATTCGTTTGTAACATTCTAGGACCGCCCTTCTCTGACGTCTGGGGATCATAAATGGCGATCGGCCATCTTTAAAGAGGGATCGCTTGCCAATAGTATAAGCACTGTCAGTGCCTTGAACTTTGAAATTTTGTTTAAGATCACCCTTGGTGATAAGATCATCCCAAGCAGAGTTACAAAAAACTCAGGCAGCAATCAACCGTGTTACAAAAAGGGATCGCTTGCCTTAAACATTGAAAACACCTTTTGCAGTAAGGTCGCCCTAAACACACAAGCGGGGAATTCAGGAAGCAATCGACCATTTTGGAAAAGGGATCGCTTGCCAGTAATAGGAATTGATATCTGAAAATAGGAATATGTAGGCAGAAAAAATATACATAAAAAAGAGCCTCAATTTGGAGTATAAGGGTTGTATGGCAAATACAGATGGTATGACCACCTCCAAATATGCCACACATTAGTCCACTAATGAAGGGAAAACTTAATTATAAAAAATTAATTAGATAAAAAATATGAAAAATATATATATGCAGATTGATTCCATATATATATAAATGTATATTAAAAATATATATTAAAGAAAGAAACAAATTAAGGACGATTATTCCATACACACTGAAGTGAACACAGAAAGGGAAATTGATAGAGTATAAAAAATTGATAGAGTATAAAAAATACAATTCCTTTGTATGCTGATAGTGTAAATGAAGTGCACACTGAAAATTGGTAGAGTGTAGAAACTCCACAATTCCTTTGTATACTGATAGTGTATATCAATATGGTATGACACTACCAGATAATATATTAGAATGAATATATATTATGCCCTTTATACCAAATGAATGTAGCCCAACACGAAAAACATCTGTGTTAGAAGTAACTGTAAAAGCAGAAATCCAACTTCCAGCATATATTGACCATGTTGGAAAATCAAAAAATATATGTAAAAGGACAGGATCTATAATAAAATTATTTCAAAAAAAAAATTATTTCAAAAAAGATTAATTAAATTGGTGATGCGGATCGACTAGACTAAACAGTGTAACGATGTGAAGTTGTTAATGAGGTGAAACTGATTAGAACTTATTGATTCTCAGATCTACCCAGACATCAGAGCAGGTACACAATGAATATAGCCCAACACGGAAAAACATCTGTGTTGGAAGTAACTGTAAGAACAGAAATCCAACTTGCAGCATACATTAACCATGTTGGAAAATCAAAAAATATATGTAAGAGGACTGGATCTATAATAAAATTAGTTCAAAAAATATTTCAAAAAAGATTAATTAAATTGGTGATGCGGATCGACTAGACTAAACAGTGTAACGATGTGAAGTTGTTAATGAGATGAAACTGATTAGAACTTATTGATTCTCAAATCTACCCAGACGTCAGAGCAGGTACACACTACAGTAATGGTAAAAAAAGGAAATCAGCTGTTATCTATAAAAGCGTTGACGTCCGTGTCCACATTTAACCCATAAGGTAGGTATGTCCGGACTCGATAAATCCAAGACATTTCAAGTCTGGAGAGTCCTCTAACTAAGGAACTACCCCTCCAGTGGGGATCAAATTTATCGATCCCCAAAAATATCGTGCCTTCAGGATTACGACTATGATGTAGGTCATAGTGTGCTGACACTGAATGTTGGGAGAACCCTGATCGAATATTAGTAATATGTTCCCCCAATCGTACTTGCATTGTGCGTTTGGTCCTACCAATATATTGTTTCCCACAAGGACATTGCAGCAGGTAGACAATGCCAGTAGAACTACAGGTTATAAAGGGTTCAATCTTATGTTCCCTGGAGGTACTGGTTGAAAAAAATGATGTTGTTTTTTTCGTTTTTATTTGGTTTAACGTACAAACCTGGCACCTCCGGCATTGGTGGTAACCTACGATGCCTCTTTGAAAAAAGGAGACCTTTTTCGCCGGAGGGTCCACCACATTGGGGGCTATTTTGTCCCTCAAAGAAGGTACACCCCTAAAAATCACATGTGGATTCGAGGGTAGGAAAGTATTTAGGACTCTATCGTTTTCAAGTATATGCCAATGTTTTTTTATAATATTTTTAATCTTATAGTGTTGGCTGGAATATGTAGTGATAAGCGGGACTATGGGTCCAGTTTGATTATTTTTATTATTTATAACACTACAATTCAAAAGCTCAGAACGGTCTATTTCCCCCACTTCTATTAGGGTGGTTTCAAGCATTCTTTGATCGTATCCTTTTTCAGACAGCCTATTGGCAAGAATATCTGCTTGTGTCTTATAGTCATCCAGGGTTGTGCAGTTCCTTCTCATCCTAATGAATTGGCTTCTGGGAACAGATTTTAGCCAGTTGTTATGATGGCAACTTCCTATTGGTATATAGGAGTTTCTGTCTGTCTTTTTAAAGAAAGTTTTTGTTTTAAATGTTCCTTCTTCCTTAGCGATGGTAAGATCTAGAAAGTTGATAACATCTTGATTGGCTTCGTATGTTAGCACAATACCTCTGTTGTTGTTATTCAAAAGGGAAATGAATTCATCCAATTGAGATCTGGTTCCAGTCCACAGGAGAAGGATGTCGTCGATGTACCTGGCCCATAGTTTGATATGCGGGCTCAGGTCATTATAGACGACATCCTCCTCCCATTTGGCCATAAATAAATTGGCCAGACTGGGTGCATATTTGGCACCCATAGCGACGCCTCTTACTTGTCGATAGAAATTGTGATCGAACCAGAAATAATTGTGACTAGCCGCATACTCAAGGAGCTCAATCAAAAAATCCTTTTGTATCTCAGACAGATCAGAAAGTGCGTCTAGATAGTATTTCACAGCAGATATCCCTAGATGATGTGGGATGATGGTGTACAGTGAACTAACATCTGCTGTCACTAACCACATATTCTCGTCTGATTGAAGTTGAGACAGTAAGTTGATGACATGTTTTGTGTCTTTTAGGTAAGAGGGCATTTTCTGTACGAGGGGTTGTAGAAAATAATCTATATACTTACCCACCCTGGACGTAATAGAATCAATCCCACTGATGATGGGACGTCCAGGAGGGCAAGTAAGGCTTTTGTGGATTTTAGGGAGACAATATAACACTGGAAGTCTTGGTGCTCGCGGGACTAAAAAAATCTGTTCTTTTTCATTAAGAATTCCCTGATCTGCACCTTTTTTAATCAAGATCTCAAGAGCGTTTTTGTATTGAATAACTGGATCTCTCAATAGTAGTGTGTAAGTCTCTTGGTCATCCACAATTTTCTTGGTTTCAGTGATGTACATAGACCTATCCATAACTACTATGCCTCCACCCTTATCCGATGGACGGATGACAAGCTCTTTGTTATTACATAGAGAGTCAAGTCCCTTGGTTAATTCCTGGTCCATTGAGATATTAGAGACTCTGACGGCCTCCAAATCTCTTAACACAACATCTCTAAATACTTTAATTGCAGGGGCCAGTGCTCCAGGGGGATTCCATGTGGAAGCATTGGCCATTCCTGAATGTTTGAAAGTTTGTTGGGCCAATGGTCGTTCAGTAGAGGGCAAACCTGCAAAATACCGTTTGATATTTATCCTACGTATATATTGGTGGATATCCATATACGTTTGGAATTTATTTAGTTTTTTAGGTGGGGCGAATTTTAGTCCTTTGTTCAATAAGATTAGTTCTGATTGAGTCAGAGTGTGCGAGCTAAGATTGAAAATACCTGCATCGTTCACAGCCTTTGTTTCTTGAGGCTTTGTTCTCCTCCCCCCTCTGCACCCTCTTTGTTTTCTACCTGTCTTTTTACGCCCTGATTTGACCTGGGAAAACCCCAATGTTCACCTGAAGTGTTTTCATATTGGTTTGGAGGAAAGTCCCTTGATGGGCCTTTGTCTATTTGTTCGCTGTGCCTGACTAGCTGATTCATAGTCTGCAATGGCATAGTTGCCAGGCCCATCTCTATCTCTCAAAGGGTAAAAGCGATTCCTTGCTTCTGTGTCGCTATCAAGATCATATTCATCTCTTTCCCTTTCTCGATCTGAATAGTGTCGAGTGTACATATTTTGTTCCTGAGGGGGACCATAGTGTTTAATTTTTTTATCCATTCTCCCAGAACTTCTATCTCTTCTAGGTGAATCTCTATAATGTTGATATTGGCCTGGATTCTGAAAGCCACTAGCATGGTCAGGATTAACCACATTTCTGCCCTGTGAAGGTTTAGTCCAATTAACATTTTTTCCTTGTTGTTGATTATTATAAAAGGAGCCTGAGGCTCTAATCGGTGATCGGTAAGGCACCTTCTTAGTCTTCTTTCCTGATTTATTTTTCTTAGGGGTTTTCCCCTGGTCATTTCTTACCCAGGAACTTTGTGGGGGGGTTCGGTTTTAACAGGAACTTCATCTCCCTGTACTATGGCCTCCATCCGAGAAGTTACTTTGGTTTGTTCATCAGCCACAAGTTTTTTCTGCCACTCAAACACCAGGCTGGCTTGATAATCCCCAAAGTCCCTATTGTATTTTTTTCTTTTCTTAATTTTCTGTTCTTTTTCCTCTTTGTCTAAAATACGTAAAAGGTTACTTGATCTATCCTTATACTCATCGCTCTCCCTATGGGGTGACATAGTTTCCTTGAGGGCTTTGATCTCAGTATCTAGTTTGGTCAATTTGCTGTTTTTTCTAGAGACCAAAAAGATAAGGAAATTGATTCCAGCCTCATTGAAGTATCGGAACCATTCCTGTAGCTCAAGGTCTCCTTTTTGTGGACTCACTTGCCACCTAAGGCTTCTAGGAACCATATTCAATTTAATGTATGTCTCTAGAAAGGCTACATCCCATTGGGTATGGATCTCTGCAATAGTTAGATTTTTAAGTCTAACGAACAGGCCACTGAGATCGCCTTCTTTATACATCTGAAAAACTCCATCAGTATTGACAACCTTGGACGCTCTATATTCAAATACATCCATAATGTATACTAAATAAGAGTGTTAATAAAATAAATTAAAATAAAATAAAATAATAAGTGAATAGTTAGACAAAGAGCTTGTCATCCGTCCATCGGATAAGGGTGGAGGCATAGTAGTTATGGATAGGTCTATGTACATCACTGAAACCAAGAAAATTGTGGATGACCAAGAGACTTACACACTACTATTGAGAGATCCAGTTATTCAATACAAAAACGCTCTTGAGATCTTGATTAAAAAAGGTGCAGATCAGGGAATTCTTAATGAAAAAGAACAGATTTTTTTAGTCCCGCGAGCACCAAGACTTCCAGTGTTATATTGTCTCCCTAAAATCCACAAAAGCCTTACTTGCCCTCCTGGACGTCCCATCATCAGTGGGATTGATTCTATTACGTCCAGGGTGGGTAAGTATATAGATTATTTTCTACAACCCCTCGTACAGAAAATGCCCTCTTACCTAAAAGACACAAAACATGTCATCAACTTACTGTCTCAACTTCAATCAGACGAGAATATGTGGTTAGTGACAGCAGATGTTAGTTCACTGTACACCATCATCCCACATCATCTAGGGATATCTGCTGTGAAATACTATCTAGACGCACTTTCTGATCTGTCTGAGATACAAAAGGATTTTTTGATTGAGCTCCTTGAGTATGCGGCTAGTCACAATTATTTCTGGTTCGATCACAATTTCTATCGACAAGTAAGAGGCGTTGCTATGGGTGCCAAATATGCACCCAGTCTGGCCAATTTATTTATGGCCAAATGGGAGGAGGATGTCGTCTATAATGACCTGAGCCCGCATATCAAACTATGGGCCAGGTACATCGACGACATCCTTCTCCTGTGGACTGGAACCAGATCTCAATTGGATGAATTCATTTCCCTTTTGAATAACAACAACAGAGGTATTGTGCTAACATACGAAGCCAATCAAGATGTTATCAACTTTCTAGATCTTACCATCGCTAAGGAAGAAGGAACATTTAAAACAAAAACTTTCTTTAAAAAGACAGACAGAAACTCCTACATACCAATAGGAAGTTGCCATCATAACAACTGGCTAAAATCTGTTCCCAGAAGCCAATTCATTAGGATGAGAAGGAACTGCACAACCCTGGATGACTATAAGACACAAGCAGATATTCTTGCCAATAGGCTGTCTGAAAAAGGATACGATCAAAGAATGCTTGAAACCACCCTAATAGAAGTGGGGGAAATAGACCGTTCTGAGCTTTTGAATTGTAGTGTTATAAATAATAAAAATAATCAAACTGGACCCATAGTCCCGCTTATCACTACATATTCCAGCCAACACTATAAGATTAAAAATATTATAAAAAAACATTGGCATATACTTGAAAACGATAGAGTCCTAAATACTTTCCTACCCTCGAATCCACATGTGATTTTTAGGGGTGTACCTTCTTTGAGGGACAAAATAGCCCCCAATGTGGTGGACCCTCCGGCGAAAAAGGTCTCCTTTTTTCAAAGAGGCATCGTAGGTTACCACCAATGCCGGAGGTGCCAGGTTTGTACGTTAAACCAAATAAAAACGAAAAAAACAACATCATTTTTTTCAACCAGTACCTCCAGGGAACATAAGATTGAACCCTTTATAACCTGTAGTTCTACTGGCATTGTCTACCTGCTGCAATGTCCTTGTGGGAAACAATATATTGGTAGGACCAAACGCACAATGCAAGTACGATTGGGGGAACATATTACTAATATTCGATCAGGGTTCTCCCAACATTCAGTGTCAGCACACTATGACCTACATCATAGTCGTAATCCTGAAGGCACGATATTTTTGGGGATCGATAAATTTGATCCCCACTGGAGGGGTAGTTCCTTAGTTAGAGGACTCTCCAGACTTGAAATGTCTTGGATTTATCGAGTCCGGACATACCTACCTTATGGGTTAAATGTGGACACGGACGTCAACGCTTTTATAGATAACAGCTGATTTCCTTTTTTTACCATTACTGTAGTGTGTACCTGCTCTGACGTCTGGGTAGATTTGAGAATCAATAAGTTCTAATCAGTTTCATCTCATTAACAACTTCACATCGTTACACTGTTTAGTCTAGTCGATCCGCATCACCAATTTAATTAATCTTTTTTGAAATATTTTTTGAACTAATTTTATTATAGATCCAGTCCTCTTACATATATTTTTTGATTTTCCAACATGGTTAATGTATGCTGCAAGTTGGATTTCTGTTCTTACAGTTACTTCCAACACAGATGTTTTTCCGTGTTGGGCTATATTCATTGTGTACCTGCTCTGATGTCTGGGTAGATCTGAGAATCAATAAGTTCTAATCAGTTTCACCTCATTAACAACTTCACATCGTTACACTGTTTAGTCTAGTCGATCCGCATCACCAATTTAATTAATCTTTTTTGAAATAATTTTTTTTTTGAAATAATTTTATTATAGATCCTGTCCTTTTACATATATTTTTTGATTTTCCAACATGGTCAATATATGCTGGAAGTTGGATTTCTGCTTTTACAGTTACTTCTAACACAGATGTTTTTCGTGTTGGGCTACATTCATTTGGTATAAAGGGCATAATATATATTCATTCTAATATATTATCTGGTAGTGTCATACCATATTGATATACACTATCAGTATACAAAGGAATTGTGGAGTTTCTACACTCTACCAATTTTCAGTGTGCACTTCATTTACACTATCAGCATACAAAGGAATTGTATTTTTTATACTCTATCAATTTTTTATACTCTATCAATTTCCCTTTCTGTGTTCACTTCAGTGTGTATGGAATAATCGTCCTTAATTTGTTTCTTTCTTTAATATATCTTTTTAATATACATTTATATATATATGGAATCAATCTGCATATATATATTTTTCATATTTTTTATCTAATTAATTTTTTATAATTAAGTTTTCCCTTCATTAGTGGACTAATGTGTGGCATATTTGGAGGTGGTCATACCAGCTGTATTTGCCATACAACCCTTATACTCCAAATTGAGGCTCTTTTTTATGTATATTTTTTCTGCCTACATATTCCTATTTTCAGATATCAATTCCTATTACTGGCAAGCGATCCCTTTTCCAAAATGGTCGATTGCTTCCTGAATTCCCCGCTTGTGTGTTTAGGGCGACCTTACTGCAAAAGGTGTTTTCAATGTTTAAGGCAAGCGATCCCTTTTTGTAACACGGTTGATTGCTGCCTGAGTTTTTTGTAACTCTGCTTGGGATGATCTTATCACCAAGGGTGATCTTAAACAAAATTTCAAAGTTCAAGGCACTGACAGTGCTTATACTATTGGCAAGCGATCCCTCTTTAAAGATGGCCGATCGCCATTTATGATCCCCAGACGTCAGAGAAGGGCGGTCCTAGAATGTTACAAACGAATTTAAAGGTGGCGAGTCAGCACGCCGCTCGTGCCCCTGGATGAAGTCTGCTATTGGACGAAACGGCGTAGGGAGGAACGGCGTGCTGACGACACCATTGTTTTTATCCTCACGACCATCCGGAAGGACGGGCGGATTGTGAGAGCCGGCCGGCTTACTATTTATATGCTTCCAAAGGATTCGTTTTTTGTAAGTGCAATCGAATTTCTTTTATTAAACTTTTAAAACGTTACTACTCTATGTTGGCTTCCTTTCTCTTCCCTTGGCTACACTCTGGGAGTGATTGTTTTTCTGGGATCCAGCCGCATTGAGACCAAGCTTGGAGATACACACAGGATTCCACTTTAATACCCGTTAAGGCAATCCAGCCTGCTGTGCTGTTGATGCTCACGATTATTATCTATCTGGTAAGCAGATTTACTATAAGAGGTGGAGGTGGAGGCTCTCTTCTGTCCTGCAGTATCTCAATCCCCTACTTGGGATATTTCTCTGAACTCACTGAACTTTGATTTTTCCCTGGAGCTTTTTACGAACTTTGTCAATTCAGTTTGTTTTCTTATATGATTTTGTCATACATTGGAACACTTGGTGTTGGTTTTTTTATATATACAATTTTTTTGCACTCAATGCACATTTTGTTATCACCTTCACTATTGATGTATTAATTTTAGCAGCGCAGCACACCCAATTTACTGTTTACTACCATACCAACACATACCTCGGCCGGATAGCCAGGGCCTTGGAGGGCATGCAGGCCACACCTGCCAGGAGTGTCCCACCCGGGGATCAGCCACCTCCAGATGCCCCCCCACCCCCACCCACTCCATCCAGGCAGCTGAGGAGCCAGAGAGGTTCGGCAAGAAGGAGCCCCCGGCATCCCCGATGATTTTTTTATTTTTTTTGGTTGGATTTATACTCAGGTTATGAGTTTTTTATTTTATTTGGATTTATACTCAGGTTATGAGTTTTTTATTTTATTTGGATTTATACTCAGGTTATGAGTTTTTTATTTTATTTGGATTTATACTCAGGTTATGAGTTTATTTTTTTATACTGCACACGTTGCAGTGTGAATGGTGTGTGAATGTGAGGGGGTGGCACTCCTGACAGTAAGGGGTGTCACCCTCGGCCGTGGTGGTGAAGTTAACCCCACGGCTGTATGAACGACGTGTGAAAGGTGTATGAATGGACAGTGACATCATTGGGGCCTTGACGCTGGCGTTGCTGCTCCCAAGTCCTACATGCTGGACTTGGGCTAATCCAATGCGATGTGGATGTGGTGTGTGTGATCTAGGGACATCAGTGGTGTACACGCGTGCATTGTCTGTGTGATTAATGTTTTGGTTTATTGTCCAAAGATGCCTACGGCGAGGACCCTCCTGACTGCTCTTCCATCAGCAGACTGGGTCTCCTCTGGCAGGTGGGGACTGTGTGGGTCGGGGGTCAGGTCATCACGTATGTCAATCTGCAGGCCTTTTCTCATAGCAAAGTTGTGCAGAATGCAACATGCACCGATGATCTGACACACAAAGGTAGGGGAATACAATAAGGTCCCCCCAGACTTATCCAGGCATCGGAAACGGGACTTCAGGAGCCCAAATGTTTGCTCCACCACTGCACGGGTTTTGATGTGTGCTTCATTGTATTTTCTCTCTCCTCTGGTTTGGGGGTTCCGGAAAGGAGTCATTAGATGGGGTCCCAGTGCATATGCAGAGTCACCTGTAAGGGAAAAGACAGGAGGATGTTAGTCATGCATGTGCCACTTCTGATGTGCATCACGGGAGGGGATAGTCATGCCTGCCACCCATGTCACTCACCAACCAGCCAGCTGTCCCCATACATGTTCTGTTCGAATTCTGCTGGGATGGGACTCTGATTGTATATGAAGCTGTCATGGCTGGACCCGGGGTGTTTGGCACGGACGTGCCATATGAGGCGTTGGGCATCAGCTATCACCTGTACGTTGATGGAGTGCCAATGCTTCCGATTGCGGTAGATGTGCTCTGTGGCACTGGGGGGCTGTAGGGCCACATGTGTGCAATCAATGGCCCCCACAGTGCGTGGAAATCTGGCAATGCTGTAGAAATCTGTCATTGCCTTCAGCCACAGCTCCTCAGTGGTGGGTCTGATGAACTGGTTGGACATGTGTCTGAGGATTGCAGGGACAACCTGATGCACACATCTGCTCACAGAGGACTGTGACATCCCAGCCACCACTCCACTTGTACGCTGGAATGATCCACTTGCAAGGAAATGAAGTGTTGCCAGTACCTTCACCAGTGGCTGCACTGCTTGTGAGCGGTGTGTCTTGCTGGTGATGTCATCCTGCAGGGTTGTGGTTAGTTCAAGGATTGCATCAGGGCTGAATCTGAAGAGGCGATACACCTCCTCATCCCCCATGCCAAAGAGGCTCATGCGCGTGCGGTATATCCTCTCACGTACCCGCCTCCTTCGTTCCGGGGACCCATCAGTAGTTCTAGGACCACGATTGCCCCTGGCATGTTGGCACACAGAGGTGTTGTCCTTGCAAGTGTGGTTGTTCAGCTTGCTAGTTTCGTCGGTAACGCTGCTGCTGGAGCTGCACTCCTGCTGACCTGTGGCCGTCTGGAGTAAAGATAAAGCAGCCATTTGTAGAAATAACTTTGCGCCGGACAGACGAGATACGCGCAGCGCATGTAGCCGGCGTATGGTGCTAATCCGTTCGCGAATTGGGAAATCTCCCTCATTTGCATATTTGCAGGGGAAATCAATAGGCGCGACTGATGCGCCAAGCGAAACTATGCGCTGACGAGACTCTGGCGTCGGAACGTTAAGCCGGTCGGAAATGGCCCGTTTTCTGAGGCGCATCTAGGTTGGTGGGTACGGCCACATAGAAACGACGGCGCATCTTCACAGTTACGCGGCGCATATTGAAATACTCCAGCGCAACTCTCCCTGAATCTGGCCCTCACACTTTTCCTACGATACAAGATATCAAAATTCTTTTATCCGTGCTATTTTGAGGACGAGTAATACAAATGAATATTTAATATATATATATTTATTAACTAAAGATATAGTGCAAAAATTAAAATCAGGTACAATTCTTGTTAAAACAAATAAATGATATGCTTCTACCATAGAGATAAATGACGCTTGAATGTTCAGATGATATTTACATTATATGACCAAGTATATTCCTAGCTCTTATTTAAATCATCCTGGCGTAACTTGAGACCTTTTAGGTCTTACTGGCATAACCTTGACATTGTATTATTTCTTCTCAATATCAAACAGATCTCTTGCTACTACTTATTATATACGTGTACATAACACTTGTTATATTGTACACAAGCTTTTTGTTAAATTTGGTGAGGATATATCTTTACATACGCCATCACTCTCAAACCACAATAGTTGGCACTTAGCTTTTTAAAGACAAACGTAATGCGCGTATGTCTTCTAATATTTGGAATACAATTATCTCATAATAGACATAATTAACGCCCAAATTATATTTGCCAAGTATATTTAAATGGTCTTAGTGGAGTGTATGTGAAAAACCTCCGAATTACCAAAAAGGTAAATAATCAAAATTCAATCTTACCAGTAATTAAGAGTCCTGTTTGAGAAGGGAAAACCCTAATGAAGGATTCCTGTGAACTCCTTACATGTTTGGTCACTCTCTCCGCCTTCCGGCTTCCTTCAGAGATCAGAGCAGCTTCCAGCCATCAGCCCTGCCATCTCTCTCCCATCAAGCTTCTTCCCATCGACCCTGATTGTCCTGTGTAATACTTTTATCTTCCCAAAGAAGTGGGTGTGTATTTCCCTATCACATGACTAGCAATGTCACATGATCATATGTTTTGGTGGGTGACCAACTTGAACCATGCCGATATTAACCTGTAGGGGGCAGTGGCGTCTAAAGAATAATTCCTAATTCTGGGGTTATTCAGAGTTAACCAGGATTTATGACGCCCTGTGACCTGAATTTTGGTATAGCATCATAAGTTGTTTTATATGTCAAACAACATGACAACAAACCTAGACATTCAGACGGCCCCGAAATTTACGATTGAGATAAGATGTGATAATCTACCCCCATGCCTAGGAAAGTTCCTTTAAACTAATGCTGGGATGTGATCAAAGCCATCTAATACTTTGAAATATTATAGGATCTTATACCTGGGACCCCAATAATGTCTATGTATTTACAAGTATACTATATGAACTACTAATACACATATATTGTCATGGCATAATGAAGACACAATACTATTTAAGATATATAATTCCACTGGGATAGTAAATAAGCCCCTCTAGTCTCACAGTTTAGTGTCATGCTGTGCCAGGCTGTTAATTCTCTTATCTTATAAGTGTCAAACCCAAAGAGATATGACCCGGGATATGGCACAGCATGCTTTTACAACCTACAGACAGTGTCTATTCATGCCTGAGAACCTATGTTTAAACTTTAACAGGGAAAAATGGTTGTGCTAAGTTCATCATATCCATGTATATGGGACATTATGAAACATATATTATGTGCGATCTTTATATGTATTCTTTTAACCCCAAATGTTCTGACATAAATATATCTATATCTATATATATATATATATATATATATACACACACACACACACAGTGGAACCTCACTTTGGGGAAAATCGCTTTGATATGCGAGTACTTTGGATTACTCGCATATAAAAGCGAGTTTCCCCATTGAAGTCAATGAAAACAAAAATAATTTATTCCGCATTGACTTCAATGGGATGCAATACCGAATGCGGCCAGAGGCGGGGGCGCCGTAGGGCCTCAGAAACGGACAAAAAGACACGAGGACACTTTGGCTGACCTCAGCAAACGTCAGAAAGACTTCCTCGGGCCTTCCTGTGCATTTCTAAACGGTGACATTCAGCTCTGCTTGGCTCTGGCGCCCCCCACCTCAGGCCAAAAGCTGTACTGCACACTGCTTTGGTCTGAATCATGCTCCTTTTGCGAGACAACACTCGCAAACCGAGTCACAATCTTTTTTAAATACAGTGCTCCTATTGCAAAACGTTTGTTAACCACGTTACTCGCAATCTGTGGTTCAACGGTAGATATCTACATATACACAGTATCTCACAAAAGTGAGTACACCACTCACAATAATTTATTGTATCTTTTCACGTGATAACAATGAAGAAATTACACTTTTCTACAGTGAGTGTACATCTTGTATAACAGTGTAAATTTGCTGTCCCCTCAAAATAACTCAAACACACAGCCATTAATGTCTAAACTACTGGCAACAAACGTGAGTACACCCCTAAGTGAAAATGTCCAAAATTAGGCCAAAAGTATATTTTGTGTGGCCACCATTATTTTCCAGCACTGCCTTAACCCTCTTGGGCATGGAGTTCACCAGAGCTTTACAACCTCTTCCACTCCTCAATGATGACATCACAAAGCTGGTGCATGTGACCTTGCGTTCCTCTACCTTCCGTTTGAGGATTCCCCACAAATGCTCAATAGGGTTTAGGTCTGGAGACATGCTTGGCCAGTCCATTACCTTTACCCTCAACTTCTTTAGCAAGGCAGTGGTCGTCTTAGAGGTGTGTTTGGGGTCGTTATGTTGGAATTCTGCTCTGCAGCCCAGTCTCCTGCTCTGCTTCAGTATGTCACAGTACATGTTGACATTTATGGTTCCCTCAATGAAATGTAGTTTCTTAGTGCCGGCAGCACTCATGCAGCCCCAGACCATGACACTACCACCACCATGCTTGACTGTAGGCAAGACACACTTGCCTTTGTACACCTTACCTGGTTGCCGCCACACATGCTTGACATCATCTGAACCAAAATATGTTTATCTTGGTCTCATCAGACCACAAGACCTGGTTCCAGTAAACCATATCCTTAGCCTGCTTGTCTTCAAACTGCAGGCTTTCTTGTACATCATTTTTAGAAGAGGCTTCCTTCTGGGATGACAGTCATGCAAACCAATTTGATGCAGTGTGCGGCGTATGGTCTGAGCACTGACAGGCTGACCCCCCACCCCTTCAACCTCTGCAGCAATGCTGGCAGCACTCATATGTCTATTTCCCAAAGGCAACCTCTGGATATGACGCTGAGCACGTGCACTCAACTTCTTTGGTTGACCATGGCGAGGCTTGTTCTGAGTGGAACCTGTCCTGTTAAACCACTGTATGGTCTTGGCCACCATGCTGCAGCTCATTTTCAGGGTCTTGGCAATCTTCTTATAGCCTAGGCCAGTGATGGCGAACCTTGGCACCCCAGATGTTTTGGAACTACATTTCCCATGATGCTCATGCACTCTGCAGTGTAGGGAAGCATCATGGGAAATGTAGTTCTAAAACATCTGGGGTGCCAAGGTTCGCCATCACTGGCCTAGGCCATCTTTATAGAATGGATAGATAGACGGCGCTAGACTACAAGTGATAATAACAAAAAAATCCCTTATAATCAAAAATAAACAATTGTACAAATTGACTAGTAATTAATAATCATCAATACAATATATAAATATATAAATAGTGTCTCTGTGTCTTAGAAAATCTCTAAGACAAAAAATAGTGCCAATATTAAAGTGCAAAAGTAGATAATTCACTCCTAATATTTACTGTAATCTTTTTTAAAGTGAAAAAAGTGCCATCACCACACTTAAATCTTCTGTCACCCAAAATGTGCTGAAGAAAATGGATGTGCTTACCAGAGCAATTTGACTACTTTGTGAAAAGATAGTCAAATGAGCTTTAGCAGGATTGTGCCTGCACACATGTTGACAGGATATTGGATTTGTAACCTCGTCTTCAGCGTTCCAAATAGGGGTATGTGAAAAAACAGGGGAAAGCCAATAGCGTGATACTGTTTTATTTAAAACTTTAAAAACATGAAATGAAAGCCAAATGGCCTCTTACTGTAAAAGTGCCTCCCGACACTGGGGCTGCAGACGCTTCACCGCCAATATGCGGTTTGTAGTGGGTCGTCTGGGATCGTCACCACCTCCATAGCGAATGCACAGATTCCTGGCTGCTAGCTCCACAGGTCGGAGAGCACGTCACGTGACCAGATACCGCCGGCTCCCCTTTCATACCTGAGACCTTGTAACACTAATGAGTCACATGACACCGGGAATGGTGTCATGGAGGAGTGGAAGAGGACCCCAGTGGCAACCTTTGAAGCCCTGGGGAACTCCATGCCCAAGAGGGTTGAGGCAGTGTTGGAAAATAATTGTGGCCCCACAAAATATTGACACTTTGGGCTGAATTTGTCCTTTTTTACTCACTTTTGTTGCCAGCGGTTTAGACATTAATGGTTGTGTTTTGAGTTATTTTGAGGAGACAGCAAATGTACACTAATAAACAAGCTAAATGCTCACTAGTTTACATTGTAGCAAAGTAATTTCTTCAGTGTTGAAAAGATATAATAAAATATTTACAAAAATGTGAGGGGTGTACTCACTTTTGTGAGATACAGTGAGATATATATGCAAATCAGCACAAATGAGGCTGGTGGTTAGCTCTGAATACCAGGCCTAAGTTTTTTTTTCTAAACATCAAAAATAAACAAATCAAAACAAATCCGTATAATACAAGACAAAACAAGCATGCATACTGTATATAGAACCATATGAAATATTATAATGTACCAAACTCACCACATATGAACTAATCAGTGAGATCATGTAAATGGAAACATAAATACATGCTAAAAGTAGAAAAACAAACTAGCAAGCAGACCCCCATAAAAGGATTAACCCTTTCCAAACCTCCTGACTGGTTTGATAAATTAAGTAAAAACAGCTAAAAATCATATCTATTTTAGACCATACATCAAAAAAACACAAGAAGAAAAAGGAGGGGCCGAACTAACAAAATAGACACAAAAGATAAAACATACATTAAACATTAGAAGCCAACGGAAACCAGAATCAAAAAGTGTAAAACTTAAAGTGGTTGTAAACCACATTCATGAAATTTGACCTAACACATATATATGCAGAGCTTTTTTTCTCAGAAAATAGGTGCAGGAACTTAACCACGACCCGTTCAGATTTCACAAACAGTAGAAGGGTCTTAAAGGGGCATTAAATACCAGAATTGCATTACATACAGTGTGCAGAGTTCAGGGGGTTACAAAGCAGTCACTTGTAAACACAGAAACCAGACTTCTGTGTTCACAAGTGATTGTGGTGAGCGGGCACCAAAGGGTCTGAGCCAAAGGTGGTGGAACTGAGTTCCACCAAGTTCCCCCAGAAAAAAAGCCCTGTATATATGTAGTGTTTACTTATCTCTCTTCAAAGCTCTAAATGCCATGTTTCTCTGGTGCTGTTTTGCTTTGTTATCAGCAGAGTCACTTCTGATAAGTTGTCCAACACATGAGATTGTGTTTGTGTTGGGAGGGAGATTAGCAGGGAGCTTGTCTATTCAGACTACAGCTCTGCATGTTCCTTTGTTCCTCTTCCTATGTTGAGGGTGTGTTTCCGTTTTCAAATAGAATGATTTCTAACACGATCTGCACTTTCCAGAGAGTGTAAAAATGGGAAGACAGCAGATATATAATTAAAATGAATGTAGGGAGATTTTTTTATTCCCCGTGTATCATCTGAGACTGTTACCTTCACTGGGTATATGTGAGAGTTTACAAACACTTTTAATACCGTGTTTCCCCGAAAATAAGACACCGTCTTATATTTTTTTTTCCTCAAGAAATCACACTATGGCTTATTTTCGGGGGGTGTCTTATTTTTATTACAGAAAATAAAGGTTGCCTACCTGAACCACACTTGCGCTTCTTAGCATTTCCTCTGTCCACCTGTAGACTGAGATTATCGTATTCTGCATGCCATTTTTGGACCATTCGGATATCCAACTTCTTCTCTTTGCACTCATCTTGTCTGGCTGTACAGAAAGATAGGCCAGCAAAGCTGATGTGGAGCAAAGTGGAGCTGGGGTGATCTCTTTGGGCTCAGTAGCAGCTTTTCCCCCTATCCCCTGGTGTTTGTGTGGGGTGAGAGAGGGGTTTGCTGGTGAGTGCTGGGAGAAGCTTTACAGCTTTTTCACAGCGTTCTTCTCCTCACTTCAGCTCCAGTACAGTACCGTACGCCTATCACGTGTTGTTTCCCGCTCCGCGCCGCGCCGTTACGCATACGACACTACGTCTTATTCTCGGAGATTCGCCACGTCTTATTTTCGGAGATTCGACACTACATCGCTACGTCTTATTTTCGGAGGGGTGTCTTATATTTCGAACTTGTGTCGAAATCCCGCTACGGCTTATTTTCGGAGTACGTCTTATTTTCGGGGAAACATGGTAATAAAATATTTATGCAGGAGAGAGAGAGAGAGAGAGAGAGAGAGAGAGAAAGAGAGGGGTATATATCTTGTGTTCTTATGGAATTGCAATAAAGCTGTTTGGAGTAATTCAACCCTTGAGTGTGGTCATCCGCTTTCCTTTCACCCTGTATTTCACGAACTAGACTGGCACCTTGTGGCGTGCACTGGATTCATCAGTACTATTACATTCACACTGATCTCACTTGAAGCAGTGTTTCCTCTTCAAGATCTTTGACAGCTCAGCGAGTGCTTTAACTGAGTTTATTGCTGATGCCTAATGAGTTACTTGTATGTCTAATATGACACATCACGGTTCACAAGGTACTGCTAGCCGCACATTTCAGACATTGACCACTGAGAGCTAATACACAAGATGTCTTGTGGATAAAAAGTATTGATAATGTAAGCTCTCTGAGATTATTATTATTTAAGCTTGAGGAAAATATAATCAAGGAAGCCAAAGCCTACTGAGATAAATCCACCTTGACAGAGTACCTTACCCTAGGGGACTTAGAATCAAGAAGTTTGATGAGGAGTTGAAAAAATCATGGACAGATGTCCTCTCTGTCTGCTCTTTTGATTTGATATGCATCATCATTTTGTCTAAAACACAGGAAATTTAGAAACTATAGGACAAGGTCACAGCTCTACAGCACATTGGATGCTAGACAACCTTTGGATCAAAAACAATTTGTATTTGGCAACACTGTTTGACTTTGTAGATCACTGCGCCGTTCGGAATCTTGAATATTTAGCCTCTGAGGCTATTTTGTCCTCTGAACTGGGTCTGTTAAGAACATTTTATTCAAAGCACAATCTGATTTTTACCCATTCAGTTGCCAGAACCCAGACAAACCCAAATGGACAACTTTCAAAAGCTCATTGAGCGGGATCTAACCAATCTGGCTATTAACAAAACATATTATTTTGGAGAAAGTATTAATTGTGATAATCTAACTAAACAAGAGTGAAGGTTCTAAAGAGTCTAAAACAGGATACAGTTATAATTGTCCGCAATGCTGATGCTTGATTATTATCTGCCACCGCGACAGAGGTGGTTTGGCCATATTCCGGTCATACTTAAATGGAAATTGAAATTTAATGGTTCCATGCATAATACAGAGGTTTCTTTTTTGGATATCTTTTTGACAAGTGAACATGGTCGAGTAACTACTCATCTCTATCGAGGTCTAAGGTCTCCTTATTCACTTACCGCTTCTATGCACTCCGTGATTAGGGCATGGGCCGTCAAGTCCAAATAGGTTTTCCCCCAATCTACCTTTGTAGAAAAACCCCAACCTACCACATTTCTTTGAATATCCAGATTTGGTGGTCTGGACTAAATATGGTATTAAGATTCTGCATAATATTGTACTAAATGGCAAATTCAGTGAATTAAAACTCCCTTATGACTTACCAAACTCACACTTTTTTAGATAAATCCAACTGAGACATGCCTTTTGCCTTCAGTTTGGTAGGGAACCTCTTGACCTTGAACCTAGTGGCCTAGAACTATTGACACACAGTGACTCCTTAACCACTTGCCGACCGTGTCATGTAAATATAAGCAAAGTAACGTATATATACACGTTTCTTTAAATTTCCTGCCGTGAGCTCTGTAACCGTGCCCACGGGATGCGTGGACTCGATCTCTAACCAGTGTCCAACAAGCGTGTCGGAGCTGCAGAACGGGGGAATGCCTGTGTAAATCTCCCTGTTCTGCCTAGTGACAGGACACCGATCGTCTGCTCCCTGTAATCGAGAGAAGCGATCAGTGTCGTGTCAAAGTAAGCCCAGCCCCCACACAGTGCTATTGGGGAGCTGAACTGCAAGTATTATCCTGTCGGATTGCACATGGTGTCTATGAGCTAATTAATATGTACCCACTTTTGGTGGGAGGGTCAGGACTGTATATCTGTTTGGGCAAGTATTGTATGTTTTTTCTTCTTTCTGTCTTTTGTTGATGCTCACTGGACTTCTTCTGTAACCAGTGGCCGATTTCTGCAATTGCGGCTTTTGTATGTATGTATACTGTAAAACTATACAAATTAATAAAAACTATCTTGCAAAAAAACACTTGTCTCTACAGGAAACCCACTGGCTAACAATAGTCTTTTGATGGCTTAAGCTTTCCATCCTAAACACAGGATGAAAAGCATTCCTGTGGAACAATTTCTTTGCCTTCACCGTATTTGCAGTGATGCTACCAATTTTTAAGTATAAGGCATCTTTATCAGTGGTTTCGTGAGCGTGGCTTTCCCACCTGGATCATAAATAGAGCCTACAATATTAAGGACAGGACAGCTTTCTTACAGTGCTCCAAGAAATTCCATGAGAAAAAGAAATAGCAAACCTACTTCTGTCATCACTTTCAGTTTGGAATTTAATCAAATAGAAAGAATTGTTGAGAGGCATTCACCCATTCCTTTTAATGGCCAGGCATGTTCAGACATCGCAAGTGGTGGCATCATTGCTGTCTCTAAAAGGGCCCCCACCTTGGGTAATTTCCTTTCTCTTAGTTTTTTAATCCAGTTGTATCACAGTCTACCACCTGGTTATATTTTAAAGGCAATTATAGCTGTGGGACCTGGAGTTGCTGTTCCCACATACTGCAAGAAGACAGATTTTGGTCTGCAATTAATTATAGATCCTTCAAACTTGATAAGTTTCTAGATTGCAACACCAGGTTTGTTATTGTCAGGAGCATGTATGCTCCTGCTCCATGTTTGCTGCTGGTTCCTGCATCCTGGTTTTGGCTGTGGCATTCTCCTTGTCTGCCTGTCCACCTGCAAGGTGATTGATTGTGGCCAGACTCTGGCTGGAGACCAAGCCTGTTATAAACTAGCCAGGCCTGCAGTCTCATGCTTGTGATAGTATGTGTAAATAAATACCTGCCTGTTTGTCTGCCCTGCTTTGATAGATTGGATTTAGCTGTGTATGACCTTAGATGAGGTATCCACTATTTTCTGAACTCTGCCTGCTTTATGCCTGGACTGTCATTGAACCACTCAGCCTGTCTGCCAACCACAAGTACTCGTTTGCTTTGCTCAGTTTACTGATGCCTTGGCATTGTAGCCAGGCACGATTGTTGTGTGTAAGTGTATAAGTCCTGGGAGCAACTAAGTACTGGTAGGCCTGCTTGCATTATGGTAAAGGGGGCTGCTATATGTGAAAAACACAGTAGCCAGCTATAGTGTCTGACCACCTGTGTTAGGAGCAGGGCTTTTTTTCTGGGGGAACTTGGTGGAACTCAGTTCCACCACCTTTGGCTCAGACCCTTTGGTGCCCGCTCACCACAATCACTTGTGAACACAGAAGTCTGGTTTCTGTGTTTACAAGTGACTGCTTTGTAACCCCCTGAACTATGCACTCTGTATGTAATGCAATTCTGGTATTTAATGCCCCTTTAAGACCCTTCTACTGTTTGTGAAATCTGAACGGATCGTGGTTGAGTTCCTGCACCTATTTTCTGAGAAAAAAAGCTCTGGTTAGGAGTAAGCGTGACAGTTATTTATCAAATTACCTGTGGTGTCTGCTCAATACAGTATGTGGGATGCACAACTAGGAGGCTTACAGATCATTTACATGATCAGGTATCGGCAATAAATCTGCTACAATGGCTAAACATTTTAACAGCTTTTAAGAGGGGCATACACCTCAGCAGTCCTTATATAAGCGATTGAAAAAGTAAGGACTACCAAGAGGGGATGGGGTGGATTTGTTTAGGCTTTTACGCAGGAGAGAGGTGCTCAGGATTTTCCAGCTTCAGATTTGTCAGCCAAATAGTCTCAGCTACAAATGGTATGCCACTCATTTTTATGAATAACTCCTCTCTTCTGCATAAATATTTTAGTATTTTTTAAGTTTTACATTTTTTGATTCCTGTTTTCTATGGCTTCCGATGTTTAATATATGTGTATATTTTGTTGGTTAATGTTCAGTGTGTAGCCCACCCTCTCCTTTTTCTGCTTGTGTTTTTTGTTATGCATGCTCTAAAAGATTGGAAAGGGTAATCCTTTTTTTATGTGGGTGCTTGCTAGTTTTTCCCTTTTTTTTTTTTAGTGTTTATATTTATGTTTCCATTTACATGATCTCACTAATTACTTATGTAGCGCCTGGTTACTTCCAAGTACCGGTGCTATTGAAATTTAGAGGGTGATCAGAGTGCTAAAAAGGGCCTCTGTTTCACCTTGGTTGTGCTGTAGGCTCATTCTCTTGTTGCTGGGGTGCTATCCCACCCCAGGGCGACAGGTGGTAGCAGCAGAGTCAAGACTTGGGTGTTCTTTTCCAGCAGCTAATTAGGAGGGAGTGTCCTAGCTGGGCATGCTGGGAGAGGGTACTTATGGGACAGAAACCATTGAGTCTGGGTCTTCTTCCAGTGTGGCACCCACCTTTAGGGTGACCACATCACGGCACCCCACCTACCTACCACGCGGTGTTCCAGGACCATGTTGGTCTGGAACGTTTGATCGACTGGGTTCCCACTTTTGGAGATCCCAAGCGATATAGCTGTTCGGTGGGAAGTCTGTCTGAGGAGCGCCATTGAGAGGCTGGCGGTCCAAAAGGATTTAGAAAAACCACCGGGGATCAAGGTAGCTGTACACTGAAGGATTGATCACCTGTCAGTCGGTACCTGGGCGACATTAAGAAGGAGATCCAGGTGTAATTCTTTAAGGAGGATTGCCTCCGCATTTGCAGCCAGAGAGGGCCCTTGGCAGAGGTGTCTCGCTGAAGTTTATTCTAAGGAGGGTCTGTGGCAGAGACTTTGTTCGAGTGATAATCCGGCTGCCAGGTCAGTGAGAGAGGCCTGTCCGGATACGCTAAGCCCACTCAGTCATGAGTTGTGCGGAAAGTGTTACGTATGGGAGCAGGACTGTTTCAAATACTACGCCTGAATCTGCTGTTCCCCTTCTTCTAAACTCTATGGGCCAGATTCAGGTACACGTAAATTTGCGCAGCATAATCGAAATACTCTACGCTGCCGTATTTTAGCAGGCTCTACATCGAATTCTGGTAGATTTTTAGCCCGTACGATACGGCGGCGTAGTCTATTTTTTCGCCGCGTAATCAAAATACGCGATTAGGGGGCGTGAAGCATTTAAATTAGGCGCGTCCCCGCGGCGATCGAACTGCGCATGCTCCGCTCAGAAATTTTCCGCCGTGCATTGCGCGAAATCACGTCGTTACGTCATTTTTTGTTTGAGTAGCGTCGTTTACGGACATTCCTATTCCCGGACGACTTACGTAAAAAATAATAAAAGACGTCGGAAAACGTTGAAATTCGACACGGGAACGACGGCCATACTTAACATGGGCTGTCTAATATTACACCAGCAAAAAGCTGGTATAGTGTTACGCAAAAAAAAGATGACTAAAGATGCCGTAAGAGATTACGATTGAAGATCGTAATTTCGGGGATCGCCGGCAAAAGCTCATTAGCATGCCCCGACGCAGAAAACGTCGGGAAGTCCACCCAGTGGCCGCAATTTTATTGCAGCGTAGATCCGAAGACGTACGAACACGTAATCCAGTCGAATTTAAGCCCGCAGCCGTCTTTTCATGGTTTGAGGTTTCAGACTAGCTAAAAAACGTGCGTAATTCTAAAGTACTCCAGTCTAACACCAGTTAGACAGGAGTTACAGGTCTCTGAATCTGGCCCTATCACTTCATCACGGGTTCATTGTTTTTACCCAGCTGGGTAATAAAGAGCACAGAAAAAGACACCTGTTGCGGACATTCCTTTACTATCGCTATATGCACCATTCACCCCTAGGAATTCGGAAGAGCCACAAGGTAAATGTGCCACCCAAAACAATCCAGCAGCTCCTCCGGGGCTACTGCTACACTTATAATGTAATAAAATCACCATACTAATACTCCATATGGATCTATATATGCATGTTTATTTTGTCTTGTATATATAGTTTTTTAATTTTTATTTTTAATGTTCATTCCAAACTGAGGTCTGCTTTTCAACTTGTGAGCAAAAAATGAGAATCCAGTCTTTTTGGGTCTGGACTGCATTAATGATCATCCTCCCATTTTCATAAGAATGTATGGTTTTATCGCTGTGTTTCAGATGTGAGCATAGAGTAAGACAATATAAGGAATGTCTTAAATGGGTTTTGATCATTAATCAACAGATTTATCTGGAAATATAGAAGCCCTTGTATTTCTTATAAGACATTGGTAAGACCTAAACTAACCAGGGCCTTGTGTCTTCTAGATTTTGAGAAATACCATAAAGCTGCAGTATTGCAGAGAATAATGAATTTGGTACAAGGTGCCGCCCCCTCCCCCCAAAAAATGGGTGCAGCTGGAGGGAGAATTAAGTGGCGTTTTCCTGGGACAGAAAATCTGTCTGCCAAAACAACAGAGACTTAGCCAGTGATCTGTCCTCAATTACAAAGGAGACCCTTAGATCTTGGGAAAACCTATTTAAAAACATTAGGTCCATTCTACATCAGTGGACATTAGAGTAAAATAAATGAATTATAAACTGTTAGCAAAGTGGTATTATGTTCCAACAAAAATGCATAAGATCAATCCAAACATATTACCCCAATGTTAGAGGGAGTGTGGGGGTGAGAGAACACATGCCCACTTGTGGTGGCACTGCCCCTTGATTCAGCCTTATTAGAAGGAAGTTATGCGATTAAGAGGATCAGTAACATTGAAGTTGGGCAATATTCTTGGAAGTGTTTGTTTCATGCAACAGGTGTCCCAAGGAAAAAAAATACAGCAACTATTATATCATTTTTGTTAAAGGGGTTGTAAAGGTTCGTTTTTTATTTTCTAAATATGTTCCTTTAAGCTAGTGCATTTTTGGTTCACTTACCTTTTCCCTTCTAAATGTTTTTTTTCTTTGTCTGAATTTCTCACTTCCTGTTCCTCCTCAGTAAGCTTGCTCCCATAATCCGAGCCGTTCTGGCTGGGGGTTGTACAGCGTCTCCCCGTAGGGATGTAGTCCCAAGGGAGGGGACAAGCACGCCGACTAACCCCCAGCCAGAACGACTCGGATGCTGGGGGGAAAGCTTACTGAGAAGTAGGGTTGTCCCGATACCACTTTTTTAGGACCGAGTACAAGTACCGATACTTTTTTTCGAGTAGTCGCCGATACCGAATACCGATACTTTTTTAAAACGTGTCCCCAAATGCAGCCATGTCCCCCCACATATTGCAGCCATGTCATGCCCCCCACATATTGCAGCCATGTCATGCCCCCCACATATTGCAGCCATGTCATGTCCCCCACATATTGCAGCCATGCCATGTCCCCCACATATTGCAGCCATGCCATGTCCCCCCACATATGCAGCCATGTCATGCCCCCCACATATTGCAGCCATGTCATGCCCCCCACATATTGCAGCCATGTCATGTCCCCCCACATATTGCAGCCATGCCCCCCACATATGCAGCCATGTCATGTCCCCCCACATATTGCAGCCATGTCATGTCCCCCCACATATGCAGCCATGTCATGTCCCCCCACATATGCAGCCATGTCATGTCCCCCCACATATGCAGCCATGTCCTGTGCCCCATATTGCAGCCATGTAATGTCCCCCATACCTCCCCAGCCGCCGCCGCTGCTGCAGGGTTAATCCCCGTGTAACACATACCCGCGGCGCCATGTAAAAGACACGCGATTGGACGGATCCGTCCAATCGCGAGCAAGGGGGGAGTGTCTATGGACGTATCCGTGTATAGACACTCCCCCCTTGCTCGCGATTGGACGGATCTGTCCAATCGCGTGTCTATACATGGCGCCGCGTGTATTACATGTTTACAAGGTGCACGGAACTAGCGGCGGTCAGCGGCGGGCGTTGTGCGGCGGGCGATTTGGGGTTGAGCGGCGGGGGGGGGGGGGATAGAAGTATTCTATTTTGGTATCGGGGGTATTTGCGGGAGTACAAGTACTCCCGCAAATACTCAAAATCGGTCCCGATACCGATACTGGTATCGGTATCGGGACAACCTTACTGAGAAGGAACAGGAAGTGAGAAATTCAGACAAAGAAAATAAACATTTAGAAGGGAGATTAAAAGAAAAGGTAAGTGAACCAACAATGCACTAGCTTAAAGGAACCTATTTAGAAAATTAAAAAAGAAACCTTTACAACCTCTTTTAAACACAGCAAAAGCATTAATTCCAAAATACTGGAGAGTAAAGTAAACTCTCACAATAAAGGACTGGTTTAGGGAAGTGGATAGGATCAAGGTAATGGAAGAATTGGTGTCTAAACATGAATGATAGTGGAATCTGATTTTATAGAACTTGGAGTAGCTGGCTTGAGTTTAAACAGTCTCCAAGCTATTCAAGTTATATGGATAAACAGGGTTACCTCCCAGGGGTGCAAGGAGGGCCGGGATAGGAGAAACTATTTGAGAGTGAGAGGGGTATGGAGATGATTGGGGACGAGAGGTTAAGCTTTATTGGATGTTTTTTTTTTCACAGCCATTTGTGTTTTTTTTGGGGTTAACCGCTTCCTGACCAGCTCACGCAGATATACTGCAGCAGAATGGCTCTCCTGGGTGAAATGCTGTGTGTGTTTATATATATATATGTAATATATACGGCTTCGCCCAGGAGAGCCACCAGAGTGCGCGTGAGTCCCCTGCATGGCAGGGAATCCGATGCACGTGGCCAGTGGGCGTGATCGCCACCGGCCACGAGCGGGAGCACAAATCCCTGTGTGCTCTCTGAGCAGACAAGACAGATTGCGTCTTTCTACAAACACGACGCTCTGTCATCTCCTATAGTCAGACCTTATCCCCCCCCCACAGTTAGAACACAAAATAGGTAATACAGTTAACCCCATGATTGCCCCCTAGTGTTAACCCCTTCCCAGCCAGTGGCATTTACATAGTAATCAGTGCATATTTTTAGCACTGATCGCTCTGTAAAATATCAATGGTATGTAGAAGAATACATATTGGCCTAAACCGAGGAAAAAAATTGAGTTTTTTTTTGTTTGTTTTTTATTGGGATAGTTACTATAGCAAAAAGTAAAAGATAGTGGCTTTCAAAATTGGTCGCCCTTTTTTTGTTTATAGGGCAAAAAATAAAAAAACGCAGAAGTGATCGAATACCACCAAAAGAAAGCTCTATTTGTGGGGAAAAAAATGAATTTTGTTTGGGTACAACATCAAACAACCGTGCTATTGTCAGTTAAATTTACACAGTGCCGTATCGCAAAAAATTACCCATCATTGGGCAGCCAAATCTTCCGGGGTTGAATCGGTTAAGGGGAGTGTATATATGTTTAACCACTTGCCCACCGCGCTGTAGACATTTTACTGCTACAGCGCGGTGGAGCTATCTTGGGACGACGTCCCTGGGACGTCCTCGTTCACTTCCGCAATCGCGCGTCCCCTGGGACAGGCTCGCGGAAGTGTCTGTGCTCGACCCGGCGCATCACGGATCACGGTAAATTGCCGCCGATAGCAGCCGTTTACCACGTGATCGCGCCGTCAAATGACGGCACGATCACTTGTAAACAAACCGGCGTCATTTGATGACGCCGGTTCCTCCCTCTCCTCTCTGTACCGTTCGGTACAGTGTGCGAGGAGAGGGGGGAGCGGGTGGCAGCAGCAGCGCTGTGGCTGGATCTGTGACAAATGCAGTCACAGATCCATCCATCCCTGCCCCAGTACTCTGCAATACCCCAGTACCCTGCAATACCCCAGTACGCTGCACAATACTCTGCAATACCCCAGTACTCTGCAATACCCCAGTACCCTGCACGTTAGAGCGAGAGCAATCATTTTGGCCCTAGACCTCCTTCCGTAACTAAAAACATGTAACCAATAAATGTAATTAAAACGTCGCCTATGGGGATTTTTAAGTAGCGAAGTTTGGCGCCATTCCATGAGTGTGCGCAATTTTGAAGTGTGACATGTTGGGTATCTATTTACTCGGCGTAACTTTATCTTTCACATTATGAAAAAAAATTGGGCCAACTTTACTGTTTTTTTTTAAAAACACGCGTTCAAAAAATGTCTGCGAAAATACCATGCGAGATAAAAAGTTGTAACGGCCGCCATTGTATTCTCTAGGGTCTTTGCTAAAAAAAGCATATATAATGTTTTGGGGTTCTATGTAATTTTCTAGCAAATAAATGATGATTTTTCCATGTAGGAGAGGAATGTCAGAATTGGTCTGGGTGTTCCAGAACGCCTGATGGCGTTTCCTGCATGTTGGGCCTCTGTATGTGCCCACGCTGTGTAAAAATCTCACACATGTGGTTATTACCATACTCGGGAGGAATAGCAGAATGTGTTTTGGGGTGTAATGTGGTATGCATATGCTGTGTGTGAGAAATAACCTGCTAATATGACAGAAACAAGATTATTTTTTTTACAGAATTTTCGTTTTTCTTTTATACCGCAAAAAAAAACAACCCAGAAGTGATCAAATACCACCAAAAGAAAGCTCTATTTGTGTGAAAAAAAGGACAAAAATTTCAAATGGGTACAATGTTGTATGACTGATTAATTGTCATTCAAATTGTGAGAGCACCGAAAGCTGAAAATTGGTCTGGTCAGGAAGGGGGTTTAAGTGCCCAGTGGTCAAGTGGTTAACAGTATGGTAACTAGAATTTGGTGGAGTAATGTGTATTTTTGATGGGTAGGATTGAGGAGCGCTCAATGGTAGGGCCCCCCCAAGTCCTCCTTAATACACAATATATGGTATTTTATCATATTCCTATCACAATTTTCTTTTTTGGGTAAACTGGCGAGATAGCAGTTAGTATCTCAGATTTACCCCTTAAACATGGTAAATCTAAAATTTCACATAGATCGGTTTTCTATAAAAGCACAAAATTGGATATTTTGAGAAAGGGGCTGGTATTAGGGTATGTTTTTGTGTGTGGTTGAATCCCCCACCCCTGGAACCATTTACCTACATTTTGTATATGTATATGTGGAATGTGATAATCCATCTTGTATTGTTTTTTTTCCTTTTCTTAAGGTATGTCTTGTAATAATTTTTCTCTTTTTTCAAAAGTAATAAAAAGAATTTTAAATAAAAGAAATTGGAAATGTGTTTTGTCTGGATGTAAACGTTCAAAAGAAGCAAGTTGGCATAAGTCCTGGTTAAAGCAGAAAATCGATTTGAGATGAGAGGCCAGTTGTTTAAATCTCATAAAAATCCTATTCAGATTCAATAAGGAGTTAATAACTATTTCAGTTAGTGGCTTATTTTGGTGACAAAAGTGAATTACTCAAAATTGGTCCTGTCCAATTAGATTGTGGAACTGTGGATCTTTCACACTATGAAGGAACTGAGGAGTGCCTAGAAACAGTATCAAAGACATAGGCGTGCGCACAGGGTGTGCCCAGGCACACCCTAATCACCCTATGCAGAACAAATTCCCCTACTTACCTGCCCCCCCCTGCCGAAGCACTGCTGGCTTCACTCATCCCCTGCTATCTGTTGCTGCGGGATGTTTTAGGATGAGTGGGGGAAGGGGCCAGTAAATATATAATTTACCAAACCCTTCCTAGTTCTGAATGAACATCGTGAGTGACCAGTAGTGTGCGTTTGTGCTTTGGGGTGCACACCCTAATGTCATAGGCTGCACACACCTATGATCAAAGGGCTTGGGGTTTGTGTTTTGGAAGACGGTCTAAATTACAGTAATTAATGGTAGCCCCTATAAGTGGGTGGCCAAGTTTTTTTTCTGGAAAACGCGGTTGGGATATCTGTGCTCAATGGGAAAGGGAAGAAAGGATTGTTCTAGGGCAGTCCAGAGTTTATTGTTTTTTGTGCACACCAGTCTAATAGTCTGGCCATGTGGACCACCACATGGCGCTTAACTTGGTTCAGAAACCCTATCCCTCCCTTCTACTTTGCCAAAGCCATAGTTCTATTCATCCTGGAATTTTTTTCCCTTCCAAAGATAGAAAAGAACTCTCAAGTTGCCCAACAAGCTAGTGTAGTCTTTCGATATTTAGCCAATGCAGAACCAACAGAACCAAAGGTCCACAGGTCTTTAGATATTTAGCGTGTATCCTCTATAGTATAGTGTCTAGTATGATGTTAGTAGATTGTTCTTGCAGTAAAACACCAGGTCCTCCAGAGAATGCATTTATTTTAACAACTTCAATACAGAATAGTTCAAAGTCCACAGATGATACAAAAATCCAGCAGAGTAATTCAGATTTCTACCTGCGCCCCCATACTCCTACAGAGAGAATACCTGGAGTACCTTCTCTCCTTGACAAGATGAACTAAATGTCAGCCTGTCTTTCTCATATATTGGTATCATACTGGAGGGGGTGGGGGGTCAACCAAATGTTCCCATTGAATTACTACCCCCCCTCAAGTCTAATTACCATTAATAAATACTTCCTTATGTATGTAAGGAAGTACCAGGCCATCTCACACACCTAGATTGTCTTAGATAAGATTTACACATCAAAGGGTCCTCTGTATCTTTTGATACGTGTCGTTTGGCCACAAGATTTGGTCAGCAAACTTCCTTTGATGTGTAATCTTGAATGCCTGTATGCAACACCTAAATACCATACCATACATACTGTATAACACAATATTTTAAATACAAACACATCTATATTAATATTACTACATATTCCCCCACTTGAGTCGGTTCTAACTACTAGAACTGACTCATAATTCAAACAACAAACGCAATCATGGTTTGAGGTACTGTATGCTTCACAATGGCTCATATAAAATATTAAGTTGACTGGTTACATCTCTCTTCACCAACCTCTAAAATATCCCCATGAAACAGTTATTAGATAATATAACTTTAGACCATGACTGGAAAAGGGTTCGGTAAACATAAGTGGCCCGTATCCGTATAGCTGTTAGGCCTTATTTCATAGATTGATCTTTCTTGAGTAAATCACATCACGATCTTGAATATTGTGCAAAAAAAACGAGCTGATGTCACCGTCCATTCTGACTTCATCACATCTATCACCATCTCACTGAAAGTAAAGCTTGGTATGTTTTGGGAGGTCCAATCCACATAAGTCCAGGATTCTCTCATCTCCAGGCTCAAAGTTTATATCTTTAAAGATGCTTTTACACAAACACCAGCAAATCCGGAAATTCTACTTCCATCTTTATGGTAAGAACCATTAATGTACAAGCAGTCGCTTCAAAGGTCAAAAAGGTTTGGATATGGCAGTAAAAATTCTGTGCTGCAAACTATTTTCTTGAACTTGACACCTTCAATCATTAATCCATCAATCAGGACACTTGGTTCCTTTAACATCAAACCCTCAATATTCTCTGATAATAAAGCTGTAGTCCATCTGCTTCTTTCCATTTCCTATTTGGGCAATGATGACCTGTTGTGTACATGTCATTTGTTGATTGCCAGCAACAATTTTCTTTCGTAATGTGCTGTAGGCTGACACCTCATTGCGTTTAATAGAGCCGTTACTTGTATCATTCAGTCCATAATTCCAGCAGAATGGTATGCCAACATATATACATATTCCCCCATGCAATGGTTTAGATATTATCAGCTTGACATCAGTGTTCATCAGATCTTCTGTCCAGACAATGCGGCAGTGGAAATACTTGCCAGTATTTTTTATATGAAAGGTAGAAAGGTCTTTTTCGTCCATATGTGTCACAGCCTTCAGCATATTGTAAACAACTAATTCAACATGTTTCAAATCACAACTAGAGTGATGAATTTCACTCACCCCTCTTATAAATTTAGGAAAGCCACCCAACTTACTATATACTATATGCTATGTTAAGCCATTGTGCAGCATCACTTCAGATGTCAAATCTATTGATATCAATATGCATTATTTCATATGTACAGATGTTTTAAAATTATTTTAGGTTTAAATGCCTCGCTCTGATTTTAAGATTAAGTTCAAGAAATAAAACATAATACAAATAAAAAAGCAAAATATATCGGGAAAAGGGAGAAAATTAAAAAATAGGGCATTGGGCAAGTCCATTGAAAAGAAAATGAAAAAAAATAAAAAATAATGAAAAAAAAGGAAACTTGAATGTTCAAAAAAAAGGTCCATTGCTTGTATGAATATTGAGAGATATTCACTTGTATAGTGATATATTGTCCATTTGTCCGTTCAGTGTTTCTCCCCCACTAGCCAGCAATTACTCCTGCTGTTCACATGCAAACGAGTATCTCCAGCCGTGTACCTGAAATACAAAAACTCTCAGACAAAACTCATTAGCAAAGTCCTTAAAGTACTATTTACAGTCTACAGTTTAAAGCTAGTTCACCCCCACTGTCTAATAACGGTTTCATGGGGATATTTTAGAGGTTGGTGAAGAGAGATGTAACCAGTCTCAACTTAATATTTCATATGAGCCATTGTAAAGCATCCAGTATCTCAAACCATAATTGCGTTTGTTCTTTGAATTATGAGTCAGTTCTAGTAGTTAGAACCGACTCAAGTGGGGGAATATGTAGTAATATTAATATAGATGTGTTTGTATTTAAAATATTGTGTTATACAGTATGTATGGTATGGTATTTAGGTGTTGCATACAGGCATTCAAGATTACACATCAAAGGAAGTTTGCTGACCAAATCTTGTGGCCAAACGACACGTATGAAAAGATACAGAGGACCCTTTGATGTGTAAATCTTATCTAAGATAATCTAGGTGTGTGAGATGGCCTGGTACTTCCTTACATACATAAGGAAGTATTTATTAATGGTAATTAGACTTGAGGGGGGGTAGTAATTCAATGGGAACATTTGGTTGACCCCCCACCCCCTCCAGTATGATACCAATATATGAGAAAGACAGGCTGACATTCAGTTCCTCTTGTCAAGGAGAGAAGGTACTCCAGGTATTCTCTCTGTATGAGTATGGGGGCGCAGGTAGAAATCTGAATTACTCTGCTGGATTTTTGTATCATCTGTGGACTTTGGACTATTCTGTATTGAAGCTGTTGAAATAAATGCGTTCTCTGGAGGACCTGGTGTTTTGCTGCGAGAACAATCTACTAACATCATACTAGACACTATACTATAGACTATACACGCTAAAGATCTAAAGACCAGATTGGATCTGTGGACCTGTGGACCTTTGGTTCTGATGGTTCTGCATTGGATAAAGATCTGAAGACTACAGCTAGGTGGAATTTATTCAGGAGTATTTGCAAGAGGTTTAATATGCATTGTAGAATATTCTACTACTTTGAGTTCCCCATAGGGGAACACCTCAGAGGTAGCAATGGCTAAAACCAGACATAAGGAAACTTCTGCGGCAAACCTTCACTCTAATGAAAGCATGCAAAACACTCAAACCATTCAGGGTGATGACACTTCCCTTGCACCAGAGAAAGACCCTATTTTAACACTGATCTCTGTGAACAATTCATAGTTACATAGTCAGGTTGAAAAGTTAATCTAGTTCAACCAATCTAAAAAAATAAAAAATAAAATAAAAAAAATCATACAATCCTATACCCACAGTTAATTCAGAGGAAGGCCAAAAACCCCAGGAAAGCCTGATCCAATTTACTACAGCAGCGGGAAAAAATTATTTCCTGATCCCCCAAGAGGCAATCAGATATTCCCTGGATCAACTTTACCTATAAATGTTAGTACCCGGTTATATTATGTTTTTTTACTTAAATTTTTTTTTATTGTTATCTTCCATATACAAAAGAACAAAGACTCAATTTATAATCCATACATCTTTGAACAAAAAACAAAAAACAAAATTACATACATTTAGAAGTACCAATTATTCCCATATCCCACCCTCTTCACCAACCCTCCCCCTTATCTTGTTTATACTGTACACACAAACTTTATCCTTACTCTAGTCTAAACTTTCCCTTCCAGGAAGATCTATCCATTTTCTTTGTAAATGCAGGTCTCGCTCTCCATTTTCCCTCTCACCTATCTGGTTATTCTCCCACTTCCGATCCAAGCTTCTTTCCCCTCTCTAGGGTGGACACCCCATTTTACTTAACTAGGGCTCCCACAATGTTTAACATTTATTAAAATGTCCACGCCTAATCAAAACTCCTCTTTCTTTTCATATTGTCGTGTTTATCACATTGACCCATTCCGCTACTGTAGGGGCTTTCTGTGCTTGCCAATTTAGCGCTATCAGTTTCCTTGCCTGGAATAGACACCTTAGAACCGCTACTGTTATGTCCCTTTGCTCAGATCTCTCCTCTATACAACCCAGTAGGCATATCCTGGCCTCAAGTTCCAGAGCAGTCCCAAAGGTTATGCATTTCCACATCATGTGTATAAGGTCTCCTGTACTTTGACACCTAGGACATTTGTCATCCAGTTTCCTTCCAAATCTGTATAGCCTCTTGGGGGAATAATAAACCCTGTGAACTAAAAATAGATGGGATACTCTTTGTGATGGGGTGAGTGAGACCACTGTCCCTAGCTCCAGTATCCGTTCCCATTGTTCATTTGTTATAGGGCCAACATCCTCCTCCCACCGTTGTTTATTTTTGCCCAGTCTGCCTCCTCCTATTGAGCCATCTCTGATCTGCTCATATAATTCTGAAATTAGACCTTTGGAAACCCCTGGCTTAATTAATATTTTAAGATGGGGAATTTTTTGCCATCTTACCGGCTGTGCCTTAAATTGGGCTTGAAGGGAGTGTCTAGTCTGCAGGTAGGTGTAGAACAAGGAGTTTGGAATAGCATATTCTCGACTTAGTTTTGAAAAAGATTTTAAAGTATTACCTGCATACAATTGCACCAATCTAGTTATACCTAACTTTTCCCATTCTTTTAGTTTCCCCATAGCTAAAATTTCCTGCAGATACTTTTTTCCCCACAATGGGGAGTATTCCGTCGGCCCCTTATAGCCCAGGGCTAGTTTTCCTGCCTGCCATATTCTTTGGCCTCCAGGGTTTCTATTATAGATTTGTGTGGGGATCCCATCAACACCATTTTCCCACTCGCACTCCCTCCATCTTCAATACTACACCCCCCCAGATTCTGTAATTGTGCCGCTAGAAAATAACTAATAGGCATGTGCATTTCGTTTCGTTCCGAATCGAAATTCGGACGAATTTCCCATTATTCGGACATTCGGATGCATACGAATTCCCGAATTGCTATATTAGCGAAAAATTTCGACCGTTTTCGGAATTCGTTCGTTTTCGACCGAATTTCGAAAAAAAAATGGTCGAAATCGAAAAAAATTTTTTTTTCGAATTCCGAATCGAATACCCGCGGACTAAATTCGATCGGAATTCGAAAAAAACAAAAAACAAAAAAAAAAAAATATTTTCGAATTTAATTCGAAAAAAATTCTATTCGAAAAGAGACTATTTGTTTTCTAATCTGGTTGAAATATTTTCGATTTCGACCGTTTTTTTTTTTCGAAATTCGGTCGAAAACGAACAAATTCGAAAAACGGTCGAAATATTTTCGATTTCGACCGGATTTTTCGAAATTCGGTCGAAAACGAACGAATTCCGAAAACGAATTCAACACATGTAACGAACCTAACTTAACGAAATTTATTAAATGACGAATTGAAACGAAACGAAACGAAACGAATTTTTCACTTTTGCACATGCCTAATAACTAAGGGTGTGGGACCGCTAAACCTCCTTTATTTGTTGGTAGTTGTAACGTTTGGAGTCTAATCCCCACCTTTCCCTTTTTCCAAATTAAGTCCTCAAAGAGGGTTTCTATCTTTTTAAACCATACTTTATCTATCCATACTGGAGAATTATGGAGCACATAGAGCAGTTGTGGCATCCAAATCATCTTAATAAGATTACTTTGTCCGGCCACCGATAGTGGAAGTCGTCCCCAAATATCAGCTTTACGTTTAAATTTGGCTAGAAGTGGCTCTAAATTATTGCTTATATATTGATCTGGGTCTCGTGTTACCACAATTCCCAGATAATCCATTTTGTCCCCTATTTTTAATTGTAGAATTCCTTCCCAAGCCGCATTGCTTACTGAATCCACCGGCAAAAGTATGGATTTTTCCCAGTTTATTACCAGGCCTGAGAATCGTCTGAATGCCTCTACTGTTTGCACTGCAGTTTTTAAGAATGCTGTGGAATCCCCCAAGAAAAGCAGGATATCATTTGCATAAAGTGCAACTTTTTCCTCCCCTGCCCCTCTCTGAAACTCTTGTATATCCTGTCTAGTTCTGATCGCAATTGCCAATGGCTCTATTGCCAAGGCAAAAAGGAAGGGAGACAGGGGACATTCCTGCCTTGTCCCCCTTTCTAACCCAAACAGCTGTGAATATTCATTATTCATTTTTATTTTTGCACTTGGGGAGTTATAAAGTGTCTTTACCCATCTAATGAAAAACGGAACCAAACCCAAATTTCTCCAAAAACGTGCCAAAGATTATCCCACTCTAGGCTATCAAAAGCCTTAGTGGCATCCAGGGATAAGATGGATCTGTCCCCTATATTCTCAGTTGGCTTCTGTAAATTCAAATACAGCCTTCTGATGTTGGTACTAGTAGATCTATTCGGGATAAATCCGGACTGATCCGGATGTATAAGTTTCTGAATATATTTATTCTGGCTGCCAGCACCTTGGCCAATATTTTAACATCTGAGCATAGCAATGATATCGGTCTATAGGATGATGTATCTAGCTGATCCTTTCCTTCTTTTTGGAGCACTATTATGGTAGCTTCTGACATAGAGGGAGGTAGCCATATTGTTTATAAATCTCCGCTGGTAGGCCGTCTGGTTCTGGGGACTTCTGGTTAGACAGCCCTTTTACTGCCTGTTGTAGTTCCTCTAATGTAATTGGGGCTTCTATAACCCTTCTGGGGTTTCTATCCTCTATCCTCTATCCTCTAATGTAATTGGGGCTTCTATAACCCTTCTGGGGCTTCTATCCTTCTCCGTTAAAACTGGTGTTTCTATTCCTCTCAAAAGCTCATCCATTTGTAACATTTCATCCCCTCTTTTTGATTTATATAAATCTTTATAATATGATACAAATGTATCCAATATTATGGATATCCCACCTCCCAACGTCCTAACTGCGGGGATACTAGAAGGTGCCAAATTGGTTTTAGCTAAAAGGGTCATTGTGTGACCTACGCTCTCCCCTTCCGCAAAAGCACTCTGCCCTTGCAAGAGGCGCTTATTTTCCACTTTCCTATTTACCGCCATCTTATACTCCTGCTGCTTCTCGAGCCATTTCCTTTGTTTGATCAATGTTAGGTCCTCCACATATTGTTTTTCAGCCTCCAAGACCTCTTTCCTGACTTTCTCTTCCCATTCCCTGGAGTTCCTCTTAATCTTGGCCACCTGCTGGATCAATATTCCCCTAAGAAAAGCCTTTAGGGTGTCCCACACCACTCCCTCCAGTGCTGTCCCTGAATTGAAATCCAAGAATTCGCTTAGTTTTATACCTATCTCCTCTGGTTTCCCCATAAGTTCTAACCAGTAGGGGCTTATTTTCCAATTGCTTAAGGGACACCTTTTCCCTGTTTTCAGTGTCAGCACCAGTGGAGAGTGATCAGACACCCCTCTTGGATAAGATATTTTACTAATTAACTGTAAGCTTGCACAATTTCCCAAGGCCTTGTCTATTCAAGATAATGTGGAATATGAGCTCGAGAAGCAGGAGTACTGCCGCTCATCTGGATATCTCGTCCTCCAAATATCGCACCATCCAACCTCTTTCAAAAATTGGTTTAAAATGTCCCTCTCCCCCTCCAGTAGACCGTATTCCTGGTGGAAATCTATCCATAGTTCTATTCAATACTACATTAAAGTCTCCCACCACTAGTACTGGAGTGTTTTCCTTATTTACCACAAATTCCATTAATCTGTACAGGATCTCCATTTTAAAGGGTGTGGTAATATAAATGTTGGCCAGTACATATGGTTAATTTTCTATTAGACAGTACAGGAAAATATAGCAACCAAATTCATCTATTCTAAGCTCTTTACATACAAAGGACACACCCTTTTTTTACCATTATGCTCACTCCTCTCGAATAGGAGGAGTGGACCGGGTGATATTGACATTGATATTTTTTATTAGCCAATTTTAACTTTGTTTCCTTAGTTAAATGAGTCTCTTAAATACATATCACCTCCACCCCATACCACTCCAACGCGGAAAAGATTATGGCTCTTTTAACCGGATCACCCATCCCCGAACATTCCAGGAGCCTATATTTACCATTTTAGGTCTCATACCCAAAGAAATAAATAAAACTCAAGATAAAAAAGGAAGAGTACCCAAAAAAGAGAGGCCCCCCTAACTTCAAGGGCTGCAAGATCGTGTAAGAGAGAGTGCAACATCCCGGCACATTAATAAAAACAAAGAGAAAGTAGAGACCCATCAACGAAGAGAGGCCCACTTGGGTTTCCAAAGCTGTCAAATCAAATAAGGGAAGACACGATGTTCTATTATAACCAGGAAAAAGACATGCCAAGCAGATAAATGGCAAACCTATAACATCAGGCAAGGAGAGAGAAATCATACAGTTTTTAAGTGTACCTTTCAAAAAAAAACAAATGATCCTCAAGTTCCTTAGACCCAAACTTTCCACTCTCTTGTACTTGATAAGTGATACACATGTTTTTATACAACTTTGTCCCACCCTCCAACCTCCCACTCCAACCCTCCTCCCTCCCCCCTTCCCTTGCCTATCTAGGCCAACCCTAGGGGCTGTGCTTGTGACCACTACCTTCCAACCCTCCCTTACACAACCCTCAACATCCATATCCCTTGTGATCCCGTGTGTTCCTCCCTACCGCTCGCCACTCCCTAAAAAAAAAAAAAAAAAAAAAAAAAGAAGAATTTATAAAGAACAACAATAAGGGGGAGAGGTAGGTTTCTTATTAGTGTATATTCATATTAATATATATTAGTGTATATATTTATTCACCCCCCCCCCCCCCCCAAAAAAAAGAAGAAAGAAAAGGAACAAGGGGAGGGGACTACTTATTAATATCTATCCATATCCCTATTTGTGTATTAGTGTATATTTAGTGTATATTTTTTAGTGCTTCAAAATAGCTCCTTATTTATACTTAATTGCATTAGTGAAGCTGAACCCCCCCCCCAAAAAAAGGATAAAAAAAAAAAAAAAAAGAGGCTACGAACTCAAAAATTGTACCTTCCCTTTTCGCCTTCTTCTTAACCAGCAACATCCCATTCCCACCCCTCCTCCCTATCCCTCCAATAGGAAAAACAATATATAAAAAAAATATCAAAAGAGAGAAAAAAAAGGAAAAAAAAACCCCTAATATCCTCTTGAAATGTGACCCTTATCCAGTACTCTCCATGGTATTCAGTCAGTGAATCCATAGTCTATACTTCTGCTTTGTTCTCTTCCAGCCACTGTGCTGCTTTTCCTGGTGAAGCAAAATACTGGAGTCCCTCTGTAGTCATTACCCGTAGACGTGCTGGGTACAGTAATGCATATGTGATTTTATTCTTTAAAAGGCTACGTTTGATTGATGTTAACTCAGATCTACGTTTACTTAGTTGTGGAGAGTAATCTGGGAATAGCGAGATTCTTGATCCATTATAGAAAATTTCCCCCTTCTCTCTTGCTTTTTGCAATGCTGTTATCTTATCATTAAAATTAAGAAATTTCAGGAGCAGGGGCCGAGGGTGCCCATCCTTCGAGTGAGCTCTAAATGGGACTCTATGGGCCCTTTCCTTTACAAAAAGTGGTGAGAAAGCATTTTCCCCAAAGATATCTCTAAACCACTTCTCAAAAAAAAACTTATGGGGTGGGTACCCTCACTGCGTTCTGGGAGACCCACTACCCGAATATTATTTCTACCTAGCCTATTCTCGATTTCATTGAGTTTGGATGCCTGCCACCCATTTTGTTCTTTTATTACTTGCATCTGTTTAATGAATACACCTCATCTTCTACTTGGCTCACTCTCTTCTGCTGTTGTTATCCTTTGTACAGTTTTCTGCAGTTCCTGACCCATTGTCACTAGTTCTTCCTTTATCTGGTCAGATAGACTATTCAATGACCCCCTACATGCGTTTATAGCACCTAGTATTTCTTTCAATGTCAGCTCTCCCTCCCGCATGGAGTCATCTGCTGTGCCTGCCGAGGGAACTTCTGTAAGGGTTTTTGCTGGTGCCATCACGCCCCCGGTTATATTATGTACATTTAGGAAAAAATCTAGGCCTTTTTTTAAAGAAATCTACTGAGCTTGCCAGAACCACCTCTGGACGGAGTCTATTTCACAATTTTTACAGCTTTTACTGTGAAAAAAACTTTGCGTATTTGGAGATGAAATCTCTTTTCCTTTAGATGTAAAAAGTGTCGCCATGTCCTCTGTGATGACCATAAAGTGAATAACTCAACACCAATATGGACCCCTTATATATTTGTAGATGTTGATCATATGCTCCCTTAATCTCCTCTTCTCAAGAGAGAATAAATTCAGTTCCTCTAATCCTTCCTCATAGCTGAGCTTCTCCATGCCTCTTATCAGTTTGGTTGCCCTTCTCTGCACTCTCAAGTTCCCCGATATTACCGATCTTACTAATGATTTGTACAGGGGCAAACTTATCTGGAGTCCATACCTCTCCTAATACAAGAAAGGACTTTGCTCGCTTTGTAAACCGCAGCTTGGCATTGTATGCTACTATTAAGCCAATGATCTACCAAAACCCCCAGATCCTTCTCCACTATGGATTCCCCCAGTTGTACTCACCATATTATGTATGATGCATGCATATTCTAAGCCCCAAGTGCATAACTTTACATCAACATTAAACCTCATTTGCCACATAGTTGCCCAATTAAACAGTGCAGTGAGGTTGGCTTGTAAGTTGGAGATATAGCGTGGTGTCATCTGCAAACACTGAAATTGTCCTTTTAATCCCAGACTGTATATCATTTATAAATATATTTAAAAATAAGGGTCCCAACACTGAACCTTGGGGTACACCACTAATAACATTAGACCAATAAGAGTAAGAATCATTAACCACTACCCTCTGAATACGGTCTTTTAGTCTGTTTTCTATCCATTTACTAACTGATCTTTCCAAGCCTGTAGACTTTATCTTCCACATTAGCCCTGTGTGGGGAACTGTGTCAAACGCTTTTGCAAAAATATACTACGTCCACAGCCACCCCTTTGCCCAAGGTTTTACTTACCCCCTCATAATAAGAAATCAGGTTTGTTTGACAACTTCTGTCTTTCATAGATCCATGCGGTCTGTTGCTTAAAATATTTTTTCCCAGGAAGAACTCATCTATGTGGTCTTTTTTTAACGTATAAAACTTAAGTGTTTTTAATGATCTATGTGGTCTTTTATTAAACTCTCCAGTATCTTCCAGAATATAGAAGTTAAACTAAAAGATCTAAAGTTACTTGGTAAAGCCTTTTTAAATATAGGCACCACATTGGCCCTATGCAAATCCAGTAGCTATTCCAGTCATTGACTACTCCCTAAAAATTAGAAACAATGGGCCAGATTCTCAGCGGCGCTACGACGGAGTATCTCAGATACCCTGTCGTATCGCCGTTTTTTTTTGGCTCGTATCTATGCGAGTGATGCTTAGCATCACTTTGCCATAGATACGCTTCAACATCCGACAAGTGTAATACCACTTGCGGATCGTAGTTGTAATGACAACTCCGGCCACTAGGTGGCCTTTACGTTTTCTCATTTGCCTATGCAAATGAGGCTACTACGCCGATTCCCGATCGCTTTTACGCCGCCCCGTACGTCGTTTACGAACTCGTAAGGTTACCCCTGCTTCTATGAGGAGTAACCTTACGAAGTCCCGTCGGATGCCGTCAGGTGCCGTCGGATGCCATGTTAAGTATGGCGTCGGGTCAGCGTCGGCTTTTTCCATCGCTTACGTCGTTTTACTAACTCGTTCGCGAATAGGGCATTGCGTAGTGACGATCACGTCGTTTTGACGTTGGTTTTAACGACGCTTTCCGACGTGAGCTGGAGCATGCGCATTGGGCTTTTTCCCCGGCCGGCGCATGCGCAGTTCGTTCGACGCGGGGGCGCGCTTAATTTAAATACAAGCCGCCCCATTTGAATTACGCGGGCTTACGCTGGGCGATTTACTCTATGCCTCTGCAAAGTACGGAGCAAGTGCATGGAGAATACGGCACTTGCTCTAGTACGATGCGGCAGCGTAGTGTAAATGGGTTACGCTACGCCGGCGATTTTCTTAGAGAATCTGGCCCAATGCCTTTGAAATGACAGCGCTCAATTCTTTTAGGATCTGCGGGTGGATGCCATCTGGTTCAGGTGGCCTTATCCACCATTATTCTGTCTAAATATTTCTGGACCATATCACTATTGAGCCATTGTGGATCATTTGGGGCTGTGTCAATACCCTCCTCATTATGGACTTGAGCTCCCCCATGCTCCTTTGAATACACAGAGCTGAAGAAAGTATTTTATAAATTTGCCTTCTCTTTGTCCCAAATCACCCACTCCAGATTATTTGTAAAGGGCCCACATGCTCAGACCTGACCTTTTTACTATTAATATATTTGAAGAATTTTATGGAGTTTGTCCTACTATCTTTTGCAATCTGTCGTTCATTTCAAATTTTTGCTTTTTTAACGTTGCCCGTGAGCCACAGAGGTTTTATTTTTAGCCTTTTGTTGCCCATAGGAATATACTTTGCATTCAGTTTGCATACAGTCTGTTTGAAGAATTCCCATTTCTGTTCATCAATGCCAATATTCCCTCCCAGTCTAATACACACGATCACTTTTTGTGATGAAAAAAAACGACGTTTTAAAAAAACGGCATTTAAAATGATCGTGTGTGGGCAAAATGTTGTTTTATGTCTTCAAAAAAACGACCAAAAGAAAATTCGAACATGCTTGAATTTTTTGTCGTTTTTCAAAATGTCATTTTTTGTGTCATAAAAAGTGATCGTGTGTGGGCAAAACGACGCTTAAAATGACGTTTTTAAACCCGCAAATGCTCAGAAGCAAATTATGGAGACGGAGCTTCAATGGAACAGAGTGCCGTCGAACGTGGTGTATGTCACCATGCTTTGCTAGAGCATTTTGGAAAAACGATGGTGTGTATGCAACGTCGTTTTGGAAAATGAAGTTTGAAAAACGTTGTATTTCCTGTATGCGTTTGTTGCTTACAGCTAGCATTAAACGAAACCATATTATGGTCACTGCTACCTTCTTTTTTTGAATATTGATGATGAGCTCTGCATGGTTTGAGATTACCATAAAATTATATTGTAATAGGTTTATACATTTTTGCCCTTTAACTGTTCCAGCAGTGCCATTACTCAAGTTATTTCCGGGTAGTTAAAATCCCCCATTATTATCATGGTCCTAGCCCTTTTTATCTGTGCAAGGGGCTAAATCTCCCCCTCCTTATTAACACTGGGAGGTCTATAAGAAAAACTCCAATGATAATGTTTGTAGTACGCCCACCCATGTACAGTTTCACCCATAATGCTTCAGACTCATCACACTCTCCAACAACTAGGTCCTCTTTCACACTCGCTTTTGGGTCGCTTCTCACATGGGAGACCGACACCACCACCCCTCTGTTTTAACACGTTTTTCCTGAAAGAGTGCATAGCCAGGAATATTAATAACCCAGTCATGTGAAGAATGAAGCCAAGATTCAACAATATCAATTAAATATAGTTCTCCTCGTGCACCAGAGCTTCCAATTCACACATTTTGCATGGCAGACTTCTGGCATTGGTGAACAAACACTTTAATTCACGGTCACATTTTGCACACTTATTTTGCATATTTTTTATTTTAGTAAAAATTGTACCATTTCCAATGGTTGTTTGTAACATGGGGACCTTCAACATCACCTGTAATAGCCCTCCCCCATCTTTCCCTATTCCACCCACCAATAGGGGCTGACCCCCTATCTGACCTTTCTGCCCCATTATAATTTAATTCACACTCTACATTCAATCCTATTTTAAATACTCCTCCAGCCTTGCCATAAACCTCTCCCCCAGCACAGCAGACCCCCTTCCATTTAGGTGCAAACCAGCTTTAGCATTTGGTTGTACCCCAATGAAAAGTCAGCCCAGTGCTCTAAAAACCCAAATGCCTTCTTACATCAGGTCTTTAGCCATTGATTCAGTTTTCTAATCTCCCCCTGTCGTTCCTGTGTTGCACATGGCACAGGCAATATTCAAAAGAAGAGCACTTTGGAGGTCCTTCCCTTCAACTTGCACCCTAGTTCTTTAAATTGGATCTTAAGGAACTTCCACCTTCCATATATTCTGTCATTGGTTCCAACTTGGACCAAGGCAGCTGGGTCATGCCCAGCCCCTCCCAGTAATCAACCTAGTCCTCCACATGTGGGACCCTGGCAAACCATTTGGTTGAAACAATCCTGGCGACAAATTATTCTATCAGTACTTCTGATTATAGAATCCCTTATTACCACCAACTGTCTAGGCCTACCTGTACTACCCTTACCACCCCTACTAGATGGGCTGCTCTCCCAGATGTTAGGGGTAGCAGTGACATCTAGGGCTGCCATCTCTAGCTCCATCTCAGGCACATAAGTGACCTATCTGACCAAGGAAGATTTTTCTGCAACTAGGTTAGCCTTTTTTGGACAACTAATGGCTTTAATACGACATTCATGTTGCACTCCATTCTCTGACGTCTTGTTGTGCTCCCTTGTGTACTAAGACCTGCCAAGCTAAAAACACATAGAATTGGCAATTTAAGACCAAAAAAATGTTCTCACCTCTCTGAGAATTTAGAGTTACCTAAAAAGTGGTCTATTCTAGTAGTAGATGCTGCCATCTCAGTGTTGAACATCGTTCAGTGCATAGAGAATGCGTTCCTTCGTTTAAAGTGATTGTAAAGACATACGTTTTTTTTAAACTTCTCTTAATGCGTCCTATGAGGTAGATGTGATCTCCTATTCTTTGGCTTAGTTGGCGCATGGTTTGTCAATATAAAAGGCTTTGCACTGGCACTTCATAAGTTGGATAACCCCTATGGGTGGTACAATCCATGCAGGGATTTACTCTATGCCACTGACCATTTGGTAGACTGATACCTGTGCCCTCTGTCACCCAGGTACATTGTGCACAATTTCCACACTGATATGTACCCCCTGGTAAGGGAGGAGATCCTGAATTATTGCAGTAGTAGCTTGCAGTGAGGCTAGGTTGCCCGTCTAAAGACCAATTCAGGAGTAGATCTAACATATTTTGATATATAGTGTATTCAGTGGTCAAAAAATGCCAATGTTGGGCAATTGTTGGGTGTAATTGTTGCTTATGTGCTGAATATCTTGTGATGGGTTTGACTGTACCAGTATCTTTTGTGGAGATATCATATAATAGAGATGCTCTTGAGAGATGATTTTTTTTGCCCGGTTGAAGGCTTTAAGACTAGAACGGAACAATCCTCAATTAAGGAGACGTTGTTTGTCTGCTTGTGTTTTGAAATTAACCTCTGAAGTACTACATATTCTTAAATATTGTGCATATAGAATGTTGTAGCATTGTCTCGGCCGTCCAGGACTCCCATCCGTATTTAGTTTAGTTCCAAATTAACTTAACAAATTTGGACTACATTAGTTCATTTGGAAATTCTGAATTTCCAAAATAAGAATAAAAATCTGAAAACTCAATAAAAAAAAAAATTAGAACTATTAAATAATAAGTATTGGAATTTCCTTTCAAATTTGTCTGTTGGTGAACGTTACAAATGTATCCAAAGTTACGAATTATCCAAAATAACGAATGCCATATATAAATGAATGGAACATAACAATCTAATAAGAATAATAAATACTGTATTTATCGGGGTATTGCGCGCTCCGGCATATAGCGTGCACCCCTAATGTGAACCTGTAAAAAAAAACATTTTAGTACTTACAGTTTTGGTGTCTTGCGCGGCATCCATCGGCGGCCTTGTCCGGTCCGGCGTCCGTCTTCGGTGTTCTCCCGGCTTCTCCAGCGCCATCTCGAGTCAAATCACCGCTTCCCACGCTCAGTTTGAACGCCTCCGCCGACATATACCGAGTGCAGTACACTCTGGTACATTCGGCCAGGCTCGGCTTCGCTCGTGCTCACGCCCTGTGACGTTTATGCGTGAGCACGAGCGAAGCCAAAACTGGCCGAATAACTAAGCACTAGTTGAGTGCGAAACGCGTCGGCTGTCCTGTGTTTTTGTGGTTGCGGTGACTGTACTTGTTCCTGTTTTACATTAAAGACTACTTTTTCGTTTGAAGTTCTCCTGGAGTGCGGCAGTCTATTTTTCTTCTTTCATTGCTATTCCTGGCCGAATGTACCCGAGTGTACTGCACTCGGTATATGTTGGCGGCTCAGTTCAAACTGAGCGCAGGAAGCGGGTATCGACGTATATCGTGCACCCATGATTTTCCTCTTATTTTAAAGGGGGAAAAAAGTGCGCGGTATACGCAGATAAATCAGTAACTATAATAATAAAACGATTATTATTATTAAATTTGTTCCATTCCATTTGTTTAGATGCAGAATTTGTTATTTTGTATAATTCATAACTTCAGATAAATTTGTATTTGTTGCATTCACTAACAGTCAAATTTGAAAGGGAATTCCAAAACCTATAATTTAATAGTTATTAGTCAATTAGTTATTTCAAATTTTCAGAATTTTTTTTTTTTTTTGGGGAATTTCAAAACACAAATGAAAGAAAATGAACAAATTAGTTTAGCTGAGGCAACAGTGCGGCACCACTGGCTCCCGCTTCTGTCAATCAAAGCCAAATAAGAAAGGGGGCTTTCTTCTTTGTGGGGCGGTGATTTTTCACATCACAGTGTCTATATGGACACAGGGAGCTGTGGCTCAGCTCGGGTGCCCCCATAGCAATCTGCTTGCAGTGGGGGCACTCGAGGGAGGGGCTAGGAGAGCCGAAGAGGGACCTGAGCTTCTCTGTCCAAATCCACTACATAGAGCAGGTAAGTGTAGACAGGTTTTTTGTTTTTAACTAAAAAAATAATTAAAAAAAGAGACTTTACAATTACTAAGGATTTTGCTGACAGAAAATTTGACACACCTAAAGGCTTTTGCCGCTAATTCTGTTTGCCAAACTGTATCTATTTGAACTAAGGCTATGAACAAGAAGCAGGATCCTGTCTTCCAAGATCAAAACTTGGCAGAGCACTTGTAGACTGTCCTCTGCCTAAGGTATTCACACTTGTGCTTTTTAAGTTAATAAAATGCTTGTAAAAACGCCTGAAAAACCCTATTTATTTCAATGGCACCTGTTCACATCTGGGTGTTTTGTCACCTGAAGCAAAAATTGCCTGAAAAATGCATTAAGCTATAAAAAGAACACAAGCTTCTTTGGGGCAGATTACAGGGCGTTTTTTCTGCTTTTTACATTGGTGACCTGTACAAAATCACGGCAAAAACATGGCAAAAATCGTGACTATGAAACATTTAGGTGTGAATGCAGCCTTAATCTCATGTTGATGCCCTAGAACAGGGATCCTCAAACTACGGCCCTCCAGCTGTTGTAGAACTACACATTCCATGAGGCATTGTAACACACCGACATTCACAGACATGACTAGGCATGATGGGAATTGTAGTTCCTGAACAACTGGAGGGCCATAGTTTGAAGACCCATGCCCTAGAATAAGTAATGACACAGATCTCCAATTGCCCTTATCTTTATTCATATGTGCAAAAAGAAGAGCAGGACTTTGATTTTGCTTTTAAATGTCCTCATTTCTTCTGAGAAATACTCACTTCCTGTTCTTCTGTCTGTAACTCCACACAGTAATGCAAGGCTTTCTCCCTGGTGTGGAGTGTTGTGCTCGCCCCCTCCCTTGAGGGGGGAGAGTGTGAGCAGGAGAGTCAGGGCGCCCACTAACAAACAGCTCCTTTCTCTGCAACGTAGAGAGCGTCCTGACTCTCCTGCTCGCCCCCTCCCCCCACTCAAGAGAGGGGGCGAGCATGACATTCCACACCAGGGAGAAAGTCTCACATTACTGTACGGAGATACAGACAGAAAAACAGGAAGTGAGAAATTCCCAGAAGAAATAAGGACATTTAAAAGCAAAATCGAAGGATGAGGTCAGTGAAGGAGGACTGCACTAAGGTAGAGGAAGCCATTTAGGGAAAAAAAATTGTGCCTTTACAACATCTTTAATCTTGGGCGTCGAATGCGACGGTGGGCTGATCTCCTATGGGATAAGCCACTGGGTGTTTTAGATTTCCACTATATCAAAAAAAAATTCGCAGGGGGAATTTAATTGCATCTTGACTGTTTAACCATTTCAGCCCCGGAAGTTTTTACCCCCTTTCTGACCAGAGCATTTTTTGTGATTCGGCACTGCCTTGCATTATCTGACAATTGCACGGTTGTGCAATGTTGCAAGTCCTAGCCAAAGCAAAATCAATATGTGAAAAAATAAAATAAAATAGTTGCCAGGGTGCAGGATTAGTAAAAAAATATCCACATTTATTGATAAACAAGATCCACATTTATGTGAAGGCAAGAAAAGCGTAGTTCCAAGGTAGAATGATAGGTTCTGTACATGGAACATAGTACTCTGGATCAGTGAGCCAAGCAGCGGAAATCCGGAAGTGCCAAAAAGCACACCAGCGGCATTTCATGGCTATCCGTCACAAACTTGAGGCAGCAACCGATGCCGGGATATGGGGGCAGTCACTACACGTTTCATGGGCCCCACCACCTTTGGGAAGTTTGCCCCGAAGGAATCACTGCTTTGAAACCAGAAAGTGCATTTGACTTCATAGACAGGAGAAGAAAACAGGAAATGGATGTTCCCACACAACTAGCACTGTAAAAGTGTTTGGGCATATATATTGCTGCCCGATTACTTTTATGTTACAGCTGAGAGTCGGCTGAAAAAAAAAAAAAAAAACACAAGCTCATGGCTGATTATGCTTTCATTCGCTTGTTGTAAACCCTTTACACCTGAGGTATATGTAGTATGTCTAAAGAAAATAACTATGGTTAAAAGAATTTACAAAGTATTATTAAAAGGGGTACAAAAATACCTTTATTTTATACAAAAAAATAAAATGAAAAAAAATTACATATAATAATTTTTATATTCAGTGTACAGTTCAATTACAGGATTGTTTCAATAAACGTAGCTTCAGCTTATTTACTAAGCTTAGTGAATTAATTTGATAAATAGTTTCTATTCCTTTAGTAAATCAACCCAATAGTCTGTTCCTTATAAGATTACAGGAGACAGGCATGGATCTTTCATCCTCAGCAGAAGAGATCTTAAATGTGGGTTTTCTGCCCAGTGCAGTTTGACACTCATAAGTAACCTCTGAAACAAAACAGCAAAAAAAAAAAAAAAAAGTTATGATACGACAAGAAAACAAAAAGTAAACTATGTTAAGGGCAATAGGCAGTACTTCACTTCGCTATAGATGTACAGTAGGTGTATTCAAATGAAGTTAAATAATGATGTATCACGGTTAGGCTTAAAGCTCGTTGTAACTAGCCTTGTCAAAAACTGGATTCTCACGTGTGGTGAATCATTTGCTCAAAACAAAACTTAAAGAAAGCCTTATACAAACTGTTATGGAGAAGTCAAATAACTGAGAAATATGCACCCAAATGTCTGTTGGTTATAAACTGACATTTTAAAACAGTTTTAATCGTACATAAAAAAACTAATTCTCCTACACTCGAAAAGTTGCCGTGGGGCCAATTGAAGAAGGTGGGGGAATTTCTCACAACTCACACCACTAAATGAGCTGTGCTGTCACTCTCAGCAGGTTAGGGGCAACCCAGGATTAAATCTAAAAGATAAGGACAAAAGGGTGCACCAGCCTTGCGCATTACCTTTGTAACACACAAATGTATTAAAAATAAAGTAGTGTACTCACAATTGAGTAATAGTCCATCAACTGCCTTATCCAATAGGATCCGTTGGCCAGTAGACTTGAGTGGGATGAGAGCAGTTCAAAATGATTTGACGCATTTCGAGGGTGACCCCTCTTCCTCAGAGCTGGATTTGAACTGAAGATAGATGGTTTTTAAGAAGTGGCTGTGGTCAGGTGGATTGGTACATTTGATCCTAGCCCCTCCCTCCAATGGGAGGATCAAGGTTAATAGACACACAAATCTGTAAATGAATAATTCATTAATAAAGTAATTCTCCATTAGGAATATTGCCACCATATACCATCTAGTATTTCTAATCCTCATATAGGTACATGCATGTCTCTAAAGTGCATACATGTAAATAGCACATGTACGTATAGCGAGGGAAAGATGATGATATCAGTGTTTGCCACGTTGGAACAGACTGATGGAAACATCAGACGATTACATGATTGCTCTAAACATCATGTGTTAATGACTGGGTACTCACTCTGTGTGGAAGTCAATATGGATGGCTTTCAGATGTTCTAACTATCAAGCCATTTGTGAGTATACTACTTTATTTTTAATACATTTCTGTGTTGCAAAGGTAATGCGCAAGGCTGGTGCGCCCTCTGTCTTTTTTTTCTTTTAGTTTTAATCGTACACCTGGTGATTCAATCACTTTTTTGAAAGCTGCCATGTAGAGTGGTATAAGGAAATTACAAACTGGAGGTTAGCTGCATGTATCCAATGCGTCCTCTAGGTGTTTAGAGATTTTCATCTTTATGAAGAGGCATCAATACTGAATTGTATAACAATCCACCACAGCACTTTGTTTCACTTAACATATTTATTTGAATAGTGCAACAATACGCATATTACACTTTTTACAGAAAATCGTAGTACTTTCCATAACTAAAAATTTTGTAAAATGTTAAAAATTGCCACAACATGTACACTCACAAATTTACAGAGACTGGTGCACTACAGATGACTACCAAACAATCAGCTCCAAATACCACTTGGGCATCAGACATGCCAAAAAATGTGTTCATTTTCGTTTCATTCGTTTTTTAGCTTTTTACGGAAATTTCGGAAATTAGAAATTTCGGAATGAACATATTTTGTCAAAATTTGGTAAAAAAATTATTTGGAACTAAAATACAGCCTCCATTATATGGTGCCTAAGTGGTATTTGTTTGCTAGTCATCTGATGGACTCTCTCAGATGCTCTGTTGCACTCCAACACACGGAAAACTTCACCTGAACCTTTTTGTTTTGCAATGCACCACAAGGCATGAAAATGTGTTACTTTGTGCTGCAATGAAGGTCTTTTGTCTTGGCTGCTGTGAATATTGGGGTGAATATTTTGTCTTGACTGTGTGAATATTGGGGTGCCATACAATGGGGCACATTACTGCAACACTATGCTGGGAAGCTGGCCTTGAAGTGTTACTAAACCCACAACAGTAAAATCAGTTTATATTTAATTAAATAATTGGATTTCCATGTTCTGTGTACTGTGGGAGATCAGATATAGTGAATGCAGGGTTGTGGGTTTAGTAACACTTTATGCCTTAAAGAATAAAAAAGTAAATAAAAAAAATTATGAAGTTGAACAGTGAACCCGAAAAACGTTAAGGCTGGGTTCACACCATTGCAACTTGGATGTGGGGGCTCCCTGCATCAAATTCTCAATAGCAGGCTCTCTATGGAACCAGTTCACATATCTCCGCTGCGGCTCCGATGCAAATTTGCACAGGAGTCCTGTGCATCTTTTAGTCCATTTTAGGTACAAATTCAGCAAAAAATGTGGGCTGAAATTGGACCTGAAAAGGTCAACCAGGACACACCGAACCCCTGCTGGAAGCCACATAAGGCGATGGTGTGAACTATACTAGTGTTAGCTTACCTGAAAAACTTCTTGAAGTATAACCACTTCATTAAAAAGACTTTCCAAATGTTTTCTCTCTGTAGCAAATGCCTTCATTTCTATATCATGGATTTTGTGATTTGTTTTTCCTGAATATCTTAACTTTCCAAAGAGATCTTGCTGTTGGATCCGAATTTCTACAAATACAAAATGCAAAAACAAAGATTATTAAATTCATTACTTTTACATGAGTCATGAAACAGACATATTGAAATACAATAAAAATAGTAAATTAATATATAGCAGCTTTCCAATCATTAAGCCTCAAACACAGCGGTCGCAGTGACTTTTTCCTGCCCCTACATGTAGTTTGGTCTGTTTAATAGTTTTCCACAGCCCTCCCCCACAAGAAAAATGGGATGATGCATAAAAATACAGCAGTTAACTAGTAGTAGAGGTGTGTGACCTGAAGCAGCACGTGAGCAGATGCATTCTTCCCTCAACTCTTATACTGCACCGTACTGACCCGGTTTGCTAGTTCCTGGTTCCTAGACTCACCTGGATCAAATTCTGCCGTCTATCATCCACTTGATTCATAAGGGCAGGGAAGAAGGCGCTGTATTGGCAGCCTTGGAATCACAAGATGGTCCCCAACCGCCTCTACCACAGTGGACCCCAAGGGAAGTGGAGAAGGCCAAGGAGTCTAAGTAAGCCCGGTAACACAACCAAGCCACCTGGGAAGGAGCCACCCAGAGAAATGTTTTGTGCGCTCAAAAAGCAATTCTGCTCTTGATTAACATGCCTCTTCTCCACAACTGGAGCTGGTCAAGCAGGAGGGGACCATGTTTGACAGTGCACAACTCCACGTCAGTAGCGTCACTAGGGTTGGTGTCACCTGGTGCGAAAAAAAAAAATTGGTGTCACCCCGTGAAGTACATGATCCCTTGAAATGTACCTCCAAACCGGTCTGACTCTACAAGTGAGGCATTAATATTGGCTCAGGATTCCTTGGACTAACTGAAATCTTCTGCTGCGGAGCGTAAACACTTTACTAAATTATCATATGAGGACGGGGAGAAAACCGTCTACCTGCTTGCTAAAAATCTCTCGATCACAGCAATCCTCCCCAGCCATAGGGGCCATCCGCTGTTCCACAGGCCATATTGTCACTAATCCCCATCAGGTCACTGCTGAGCTGGCTAGTTTTTATGCTACATTTTATAGTGCACAGCCATTTCCGCTATCCTGCCCTATTCCCACTGCCTCATACCTCCCCTAACATTACTGAGTATTGCCAACTAAATATCCATCCCCTGTTACGGTTCAGAGACAGATATATATTTGGAACAAACTAAAGCTGTCTGTGGCAAGTAGAACCAACCTAAATAAAATTATCTAAAATTATCTAAAATTATTATGCAGATTAGAGCAGCCAGGGGCTTAATGGTGATGGCAAAAAGTAATGGGGACAAGAGGCAATCCTGTCTGGTCTCCCTACTTGGGGGAAATATGTTTAGACATCCTAATGGTGGCTTGCTGGGGAACTATATAGTAAATAGATCAAGGAAATTAACCTATCCCCAAATCCGAATCTAGCCAGCACAGCCCACAATTATTACCAGTTTTTGATCTCAGAAGCTCTACCGTGTTTCCCCGAAAAGAAGACCGGGTCTTATATTAATTTTGGCTACAAAAATCACACTAGGGCTTATTTTCAGGGGATGTCTTATTTACAGTATGTACAATAATCCACATTTATTTAAATACAGTCATGTCATTATGACGATCTTAAAGTGGTTGTAACCCCAAAAAGAAAAAAATATATCCTGATCCTTTAAAGCATGATAGCCAGCACAGTGATCCGCCGTAGCTCTTCTTCTCCACTCTGAGCACTGCAGAGGAAGGGGGCGCCAATGTCGGAAAGGAGAAGATCTCCAACCGGTCACGCCCAGCGGCACTGTAAGGTATTTTCCAAAACAAAGTTAGAAAAGGAGACACACTGCACATCATATAATCTTTTTACAAAACTGATTATATGTTTTTACGACGACTTTAACTAGGGCTTATTTTCAGGGTAGGGCTTATATTGCAGCCATCCCCGAAAATAACACTAGGTCTTATTTTCAGGGTAGGGCTTATTTTCGGGGAAACAGGGTAGTAGCGTCAAGTGTCAACAATGTTATGTGGCTCATATCATCTGCTGATGTTTGCATGTTTAGAAAAAGTCTAAGATCAGTGGCCGTGGATTTTTGTGGCATTGAACCGTGGATTTTTGTGGCATTGAACCTAAATAAAATTATCCTTATGCCCAAATATTTTACCTGCTCCACAACTCACCTGTGCTGATTCCATACAATAATTTCAGAGTGGTCAACTAAATGCTTTTTCCCTGCTCTGGAATAATTGCAGCCCCCCCTGAAGTTGCAGTATTCCAAGAATGGAGGGGGCTTGGCTCTCCCTAACACTTGATTTTACTATGTAGCTGCCCAGCAACAACATCAAAATTAAGCGGAAACTGCGTAGAGGGTTCTTTACAGTAAGCGCTGTAAGAATGCAAGCAGTGGTTTCAGCAGGGAGCATAGATAAAATTTCAAAAAACTATTAGATAGCAACTTAAACGACCACAACATTCAGGGATATACAATGTAATATTGACATAAAAGCGCGCGCACACACACACACACACACACAGGTTGCACTTGCAGACCCGCCATTTTGTAGATGTAGAAGAGTACATGTCTTCCAGTGTTGCACAAAGTCACACCAGTGTTGGGCAGGGGTTTTGAACACTTATGCCGCGTACATGCGATCATTAATTCTGAGAGGAAAAGTCAGATGTCAGCTTTTGGTCGGAAGTTCCAACCGTGTGTAGGCTCCATCTGAATTTTTCTATCGGAATTTCCACCAAGAAAAAAAATTAGAGCTGATTCTCAATTTTTCCAACGGGAAAAGTTCTTGGAGGAAATTCAGATTGTCTGTATACAATTTCCGACGTGCAAAAAAACATGCATGCTCTGAAGCAAGTACGAGATGGAAGTGCTTGGAAAAGACAACCGCTCCAGGTGAGCTCCAGGTAGTCAATGTCCGTCCCGAGACCGAACAGGTGCTGGCAATGCACTTAGGCAAACTAAGAAGGAACAAATATGGACAGCCGCACTTCAAAAAATGTAAAATCCAAAAAAGCCCTTTATTGGGATAAAAAGAATGCACTACAACAACAGCATGCAGAAGGGGAAAAAAGCTGACATGTTTCGCATTGACAATCAATGCTTAGTCATAGGAGGCTGTGGCTCTGGAGGTGGAGTTATAGCAGGAGGAAAAGGAGGATAAGGATGAGGATGAGGAGATGGAGGAGGAGGGGGATGATGAGGATGGGCGAGCTGACATAAGTGGGTTGTTAGTGTCAGTTGACCCCTCATGAGGCCCAGTGCTGCCTCCAAGTTCCTCTCCTTCCTGGCCCTTTTGGATGGAAATCGGAGGAGAGGCACCTGGGATTCTGTGAGGATACTTGGCCCGGCCTCCTCCCAGCTGACACAGACCTCTGCCTCCTTATGGCTGCCGCATTCCAGAGCCTCGTCCTGGCTGAGGTCTTGTGTATTAAAAAAAGGGACATATTTAGTCTTTTGTTTATGAATCACACACAATTTTCAGCTCATGACCGTTGCAAATTGAATGTTAATAAATAGAAAAAGACTATCATTCTGATCCCAGCATTTTTTATTCTTGTCCCAATCATTTTTGGCCACTACTGTCTATTGATATGTAAAACACTTTTGTTAAATCATCAATTTAAAAAAGAGACATTACAGACAAAATCTCGTTGTTCCGCGAGGCCCAGGTACCATCAACTTTGGCGTTATTTTGGCCTTTGATGGATCTGGATTGTGTAGCTCCTTAAACCCCTGCAAGGATCCTTAGCAGAGCTTCTTCTTAGCACATTCTTTAACCGTGACCAACACCTTAGACACTGGAAAAAAAACGACGTGCTCCAGGTATGGGAGGGGGGTTATATAGGGAGGAAACTTTTCTAATTGATCACAGCAGTGTCCAGCACCTGAAGGCGAGATATAATCCATTAAGTAAATAACAAGGCTCTGTGACCCGTGATGTACGAAAAAAAAAAAAAAAAAAAAACTATACCTGGCTCAAGCTGGGCTCCTCCACTTCTTTCTGGGTGGAAGGCCCATGTTGGTCGTCAAGAAGCCTCAGCAAAAGTTGTTCTCCTGTTTTTCTAAAACCCACCTTTCTCTGTCCAGGATTGACCTATGTTTGTGCACACCTCAAACGGCACATATATTGGAGGACCTTAGATACCTGGTAAGGTGGGTGTCTGACCATTCCCCTCTATTGGTCTGAATGCTAGGCCTGTCACAGACCTGCCTAGGACGTCATGGAAGCTCAATACATTCTGGCTTAACCTATGGGAGATGCTTAAAGCGTTTCTCAGGGGAATCCTGATTAAGGAAGTCACAGGCAATAAATCTAAAACGAATGACATTAGGGAGCAAACAGAACAGCTGGGGAGTAGGCTAGAAGCAGAATTTATCGCAGACCCTTCAGACGCTGCTAGAGAGGTGTGGTTTGCTGCGCAGGAGGCAGTTGATTGGATCACAAGGGAGGCAGCAGATAGTAAGAGTTTTTTTAGTAAACAGGTCTTTTATGGGGAGGGCGAGCAGACTGGTCGTTTGTTGGCTAAAATAGTAAAGGCCTCCCAAACATCTCCATCCATTGGTGCACTGTGTACTGTGGGTGGAACGTTGGTAAACACCCCTAGGCTTATTATGCAGGAACTGGTTAGGTTCTACTCCTACTTGTATAGGTCCCAGGTGGCTTATTCGACCAAAGACTTACAGGAATACCTACAAGGTGTGGAGTTGCCTTGTCTGTCAGCTTCTCAGAGGGTTCTCTTGGATTCTCCTATCAAAATTGAGGAATTACAAGAAGCCCTTAGCCTCTTACCGAACTCTAAAGCTCCCAGGGGATGATGGTCTTCCCAAACACTATGGGGGACTAATCCTGCCATGCCTGCTGAAGGTTCTTAACTATGCTAGAGAGCACCAATGCCTGACTGACTGACTAGAGCTAGTATCGTACTCCTTTTAAAACCAGGTAAGGATCCACTAGACCTCATACGGAGCGATATTAAAATCCTAGCAAAGGTCTTGGCTCTGCAACTCAACAGGGTCATCTCCTCTATTATTCACTCGGACCAGTCAGGCTTTATGCCCCAAAAATCCACGGCCATTAATCTCTGCAGACTTTAGTTGAATCTCCAGACGCAGTCAGAAACTATGGGGAATAGGGCCCTACTGTCACTAGACGCCCACAAAGTGCAGTCAGACCCCATTAGGGCCCTAATGTGCCACATCACCGGCTTCGATATCGTGCCCACAGGTATGGAAGCTATGGCATATGCAAAATCCAATAGACGTTTCCCCACTTATGTTCTGATGCAAAAAATTTGGAATAAACTTAGGCAACTACAGGAAGTGGAGGGATTCACTTAGTACTGTCCGGTCCGATCTGGGTCAATGGGTAATACGAGGAGTTGCTCTCGTTGGATTGCGGTGCGCAGTGGAGGTGGTGTGGAGTCACACACCTGAGACACATATTTGCGGCGGGTGGACGGATTCCCTTCCTGGAGCTGAAAGAGCGATTTTACCTCCCGCAGTCAATGCTCTTCTATTATAGACAGTTGCAGTGAGGGCGCAGTCAGGGAGGGGGGCCCTTGGATTCTCTCACAAACACCAATATTTAAATATATGGCTGAAGTATCCCATTTCTAGAGCTTATTCTACAATTCTTAATATATACCTGGAGGGATTCCCCCTTGCAGCATCAAGCAAGTGGGAGAGAGATGGAGTGTTTGAGGATGAGCAGTGGGAGGAGCCGCTCCAGGTGGTACAACTCTGCTCCTTAAATGTGGCCCAGCGGCTACCACAACTCTACATTATTCTTAGAGTACATTATACGCCCAAAAGGTTGTGCAAAATGGGGGTGAGAACGGATTCTAATTGCTCCAGATGCGCGAGAGATCATGGGGACCTAATCCATCTGTTGTGGAGGTGCCCCAAGCTGCACTTATACTGAACAGGGGTTTTAGCCACAGTAAACATGGTGTTTCAGACTACCATACCTACAGACCTGAAACCGTGCATACTTGGAATCTTGGATGACATCCCCATGGACGATAATTCTAAACAGGCCATAACTAGGGCCCTGTTTCAGGCCCGCAAGCTGATTTTTAGACATTGGAAGGCTATTGAGCCACCAACAGTGAGGGAATAGATTGCCCAAATGAGTGACACCATACGCTTGGAGAAGTTTATATAATCAGCATAGGAGTTGGTCGGGGGGGTTTGACAGACTGTGGGCACCTTGGCTAGATACCCCCTGTCCCCAGTTGATCTGGTGATGGATCGGCTGTTGAGGTAGAGGGTGGGTGAGTGATGTTAACACCGGGAGAGCGGAGAATGTAACTTTCTTATGGTATGGGTGTCTTATCATGGGGCGGGCTTCTGCAATGAATATTCCCAGTGAAAGTGAGGCCTGAATTTGTGTTTTATGCGTGGTAGCAGGCGTTAGCTTTAGGGTTGTCCCGATACCACTTTAAGACCGAGTACAAGTACTGATACTTTTTTTTAAGTACTCTCCGATACTGAATACCGATTCTTTTTTTTAATGTCATGTGACAGTGACGCATTGATGGCTGGCACTGACAAACGGTACTGAAATTTAAAGGATTAGGTGGATTTCTGGTTGATCAATAAAAGATACCAGACAGTCTGCAGCCTCAATAGCAGGACAGAGAAAAAGGAAGTAATATTGTGGTCCAACACCTAGCATGACAAATGTTTGGCTGGTTGGAGTTCTTAGAATACAAAAGGGTTTGAAAACATCGTACTTAGCAGCACTCATCTAATGCCCTTTCTGCACATTATCAAAGGAAATGTGATATCTATGATGAATGAAGTGCACTTGTTAGCATATTCATACAAGCGGTTGTGCTCTACTGTGATGTAATAATCAAAAAAACGTGTGTGAAAGAACATGGACTGATTCATTGGTGGTTACAGTACAGATTGTTAATCTAAACTACATGAATAAGGTGATTGCCTGATCCGATACCTGGGAGAGAGAGACAGCGTGTAATGCCTGTGTCCCTGTATAATGCATTACACGCTGCCTCGCGCAAATGCTCGTTATCGGTCCCGATAGTGATACTAGTATCGCTATCGGGACAACCCTAGTTAGCAGTACTGATACTGTATCCCTCTTGCAATGCAGATAGCATTGTATGACTACCTGTGTGACCTGTATGGGAGCTGTGAAACGTTTCCCCTTTTTTTGCCCTGCTGTGTAAAAAAATAAATTTATGTTCAGACTTTGTTTTGTATTTTATTTTGCTTCTTCTCAATAAGTTTTATTGATTTAAAAAAATAAAAAATACATTTGTTGAGATATAGTACAGAACTATTTATGACAATGGCTATAGTTTTGTATATTATAATGTAAAGTACAGCCCAAAAACAGTAATGAGTGAAAAAATTGATAGTGACACCAAAATCTAAAAAAATAATAGTGACACCAAAATCTAAAAAAATAAATAAAATATCAAAAAACACCCCAATAAGAGGTTATAAAACATGTGTAAATGCAGAAAAAGTATGTGAATACAAAAACCATAACTGAAGAAAAAATAATAATAAGTGATTCATATATTCAGACTGTTTAAATAAGCTAGTAAATAAGCTAGTAAGTATCCTATTAGGATAAATGTGAGTGAACAAAAAAAGTCCAGAAAAAGTCCCAAGTGAGGGTAAGTGAATCCAGAATTTTCTTATCAAAAGTAATGCGACATCAAAGGAAACCCTTCCTTCCACCAGATGTGCACCCGAGTGATGTAGAGATGTAGTCTCCTTACCCGTTAATATGACCACAAGCACAGCGGTCAAAGCCCAGGGTGTTTTAAAGTCTCCCAAAAAATACTTGTGACTGGAGCCGGTTCTTAGCCAATGAGTCAGGCGCCGATTATGATCTTGAGCAGTATCGTTCATTTTTTGCATTCAATAGAATGGATAGCAGAATAATAATACTTTTCCTTGCGGTCTACAGGCCAGTCTGGTGAAATTGCAGATCCTTCCTCTTCTACTCTGTTGGGGAGAAGCTCTATAATTTTGTATGGGTATAGGATATCTTGCCCTGTAACCTTTTGTATGAGAAAATAAATGAGTTAGGGTGAAGCCTGTACTCGGTATTCTTTTTGCTGCACAAAGTAATGTGTACATTTGTAACTCTGTATGGTTTTTTCAATAAACGCCTTTTCTGATTTAAAAAAAAAGAAGCCTCAGCTGGGATTGAGGGAAGGGTGGAAGGAAGTGTTGAAAGTGATTCCCTCAATTCAATCTGGTCTTCCAAAAAATGCATTCTGTTGTAGTTGTAGACCTTCTCATGCTCCTTCTTTTATACACTTCTCAAGCTACCAATTTTGGCATTCAAAAAGATGTCTGCATTGGGGACGTGCAGCTTCACAAATTCCAGCAATTTCTCCATCACTGCCACCCTGTTCATGGACTGGGCTTGGGTCAAAGCAAGAACCCCAACACTAAGCCCCACAGAGCACGAACTCTACGATGAGTATGTAGCCACAACATGACTAAAAAACGGTCGGCTGATCAGAACGAACTAACAGAACGCACTGAAGAACAGAAAGGCTGAAAGAGCTGAAAATCAGAAACGAGCAGACAAGAATGCACTGAAAACCAGATACGAACTGACTACACGCACTGAAAAACAGATACAAGTCCACAAGCACAAACTGAACAGCAGCAAAGGACTGAAAAGCACGAAGGCTGAAAAGCATAAATCGTCTCTCACCAAACTTCAACTAACACAAGATTAGCAAAAGAAGCCCAAAGGGTGCCGGACTCTATATGGAATTCTGTTTTATAGTGCCGTCGTATGTGTTGTACATCACTGCGTTCTTGACGGGCGGAATTTGATGTGACCGTGTGTATGAAACACATGTATGAGCCGGAATTCAGTCGAAAAAAAAATCCACATATTTGTCGGATTTTCCGATCATGTGTACGTGGCATTAGTGTTTAAGATTAACGGCCAAGAACTCCAAGTCTTCCAAACCTTCCATCCACTTAGACACCAGGAGGCAGGGCTGTATTTTGGCCAAGGCTGAGGGCGGCACTTTGCAGGGGGCAGCGCCGGCCCTGCACAAAAACATCCCCCCCACCTGGTCTCCCTCCTCCCGGCTCCCGCGGCCTCCTCCCGGCTAACATACAGCCTCTGAGATGCCTGACCAGTGCAGAGTTATCTGCAGCCTTGCGTGTTGTGCCGGGGTCTGGGAGCCTGGATGTATCCTCAGACATCCCGCCCACTGCTTCACCATGCAGCGTGACATCCAGCCCAGACTCAGGTAGGAGGACACCGTTGTAAGGGGAGAGTGGGGATCCCGAGTGTATGGCAGCCAAGGAGTGAGTGTATGGGAGGGGGTGGAAGGCTGTGCAGTCTGTTTTGTGTTTGGAGGACTGGTAGTGCACTCTGGGGGCTGAAATATGGCAGCCTCGTTTTTGCTGAGGCTTGTAGTTCAGTGTGGGGGCTGAAATGTGGCAGCCCCGTTTTTGCTGGGACTTGTAGTGCCTCGTTTTTGCTGGGATTTGTAGTGCCCCATTTTTGCTGAGACTTGTACTGCACTGTGGGGGTTGAGATATGGCAGCCCTGTTCTTGCTGGGACTTATAGTTTACTGTGGGGGCTAACATATGGCAGCCTCCTATGCTGGGACTTTTAGTGCCTTAGACTGTGGGGGGACTGAGGAATCCTCATTCCGCCACTGAGGGCACAAAAAGTCCCAGCAGAGTGTGCTTCCATCCCCTGTAAGTCTAGGGCACTACAAGTCCCAGCATAGGAGGCTGCCATATCTCAGCCCCTCGGAGAGCACTACAAGTCTCAGCATAGAAGGCTACTTTTACACAACAGGAGAAACAGCTGGGGGGTTGTACTGGGAGGGGAGAGAAGGAGGCACAGGTTTGAGATGAGGATTTTTTTCTGAACTTGAGGATTTATGCTGGAAGGGGGAGATGGGGGAGGATTTGTGCCAAGAGATGAAATTTATGCTAGGAGGGGGAGATGAGGGAGGATTTGTGCTGGGAGGGGTAGATGGGGAAGGATTTGTGCTAAGAGGGGGATTTGTGCTGGGAAAGGGGACGTTAAGGCAAGGGTTTGTGCTGAGAAGGGGGATTTTCACTGGAAGGGGTTATATGAGGGTGAGGATTTGTGCTGAAAGGGAGTTTTTTTGCTGCTAGGGGGAGATGGAGGGGGCGGGGGTCTGGAAGGGGTGTGATTTACAGATGATAGGGCGGGTCTTAAATAGGAAGGGGTGTGGCATTGACAGGAAGGGTGGGTCCTTTTTTTAATTAGGGGGTGCACAAAACCTAAATACACCTCTGCTAAGAGGTGCATAGTCAGCTGGCTTTCCGGACCAAGCAGTTCTACAAATCGGGTTACAGAGAGCCTCCTATGAATCTTTAAAGGTCAGTATGGAGTATATTTCGAAGGAGGTAGTAGAACCTGATCCACAATCTGCACACCTTCGGACAAGTCCACCAAATGTGCGCCATGGTGCCCTCCTAGGAGCACCCTTGGAAACACAGAGAGTAGGGCTGGAATAAAACAAGCCAATCTATCCTGTGTGTAATACCACCTGTAACGTATCTTGTTCTCCGGTCTGATATTTGAGGATGATGCTAGCATTAAAAACAGCACAGACTACATATGCAATCTCTGGTCACTTCCATCCTTTATATTCTCCTATATGCTTCAGTATCATTCAATTGTCTCAGAACTTTAGCCAACAAACTTTTAGTATATATATATATATAAAAAAAAAAAAAAAAAAACAGACCAACTAAGAGCACACTGGTATAATGTATGAAATCCACTGTATTAAAATACAAAAGAACTTAAGAGTAGTGCTGATGGATTGTGGTCATCAGAGCTAGAATGTAGCCTCTTTGACATATGCGCCATTTAAACACACAGCATATTTATAGGATATACAATGGTTAGTGCTTACCCATTCTTCTTTTACATATACCAGTCAACTGCTGTTCTAACTGTCTGTTGCTCTAAAATATAAGAAAAAATATTTATACAAGAATTGAAAAAGGTCTATTTTGCACCTATATCTGAACAATGTAGCTTCCTTTAAGTTAACAAAAAAAAAAAAAGAAAAAATTGTTTGTGGCTGTACTTGGGCCCCTACCAGTAAACAGAAGATATCTGTGCTCAGCACAGTCATATTCTAATGCATTGCAGGTCAGTGTCCAGACCTGAACTTTGTAGCTCTCCTACAATTTGGGCCGCATCTAAACGAATGGAACGTAACAATCTAATAATAATAATAATAATAAAACCTTTTTACTATTATTAAATGTGTTTCATTCCATTTGTTTCGATTTTGGAAAATTGGAAATTCCTAAAAATCGGAAATTCCAAATATCTGAATTTTCAGGTTTTGGAATTCCGAATTTTGGAATTTCCAAATAAGGGTCCCAGCACTAAACCTTGGGGTACACCACTGATAATCTTAGACCATTCAGATTAAGAGTCATTAACCGTTTTTATTCAGTTATTTGGGGGTTTAAGCTCAGGACACAGAATGAGCCAATGTTATCATTTTCACATTTGTTCATATTGTTCTAGATAGCACTGCTACTTCCATTATATGTGTTTAATATATATATTTATTCTTATTCATCATTAATTTTCAGTAAGAAAATGTGGTATGACAGTGTTATAGATCGTCTATTTTCTTACATTTTTTTCAGGACTGTCTCAATCTGCAAGATTTGTTCATATTGTGCCGGGTTGCCAACATTACCATTTGCAAGAGCTTCCATCTCCAGTAACATGGCAGTCCTTAATTGAATAAGGAAGTTAGCGGGGGGGGGGGGGCAGTTCCCTCTAGTTTTTGATTACTACGAGCCTATATAATTCAGTTACCATTGTTCACTGCTACCTCTGTTGCCCCACTGACGATGTCTGTTAGGACGAAATGTGTAGGACAGAGTTTCAGTGGCAACCTCATCTCGCCCGACTGGGTACAGGACGCTTTAGGTACTTGATGCTAGTTTTACTCCTTTTATGTGCAAGTAGATTACCTTTATAAAAAAATATGGTTTTTGGATACTGCACAATGAGCATTCCTCTTTCTCTCTGCATGCGATTGTTTTTATCCCACTTGTGGCTGTGAGTGTATTGACCTGCTTTTGTTGTCTGATGGCAATCTGAGAAGCAACCAAGGGGACTGTGTACAGCTGCCAGGTATGCTTAGTGAACTTGAGCCAGAGCGGAGCTGCATTATATCTGTCCATCCATCCAAGAGTTTCTCACTAAAGCGCAGCCAGACCTTTTAAGGAGGTCTTTATACAGTGCCTTCAAAAGGTATTCATATCCCTTGAAATTTTACACATTGTCATGTTTCAACCAAAAACGCTAATGTATTGTATTGGGATTTTATGTGATAGACCAACAACATAATTGTGTGGACAAAAAATGATAAATGGTTTTCATATTTGTTTTACTAATTAATATCTGAAAAGTGTGGTGTGCATTTGTTTTCAACCCCCTTTACTCTGATATCCCTAACTAAAATCTATTGGAACCAAATGCCTTTAGAAGTCACCTAATTAGTAAATAAATAGAGTCCACCTGTGTGCAATTTAATCTCAGTATAAATACAGCTGTTCTGTGAAGCCCTCAGGGGTTTGTTAGGCCGCGTACACACAATCAAACATGTCCGCTGAAACTGGTCCGCAGACCAGTTTCAGCAGACATATCCGATCGTGTGTACGGCCTAGCGGACAGGTTTCCAGCGGACAAAAGTTTTAAAACATGCTTTAAAACTTGTCCGCTGGAAACCTGTCCGTCTGACTTGTCCGCTGGTTAGTACGCCTAATAAGCGGACCGAAATCTCCCGCATGCGTCGAATGGATTCGACGCATGCGTAGAAGCATTTTACTTCCTAGTTTGCGGACATCGCAGCGTCAACGTCACCGCCACCGCGCTGTCTGTCTGTGGGGATTTTGGTTTGATCGTGTGTACACACACACACACACACACACACACACACACATACACACACACATACACACACACATATCAGACCAAAATCTCCCAGGAGACATATCCGATGAAAACGTTTTCATCGGATATGTCTCCTGGGAGATTTTGGTCTGATATGTCTCCTCGTGTGTACGCGGCCTTAGAGAACCTTAGTGGACAAACAGCATCATGAAGTCCAAGGAACACAGCAGACAGGTCAGGGAAAAAGTTGTGGAGAAATTTAAAGCAGGATTAGGTTATAAAAAAAAAAAAATCCCAAGCTTTGAACATCTCACAGAGCACTGTTCAATACATCATCTGAAAATGGAAAGAGTATGGTAACACTGCAAACCTCCCAAGACATGGGCGTCCATCTAAACTGTCAGGCCAAGCAAGGAGCGCATTCATGAGAGAAGCAGCCAAGAGGCCCATGGTAACTCTGGAGGAGCTGCAGAGATCCACAGCTCAGGTGGAAGAATCTGTCCACAGGACAACCATTAGTCATGCACGCCACAAATCTGGCCTTTATGGAAGAGTGCCAAGAAGAAAGCCATTATTGAAAGAAAGCCAAAAGAAGTCCCATTTGCGTGAAGCCATGTGGGGGACACAACAACATATGGAAAAAGGTGCTCTGGTCAGATGAGACAGATTAAACTTTTTTGGCCTAAAAGCAAAATGTTGTGTTATGGAAAACTAACACGGCACATCACCCTGAACACACCATCCCAACTGTAAAACATAGTGGTGGCAGAATCATGGTGTATGAATACTTTTCTTCAGCAGGGACAGGGAAGATGATCAGAGTTGATGGGAAGACGAATGGAGCCAAATACAATGCAAGCTTAGAAGAAAAACGGTTAGCGTCTGCAAAAGACTTGGCACTGGGGCGGAGGTTCACCTTCCAGCATTACAACAACCCTAAACATACAGCCAGAGATGCAATGGAATGATTTAGATCAAAAGCATAACAATGTGTTAGAATGGCCCAGTCAAAGCCCAGACCTAAATCCAATTGAGAATCTGTGTCAAGACTTGAAAATTCTCCTCCAACGGAATGCTGGTTGGTAAAGCGTTCCATAGTCTGGGACCCTGGAGCGCAAATCTTCTTTCTTCTTTGGACTTGTATTTGGCTTTGGGTATCTGGAGCAGATTTTGGTTGGTGGATCGCAGAATGCGATTGGAATTGTGAGCTTTTATTTTTTTGCATTGATATTGGGGGGCCTTCCCATGGATGCACTTATGCCTCAGACAGAGTGCTTTAAAAGCAATTCTGTCTTTTACTGGCAACCAATGAAGGGATCTCGGCGAAGGGGAGATTGATTTCCACGTTTTTATGTCTTCTTTAGGAATAAAATGAATAAGTCTACGTAGTAGGCGCAGCAGATGGTGAGATCCGCTGACTACTGACCCTATTTGTGCATCCATTGTCATATAGGTGTCGAAGATGACCCTGAGACTTTTGACTTTGGCGCTTGGGGTGATGATTTTGCCCAGAATGGGCGGGGGTGTCCAAGTTGTTGCGAGTCGATTCTTACGACTGGCGTAAAACAGGAGAAGTTCTGTTTTGGAACTGTTGAGTTTAAGATAACTCTTTATCATCCAGTTTTCTATCAAAGAGAGGCATGTCTCTAGATTGAGGTGATGATCCTTTTTGTTGCAGATGCGAAAATACAGTTGTGTGTCATTTGCATAATAGTGGTAGAGTAGCTTTTGGCTACTGATGATTTCAAAGAGGGCTGAGGTAGATATTGAACGGCACCGGCGATAAGGGGGATCCTTGAGGGACTCCAGATGACCCCAGGCGTTTTTCAGAAGTGAAAGGTCCCAATTTCACCATTTGTGATCGGTTTTCCAGAAAAGAGGAGAACCAGGATAAGTCACATTCCGCAACTCTGGCTACTTCAGCTAGCCGAGTCAGTAATAGTTTGTGGTCTACTGTGTCGAAAGCTGCGCTTAGGTCCAACAGAACTAGGAGACAAGATTCTCCTTCGTCTGCGGCCTCGAGAGCGTCATCCCATATTTTGAGGTGCTTTAACTAAGGGAAGGCATAGATCCCTGTCCCTGCTTCGCAGGAACAGAACACAGGATCAATGTCTTCCATACTGAAAGAACGGGAATCTGACTTCACATCAGCAGACCGCTGTTCTGCCTGTGTACAGAACGATTGGCGGATACTGGCTGACCTGCTGATCGGCTTGGTTATCCAGAAATGCAGGATCATGTGTATACACATGGATGCACTTGACAAATAGGACGTCACAGACTGTACTTATTGTTTTAGGTTGGACTTATTATCATTTATGATAGTCACCACTGCATGTATACTTCATGGTCTGTTTTGATCACATGATTTGTCCCAGGTGTAGTGCATACTTATCACATATCACCTGTCTGAAGCGCTAATCATTATTATTTACTTTAATTAGGCATATTAGGTGGTCGCCTAAGGCCTCACACTTATAGGAGCCTCGCGGCCGCCTAATTTGCCTCTGCTCAATCACTGTGCAATAGATCCGTGCAACTTTCTGCAGCCATTTTTATTTGCTTGAATTTTTTTAGGGCATGGTGGGGCCCCCGTGTCTAAGTTTTGCTTAAGGCCTCACAAAGCCTAGAGCCGCCTCTGCCTTTAACAATAGCTGTCCTGTCACTCCTTTCCAGATGCTTAGACTGGCATCTGATCCCATGATTTTCCTAGAGAACAGATAGAAAGAAGTTCCAGCTAATAGCAATGAAGAGTGGAGCCACCACACTAGAGGCCTTTACTTGCTCACCCACTTTTATCTGCCTGACGAGCAATGGAGAGGATCTGTCCCATCTGAATAAACTCCCATTAAACAATCCATGTGTGATGTTGAGCATAGAGAACCACTTTCAATGAGGAGACCATGAGGCCTAGAACGTGCTTGGAGTGCAAATTGATGCCCCAGTGTTGGAGGGCAAAAGCCAAAACATGGACAAAAAAAAATTGTTTTTCTGGTGAAAGAAACACATTTGCCTGACCTGTATCTAGGACAAATTGGGACATAAAAGTATGCATCCTTGATGTTGATGGATGCTAGCAAGCCCCCCGCTGCAATGACTTTACAGAACCGATGGACTGCATTTTGAATTTTTGAAGCAGATCAATATTGCCTGCAAAAACATGTAGCATCATCCATACCCCATCATTGGCCTACCTACTTTGATGTATCTCTAAATAGTAAAGTTGCCATTTTGATTTTTCAGACCATGACAAAAGTTGTTGCACCTAGAGATAATGGTAATGGCGGGTTCAGAGAGATGTGAGTGGTTCAGACCATGACAAATGTGTTGAGCACTTAGAGATAATGGCGGGTTCAGAGAGATTTGATTGGTATTAATTTTTTTTCCTGGATGTAAACTGACCATGGCAAGTGTGAAAACAGATGCTTCTGTGGTGACGAAACAAGCGTCAGGAGGTTGACGCGCTGACGTCGTCACAGGTGGACGGGCGCCTGCATGCCGGCCGGCTTTTCTATTTATGGACACCCTTTTAATATGGATGCTGTTTTTATTTCTCCTAACTGTAAGTGCACACTTTTGTTTGAATAAATATTTGTGCATTACTGTGTTACACTATTGAGTGTTTTTGCATTTTTGGATACACTGTTAAAAGAAAAAAAAAAAAAAAAACTCTCCAGTGTTGAAGTGCATCCAGTCTCCATAAATCCCACCTGATTGATGTAGTGTGGCGGACACCTACAATATCATCCTACAGGCTGGTTTTCAGCTTGCCTCTGGTAAGCATGAATTCTATGTGGTGGTGGATTACAAATGTCTCTGTGGTGACCAATTAGGATATTTTTCCTGTTGACACCCCCAAGTGTGTGACCCATTTTATCTCTGGATCACATCTTTTCGTTTAGAGACTATTTCATATATGTTTCAGTATTTTTTACTGATATTGATTTGGTGTAAGGATCACGTCATTGTTGATAAATTTTTTTCACTAGAATTGCATTCTACTTTTCTATGCCAACTAACTTTGTGATAATTACCAAGCACCAGCTATTTACAAATACAGAAACTATAGGGAACCAGTTCCCTAAATGTGAAAATAGGGATGTCATACAATGACCATAGAGTGCAGGTCCAGACACAGGAAAAAAAAAAAAACACCACACAAAAAATAATCATAGGTTTTTCTTTTTTTTTTACTATACTGTAGTCAAGTCGCATAAAAACTGTTTTTTGCATAAAAACAGTTTTTTTCTTTTAAATAATTTAATCTACCAGTGTGCTGTAGCCTCTGTTAAAATTCACTTTGCCAGCAGAAGGATGCTGGAAATCTGCACTGATACTCACACAGAGCAGCGATCCAGCTCTCCATTGGTCTGATGCTCCCCTTGCACGTGGTCCAATTACAGAGCTCGCTGTCCCTTTTGTTAACAAAGCTGTTTAAAGCAGACTGAAAAAGCCTGTTGTATGTACTCTATACAAGCTGAAGCCCATATTTACAAGGCTTCACTGTGCTACCAGCTATTACAGTATGTAGTGAGTAACAAAAACTACAGGGACAGATTTCTGTCTGTGGTGGTTATACCTAGTCTTAAATTACTATCCAATAGTTCAAAAATCATTTCTGCTTTGTGACCCTCTGATTTCCTACATGTAACTTTGGCAGAATTTACAGAAAAAATAAATATAATACAGAGAATACGTTTTCTTACCAGCTGTACTGATAGTATCTGCCTACAATTAGATGCAGAATGTCTCATCACTGCCAATACTGACCTGTATGTTAATGAAGACAAAAATTAATTAAAAAATTAAACAGACTAACTTAAGACATAAATCTGTTATTAATGACATACTGTAGCATCCTGTTAAACCACTGAATACAAATTAAAGTGGCATTAAAAAAAGAAAAAGAAAAGTGCGCATGTGCAGCTCTGGCTCAGACCACATTTAGGGCACCCACTGTGTGGCCGGGTGATGAGAGTCCCTTGCGCATGCACAGGAGTGGCGCCATTGCAGCTTAGCCATGCACACAGAACCTGGATGGAAGACGGGGATAAGATAGCACTCATGGGATCGATCACAGTGCAGCAATGGAGGGCACATTATGACAGACAAGTCTGCTATGTGTGATTTTGCAGTACATTATGATTTAAACCTGCAAGGGTGGGGGCATTTTTTGTGACTTTACTACTGCTTTAAGTTAAACATTACTATTGGAAAACTATTGGTAGGAATAAGGGATCATTACCAAGAATTTGTTGACGAAAATAGTATAATTCGTAATAATCAACATGAATTTAGGCTTGGTTCAGATTAGCGCGGGCCATGCGTCCCCAGTGTTTGCTCATGCACGGCAGCCCATTCATTTGAATAGGCTGATGTGCCTCGTAAAACGCACAATAAAAGGTGCATGCATCTTTTTAAAAATGTGGCTGCAGGGAAAAAAAAGACCATGCTGTTGCCTTGCAGATCCCACACCCGCGATTGTGCTGCGGGCTGAAATGCTTGGGGGTGCCATCCAGAATGAATGGCAGGCACGTGCATCTCGCAAAAGATCAGTGCGATTCGGCTGCAGGGGATCGATGTGATTCTTGCACCCACAATCAGAATGCACAGTCCACACTAGTGTGAACCAAGCCTTATGAAGGAATGTTCTTGCCAGACTAACCTTTTAACATTCTATGAGAAGGTAAGCTGTAATTTTGGATAGAGGAAGGCCTGTGGATGTAGTGTAATTAAGGACTTTTGGCACTGATACTGTATGTACCTGGATAGAAAACTGGTTACAGGAGTGTGTTTAGAGAGTGGTGATTAACCATTTACAGTCTGTAACGGTTACCACCGCTTACAACCTTCCATCCAACCACGACAAGCTTATCCGACACACCAACAACCAGGCAGACATGATCCATTCCATTTCCCAGAATAAACGAGACTGCGCTCCGTTCTCTAGTTTCCAAAATGTATGAATAACTTTATTGGTTCTTAGCTTGCTTATATCCAGTACAACATAATGCAGTTAATCACAGGACAATGTAATCTCCACCCCCCTTCACACCATGGGGGGCTTCAATCACACTCTAAAAGGCATTCAGGTAAGCTAACCATGTAGACCGGTCGGCCCCGCATCTTCAATAGTGTTCAATTAACCTTTAATAATAACACAGACATCTACTTGAATAAGTTATCTATACAGCTTCGTCACACAATGGCAGTGAGAGTGGGTGTCTTTACATTGAATAGCCAACACCTTAGGATATTTCAATAGCCTATTATACAAAAGGTATGACTCACTGGCTGACCTAGTCATGTCATCATGACTCCTTGTGATATCTCAGTCCTGCAATATGAAGTATTATTAATGTCCCATCTCATGTAATATGAATTATGATTCACTATTAGCCACCCTATACCCAAAAGGGCACAGGGTGGATTTCGACCCAAGAGTTTTTGGTGCTGCTGGCACAAGAGTATCTCTCATCCTTCCAACGTCTCTGGGTGTCACGGGCCATTTTGTTACACAGACCACCCCCATCATTATACGGCACTACTTTGAAGAGGAATACCGTTGTTATGGTAGCAGCTAGCTACCATGAGGCCGGTATCCTCTTCAAGAGCGGGTGGTCTGCTTCAAGATAAAGTGTTTCTCTGCGGCACATTCTACACGAGATCCCTTTTATCAGCAGCGGGAGAGGGGCCCACCTTCTTTGAAGCTGACAGCGCGCAGAGCCAATCACAGGCACTGTGATATTTCCCAGATCTCTGCATCTGCAGATGCAGAGATCTGGAAATGTCACAGTACCTATGATTGGCTTTGCATGCCGTCAGCTTCATAGCGGCTCTGGCAAATAGACTTGTGAACACGCTCCGCTACAGATCCTAACAATGAGAGCGGCGCTCAGGGATTTGTCCTGCTGAAGATGTTTCCAAAAAAATAAATAAAAATAAAATAAACACACGGATATACTTGGGGGGGTCACATTAGAATGTATATGTAACTACATGCCCGGCTACAGCCCTGCTCATCCTAACAATGAAAGCAGCGCTCGGCACGCAGAGGCAGAGATTGGGGAAAATTTCACAGTGCCTGTGATTGTCATAAACACCCAAGCTCCTAATGTTACAAAATGAAAAGTATGCCGTTTGCAATAAACTTTGCATAAAATATTTCATTTGCATTTCATTTTAATGGTTCAAAGAAAGTCAAGTAAAATGGTCGGTCCTCACGCATGTCCACTTCATGAAATCTGGCCCTCTTTGAAAAAAGTTTGACACCCCTGCCATATACAGTAGTGGGTTAGTAGATAAGCAGACATAATCAAAATTGCCCCATATGGCTCTCCATCTCGCTTGAAGTAAAAATATAGTATATCTTCAGGGAGCATGTACACGTTGTATTTTAGTGGTGATTGCAGAGATATCTTTCTACTTTTTTTCTACTATATATATATATTATTTATATATTTTTTTAATAATTGTTTTAAACTGTTTAATTACAATTCCCCCAGATAAGCTTCAAGTGGCTAAATGTGCCTCTTTACATGGGGTCACCCATTCTGGTCACTGTAGTCTCTGCTGCAGTTTACGTGCCAGCCTAGAAGAGCCACTTAGTGTTGTGCCAGTCAGCCACACCTTCAGCAGATACCATTTGAAATAGTGCCTTACTATGAGCCTGTGTGAGTTACTGCTGCATATCTCCGCCAGGTCAAGTAACCTTGTATGCCTTAGGATTTAAACTGTGACATTATTGCCTGTGCCTCAATAATGGTGCTATGTAGAAGCAGAGTATTAGCTACTGCATGGGTTACTGCAAAGATTATCACAAATGTTACTACCATTGTCACTAAAAGGGTGCCTGTAACTTCTTGCAGTACTACTTTTCAAATACAAGAACTTAACCGATGTTAGTCCGTGCTTTCCAATGACTGGGTAATTCCACTTCAGGCCCTGCCCATAAGCGAACAGTACTTCACTGCACCAACCCATACTATCCTACCTTTCTCCACTGCACTGAGGCGCTTAATCATATTCATTCCAAATCGGCACATTTTTGCTAGTCCAAATGAAAAATACATTGTACATGCCTGTACAAATTGGGATTAGCCGTCTATAAATCTGAATAGAATTTCCCAGTCTGATAGGATAAAAAGTGTCGGCTTGGTTTTTATATACCATTGTGATCACTTTTATATTTTTGTATGTTGGCTTTTTTTAATAAAATCCAATTATAATTTTTTGACCTGCACTATTGGAAGTCTTTTAATTTTTTATTTCATTTCTTCCATTTGCTGCACATTTGAGCTGTGTTGGGGCCCTCACTTGGCCATCTTCACCCCTGGGGGCCATCAATATTCAGTTTTTACCGAGTACAGTCTGGAGCATCATTGAGCTGTTTGGTTCTGGGAGTCTTCTGGAATGTCCCTGGCAGACGCTGTATCGGTCTTGTACAACTTGGTCCAGTGTCCCCTTCTCCGGCTATTCCCATTGGGATCTGTACAAAGAACTTTGAGTTCCATCAGATCTTTGGGATATCGTGCTGACCCAGCCATGGGAACCCCTAAGCCTGATAGATCTGCTGTCACTGACAGTTATGTCCAACACTTCTGGTAAAACTGTTTATAACACTTCACTTTTATTCAGAAGACATACTCCTAATGACGTCTGACAGCCTTGATAATATCTTTGTCATTTGATCCTTCAGTCATCTATGATGGACATTGCCATTTCTCTTAGTTTTCGGTTCATGGACTTAGTTTTCTATTTACGTTTGTGGTGGTTTCACAGTTTACCATACCCTTTTGGGTTCATATATATATTTTTTGTGATTTTACATTTCACCGTTTTATTTAGCGCTGCATACTAACTCTCACTTGCTTTCGAATTTTGTCACTTCTTTGTGCAGCAGCTTTTTCTTCTCACTGCAATTATTCACGTTATCCACTGTCTATAAATCTGAGGCCGCGTACACACGGGGAGACATGTTCGCTGAAACATGTTTGACGGACCGTTTCCAGTGGACATGTCTCCTCGGATTTTGGTCCGATGGCGTGTACACACCATCGGACGAAAATCCCCTCGGACTGAGGACGCGCTGACGTGGCGGTGACGTTTATGCAGCCACGTCACCACTCCAGGAAGTAAAATACTTCCACGCATGCGTCAAATCCATTTGACGCATGCAGGAGATTTATGTCTGCTGGTTAGGCGTACTAACCAGCGCACATGTCCGACGGACAGGTTTCCAGCGGACAAATTTCAAAGCATGCTTTGAAATTTGTCAGCTGGAAAAACCTGTCTGCTAGGTCGTACACGCGATCGGATATCTCCGCTGAAACTGGTCGGTGAATTTTTGACTTTCCTGTAAAATCCCGGGTATCCGGGAAGGATACCCGATTTTAGACATACTCATGAGTTATATGCAGCTATATTCAATTGATTTAACACAGTGGCAAAAAAATTAAACAACAGCACCTTAAAAAAAAAAAAAGTATCCATACACTTTCAAATTTTCCACATTTTGTCAAGCGAGGGTCACTTAAGCAACTTAGTAACTAGTTGCGGGCCACAATGAGCAGAGTGGGCAGATGACAGGTCTATGTCCACTCTGCATATGTAAAACAGACACGGCCCACTCTACTCTATATGCCCTCAGATACGATCAGATGAAAGGGGATGGATCCACTTCTGTTTTTTTAGCAGATCCGATTGGAGACAGGCGGGTGTAAACAGACACAAGTCTGTTTACATCTGCCACTCCACAGAGGTGAAAAGAGGGTCTGATTGCGTTGGACCAATCGTGGGCCTAAGGCTGCTTTTAAACAGACTGTCTGCAGTCTGTCCACACCGCGGGTGTAACAGTGCACCTGTGGCTTTCCTGCAGGTTAGCTGCACTTTGCCATAGAATTCTATTATATCCTGCAGGTGTGGTGTACTTTCTGAAAGTGCACCAAACCCGCAGGTAAAACCAGAAGTCTATGGCTCAGTACAGATAACCTGCAGGTGCACTGCGCTACACCTGCAGATCAGTTTGAAAACAGCATAGTAACCACTGCAAAAACAGATAGTGGCACATAATTATGAAGTGGAAGGAAAATTATAAATGGTTTTAAAAATTGTTTACAAATAAATATCTGAAAAGTTTGGTGTGCATTTGTATTCAGCCCCCCTGAGTCAATACTTTGTAGAACCACCTTTTCCTGCAATAACAGCTGCAAGTCTTTTCGGGTATGTCTACCAGCTTTGCATATCTAGGGACTGATAATTTTGGCCATTCTTCTTTGCAAACTAGCTTAACCTCCGTCAGATTGGATGGAGGGCATCTGAACAGCAATTTTCAAGTCTTGTTTACAGATTCTCAATTGGATTTAGGCCTGGGCCATTCTAACACATGAATATGCTTTGCTCTAAACCATTCCATTGTAGCGCTGGCTGTATGTTTAGGGTCGTTATCCTGCTGGAAGGTGAAACTTCGCTCCAGTCTCAAGTCTTTTGCAGACTCCAACAGCTTTTCTTCTATGAATGCCCTGCATTTGGCTCGATCCATCTTCCCATCAACTCTGATTAGTTACTGTCCCTGCTGAAGAAAATCATCTTCAAAACATGATGCTGCCACCACCATGTTTCACGGTGGGGATGGTATGTTCAGGGTGATGTGCTGTGTTAGTTTTCCGCCACACAGAGTTTTTTGCTTTTAGACCAGATCACCTTCTTCCATGTTTTCTGTGTTCCCCACAAGGCTTCTTGCAAACTTCAAACAGGACTTCTAATGGCTTTCTTTCAACAATGGCTTTCTTCTTGCCACTCTTCCATAAAGGCCAGATTTGTGGAGTGCACGACTAATAGTTGTCCTGTGGACATATTCTACTACCTAAACTGTGGATCTCTGCAGCTCCTCCATAGTTACCATGGGCCTCTTGGCTGCTTCTCTGATTAATGCTATCCTTGCCCGGCCTGTCAGTTTAGGTGGACGGCCATGTGTTGGTAGGTGTGCAGTTGTGCTTTCCATTTTTGGATGATGTATTGAGAAGTTCAAAGCTTGGGATATTTTTTTTATAACCTAACCCTGCTTTAAACTTCTCCACAACTTTTTTCCTGACCTGTCTGGTGTGTTCCTTGGCCTTCATGATGCCGTTCGTTCACTAAGGTTCTCTAATTCACTAATAATCTTCTGAGGGCTTCACAGAACAGCTGTATTTATATGGAGATTAGATTACAGTATAAAGGTAATTGGGTTCCACTACATTTTAGTTGGGGGTATCAGAGTAAAGGGGCTGAATACAAATGCATGCCACGCTTTTTTAAATATTTATTTATTTGTAATTCATTTTGAAAACCATTTATCATTTTCCTTCCACTTCACAATGTGGGAAATTTCAAGAGGCACTCTCATATATATATATATTATATATATATATATATATATATATGCCTATTACACATATATAGGAACAGTTTGAGATTGGCACTGTTCCAAGTATAATAATAATAATAAATAATAATAATAAAAAGGTTACACACGCAAAGTGCATGTACCTGGTAATGAAGCATCACCTATAAATAAATGTCCCAGATTCCCAAGAACAACTAGCTCTAGTAAAATAAGAAAATGGAAGACAATTTAACATTTGATCAAACAGCATTGCTTATTATGGCAAATTTACAAAGGTGGGGTATATGAAATGCTTGTTTTCTTGTTGTGAGCCCTTAAAGCATTGGGGAACCCCAAACAATCAAGAGAAAAACAAAAATCATACTGGACAAAAAACTAAATAAGCTTTTTACTTTATATATATATAAAATTCACTTACGAACGCTGCATGGGGTCCGTGTGTAAAGTAGTCCGCAAAGCATTATAAGTCTGCATCCTAAACAGAGAAAGTACTGATATATTATCATCATGCATGTGACAATAATGCTATTTTCAGTGGACAAAAAAAACAACCCAGTCCCAGGTAGCCTTTGAGAAACATTCCAAGAAACCAGTGAATTACCCTATGAAGCCCTCCAAGGCAAACCAATTGTTGAATTGCTACGCCCGGAACGGCAGCTAACCCAACATCTCTTTACTGCAACTAAATTTACTATTGCGATTACATGGAAAACTCCCATTTTCAGGTTTGAGGCGGTCAAAAAACGCCTGAATGATGTCATGGTTAATGAGAAGTTGATGGCTGTCCTCTGACACGCACGACAAGTTTCTCAAAGTTTGGCAACCATGAATTACATACTCTCAGCCTTCCTGGTTTGATACTGCGTTACTCTCGATGTATAGCTCCCCTGGCACATACCCCATGGACTCTTTTCTTCTCCCCTTTTCTGCTCCCTTCTACTCTTTCCACCCTTTCTCTCGAGGTTGCTTATTTTCTCTTTTACCACTACGCATTATGCACTCATTCCACAGGTTAACATGACACCAGGTACCAGGGCTGTCTTAATTAGAGGGCACACCTGGGGCACTGCCCAGGGGCCCAAGCTGCATGGGGGGGCCCTGTACTTTTCCCAAAGCAGCTGGCCCTTGAGCCCACGCTGCCCCGTAATTGGGGGCCCCATGATGGCCCTGAGAGTGATAGATACACAGGGAAAGCAGTCTGCCTCCTACCTACTTGGTGTCTGTTTACCTACACTGTCATTATTGTAGAGGCCCCAGAGCATTACTTTGCCCAGGGGCCCATGATGCTATTAAGACAGCCCTGCCACGTACTACCCTGGTTGGTATGGTTATACTTCAATTGCTATGCTTACTACAGTGTGGAAAATAAGTATTTGAACACCCTGCTATTTTGTAAGTTCTCCCACTTGGAAATCATGGAGGGGTCTGAAATTGTCATCGTAGGTGCATGTCCACTGTGAGAGACATAATCAAAAAAAAAAATTCCAGAAATCACAATGTATGATTTTTTTAACTATTTATTTGTATGATACAGCTGCAAAGAAGTATTTGAACACCTGAGAAAATCAATGTTAATATTTGGTACAGTTAAACAATTGAAATAACCTCAAAGGATTGGGATTGTATAGGCAACAAATAATAATTCCAAAATTGAAAAAAAGATAAATTTATTACAAAAATATATAAATATTACAGTACAAATTGAATAAAAGAAATACTATTGAACATGTATAGTTTATATAATGTAAATACTGTCCGTCATGAACTGCCATCATCAGATGTTTTTATGGCAGATTGGAGCGGGTAACCGACGCGTTTCGAATGAAAGAAAACATTCTTCATCAGGGTATGTAATAGTATCACATCTATAACAGATCAAAATATCAATATTAAACATAATACAAAAAACCTCACCATCCCACATGAAATTGTGTATAGTGAAACTCACTTTTGTCTAAAAAAGACCCTCAAAAATAACTCTGAAATAACAATTAAAGCGTCCGATAAAGGCGGAAACATTGTTATAATGAATAATTGTGATTATGAAAAGATGTTATCGAAAGATCACCCCGGCCACTGTGGATAGATTCAATAGTGAGTTCTATCAACTTGTGGATAATTTCTACAGCAATGGCACCATCATCAAGGATGTTTGGGACTTTATTAGAACCAAACATCCACGACAAGCGACAATGTATGCATTGCCCAAGGTGCATAAAAATCTCCAGGATCCACCTGGAAGACCGATCATATCGGGCAATGGATCCATTTCGGAAGGGGTAAGTCAAGTTATTGACCAGTACCTCAGACCCCATGTTCTTGACCTGCCCTCATACTCCAGGGATACGATTCATCTCCTCCAAATGTTGGAGGATATGACCATTCCCCCTGATGCGATACTTGTAACCATCGATGTGGAATCTCTGTATAACAGTATTCCACACACCCTGGGAATAGAGGCCATTGGTCGTGTATTAAAACAAAGACCAACAACAGATTGGAAGTTCAATGGATTCATTTTAACCATGCTGGACTTCATTCTTGAACATAATACCTTCCTCTTCCAAGGCTCCCACTTCCTCCAGGTACAGGGTGTGGCAATGGGGACGTGCTGCGCACCCTCATACGCCAACCTGTACCTGGGGGAGTGGGAGCGGGGGTTTCTGTTGGGGGAGAATGCATCTATGTGCGCTGCCAACATTCTTGTATGGCAGCGCTACATAGATGACATTTTCATTGTATGGGATGGCCCAGAAGGCGATCTCATTGAACTATTGAGGTTAATGAATATTAATCATTTCAACTTGTTTTTTACCATGTCATTTGACGATAAAGAAATCAGCTTTTTGGATATCAAAATAAAAAAAGATGTGGACGGGAAAATAAGTACCACCTTATATAGAAAAGAGACGGCTGGCAACACCCTGCTTCATGCATGGAGTTCTCATCCCGAATCCCTAAAACAGTCTATCCCCTTTAGCCAATATCTTCGTCTGAGAAGAAATTGTTCAACAGACGAAGATTTCCAAAAAGAAAGTGATGCTCTAACAATTCGTCTCCTTGCAAGAGGATACACCAAGACCAGCCTCAAAAAAGCCTTCAATAGGGTAAGAGTTACCAACAGACGAACCCTGATTTTTAAACCCAAATCTAAAACAAAGAAGGGTGAAGGACAAGAAACCAGGATTATTATTGGTTATTCTAATGAACATCCCAAAATAAGACAAATTATTTCAAAATTTTGGTCCATCTTAACGGACGATCCAATCTTAAAAAAACTGATTACAGATAAACCTCAGATTACCTTTAAGAGGGCAGGTTCAATTGGTACCATGCTAGTTCAGAGTGAGTATAGGGGCAATGGTAGGAAGGATCCCTGTACAACACATGGTACCTACCCTTGTGGGTCCTGTGCCCAATGTCCCATAATAGGTAGAAGAACCACACTGACACTGCCAAATGGGGATACCTTCTCCCTGAAACACTTTGCTAATTGCAAAACTCGGGGGGTGGTATACCTCATGCAGTGTCAGTGTGGTTCTTTTTATGTAGGAAAAACAAAACAAGAATTCCACAAGCGAGTTGACAAACATATGCACTCCATGCATATTTGCAATTTATATCTTCCACTTGGCAGACACATAGCTAAATGCCATGAATACCATATGCCAATTGTCAATTTCACTGTACTAGATCGTATCCACATTCCATTAAGAGGGGGGGATTGGAACAAGGTCCTACTCCAGCGTGAAATGCGCTGGATTAGGTACCTAAGGGCCACAACCCCCCTGGGCTTAATGAGAGCGAAAGCTTTAGACCTTTCTTAGAGGGATTTAGCTCGGGGAAAACGGACTAATTAATGTATAATTTTTTTTTTTTTTCCCTTTTCCTCAAACCTTACTCTCAATCCGAGGAGTTCAATCTTGTGATCGTCTCCTAGCCTTCTCTCCTCCTTGGATGAATGTCCTGTTGATTCAATACCTGGTATTGACCATTGGGATAGTTTTTCATCCCTTATTATTACATCCTTCTCCTCGTTATACCCCAGGGGTTTCAGAGTGTCGGGAAAATCCTCCCTTGGGACTAGAAATATAAATATGGGAGACGCATAGATAGGGTTTTTTTCTTTTTTCTTGTTTACTTTTTCTATTAGGATGCTTTGTTGTACACAACATTTCATTTGATTATTTGATTTTTTTTGTTAATGGTTTGTACGTTTTTGCAGATTGATTTCTGCGACAGTGCACATCATAATGTATTATTCATTGTTATATGTACGTACATATGTACAGAATTATTTATGAATCTGTGCTGATTAATTTTGTGGGCTATGCTACCCGCGATGTATCAGATGGGGTACTGTCCTCCTCACTCATGCACTATCTCTTCAATTCCCTCCCCCCCATCCGCTCCCGGGGGAGATCTTTGGGCTGCAAATTTGCCCGATAGTTCATATACCCAATGGGATGTCTATGATATCCCAGGGTAATATCCCGGCAGCGGTGGTATTTTTCTTCCTTTTTTTCTTTAAGCCTTCTCAATTGTCCCCCTATCACCATCAGGTGGCACTGTTGTAGAGGCCTAATATATTAGTCTTTGGAGCGTTAGTTTTTTCCATCTTTTCAGCTCCCAACATTATCCCGTTCCCTAGCTGGGGTATTCCATCCACCTGGCCCATCATGGCCCCCCTCCTTTTCTTCCCCCCTCGTAGGTTCCGGTCCCACATTTGGCCCGGGCTTTTTGCCAGGTCTCTGGTGCGACCGGAGCCCTTTGGCAAAATGGCCGCGGCGCTACTTCCGGTTATGACGTCCTCGACCTTGTATTGCTGAAGCCCTTCAGCAAGATGGCCGCGGCGGAGTTTCCGGTTCCGAGGATGACGTCAGCGGGCCATTAGCCAATAGTGGTGGAAGATTCGCGTCGCGGCTTTATGACACGGCGAGCTGACGTCCGCACAGGACGTATACACCTGTCTTTCTACACACAGGTATGAGTTAGAGATGGGAGTGGCCCATCATCCAGGAACGTGGACAGGTGAGTATAAAAGGAAGGCCAGGGGGGACGTTTGGTGTCATTCCCTCTCCACTCTGTGGAGATTGAGGAGGCAAATCTCTATTGCTGCAATGGATGGACCTGTGGCTGAATAGGGACCACTTCAACAGGCCTTGCACCTATCTGGGGAGAACTTTGATCCTCTGTCTCGGTGGTAAGTATGGATTGGGGGATAAAAAACACTTTTTTGCTCCCTTTTCATATGTTTATACCACCCTTACATGATAATCATTGTGTGTATTTTCTTCTCCTCTCTTGCTTGGTTCTTTTTGTTTTCTTGTTCTTTGCCCTCCTCTCTATCCTTTTTCTCCTTTTGTAGTGGTGGTGAGGACTTCTTAAACACCAATCTTTGAACCTATTGATTTAGTCCACCCCATGGGTGGCAGGGATGAGGAGATATATTTCTGTGCATTATATACAGTGTGGAGGCACCCGCATCTGATGACGCCGTGAAGTGCATGACCTTTCAAGCCCAGATTTTTTAGACAAAAGTGAGTTTCACTATACACAATTTCATGTGGGATGGTGAGGTTTTTTGTATTATGTTTAATATTGATATTTTGATCTGTTATAGATGTGATACTATTACATACCCTGATGAAGAATGTTTTCTTTCATTCGAAACGTGTCGGTTACCCGCTCCAATCTGCCATAAAAACATCTGATGATGGCAGTTCATGACGGACAGTATTTACGTTATATAAACTATACATGTTCAATAGTATTTCTTTTATTCAATTTGTACTGTAATATTTATATATTTTTGTAATAAATTTGTATCTTTTTTTCAATTTTGGAATTATTATTTGTTGCCTATACAATCCCAATCCTTTGAGGTTATTTCAATTGTTTAACACATCAAAGGGATGATGGCAACTACATGCCACCTTACATGAGTTGAATTATTTTCCAATATTCGGTACAGTAGCCTTTGTTTGCAATTACAGAGGTCAAACGTTTCTTGTAGTTTTTCACCAGGTTTGCACACACTGGAGGAGGGATTTTGGCCCACTCCTCCACACAGATCTTCTCTAGATCAGTCAGGTTTCTGGGCTGTCGCTGAGAAACACGGAGTTTTAGCTCCCTCCAAAGATTCTCTATTGGGTTTAGGTCTGGAGACTGGCTAGGCCACACCAGAACCTTGATATGCTTCTTACAGAGCCACTCCTTGGTTATCCTGGCTGTGTGCTTCGGGTCATTGTCATGTTGGAAGACCCAGCCTCGACCCATCTTCAAAGCTCTAACTGAGGGAAGGAGGTTGTTGCCCAAAATCTCGCAATACATGGCCCCGGTCATCCTCTCCTTAATACAGTGCAGTCGCCCTGCCCCATGTGCAGAAAAACACCCCCAAAGCATGATGCTACCACCCCCATGCTTCACAGTAGGGATGGTGTTCTTGGGATGGTACTCATCATTCTTCTTCCTCCAAACACGGTTAGTGGAATTATGACCAAAAAGTTCTATTTTGGTCTCATCTGACCACATGACTTTTTGGATCATCCAAATGGTCATTGGCAAACTTAAGACGAGCCTTGACATGTGCTGGTTTAAGCAGGGGAACCTTCCGTGCCATGCATGATTTCAAACCATGACGTCTTAGTGTATTACCAACAGTAACCTTGGAAACGGTGGTCCCAGCTCTTTTCAGGTCATTGGCCAGCTCCTCCTGTGTAGTCCTGGGCTGATTTCTCACCTTTCTTAGGATCATTGAGACCCCACGAGGCGAGATTTTGCATGGAGCCCCAGTCCGAGGGAGATTGACAGTCATGTTTAGCTTCTTCCATTTTCTAATGATTGCTCCAACAGTGGACCTTTTTTCACCAAGCTGCTTCGCAATTTCCCCATAGCCCTTTCCAGCCTTGTGAAAGTGTATAATTTTGTCTCTAGTGTCTTTGGACAGCTCTTTGGTCTTGGCCATGTTAGTAGTTGGATTCTTACTGATTGTATGGGGTGGACAGGTGTCTTTATGCAGCTAATGACCTCAAACAGGTGCATCTAATTTAGGATAATAAATAGAGTGGAGGTGGACATTTTAAAGGCAGACTAACAGGTCTTTGAGGGTCAGAATTCTAGCTGATAGACAGGTGTTCAAATACTTCTTTGCAGCTGTATCATACAAATAAATAGTTAAAAATTCATAAATTTTGATTTCTGGAATTTTTTTTTTTGATTATGTCTCTCACAGTGAACATGCACCTACGATGACAATTTCAGACCCCTCCATGATTTCCAAGTGGGAGAACTTGCAAAATAGCAGGGTGTTCAAATACTTATTTTCCGCACTGTATATTGCCTTTAGTTCAACTTTATACATAGCATTCACCCTAATAAGGAGATGTTTAATGATCTTTTATTTGGAACGGTTAAGTGTGTTAACCGGACATTGCAAATGCTATGACCTCTAGATCACCTTGGAAAGCTATTTCTGAACTTCTATTTAGCTATTTGGTTCCGAGGAACTTCGCATTCGAGCTCTGCGTGATGTTACTGCTCCTGTCTGCTATATATTGGTAGAGGTTTTTGGTTATGCTTTGGTATGTCTACCATATATTGTAACCATCTTTATAAACCTGAAATGTTGGTTTGTATACTGTAACGATCAGGGGTTATCACCGTTTACGATCTTCCATTCCACCAACCCAAGACATCTTATCCGACACTCCAACAATCCAGCAGACACGACCCAGTCCATTCCCCAGAAGAAACGAGACAAGCTCTGTTCTCTGGTTCCAAACGAATTAATCCTTTAATGGTAACTCAGCCTTGTTATATACAGTTAGAAAACCAAATATGGACAATGACTCAAGTCCACCCACAACATGACACAAGGAGCTTCAATACACATTCTTTTAGATAATGACATTCACATAATCCACATCTATCATCAATAGAATTCACACCAAACATATTAGCATCACACAATGCATTCCCAACGAGTCCCCCTCAATCCACATCTTAGATAGACGTTCTGACTCTGCGATAAGCTATTCACCTGCTACATAATGCACATTCCTTTGTAGACATAATTGACATGCTAATCCACTATACCTGAGAAGTCAGATATCTGACCTTTCAGACTGCCAACACATATCTATCATCAATAGAACTTTCACACAATACAGTGTCATTAGCATTCACAATGAAATATCTTAGGAGCAGACTTAATTAGCACAATAGACAACAAAATGCAATCACAGAAAGCCCCCTCACTATAGCCATGTAGTTGGAGGGGATCAACATTAATTAACATCTTTCGATTAACCTGTTGGGGTCAGAATTAACCAACTTGTAATATTTCAAGATATCCTGCAATACATGAATCATTAATGTCCCATCTCATGTAATCCGAGATATAATTTCTCAGTCATCCTATGCCCCTATGGGACATGGGATGACCCTAGGCATAAGAGTCATTGGTGAAGCTTGCACAGGAGTACCCTGCAAATTTTTTAAGTTGTGGGGACCCCTAACAGTAAAATTATTTTCGTAGCGTGGGTTGTAAGCACCCACACAGCAAGACAAGTAATTTTTGCCCCTAAACCACGGATATTTAGCGCTCCGCGAGTTCCTTCAACTTGTACTGTATTAAAACCCCTTATGGTACATTTTTGGATGTACCACTCTCTCTTTGTTCTACTTTCTTTTCCTTTTATCTCGTTCTATCCCAATTTCTTTTTTTGCCCCATCCCTCTCTCGCCATCTTTCTTGTTCTTTCTCTTATTCTTTCTCTCCCCTTTTCTTAGTTCCTCCCCCTCTATTCCTCGACCCTTCCATGTATTCTCTATTTTTATTCCTTCTCTTACTCCTTGGTGGGGGGGGGGGGCGTTCTGATCAGCCAACTTAGGTGCTCTTGATCAAGGTCATCTGCTGATCTGAGAACTGTAGTAGGAACTTTTAATGACAACTCTAATCACAAGGTAGTGTTACTCACTGTGTCTCCGTCTTCACTGTCGCTGACTTTGTGGTGTCTCGCTGCAGTGACACCTATGCCGAAATCAGGAGATAGGGTCTCCTTCAGCCTCTCCCACTTCAGATTCCTCACCAGTCAGCTGACCTCTAGTCTCTGTCCCCCAGCCATGACGTGACTGACCGTGGCCAATTGCAAAGAGGTGTGGGCTTCAGGAACAGCTGGGGGTTCAGTGACCCCTAGCAAATCGTCATTTGACCCCCAAGAGGGTCCCGACCCCCAGGTTGAGAACCACTGCTGTAGACCAATGGTTCTCAACCACTGGGCCATAGCTGTGCCATAGCCCATTATTGTCCCACAGCCTCCCTCCTGCCAGGCCCCGATTTCCTGTCTGCTCTGACAGTGAGACTTTAGCTGTTGGAACAGATGGGGGCCAGCCCGTTTTGCATTTCTCCTGGCCCCTGAAGTGGGGGTGGAAATGCGTGGGTAATTCTGGGCAGCTCTGGCTACCTCAGGCAACTGAGAGTCCTAGCAAAGTGATATATACAAGGCACCAGTTTATCCAATAGTATAAAGCAGCAGCCAGAGCTGGAGGGAGCCTTGTAGCTGTGCTCTCATTCCAAGGGGCAGCGGGAGTTTTAGGAATGAGCTTACATTTCTCTCCTGGGCTCTTGAGTATTGCTGGAGCTGCACAATGTCCTTATCCTGAAAACTTTTCTCTGTCTGCCAGGCTCAGTGCTGCCCCAGTTATCAATCTTCTGTCATGGATACCCAGTATGAAATTGCTTGTTGCAATGTTTGTATCTATTTTGAGTATGCAAAATGTCTGCTACAGGAACAATACATTAAAAATCTACAAAAATAACGGTTTTATATTTAAGGGGAAAACATTAAAATAGAATTTAAATGGTATCTGTGGGGCACAACTGAACCGAATAGGGAATGTTTAGAGTGTGAGGTCAGCAATAGGTCGATCGCAATCTACTTGATCATTGAAATTATATTGGAAGAATTTACCAGGCCATGGTCTCCCTAAGGTGGAAACCACTGCTGCAGACTATACTTACAACTGGTGTGGAACTCATTGGTCCTGGAAGTGTTACTAGCTGAGAGTGTCAACTTAAAAAAAAAAAAAAAACTTTTAAAGGTCTTCCTTAGGAAGCGGAATATACAGGGCTATAGGAATTGTTAGGCGGATAACACTATAAACCTTATTCTTATTTATGTATATAAAATGTTCATCTAACAAATTAACATTTAATACAGGGTGCAAACAACACTCAGTGTCAAAAGATGAGAGTTGATCATTTGTCAGACTGTATCTTTTTACATATAAGGATTTGCCACACTTACTCTACACTTGTACCCGATTCCCGATTTACAGCGCAGCACTACCCTTTTCTTTATACAGTGTCAAAAGATGCTTAGATTTCTTACTAGAAAGCCTAACTTGACTTCATGATTGTTGGTGGCTGCCTTAAGGTTAATGATTTATCCACGTTTCCTGAGTGTTTCACCAGTACTTGGGATGCTTTCAGACCACTTCTCAAATGCTTTTAAACAGCTTATCAAATACCACTATAGGTGATTGGTAAGTGGTGTAACAAAGCAGCATATGGACCTAGCCCATGCCACCATTAGGCCCCTTTCACACTGGGGCGGTGGGTGCGTTGGCGTTAAAGTGCCTCTATTTTTAGCGGTGCTTTACCAGCAATTCCGCTGCGCTATTTGGGCACTAGCGGGGCACTTTTAAACCCCGCTTTGCGGCCAAAAAAGGGTTAAAACCACCCGCAAAGCGCCACTACAGCAGCGGTATAGGCGCGGTGTCCATTCATTTCAATGGGCCGGAGCGTTATTGCACACCTCTCCAAGGATGCCACTAGCAGCACTTTTTTTTAGCGTACTGCCAGTGCACCGGTCCAGTGTGAAAGGCCACAAATTCAAGGGCGCTTACCAGGCGCCGTTTTTAGCGTTATAGTGCCTGCAAAGCGCCTCAGTGAGAAAGGGGTCTTATGGCTAGAAAAACAAAGTGGTGTGTCCTCTCTGTAAATCACTTATGCCTATTTTTAGCACAAATTGCAGAGACTCACTTATCCAGTTTTGGTTGGACAGAAGTAAAGTTCCAACATGGTTTCTGCATGATAATCCTTATGATAAAAGTTTTGCCTTCAGTAGCAATTTATTCTCTTCCTTTCTCTTTCCCCTGTCAGCACTGTCTGTGTTGATAGGGGAATCATGCAAGTTTCTATCCTGCAATCTGTGGATGCAGGGAAGAAATTTGCACTGTATATTACCTGCCTAACTAAAAGTGAAAGTAAATTGTGAATGTCTTGAAAGATAAGGAGAGGGGAAGGGAGACAAATGGAGGGGAGAAGAGATGGAGATAATGCAGTTCAGTGATTACAGTGTACAGCAGTCTGCAATGCACACACTTACCCACGGTCCAGGCTAGAATCTCAGGCATCATTCACACACAGCAAGGAATGCTGCTGATTTTCATATTTCCCGCCCACACATCCCCTCTCTTCACATACAGCACACCGGGATAGTGTGGGTGGGACTGAAAGGAGGAGGGGAGGAACTGTATTCCTCCCTGCTTGTATGTGAGGAGAGTGAGGGGGGAGGTGGCTGGACTCGCTGGGCTGTGAAAGAGTGTCATAGACTGTCAGTCGGCTCAGTTTGCAGTCACCACTCTTGGAATTTACAGGCTGGTTCTCCTGTCCTAAGGAAGGGAGAAATCGGTCTGTTTTTTTAGTAAATGAGATAAAGGCTTGCCCCCCCCCCCCCACAGTGCTTGTGGAGTCCTTTATGCGACTCGCTCTTCTCCAAGCCAATGAGGATGCAGGGGAAGGAGCAGATCGGACGGCTGTGGTTGTGTGAGCGCTCACATTATGCAGTGTCAGCGAGCAGAGGGAGGGGGAGAAATGCCCCGCAGAGCTGACTGGGGATGCTCTCCCTCTTGGAGAGACTGTTACTCCAGCGGCGGCTCGAGTAAAATACAAAAAATACAAAAAAAAAATTTTGTTTTTGGGGGGGGGGCACACCATAATGTTGGGGGGGGGGTCAGGGGAGGATTGAGGTGGCCAGTGTGTGGTGTCGGTGGGATGGCTCATGGGCAAGCACTGGGGAATGTTGGTGGTCAGGCTAGGGGGGGGGGGGGGGTCCCAGGCCTAAAGCTGTGTAAGGGGCCTAAACATTTCTGATGGGTGCCCTGCACACGCCACACTTTTCAGATATTTATTTGTAAAAAAGTTTGAAAACCATTTATCATTTTCCTTCCACTGCACAATTATGTGCCACTTTGTGTTGGTCTATCACATAACATCTGCCCCAAAAAATTACGTTTTTGGTTGTAACAAACAAAATGTGAACAATTGCAAGGGGTATGGATACTTTTTCGAATCACTGTACTTACAATCTGTTGGGCCAAGAGAGGAAGAAGTAGAGAGTGAATATCCCTCCTGTCCAGCAATTGTATTCTCCCGACAAACTGATTGTCACTAGTGGCTATACAGCAACCACTAGTGATAATCATAAGAGAATCTACTCATTAATGGTTAAAATCTCAGCCAGTTCTTTCTGAACCAGCTGAGATTTAAACTATCTATGGCTGGTCTTAGCTCTTAGGCAGCCCATACATTGATCACTTCTTTCATTCAAATATTAGGTTAAATGAAAAAAAAGAAATGATCCAATTCCCCCATCTACACATTATAGGTGGATGGGGGAATCCTCCCAATGTGAACCAGGGCTGGAACAACCAGAGTTGCTGTCCTGTCCCGGCTATTGACAGCGTTGGTGTGTGACTCCATGGCAGCTGCGGCAGCACATTGGAACCCAGTGCTGGTCACTTTATGGGGCTGATGTACAGCAGGGCCGGCATAATTTGTTGTTAGAGATGGGCTGGGTATGTTCAAAATTCCACATGGCAGAGCCTACCAGGAAGCCAACACTGCACAGCGCTAATTACAGGCAGTGAGATATTTCCCAGTCCGCAGCTGCACAGATCAGGACTGTCTCAGTGGCTGTGATTAGCACTGTGGAGTGTCGGCTTCCTGGCGGGATCGGGCATGTGGTATTTCAAACACACCCGAGCCCATCTCTATTGGTTGTAGACAGTTGAGCTCCCTGCACGTTGCTTAGCAGCAGTGGAGCTTCTCTGACATGCTGATCGGGATGCAATCCAGGTGATGCTCCTCATCAAATCCTAGTGTTAAATATCAGTGAGTTTATTGATCAAAGCTCACACTTTACAGGCATAGAGCCCACATGGCTACGGAACATACGGTTGATTATATAGATGTGGTTGTACTCTTGATGCTAATAAATACTGTGTTTATTAGATCTGACTGGGAGCATCACCTGGATCACATCCCGATCAGCATGTCAACAGAGAAGGTTATACAGCATTATTGCTGCTAGGTGACCAGCTGGGGGATAGGCTCTCTATAACCAATAGTGCCAGCCTTCCCCTGCATGCACCCATAATGTCACCAGCACTAGGTCCTAATAGACTGCCGCCGCTGCCAAGGAGACAGACGCCAGACCAGCGCTGTCAATAGCAGGGACAGGACAGCTGGGGAACCCCACAGTGGCAGAACACCAGGGGCTGGTGGCAAGACAAACTTTGCAACCCTGAGAGTTCTCCCACTGCTTTGGACCCTTATATTTTCTTGCTGTGCTGGTGACATATATCTCTTATTTTCTGCCACCCAGTAAAGTAGGAAGAGAGCTCACTGCAGAGCATGTGAAAGGCCCTGTTGGGGAATCATAGTAAAGGGCCCCAGGATATAAAAAAAAAATTGCATTTTATAGTTGGCCCCCTACTTTGCCCCTGTCCCCCCATGTGCCCCCCCTAAATATGAAAGCTGGAGACGCCCCTACACCTGTATATATACTGTGACAAAGTCGCAGAAATAGCAGTAATGTAGTGTAGCAAAGTCACTGGTCTGAAGCAATAAATACGGCTTTATTGCATTTAAAAGAAATAATACAAAACAAAATGGCCTACTCCAATTTAGGAGGGTAACAGTAGTGTCCCTTACTACGCTTTACTGGAGGGGCTATTCCGGCCTCCAGTATAAAAACAAACAAAATAACAGTCCAAATAAACAATAAAATGCAGACAGTCTCCAACCTGTCCATCCAGCTCAGCATGCCTCTCACACTGAGCTCTCACTCTCCCCAGTCACTACCAGGTGAAAGTTAATTAATAGGGAGAGAGAGGAGGTTTACCTGTTGGCCAGGTTTAACCCCTTCCAGGACAGGGAAAGCTGACCTTTCCAGTCTCTAACTGGCGTATATAAAATCGTGTACCCTGTCACAATATATATACACACACACACACACACACACACACGTCAGCCCCCCTCACAAATCTGTAAACACACAAGCCTCTGGCCACTCCCTGTACAAAAACAGCCTGCCTCCCTTCCCTTGACAGCCCTTATTTGTAAAGGAAATCATCCTACCTAGTCCATACCTCCCAACTTTTGAACTTGGGAATGAGGGACACTTGAGGGTGGAGTTAACCTGTGTTGAGCTCCGCGCACGGCACCAAAAAGTGGGTGTGTCCAGACCATTAACAGAGGGGCTTAAGGGGCATGGTTAAACTAAACCCGACCTTCCTTGTACCTACAAACTTCTCGTTGATTTCTGTGCCACAAGCAAGAGATTTGCAGACAATATTCTCCATCCCAATCCCCCCCAAGTTCACCTTCTAGTAAAAATCCCTTTCCGCTCCATATACCCCCAGCACAATACCCCTCTGCCTCCAATTTTCCCTTCTAGCCCAACCCCCCATCCCAGTACAAATACCCCCTTCTCACCAAATCTCCCAAAATTAGCTGTTTCTAGTTCAAATCATCATCTCCCCGAAAATCATCACCACAATGCAATTACTCCCCCAATCCCTCCGTCTAGAACATAACACAGCCTCTTATCCCCTCACCTGAAAATTCTACCTCCTGACACAAATATCCCCTCCCAGCAGAAATCCCCCCCCCCCCCAAATACCTCCTTTTAGCATAAATACTTACTTTACCCCCCCCCCCCCAAATCGCCCCTTACAAATATAAATGATCTTGCCTGCAAAGCACACCTGGAGTTTTCAACTGTTAGGGACTTTTTATTATTGGACCATCCATTGCATCAGCACTTAGGGCTCTTTCACATGGGGCGGATCAGTAATGATCCGCCCCGTGAACCTCCGCTTGCTCAGAGGGGATCACTCCGTTGATCCCCGCTGAGCTGTCGGATGACAGAGCGGTCCCCGCACACTGTGCAGGGACCGCCCTGTCTTTTCTTTGCCCTCCCTTATGGGGGATCAGATGAACACGGACCATCTGTCCGTGTTCACCCAATTCGATCGACGGATGGAAAAGAAGCTTTTTCCTCCGTCACACTTTGGCGGATTGGAGCGGGTCAGATGTCAGCGGGCATGTCACCGCTGACATCCGCGGCTCCATAGAGGAGCACGAAGCGCCCGTTCAGGTCCGCATTAAAAACTGGCAGGCGGACCTGAACGGGCCGCCCGTGTGAAAGAGCCCCAAGTCTGGTGCAGCAGTTTGGACACAGGGTTTATTTGATACCATTTGACTTTGTAATCATTCATTTCATCTTCTTTGGGCTACTTTGTATGCCATAGATTCATTTCAACAGTACACTAGGTTATTTAAATGCTCAGCTTGTTAATTTTTACCGAGAACTGTTAGTGCCTAGGGGCTGAGGCATATTTGCAGTGCATTTGCCTTTTGTTATACCAAAAAAAAAAAAGTGGGAGACAACTGAAAAATCAGCGGGCTATGGTGGGGTGTGCAGACATACCTGTGATAGAATTTGGGACCCACTCACTGCTCTGGGGACCCCTGACAGTGCAGCTGTAGAAGTGCAGGGGAGAGGAAATTTTCAGCAACTTGGAGGCAGTGGGGTCAGGAATTTGTAAATACAGTGGCAGAGCATGAGTTCTGGAAAGGTATAAGGAGCAGTGCTATTTTTTTTATTTATCTGATAGGAGGAGTGCAAGAGAGAAAAACATTGCTTGCATGCATGTGGAAGAAGCAGCGGCGGGGTGGCAGCCTGGAGTGGACAGGGAGAGATTCTGCCTTTCACTGCAGCTCAGTTCAGGAGAGAGGAGGAAAGGTCCAGAGGTCACTAGTGTGGGGGTTGTGGAGCCGATGTTGGATCTCCCGAAGCAGAGAAACAGGGAGCCGCGGCTGTGTGCTTGTATACTGTGCAGAGCAGGAGAGAAAGCAGGAGAGGTGCGGGGATGAACAGTGGAGAGGCTGACAGAATCGAGGGAAGTGACCGCTGTCCGAGTGGATAAGCAGGGTTTACTCACAGCTGCTGGGTGCCTTCCATTCCACTGGTTTAGGTGGCAGTGCAACACTTTGTACATGGAGTCCAGAGTCCCCTTACCGGGTGGGAGACTGTTCAAGGCAAGAAGCCGGAGTCGGGGGCAGAGCTGGGAGGTCTTGCCTGTTCTTCCTGGTTAGTGCCTGCAATGTGTGTCATTGGTTGTTAGGACGCAGGCGGTCCTAACAACCAATGACAGGAAAGAAGATTGAAAAGGGGGGGGGCAGAGGAGACAGTAAGAGCATATAGCATCTCATGAGAACACCCCCCACTAAGTAGACCCAGCTGCCTGAACCCATTTTCCGGGACTCTAGCCCAGATCTGCGGGAACCCGGGACAGCCTTTAAATCTCGGGACAGTCCCGCGGAATCCGGGACGGTTTGGAGGTATGCTAGTCCCAGGCCAGTTCATTTTCACAAAGCTGACATGTTGCTGACACATAGGAGCACAGTACAGGCAGCTCACACAAGGGTTGCACATGCACATAGTAGCCAGAGTTGGCAGTAAAGAGCTTGAGGTCCGAGTTCAATGACAGAGCAGCAGAAGCTGCAAGATCATTTCTATAATGCACAACATGGCTCCCCTTCACCCGTCCTGACTTCTTCTGGCCCACCCAAGGGCCACCATTAGGGGGGGCCCCCCTTACAGTTGTATCGGCTGTCACCTCCCTATTGGCGGCCCTGGGCATGTGTGATGGAACCATCAGTATACCACTTCCTCCAGTCTGGATATGGATACCAGATATTATAGCTGCAGCATAGAAGGCTGATTCTATTACCCCGAACAATACAAACTGCAACCAGAAACATAATTAACATGGAGCTAATAAACTAGTCACTTAGGCTGGGTTCACACTTGTTCCGACAACGCTCCTACATTGGGAGCTCATGTAGCATGACGTGTGAAAATCAATGTTTCCCTATGAGAGCCATCTTAACTGGTCCTACACAAGTCGGTCCAACTTTGAAACTACTCCCTGTACTACTTTGGTCCTACATTGATCCTACTTCACTCCATTGAATATCATTGAAGTAGGACCAAAGTAGGATCCTTGTCCTAACCTTTCAACTTTTGACATCTGACATGTGATTACAGCACCAGTAAAAGGAATTTATCTCACTCTGGGATTGTTTTGATTGGTCAAAAACAAGTCAGACTATCACAAAGTAGGACCAAAGTAGTATCCTGTTCATGAAAGTAGGATGGATGTAGGACCAATGTAGGATCAATGTAGGACAAATGTCGCAGAGCAAAGTAGGATAAAAGTCGTGTAGTGTAGTGTGAACCCAGCCTTAATGCCCACTCAGACAAGGTTGTGATTAATCAGACAACAGGTGTTCCAATTAACAATGGGACAGATATGCTTAGCAGAACACACCACACACAACACACCTTAAAGCGGATGGTTCACCAAAAAGCAAATATTAAAAGCCAGCAGCAACAAATACTGCAGCTGCTGACTTTTAATATTAGGACACTTACCTGTCCTGGAGTCCAGCGGCGTCCGCAGCAGAGGATGAGCGATCGCTCGTCACCCTGCTGCTCCCCCCTCCATCCACGGCGAGGGAACCAGGAAGTGAAGCGCTCCGGCTTCACTGCCCGGTTCCCTACGGCGCATGCGCGAGTCGCGCTGCGCCCGCGATTGGCTCCCGCTGTGTGCTGGGAGCTGAGAGTTCCCAGCACGCAACGGGAAAAGCCCGTCTTTTGCCCGAGACTGCGGGCCGGAAGTGGGTGCGGATACCTGTCTTTAGACAGGTATCTGCACCCCCCTCCCCCTGAAAGGTGTCAAATGTGACACCGGAGGGGGGGAGGGTTCCGATCAGCGGATCTTCACTTTAGGGTGGAGATCCGCTTTAATAAACAGACAATAGCAGGAGATGATGAATTTGACCAGCTCTTTCAATGAACATGTATAGTTCGGAATCAAACAAGCCAGGAATAGTCTTCATATATTTCTTGAGACGTTGTTAAGATTACTGCCTTGTTTGAAGTAATTCAAACCACATTCTCAGTGTCCATCAAGTAATTGTTTATCATTTTCTCAGTCACCCTGTGCCCCCAATAGACACAGGGTAACTTGCACAACAGAGGGGCCTAGGGACAGGAGACAGGGTTTTCCCCAACCTCTCCAAGGTAAGCTGGGTTTGACAGGCCCCCCTCCCAAAGTGACTCCCGTCACAGCGTGCATTGATATTCAGTCCCCCTGAGTCGATACATTTTCGGGTGATGGATTCAACAGTGCTCCATGAGATGTTCAAAGCTCGGCATATTTTTTTTATAACCTACCCTCTGCTTTAAACTTCCCCAACTTTATCAGACCTGTCTGGTGTGTTCCTTGTCCTTCACAATGCTGTTTGTTCACTAACAACCTCTGAGGGCTTCACAGAACAGCTGTATTTATACTGAGATTAAATAACACACAGGTGGAATCTATTTACTAATTAAGTGACTTCTGAAGGCAATTGGTTCCACTAGATTTTAGTTAGGATTACCAGAGTAAAGGGGGCTGAATACAAATACATGCTATACTTTTCAGATATTTGTAGAAAAAAAAAAAAATTGAAACCACTTTTTCACGACACCGTAAATACCATTCTGCAACGTCAACCAGCCTTCTTCCCCACTATCACCTAACACCTTACGGCGTTCTCAGGCAACCCACCACACTGGACTCTAAACCACCCTCTTGCAGTGCACCAGCAGTTACCCTTCTCCAAGCACTTACAGTGCCCCCCCTTCTCTCACAACCCTCCTCCTGCAAGGTCAGACACAATCCCTCCTGCCCAATTGACGCCAGCACCTGCAACCCACAACACCTCCCCAGAGTCTGAGACAGTCCCCATCTCCCCAACTACTGATCTCATCATCCTTTCTTCAGCAACCACAATGCCTGAATGTCCCTCCTTTTCTCAGCATCCAATGCACCTGCCTCTCCCCTTCTCACCACCTAGCGTACCTGCTACCCCATTCTCTCAACCAACACCTTGCAACTGCCTCCTTTCTGCACCCACAGCTTTCTCATTTTATCTACTGTGCACACAGTCCCAATTCTCCCGCTATCCACCGCACTTACAGATATAACCCTCTATCATCACCACCAACCCTAGGTGCAACTCCCCTTCCCTCATCAACCCCCCCCCCCCCCCCCCGTTTGCTCAGCATCCACTATGCTCACTCGTAGCCCCCTTTATCTTCAGCACTCGCTGAGCCTCTACTTATATTTCTTTCACCAACCTCTACATCTGCACGCCCATTTCTGTCACTGCGCTGTTTGCACCCAGCCACCCTGCCTGCACCCCTCTTCTCTCGCCACCGTCCACACATGTATTGCCCCTCAAAACCTACCTTGCCTGCATTCTTCTGTCACTGCACTCTCACCAACTTACCTGTAGGATGCCAATCTCTTACCACTGTACCTGTTCACCCCAACCCGCTCTAATGGCAGCTGTATGCCCCTCTCCCCACCATCTGATCCACAATCCTTTCCATCTCTCGCTCAACACACCACCATAACCACTTTAAATCCATGGCCTTTGCGGTTACCCTATGCCTGCTGGAAGCACTCCCCCCTCTAACAAACTTTACCCCCTTATGTCCCGGAATCCAATAGTGACCCCTGCTCTTACCACTGCACCTGCAATTTCCCCCCACCACCTGACAATCCTCAAACCACACCAACCATGTATGTTCTAGAACATTTCTCAAACTCTTGCTAGTTTGAAATAAATGGTTACCAACATAATAGCCCTAATACTAAATTGTATAGTGCCATAAAATTACTTAAAGCAAAACACCTAGCAAACTTTTAATATAAATTCTGCTGTGTAAACTTGCATACAATATGTGCCACTTTAAGGATTTCAATCATTTCGGGCTAGATAGCATAGTTCTTACTAAACGTTTGGTCTGCTGTGCCGCTCATACATCGAAATGCTGTTTACCCCCCTCCCATTTATAGAACGCCTTTTAATAAAAGGTTCACAGAATATAAAAGCATCCTGTGGATGTACAAGGGGAGAGGGGCACTGTGACTTCTATGTATAAGAGCCACAGAAAGATGGAGGTATACTGTGAACTATACTATCCACTGTTAATGAAAGTGCAAATATTAAAAGAACTGACAGTTAAACTTAAGTGGCATATATCTTGCAAGTTTTTTTTTTATTTGTTACTGCATTTATTGGCATATAACACTCACTTTTTTACCCTGAAAATAGAGGGTAAACTGTGCCTGCGTGTTATACGCAGGGGGCTGTGGAAAGTTTTGTTTCCTGAAACTTCTCTTAAAGTTAGAGTGCGCGTTATACGCTGATAAATACAGTATTTACACAACTGAATGAGTAGTGCTTTAACTTTTTTTACATACAGATTCATTGACCAAAGTTCTACTTTATAGATCTGATAGAAAAAATGGAGTTACTTACCGGTAACATCCTTTTCCAGGAGTCTTTCAGGACAGCACCTTAGAGAGATCCCGGCTCCTCCCCTTCTAGGAAACACCGCCTTCTTCAGATCTTTAAAGCCTCATCCTCCCACTGGCCCTTCAGTTCTTGCAGAGTACCTCCGGCCAACTGGGGAGACACAAGACAACGTTATACAAGAATTATTTATCTTACCTGACGTCCTTATGTGATGAGTCTTCCAATCGCCAAACCCTGGGTGGGTAGCGGTGCTGTCCTGAAAAACTCCTGGAAAAGGATGTTACCGGTAAGTAACTCCATTTTTCCCCCGAGTTCGTCTTTCAGGACAGCACCTTAGAGAGGATAAGCGAGTACTTTACCTTAGGGTGGGACTACTGCCTGTAGCACCTTACGACCAAAGGCTTGGTCCTGTGCTGACAGCAGGTCTAGTCTGTAGTGCTTTACGAATGTAGCAAAACTTGACCATGTCGCTGCTCTGCAGATCTGCTCCGGAGAAGCACCAGCCCATTCCGCCTGTGAAGTCGCCACTGCTCTAGTAGAATGTGCCCTGATTCCCACTGGAGGCTCCATCCCCTTTAACACATAAGCTTGAATAGCTGCTCTAATCCAGCCCGCTATAGTACGCCTAGAGGCTCTAGAACCCTTTCTAGCCCCTGAAAATGATACAAAAAGGGAGTCTGATTTTCTAAACTGTTTGGTGCACTCCAAATATTGAAGGACGCACCTCTTTACATCTAGGTTGTGAAAAATAAAAAATGTTTCCCTCACCGGGTCTGAACAAAATGTTGGCAGAATAATTTCCTGGCCTCTGTGAAACTTCGAGGCCACCTTTGGCAAAAAGGCCGGATCGGTCTTAAAAACAATACGATCCGGAAAAACTTGAAAAGGAGTTTTAATTGAGAGGGCCTCGAGTTCACTTACTCGATGTGCCGTCGTAATCGCTATCAAAAATGCAGTTTTGAGAGTGATTAACTTCAAAGAGCATGAACCCAATGGTTCAAAAGGATCTCCCGTAAGGGCCTGCAAAGCTAAGGAAAGATCCCACACGGGAAAAGGGGTCATACCAACTGGCCTCTGCCTACTCAAAGATTTAAAAAATCTCATTATCCAGGCATCCCCTGCTAGATTTTTCTCTAAAAATACACTCAGGGCTGACACCTGTCCCTTCAAGGTGCTGAGAGCCAATCCCTTATCTGCCCCTGCCTGTAGGAATTCTAGCACTGCTACAGAACTATGTATGCTAAAGGAGCTTTCAGAGCACCATGAATTGAATCGTCTCCACACCTTGTGGTAGATGGCTTGCGTTTCCTTTTTCCTACAATTTAGGAGGGTCGCAACCAAACGATCTGAAAAACCTTTTCCCCTTAGCAACTCCTCCTCAGAAACCAGGCCGCAAGGCTCCACCTCTCTATGTGAGGGCAGCAGACTGGACCTTGAGTGAAAAGGTTGTCCCGAGCTGGTAGAAGCCAGGGGGGCTCTACCGCCAAGTTCTTTAGGATTGAAAACCACGGTCTCTTGGGCCAATATGGGGCAATTAGAATTAAGGTTGTGTTCTCCTGTTGAAATTTCCTCAACACTGCAGGGATCAGAACCAGAGGGGGGAAAGCATAACACCTGAAAAATTCCCATTTCTGAGCTAGTGCATCTATCCCTAAAGCTCCATCGTACCTGCTTAGAGAAAAGAACCTGTCCGCCTTGGCGTTCTGCCTGGAGGCAAAGAGGTCCACGCATGGCGACCCCCATCTCTGGGCTATCATCCTTAAAATCTCCTGACTCAGTGACCAATCGCCCTCCCTCAGCGTTGTTCTGCTGAGGAAGTCTGCTAAGCAGTTCTGATCCCCCTTCAGATGTAAGGCCGACAGGGACAGGACATTGATCTCGGCCCATTTGAGAATGGCTTCTGCCAACAGCCAGAGGGAGCCGCACCTTGTGCCCCCCTGCCTGTTGATGTAAGCCACTGCCGACGAGTTGTCTGTACGAACTCGAACGTGGTGACCCCGCAGATCCTTTTGGAATGAGACAAGGGCCAGTGACACTGCCCTCAATTCCCTCCAATTGGAGGACTTTGCTGCATCCACTGACGCCCAGGTGCCCTGTACCCAGTGGGAACCCAAATGTGCTCCCCAACCTGTGTTGCTGGCGTCGGTTGTGACCGTGCTGGATATGGGTAGGATCCACTCTAGGCCTTGAGACAAGTTTGCCCCCCTTCTCCACCACCAGAGGGACCGTTTGACTTGACTTGGGACAGAGACTAGGGAATCCAATGACCCCGGGCTGTGGTCCCAAACCTTCAAGATGAAGAGTTGAAGGGGACGGAAATGAAGGCCCGCCCACTGTACTGCTGGAAGGGTGGAGGTCAGCAACCCCAGGGCGGACATGGCCTTTCTTATAGAGACCTGGCCGCTGCCCTGCAGAAACAGCATGGCCTTGTCCACTTTTTGCACCTTCTCTGGGGGGAGGAAGACCTTTTGATCTGTTGAGTCCAGAATAAATCCCAGGAAGGACACCCTCTGACGGGATTAGGTTGGATTTTTCTAAATTTATGAGCCAACCCAAACTTTCCAGAATGTTCCTGGCTGACTGCAAGTCCTGACTCAATTGCTCTGGGGAGGGAGCGAACAATAGTGGGTCGTCCAGATATGCGACTATCAGGATTCCCCTGAGTCGCAAGAAGGCCAAAACCTCTACCATCACCTTTGTGAATATGCGGGGGGGAAGATGACAAGCCGAAGGGAAGAGCTCTGAATTGTAGGTGTAGTACCCGATCCCCTGTGTTTATTGCTAGCCTCAGGAACCTCTGATGGTCCTCCGCTAAGGGGATATGAAGGTAAGCATCCTTTAAGTCTATCGAAGCCAAAAAGCAGTTGGGCGGGAGAAGAGCTTTTACTGAATGGATTGAATCCATTCTGAACCTCTTGTACCTGACCAAGGTATTTAAAGGTCTTAGGTTGAGGATAAGTCTGAACTTTCCCGATGGCTTGCGGACCACAAAGATGTGGGAGTAGAAACCCCCGCCTCTCTCCCTGGTCGGAACCTGGACAACCACCTGCTGCTCTTCCAATTCCTGAAGTGAGAAAAGGAGGGCACAAGATTTTTCCACACACTTCGGCAGGTTGGTAATTAACAGTCTGAGGGGGGCAGGGTTTGAGAATTCTAGCCTGTAACCCCTTCGGACGATCTCCAAGATGTACTGGTTGGAGGTAATCATCTCCCACTGTGGGAGGAAGACCCCCAATCTCCCTCCCACTGTTTGGGTGTCAATGGGTCTTTTTGGGGGGTTCAGGAGGGCGAAAAATTGCTCCCCCTCGACCCTTCCCCTTCTGTCCCCAACCTTTCTTCTGGGGACCTGACCTGGGTGTCTCTGATTTCCCACAAAATCGAAACCTCTTTTTTGGCTGTTCCCCAAACTTCTTTTTAACGGGAAACGCCTTCTTTTTGTCGGCGGTCCGGTCTGAGACTGCCTCCAGACCAGGTCCAAACAACAAATCCCCTGTAAGGGGGATACCACAAAGTTTTACTTTGGACGCACTGTCCCCCTGCCACGTTTTGAGCCACAAGGCCCTTCTGGCTGAGTTGCACAACGCTGCAGACCTTGCGGACATATGAATGGACTCCGCTGAGGCGTCTGCCAAGAAAGCTACCCCCTTCAGTAGCATGGGGAAAGAGGAGAGGATTGTCTCTTTTGCTGTACCCGCCTCGATATGGGATTTCATTTGAGTCAGCCAATACTCCATATTACGGGCTACCACTGTAGCCGCCATTGCTGGCCTAAGATTACCCTGGGAGGAATCCCAGGTTTTCTTTAACAGGGGATACATCCTCTTATCCATGGGATCAGAGAGTACCCCCATGTCCTCAAAGGCCAGGTCTGTGTGTCTAGAAACCTGGGAAAAAGCTGCGTCAAGTTTAGGCGTCTTATTCCAAACAAAGGTTTCTCCCTCAAAAGGAAATCTTCTTTTCAGCGCCTTTGAGAAAAAAGGTTTCCTTTCCGAATCCTGCCATTCCCTCTTGATGGCATCGACCAGAACGTCATGGACTGGGAAAACCTTCCTTTTCTGTTCCCCTAAGCCTCTGTACATTTGGTCGTGCAGGGACAGCGGCTTTCTTTCCTCCTGTATCCCTAGGGTGGTGTGGATAGCCCCTAAAAGCTCCTCAACCTCCTCTAGAGAGAGTTTGTAACGTGAGGGTTTTGTGGACTCCCCGTCTATCCCCTCTTCATCTGATTCTCCCTGAGAATCAGAGGGAGCGCTGCCTGCTTATTCCTCAATTTCCTCTGCCGACCCTACCAGTCTCTCCGCACCAATAGCGAGGGGTTCCGGTGGATCAGGTGAAACCGCCTGTTGTACTGGGGGAAGGGTGCTCTGGGGCTGGGGCAATTGAAAGTTAGCAAACAGAGTTTTAAACGATTGAAAGGTGCTTGAAAGCTCCTTAACTGATGCCGCCAGATCTACCCCCTGTTTTGCCGCCTGCTCTCTCACTACCGCATCCATACACCCCCTACAAAGCGTCTTGTCCCAAGTCTCCCCTAACGTGGACCTGCAGACAGGGCACTTTCTCTTAGAGCCATGGAGCGATTTGCTTGTGTATTTCTGAAACAAACAGAAACATAGAGAGCAGCAGCATTAGTCAGAACCCTCCAGCTAAATAAACAGGGATCACCAGGAGTGCCTAATCCCCAGGAATGACCACCACCAGGGACCCACTCCTCTCCCACCGACCACCTGGTAGGGAAAACACACCTGTGGAGCCAACAGGGGTTTTGTGAATCAGGGAACACCACCCCAGGGTTCCACTGATCTTTGCTTGGCTGGTGTCCTTCTCTCCAGGAGCGGTTTTAGAGGCCTCTGCCTCCGACATCTTCCCGCACGGTAACGGTGGCCTCTGGTCCCAAAAAATGCTGTCTCTACAGCTAGATAGGTGACCGCACCAGCCGAGTGCTGGTTCCGCCTTTCTAGGCCGCGTCCGGAACCGGAAGACGCAACCTCGTGTGTCGGACCCGCCCCTTCCGCCGGAACTGATGTCTGGCGCAGCCACTGGGCTCCAGGTTGAAAATGGAGGGGGAAGTGGATCCTACACACAGCGCCACCCTAGGCGCGCGAAAGAGCGGACCTCCCAGCTGCCATCTTTCCCAAAAGTGCGCTGGGATGCACGGCGCCGCGATAGGCAAGTACAACGCCCCCGTTTTTACCTGGCGCCAAATTTGAAAAGATCAGCGAGCAGCAATACTGGGCCCCTCCCGGACCCTGCCCTTCTCTGAAACAAAAACTGCCTTAGCCTCACCAGCTAACAGCCCTGGTTCCCCAGTGATGTCTCCCCCACACCGGAGGAAACCCCATAACTGAAGGGCCAGTGGGAGGATGAGGCTTTAAAGATCTGAAGAAGGCGGTGTTTCCTAGAAGGGGAGGACCTGGGATCTCTCTAAGGTGCTGTCCTGAAAGACAAACTCGGGAAAAATAATTTGTGAATTAAGGGGGGGTCTAAAATATTGTGTTTCCATACATTCATGATTGTAAATAGGTGACTTACCTCTTGAGAGCAAGCTCTTTATTAGTCACAGAACACACTTCATTTTCCAAGGGGTCACGAACCACACTCAAGCTGAAACAAAAAATGTATGCGAGTGGCAATGTGCACTTTTCTTCCCCTCTAAAAAGCTGATAATTTTGCTACTATATTGGCTTAAATTGCACATATTGTAACCTATATTTAAAATTATAGCATACATTTGTAAAGAGGAAAAAAAAAAAAAAACACATTTACCTTACACTGAATGAGCCATCTATTTCTGCTTTGGAAATACCTCCTATAAAAACACACGTGTTACACATACATTTTATATATTATATACACCTTACATCTTTGTAAATATTTTATTATATCTTTTCATGTGACAACACTGAAGAAATTACACTTTGCTACAATGTAAAGTAGTGAGTGTACAGCTTGTATAACTGTAAATTTGCTGTCCCCTCAAAATAACTCAACACACAGCCATTAATGTCTAAATCACTGGCTCAAACGTGAGTACACCACCTAAGTGACAATGTCCAAATTAGGCCCAAAGTCTCAATATTTTGTGTGGCCACCATTAGTTTCCAGCACTGCTCTAACCCTCTTTTGCATGGAGATCACCAGAACTTTACAGGCTGCCACTGGAGTCCTCTTCCACTCCTCCATAATGACATCATGGAGCTGGTGGATGTTAGAGACCTTGCGCTCCTCCATCTTCTATTTGAGGATGCCTCATAGATGATCAATAGGGTTTAGGAGTCGCAGTAGTGATGTCATCCTGCGAGCATCTTAGGCCACGTACACACGATCGGTCAAAACCGATGAAAACGGACTGGAGGACCGTTTCATCGGTCCAAACCGATCGTGTGTGGGCCCCATCGGTCAGTTATCCTTCGGTTAAAAAAAAAAAAAACTTGCTTTAAAATTTGACCGATGGATGCCTGACCGATGGGTCAAAACCGATCGTTAGTATGCAAAAGCATCGGTTAAATGGCCGCGCATGCTCAGAATCAAGTTGACGCATGCTTGGAAGCATTGAACTTCATTTTTTTCAGCAAGTCGTGTTAAAACACATAAAAACATCACCGCGCTTTAACACAATCGTTTTTTTTAACCGTTTAACCGATGGTGTGAAGGCACATCAGACCTGATCGTGTGTACGTGGCCTTACTGTTCCATGCATCCTGAGTCCGCACTGCTTAAAGTGCTTCGTTTTTGAGTAATGTTTTAATATTTTATCAATGAAATAAACCCTTCGATTTACAGAGAACACTAGATTTGGCTTTTTTTATTCCCGCGTTCACCGGATTCATTTGAGAAATTATCTCACTGGTTGGCAGCCAGGCAATCAGTCTGTAGCTGCACGGATGAAATAGGAGCTTCACGCCCGGCTGATCCTTTTTGTAACCCTGAGGCCTCGTACACACGAGGGGATATGTCCGCTGAAAACGGTCCGATGGACCGTTTCAGCAGACATCTCCGATCGTGTGTATGGGCTAGCGGACAGATTTGTCCACCCGACAGATTTCAAAGCATGCTTTGAAATCTATCCGGTGGGAATCTGTCCGCCCGACATGTCTGCTGGTTAGTACACTTACCAGCAGACATGTCGTCCCGCACCGCCGCCGCGCCGCCGCCGAATGGATTCGGCGCATGCGCGGAAGTGTTTTACTTCCTGGTGCGGTGACGTGGCGGCGTCAACGTCTCCGCCGCGTCACCGCCACGTCACCGCGCCGTCCGCCCGCGGGGAATTTGATCCGATGGTGTGTACACGCCATCGGATCAAACTCCAGATCGGACATATCCGATGGAAATGGTCCGCGGACCGTTTTCATCGGATATGTCCGATCGTGTGTACGAGGCCTGAGAGGTAATCTGCTTTTTCTGACCTCCTGGTGAAACAGGGGTCAGAGTTTGAGGTGAATGGCTAGGACACTGTGGTGGAGGAGCGCACCAAAACTTTAGAACAATCTGCGCTGAATGGTGTATTTTTTGTTTGGAAGATATTATGGACTGCGATTGACTTTTTATCACATTGAATTTTCATATCACTTTACCTATGTGAATATTTGAATGTTTTTTTTGTGTATTATCCCAATATAGGGAATACCTTTAGGGGGATATATAGGCATACCCCCTCTATCTGAATAACTGATTGTGCACCTTGTATCTTTCCATGTTTGCGTGTTGATCACTTATTTTCATAAACATTAATATTCAGTAATTATTATTTAGGCAGTGCAGCACTGTTTTGTTATACATGTCATTTATGTGAAGTGAACATGGTATCTGTGTTCGCAGCAGCCAGGTGGGCGGTATTTTTGTGATATCACTCACACTTTTTATAAAATATATATTAGGGCTGTGCAAATTAACTTTTAATTAATCGATTAATCTTTAATTTTTTTGATCGATCAAAATCTTTTTGATCGATTAAAATTCTTTTGATTGGTATTCACCTCACCTCCCCACCGGCTTCCAGGACGTTAGTGAGTTCCGTCGGAGATCCGGTAACATCACGGACACCGGCAGGGTTTGCCGTGTCCATCTGAAGGGCTCCTTTGCTGTGCCTTCATATCTGCATGCCGGCGGGACCTTACTATCTGCCACACGCAAGGGCTGTTACATTTCCCTCTATCATTTCCCTCTATCAACCTGGGATTCTACATCCATCCACTGGGAGTTGTGATAGTTCCCTTCATGGGACATCTCCATGCCAACAGACTGATCTGGATTCAGCAGTGATATCATTGTACACATTTTTATACCAGTATCATACTTGGCTACATGTTTTTATGACTGCTTTTGGTAAAGTTTGGTATTACTGGCACCATTTTTACAGTTTATGTAGCTACATCGATTTTATCTCCAGTGCAATATTTATTTGGTTACCTACTTGAAGGCTATAAAAGTTTTAATGCTATTCCCATCGAGCACAGCCTTTGTGTGTTTTTTGTATCCTGCTATCCATTTTTCCAGTGGTTGGGAGCTGCACCGGGTATCAGCCTGCAAGGAGAGCAGCTAAAGGTAGTTGGATCTGTATGTGCGTTATAATTAATCGAAATTAGTCGATTAAAAAACAAAAAGATTAATCGAACACAACAATTTTCATCAGTAACAGCCCATTATATATATATATATATATATATATATATATATATATATATATATACACACATATACATATACACACACACACACACACACACACACATACATATACATATACATATACACACACACACACACACACACGTATGAGCTATATATAGATGTATTCTCCAAATAGAAGTCATCACCCCACCCTCTTTTTTCTCCCTCATCTTTTCTATTTGTGTTTTCCCTTCCTCTCCACTGTATAAATATTGATAGATACTTAGCTGATTCCATCTTAGGTCTCTGTTTGATCTGGTATCATATGTTTAAGTACGCCCGCCTTTTTGGGGTTAGTATAAAATGATCAGCTTTGTTGATTTATGATTTGGTCTGAGCGACTCCACTGGTTTCGCGTTTCCATCTCCCCCTACATAGGTTTTTGCCACCCGGTGCTCTCCCTTCCTGGACTTTATCTAGGAAGGGATCGCAGGGCTGAGCAGGCTCAATAGAGAGCCCTTTAGTTAAATTGCTGCATATATTTTATTTTTTTAGGATTTTTGTGTCTTTCTCCCTCTGTTCCCTCTATGCCGGTGCTCAGGCTGTTGATTTCGGACTCCACTATGACTAATATACGCTGTTTATCTTTAAATGTAAACGGATTGAATATTCTCAGAGAAGCGTACAATGATATTACATGAACTCTGGCATATGTGGACACAAGTTGTGTTTATATGTACAAGAAACCCATTTTCAATCAGGGAAGATACCAAAATTTCAGAATGATCCCTATCCATTTGTATTTCGTAGTACAGCCACTGATTCTAAGATGAGGGGGGGAGAGTATCCTGCTTTCTGGCATGATACCTTGGTCTCTGGTTGAGATGGACGCTATCTGTTTCTTAAGGTAGATCTGGCTGACCGTCAAATTACTTTAGCCTCTATCTACCTAACCAAGCACAGTTGAGCTGTTTGAGTGAAATTATTAATACTCTACAAGGCTTTATGGATACTGGGTGGAGATCTAAACGTGGCTCTTGACCCATTGTTGGACGCTTTCAAGTCCTCCTCACATCTGTCCTATCCATATCTTAGACTAGTAAAAATTCTATACTTTATTACCTGTCGTAGCGAATGCCTCAATTGGTATACAAACTGTCTGACCATGCCCCATCCATTATACATTTTCAGCTGGACAAGTCCGAAACTAGATCTTGGACGTGGAAACTTAACGACTCTTTGGTACAAGAAGGTCCACTTCAAAATGAACTTTCCCTGGTACTGACCAGAACTTTTATTGATAATGATACAGAAGACATCTTTCCTTTTACAGTCTGGGAAACACATAAATGTGCTATGAGAGGCCTGCTGATACAAAAGGAGACTGAATTGCGGAAGAATGGGCAAGCTGTCCCTCAACCCCAACTAAACCTGGTGGTAAACTTAGAATCCAAGCATAAAAAAAATTGTTATCCCATTCTGTAGCAGTACACCTTAGGTTGGAGCGAGAAAAACTGGTGTCTCTGCTCAGTCACAATACTAAAATCCGGATACTTAGGGCCAGAAACATCCATTATGAAAATGGGAACAAATCGGGCAAACATTTGTCCCATTCACTCAGGGAAATCTCGAAGAAATTAATGTTCCATATATCAATTCAGACAGAGGGAAATGTAATTTTATATCTAGGGAAGTTGAAGAGGTCTTTAGAGAGAGTATTACCTCTCCCTCTGTAAGTTATCAATGAATGTAATCTACTGATCAGCTGGCACAAAAGTGACAATTGACGAGCATCTTTCCTCGTCGGGCTTACCGTTTATATCAGATGATGCCTCCAAATTAATGAATGTTCCAATTTCGTCCAATGAATATATGAGGGCGATTAGCCCCGGGGCCAGATGGAAACACAATAGCCTATTATAAGGCATTTGCTCCAATCTTAGCCCCCAGATTTACAAAGGCATTTCATTTTCTGGAAGATCAGCCTATACCGACAGACACTCTAAGGCAGTGTTCCCCAACCCCCGGGCCGTGGACCGGTACGTGGATAAAACGGTACCGGGCCGCCCGAGGAACTTTAAATAATTTCACTGTGGGTCCTGCCGCTTCCTGATTGGCCGAAAGGCAAACCCCACGCCATTGGCCGAGGAGGAGGCGCCGCGGGAGGACTGAGGACTCGAGGTCGGAGACGCAGGGACTGAAGAGAAGCTGCTGTGAGGTAAGTGCACAGAGGAAGTGGGTTACAGTGGTGGGTGAAGGGAATCACAGTGATTGAAGCCAACAGCTGAAGAAGTGGGATGCAGCCATTTTGTGGGTGAGTGTGTGGGGCACAGGTGAAGAGGGAGTCCACAAAGTGTAATGCCCACATGAAGTAAGGAGTTACTTTAATGGTAAAGGTGGCTCTAGAGTCCACGCAGGCATCTCTGTATTGAAAGGGGGAACGCTGGTATCTCTGCATTGAAAGGGGGGACAGTCATCTTTTGTGATTTATATATAGTTCAGTTATTTTATCTGGCACAACACTAATTTATGTTTTTATTGTTTCCGATTGTGAGCTGTATGCTGCCGGATTTGTGCACTTTATCAGATTTTTTCACTTTATATTAATATTTATATGTTTTTTTGATACACTGGTCATATATATTTATAACACTGATCACATTTTTGCGCTGATAGTTTTTTGGATTCACATTCGGATTTAGGCGACGTCTGGAGCTGAGCGGCTGCAAGCAGCAGTGGAGTGAAGAGAAAGAGAAGGTATCACTCTTCTAGCTCTTCTATCTGTTCGTTGCAAAGAAACAAGCTCAGGGTTCTCATTTATTTGGCATTCTAGCGAGTTAAATAAAATAAATCACTTTATATTCATGTTTTGGTGTAGCTGTATTTTATTTTGAAGGCATGTTTAAATGCAATTAAATTTTTTTTAAATCAAAAACAAGCTGGCCACGGAAAAATTATCAAACGTTTACCGGTCCGCGGCGATAAAAAGGTTGGGGAGCACTGCTCTAAGGGCACATATTACAGTGATCCCCAAGGAAGGCAAGGACCATGCCTGCTGTATTAATTATAGATTTCCCAATAAACGTAGTTTTAAAAATCTTTACACGTATATTAGCATCAAGACTACAACCTCACCTTCAAGGTATCATCTATCCTGACCAAGCTGGGTTCATGCCACTAAAGAAGCAAAGGATAACAGTACCAAAAAATTAAAATGTAATTAATTTGGCTCACCTTAATAAAATACCTCTAGGTTTGTTATCCTCCGACGCAGAAAAGGCTTTTGACAGGGTGGATTGGACATTTGTGAAGTAAACCCTAACCTATATTGGTGTGGGTAAATCGTTCAGCAAATAGATAGAGGCCATATACTTGACTCCCTCTCCCTCTACAAGGCATCAACCAGGAAATACCACAAAGAAATTTTCAAAGCCAAGAAAAATTATTTTTCCGAGGCTATCAACTGCGCCCTAAATCGCCCCCGCGAGCTCTTCAGATTGGTCAATCAGACCATGAATCCAAGATGTCTAGAAGCCCCCAACTCTGACACCCAAGAATTTTGCGATGAATTGTGGGATTACTTCATTAATAAAATTGAGGGAATCCGGGAAAGCATTCAGCAGAACCAAACCCCCTCCCAATCCCTCCCGTAATCTTTCACACAGCACCATCAATATTTCGCCACAATCAGGTAAGTTCACCCTGGAACCCATTACTATACAGGCCACAAAGATTATCATTGATTCTTTGCGTAACGGCACAGCGCCAAATGATATCATCCCCACTAAACTGCTGAAGGAATGCGCCGACATCCTGGCACCTCCGATCACGCAGCTTATAAATCAATCCTTCAAGGATGGCATAGTGCCCTCCCAGTTGAAAGAGGGCATAATTCAACCCATTCTGAAAAAACCTACCCTTGACCCCAAGGACCCAACTCACCGTCGTCCCATAACAGGCCTAAATGTCCTCTCAAAGGTAATGGAGAAAGTAGTGGTACAACAGCTGCAACAGCATCTAGATACCCACAGCCTACTAGATCCATACCAATCTGGCTTCCGTCCTGGACACGGGACGGAAACAGCACTGCTCAAAATATGGGACGACGCCCTCGAGGCCGCAGACGAAGGCGAATCCTGTCTCCTGGTCCTCTTGGACGTAAGCGCAGCCTTTGACACTGTAGACCATAAGCTATTACTGACTCGACTAGTCGAAGTAGCCAGAGTCGCAGAAAGCGACTTATCATGGTTCTCCTCTTTCTTGGAAAACCGATTGCAAACTGTGAAGTTGGGATCTTTCACTTCAGAGAAACGCACAGTATCGTGCGGAGTCCCAAGGATCGCCTTTGTCGCCGGTGTTATTCAACATCTATCTTCGTCCCCTGTTTGAAATAATTAGCAGCCAAAAACTGCTTTATCACCCATATGCAGACGATACGCAACTGTATTTCCGCATATGCAATAAAAAGCATCATCACCTCAATCTAGAGACATGCCTCTCTTTGATCGAGAACTGGATGACAAAGAGTTACCTAAAACTCAACGGAGCAAAAACAGAACTTCTACTGTTTAACGCCAAGCGCACGAATCACCCGGGGACAACTTGGATACCCCCGCCCATTTTGGGCAAAATCATCACCCCTAGCACCAAAGTCAAAAGTCTTGGGGTCATCTTTGACTCCTACATGACAATGGATGCACAAATAGGGTCTGTAGTCAGCGGATCTCACCATCTGCTACGCCTACTACGCAGACTTACTCCTTTCATCCCCAAAGAAGACGTACCAGTCGTGGTGGGAGGAATTGTGAATTCAAGATTAGACTATGCAAATGCCCTTTACCTCGGACTCCCCAAGTACCAAATCGCTCGTCTTCAAGTCGTGCAAAATACGGCCGCTAGACTTGTGACTGGAAAAAAACCATGGGAATCAATCTCACCTTATCTGAGATCCCTTCATTGGTTGCCAGTAAAAGACAGAATTGTTTTTAAAGCACTCTGCCTAACGCATAGATGTATTCATGGTAATGCCCCCCATTATCTGAAAAAATAAAAGCTCACAATCCCAATCGCGTCCTGTGATCCACCAATCAAAATCTGCTCCACATTCCGAAAGCCAACTTTAAGTCTAAAGGAGAAAGAAGATTCGCGCTCCAAGGTCCCAGACTATGGAACGCTTTACCGACCAGTTTTCGGTTGGAGGAGAACCACCTAGCATTCAGGAGAAAGATCAAGACTCATCTCTTTTGATTTCAAAAGAGAAAGGCACAACAAGCGCCCAGAGGCGATTAAATTCACATGTGTTGCGCTATACAAGTTTTTCATTCATTCAGACAATAGAACAAGGTGACCTCTCTATAATATGATTTGAGTAACGGCAAAAGACACAGATGTCCTCCATCCCCATTGATTTTTATATTCACCCTAGAACCATTTCTGCAATATGTCTGAAGTACCACCAATATCCAGGGTTTTTCAATAGGAAATTGGGACCATAAAGCTACGGCTTTTGCGGATGATATATTGTTTTTAATTACATCTACAGAAACCACGTTGCCAATTTATTGAGTTTTATCTGTATTCTGTGCAAATTTTCCACCAATACCGTGGGATCTTGCCTCCGATTTGGAGAGATGGAATAAAGGTCCCTATACATCGATCGGCAGGAATGCTATTCTTAAAATGAATATCCTGCCAAGAATCTTGTATCTTTTCCAGAGTTTACCAATAGTCATCCCGGTGTCCTTTTTTAAATCACTACGTAGTGTCTTTATCAGATTTATCTGGGCAAAAAAGCATCAACGCTTATCCTACCATCTCTCGGCTATGCCTAAAACCCAGGTACTGTATGTGTTTTCCAGATCCAATTTTATACTACCAGGCAGTGGACCCTCCTAGGGTACTATCTTGGTGTAGAGATGGGGGATATAAAGCCTGGGTAGCTATTGAACAATCTTGTATGCAGATCTTACATTAATGTGTGCCAAGTCTAAGATCACTTGGAACCCTATGGCATCACCTCCTTATAGGGGCAACTCAGTAGTGCAACAAAGCCATCTCTTTTATAAGACAGAAGGAGAAATTACTCATATTTACCTAATACTGGGGAATCCGTCATTTCCCCCAGGCTATAAAGACAGCCGTTTCAAAACAAATTTTAAGACAAGGTAAATTTCGCCCAAGCATTTACCTTGAAGAAGCGAGGCTGAAGACCAGGGCCGAAATACAGTCGAAATTTAATACGCCACTGGGTCCCTTGGCGAATGCAGCAACTTACCCACTTTTAGTTCTCTTCTCCGCAGAGATGGGTCAGATCATTCTAATACGTCTTTGTAAAATCTATGCCTGGTAAACCCTGAAAACTGCAGAAGCCTTCCCTCCCCTTCATAAGGAGGCCTTGGAACTGTTTTGAAGGCTTCTGCCCCCAAGGCTTCTTCTGGCTTTGTGGCTTACCTCTTGAACCCGACTGCTTCCTCTGTAGCGACGGCCGCCACTGCCTGGAGGCAGGAAAAACATTTAAAATGGAGGACGTCTACTGCTTTAACCGGTAAAAGGGCACTCTTACCCCCTGAAATGTTTTGGATCTATTTATTAAAACCATCCCCGAACTACCATTCCCCATGAAAGGGAAAACCTGCTGTAACGGTCACCACCGTTTACGACCTTCCATCCACCCACGACAAGCTTAGCCGACACTCCACAATCCAGCAGACATGATCCATTCCATTTCCCAGAATAACGAGACTCCACTCTGTTCTCTAGTTCCAAAATGAATGAATGCTTTAATGGTTTCTTCTCAGCTTTTTATGCAGTTACAAGCATGGGACAGTAATCAAAGGGACAATGAAATCTCCACCCCCCTAATCACACACTAAGGCCAATTACTAATTAGTGTCCAGACATTTCGGCACCGATCTTGACGAGACACATTCATTTAGATAATGACATCAAAACAAAATACTATCACACAATGATTTGACCTCAATCCACATCTTTAGACAGATGTACTGTCTCCGGCAGAAAGGTCTTAACACCTGGGTATCAATAGGCTATCACACAATGAAGAGGTCTTGGAGCAGACCTGAATTAACACCTTTACACAATGGACAATGAAATGTCTAGGAGTAGATGCAATTGACACCTTTCAAAAGAATGTTTTCCCACATTGAATTACCAACAACTTGTGATATCTCAAGACATCCTGCAAACATGAATTATTATTAATTTCCCATCTCATGTAATACATGAATTACGATTCACTAGCCACCCCATGCCCAAAAGGGCACAGGGTGGACTCAGACCCAAGAGTTATCAGTGACGCTGACACAGGAGTATCCCCCATCCTTCCAAAGTCTCTGGTTATCACGGGTCATGCCGTTACACCTGCCAATAACTTTTTGCATGGCAACTCAGCTGACCAATGCTTCAACCAGAGAATTCCATGCATATGAACCGATAAGAGAGCAAGGCGTGGCACCTGATAAATAGAATCTTTAAGAGCGTCAACGGCAAAATAAAAGGCCCTAGGTAGCTCAGCTAACTCACGGGGCACTTCCTCTTGAGTAGGGACACTTAATACCCTGCTTAAGTTGGTCTTCTAGGGATTGACAAAAGCCTATTGCTGCTACACCAGCCACAGCAACCTGGGCATTGTCCACTGTACAAGTTAGACTCCTATTCAGAGAAGACATAGCAGAGTCTACTACTAGAAAACTCCACTTCTTAGTGATTTTTTCCTCCATTAGGATAAAGTAGCGAAAATCTTCTAGGAAGAATAAAAAATGCCTATCTGGGTGATCCCAGTCCGCATATATCAGCTGCTCCAGCAATGGGTGTACAGGCAAAGCATGTAGACCCTGGGGAGGCCTTAGCGAACGCACAGAGGAAAAGGGGGCCTCAGCTACCTGGGCTACTTGTATCCAAAATGGATCAACTCTAAGGGATTGAACTAGCCATTTTTGAAGATTGTGATGCCGAGAAGAGCTCTTCTGAGACTGAATCCTCAGAGGAGGAGTCATCTTGCCTGCCCTTTTCCCAGTCACCTAATAGCATCTCAACATCTTCCCATTCATGTTCCAATACTGGAAGGTCAGGAGGATAAGGGTACCTATCGTGTTTTTTCCCAAACTGGGAGGAAGGCGCAAAAAATATCGGCTATTTTTCCTTCCAAACCAGCCAACGCTGAAGACAAAATCGTCCTTGGTGACGTATGCAGAGTCTGAAATGTTGGAAGTAGCTACTATGCCTGACAGCCTAAATGGCTCAGATTGGGCCAGTGGCTTCTGGACTTTTAGGGGAGGTGTAGTACTGTGGGAGTGTGACTAGAAGCCTCAGACCCCAACAGCAGCATCTTTGTGCTCCTCCCTGCTGTATTCCCCCCACCTTTCTTTTGGGAAGACATAGTCTTAAGCACAAAATGCAGAGGTACTTACAATATGCATCCACTGTCAAGCTATAGTCCAGCAATGGAAATATGCATCTATTACTGCTCAGCCTGATGCCGAGTAGACGTGCCTTTAAAATGCCTGTATCCAAACACCCATACAGTGCTTACATGCCCTTGTATGCTCTGTGTCCCTCTGTCAGCCACCAGACTCTTCCTAGAGTCATAACTTTGTAGGCAGCAAGCCTTGCGACTGCGCAATATATTACGCAAACTTTAGTTTCCAAGTGAACACCGGCCGTGCCTAAGCCACGCCCCTGCATCCTAGGGTAGCTCTTTAAACAGAGCCGGTTCCTGCACGAACGGTCCCATTATCAGGATAGCTCAGGGGAAGATGGGCAGAGTCACAAGGGGGATGCCAAACTGGCAATCCCCAAGCCCTTTTGGCAGCCATGTCAGAGCGGAGGGAGCAATGCTGTCCACAGAAGCGTTGCCAGACACTTAGCACACTGCAGGGGAAGCATGGTAATGTAAAACACCAGGTATGTTACAATTACACCCTCTAGTGGTAAAACAGGCAAGGCATTGTTACTCAGAAGAAGTCCCAGCAGAAGTCCTTTCTTAGGATCTTCTTTTAACTTACCATTCCCACCGCAGGATACTGCTGGACAACACAGCCAGACCCAATCTTCACCCATCATGGCGGGCCATATCATGACGGACCTTCAAGGACTGGGTCCCCCTTGCATACAGGGGTCCACACCTTTGGACCTGTATAGCACCCTGCCAGGACAACCTTTGGTTTAGCCATGTAACCAAGGACCTGTATCCCAGGGTCCAGCTCTCAAAATAGGAGCATTACAGGCAAGAGACCTTGCTTTTTCTTACTCGAGGCTCGGGTACCATCCATTTTGGCCATTCTTTTTGGCATCTAGAATGGATCCGACTGCATAGCCCCATGATCCTACCAATGATTTCTCCAACTGGGCTCTTTAGCATAGCACTTTAACCACCATGACCATCACCCTGAGACACTGGTGAAAAAAACTGAGGTACTTCCTGTATGGGAGGGGTTATATAGAGGGGGACTTCCTGTCATTTGGGTGTGACAGGAGTATAACCCACATAGTAATTACTATGGCTGCTCCGTGTGCCGTGATGTACGATAAAGAAAATGATATATCACTCCCCACCAATTTCACTCTTGGGCAAAAATGCTTTTCAAATGGATTCCCACGTGCAAAGTTTGATTTATAGCCCAAACTAAGGAAAAATAAATCAACTGAGAAACTGGGCCTTGGCAGACTCTACAAGCCCATGAAGAATAATATTTTTCAGGCGCTTTGGAAGCGCTGCCCATTCATTCCAATGGGCAGGGGCGTTTTTGGAGCGCTCGCAAACCGCCCCAAAGATGCTGCTTGCAGGACTTTTTCCCAACGTCTTGCAAGTACACCGCCCCAGTGTGAAAGCACTTGAGCCTTCACAGCAGGCAGAATGGGAGGCAGTTTTCAGGCGCGTTACATGCGCTAAAACGCCTGAAACCTCCCTCCAGTCTGAAAGGGGTCTAATGGTATTTAACAAGGACTGAAGGCGGTTACCAACTTGTAGAGCTCTGACTGATATTGCATGCATTGTTTAGACCCTACCGCTTTAGGCCAGGCATTAGCCACACTCATATTGAATTTTTTTTAGATCTATACGAGTTCCAAGTTTAGGAATTTTCTTCTGAAATAGTAGATTAAGTTCAAGAGAATATCTGTACCAAGGCACTTTAGTACTTAAAAGGGTAGATATACTACAAGCAAAACCAGAAGAAACCAGAATACTAACGTGTTATGAGGCCAGTCTTCATATCTTTTAACTGTTGTTCCATTTGTTTTTTAAACCTGTGTAGAAAAATAAAAAAACTCATGTAATGTCATAGTTACAGTGGATTATTATTATGCCATCAAAAATGTTGTCTACCAAATATTTATGCAAGGGCTCATGTAGATGGGAAATCAAAAAAGTTGGCTTTAACCACATAACGCTCGCGGGATTGCGGTCAGCAAAGGCAGAACAGGGGGATGCCTTTGTAAACAAGGCACTGAGGGACGGGGCGCTTTTAAAGAAAAAAAAAAAAAGGTTTGAAATTTCACATTTCTGCCCAAGTTTTAAAACATTCTTTCTGGTTTCATCACTTCCTGTAGCAGAAGGTGAGCCATGACTGGTTCTTTACCCAGATCTGCGATCAGCTGTGTCTGAAGGATGCAACGATTATAGCCAATGCGCACTGGGGGGGGGGGGGGGGGACACGTCATTCAATTGTGAACAGTTTCATTAAATGCAACTAAACCCTCTAATCCTTAACAGCCATGGAAGCTGCCAAGCTGCCATCTTAGCCTAGTTTGATTTGTAGTTGCCATGGTGCTGCACATATGACCAGTTATGACATCAGTCATTCGATAGGTTTACAGTTCGGTTGGGAGCAAAAATAGCCATGACAGTTATCATTCACGGCGTACCTTGTGACCGTTTTGGAAAACAGATAAATTGATCGGTTTAGTTTCGATTTAAAGTAGAACATTACCCATAAAAACTTGATAAATAATGTTCTTTAGCAAGGAACATGCATTGCATAATTCTCGTTCAAAATGTTTTATTTTGAAATAATAATAAATAAATACAATATTACTGACAAACTTTGCAGAATACTATTCTATATTACAGAAAATACAAGTAGATAAGCTACTCTGTGTATGATTGGTAGAGAAGGATTCATTTTGAAGAAGTCCTTAACTTACAGGATGTTATAATAAACCTTCCGTGAATTAATAAAATATTTGCTTGTCATATGTAGGATATATTTTCTTAACTTGAAAGTTGAAAATTTCAGTAGTTTGGAGTTAATATGAACGTATTTAAGTTAATGTTTTATATCCACCTAGAATTTAAAACTATAACTGCGTAACTTACTGTTGGTAAATAAATATGTAAAAGATTGATTTGAGAAAGAACTGGGGGCCGGATTCACTTAGAGCGTAGCGTATCTACTTTACGCTACGCCGGCGCAACGTTGAGAGGCACGCATGCTATTCACTAAGAATATGCGCTTAACGTTACGCCGGCGTAGCGTATAGTTGTCGGCGTAAGCCGACGCAAGTTAAAGTAGGTGGAAGCGGGCGTGATATATTATAATGAACCGTGACCCCATGCAAATGATGGGCTGAGCTTCAAAAAACTAACTGCGCATGCGTCGTCTCTTGGACGCATCCCAGTGCGCATGCTCAAAGTTACGTCTAAATAGCTGCCCAAGATACGTCGAACACTGCCTACGACGTGAACGTAACCTACCCCCAGCCCTATTCACGTAGTACGACATCAAATACGATGGCTGTTCCCTCGTCCATACCTTATCTCTAGATACGCCGGCGTAAAGCTTACGTGAATCCGGCCCATAGTTCTTAAAAAAATAAAGGAATATAAAGAGGAAAAAAAAAGGAGTATGTGGGAAGGGATTCAGAGGCAAACAGACTGGTGATGAAAAATGTGTGAGAAGGTGGACAGTTACCATGACGAGAGTATTCGATTGTCAAAGTTATCTGGTATGCAATATTTGATCCATGGTCTCCATGAATTGTCAAAACTTCTTCAAAATCATCTTTATCTAGAGTGTCCATTTTAGCATGCATAAAATGATTGATTAATTCGGAGCTTTGTTTCTGCAATGTTCAAAATAGGTGTTTTCCATGAGTTTAGTCTGCTTTGCGGCTGCCAAGAACGTAAGGAATAGTTTAAATTGTATATTTGTGAGAAAGCCTGGTTTTGAATTCAAAAGAGCCGTTATCGGGTCTGGTATAATAGAGTAATCCGACATTTTTGAAGCTTTTAAAAATAAATTTTCCCAGAATGTATGTACATTTGCAAAATCCACCAGATGTGTATATATGTACCTCTTTCTAGACAGCCATGAAAAGAGATCAGAGTTATCTTTTGCAAATTTAGCTACTCTAGCAGGAACCAAGTACCACAGTGAAAGCAGGGCCAGATTAATAACATCATGGGCCTGGTGCTGAGGATTTTGGTGGGGCCTTTTATAAATAATAAATAAATGCGTGAGAATCACAGCGCAGCAATGGAGGGCCCAGTCTGAAAACGTAAGTGTACTCTAATGTGCTAATTTGCTGTGCATACTTGTACATTGTGGCATAACCTACCCCAGGGCCTCTAAAAAGTAGTAATGTCAGGAAAGTTTACTACCGCTTTAATATCACAGGATCCCAGAAACCTCTCATGGGGCCCACTACTGACCCAGTGGCCCTTGGGCAGTACATAAGTGCATAGTTGCCAACATTTAAAAAATATTTTCAGGGACACTTTTTCACAAGTGTTATATTTAGAGTAGCTGAGATCCCCTATGTTCCTCTGTACATCACAGTAGTAATCACAACATTAAATAAGTTCTAGTAACAGAACAAATATGAGAACTGAGATTTCCTTTAGTTGAACTAACCAAAGTGTGTCCATTCTAGAGCTGGTAACATTGAGGGTATTCAGTATCATTTTAAAGAACTGTTTTTGTGGGTAAGCAACATAGGGGAGGAGTACGGATGGTATATAAGTGGGAAGTATGTGCAGGTGAGTGAGAGGAATGTGGAGGGTCTAACATTGGGCACTATGTACAGGAGAAGAGTGCAAAGGGTACGGCAAATAGCACAATGTACAGGAGAGAAGTGTGGAGGGTATGACAGTGGGCATCATGTACAGGAGAGAAGCATGGAGGGTACGACAGTGGGCAGTATGTACAGGAGAGAAGTGTATGACAGCAGGCACCATATACAGAAGAGGAGTGTGGAGGGTATGACAGTGGGCACTATGTATATGAGAGGAGTGTGGATGGTATGATAGTGGGCACTATGTATAGGAGAGGAGTGTGGAGGGTATGACAGTGGGAAGCATGTACAGGAGAGGAGTGTGGACGGTATGATAGTGGGCACTATGTATAGGAGAGGAGTGTGGAGGGTATAACAGTGGGCAGTATGTACAGGAGAGAAGTATATGACAGCAGGTACTGTGTACAGGAGAGGAGTGTGAAGAGTATGACAGTGGGCAGTATGTACAGGAGGAGTGTGGGGGTATGACAGAGGGTAGTATGTACCAGAGAGAAGTGTGGAGGGTATGATGGGGCAGTATGTACAGGAGAGAAGTGTGGAGGGTATGACAGTGGGCAGTATGTACAAGAGAGGAATGGGGATGGTATGATAGTGGGCACTATGTATAGGAGAGGAGTGTGGAGGGTGCGACAGTGGGAAGTATGTACAGAAGAGGAGTCTATGACAGCAGGCACTATGTACAGGAGAGGAGTGTGGAGGGTATGATAGTGGGCACTATGTACAGGAGAGGAGTGTGGAGAGTAGGACAGTGGTGGTCACTATGTACAGGTGTGGAGAGTATGACAGTGGGCACTATATATAGGAGAGGAGTGTGGAGGGTATGACAGTGGGCACTATGTACAGGATAGGCGTGTGGAGGGTATGACAGTGGGCACAATGTATAGGAGTGGAAGGATGTTTAGGGACTGTGTAGTGGTTAAGCGGATCATACATGAATTGAAATTACACCAATTATGCAGAGACCAGCCATAGTCGATCTATGTATGGGCTAGCTGGTTTTACATAAGTCAATCTATTAATCGACTTGAGCCTGTTTTTCCAAAAACAATCAGTGCTGCCAGCTATAGATAGCAACACTGATCATTGTACTCACTGGCAGAACACAATAATACTGCAGGAGTGATTCCCCCATCTACAGGTCAGCAGGTGAGAGGGTGTGTGGGGACAGAGATACCAGTCAGTGGCTGGGTAGGCACTGGCTAGTATCAGAGCCAGATACACACAGGTTACATACGTCACGATCGTTAGAGCGAGAGCAATAATTCTAGCACTAGACTTCCTCTGTAACTCTAAACATGTAACCTAAAAAATGTTTAAAGCATCGCTTAGGATACCAAAAAAAATAAATAAATCGTGCCTAGTGTTTTTTTTTTTTATGTATGAAACAGTTTATTTCCAAAAAATTGCTGCGCAAATACAGTACCGTGCTGCACAATTAATCGTTAAAATTGTGATCTTGATTCAACCCCCCTGACATCTCCAATGCAGAGTTTGCTGATTATTTCATATAACAAGTAGAGAGACTTTCAGCTGTCAAAAGAAAATATCTGGGCAATCTGCCAAGTTCTTAGCAGGAAACATTGTAACTAACACTTTCTTCTTATATCAAAGGGATAAACTTCTGTGTGTAAAGAAAATATCCAACTGTCTGCCAAGTTTGTAAACAACATTAAGCATTGTAACCAACTTCCTTTTTAGATCAAACTTCTGTGTGTAAATGCAAGAAATGTAACCACTTAAAGTCCAAACACTTGTTTAAGTTAAAAAGCAATATTTTTTGCTAGAAAATTACTTGGAACCACCAAACATTATATATATTTTAGCAGAGACAAAAATGGCAATTGCTGCAATATTTTATGTTACACTGCATTTGCTCACTTCATTGAATAATAAAAACCATAAAAACAAAACAGTAAAGTTAGCCCATTTTTTTTTTTATTATTTTAATGTGAAAGATGATGTTATGCCGCACGAATCGTGAGAGAATCATGATCTATCTTCTAAGCAAAAAAATTGTAGTTGTCGTTTTAGCCAGAATCGTGCAGCTCTATACCGTGCAACATAAAAAGTTGCAAAGACCACCATAGAGTAATTTTCTAGCAAAAAACAAATGGTGATTTTTTTTTCTCAGTCTGCTGCAGTGTGTCAGCTTGTATTTATAATGGCTGCTCTGTAGGTAGCTTCTGACAGGCTGTGCAAGCAGGACCGTATCTCCGGAACCATAAATGATAGCCATCCCATATTTTGACCGGTTGTGGGGTAGGTCTTCAACTGACTACCCCCTAAATGTGGGGTTTCTGTGACCTCTGGTCATCGAGCTACAACCCCCGAAGTCGATCTAAAAAAAAAAAAATATATATATATTTTTTTGGGGGAAAATGGGCCTATCTTGAGAAAGGGGCCTGGAGCTGCAGCTTCATCAGCCCCTCTGTTAATCCGGCCCTGAGTGAAAGTACCTTATATGATGTTTCAGATGCCATTATGTTTGTTGAAGATTTAGTTTTTGACCATATATCTTAGACCATGCCAAAAGATCAATATTGCATTCTAGATCTCCCCCCCATTTTGGAACAGATGTTGGTATAATTGTATCCAATTTATTGATCAGTTGGTAAGAGATTATTGAAATGTGACTTAGCATGTGAATTTGTTAAACAAATGTGTTCAAATTGGGAGAGGTTGTTTTGGTATCATTAGTATTGAGAAGAGGAGTCAGAGGAGGGCGTGGTCGGATGTGGAAGGTGTGAGTGTGAGGAGTGAGGAGAAGCTGGCTCCCGTGTGATCTGAGTGATCCTCAACCTCCCTACCCCCCCTGGCAATGCAAACAGTCTGAGTTACCACTTTTGGTTGCAGCAGCGGCGGCAGCAGATCCCTCTGTGTGACGCGGCGGGTCCTCTCCTGAGCAGTGCGCAATTGGTGGTTGGAGGTCGGAGGTACAGCGAGGCGTGCAGCGGGGAGCCTCAGCAGTGACGCGGCTTGGAGTGCGCCTGGAGATACGCAGAGATCTTGCGGGACCACAAGAGACATTGGAGGTACGAGGAGAGGGGAAGTAATGGAGGCGGCGGTGGCTACTTTGAGCGGTACTGGCTGGTGAAAGACAGCTGCTACAAACACAGAGTACTGACGGATGGCCTCCTTCCCCCCCAGCCTGGCTTAGTGGATAAGAAGTAGGTGCAATATTAAGATCATATGTGTTGCATGGATTGACAGAACTTTTTTGCGCCTGGCTGATGCCGCGTACGCACGATCATTTTTTGTGAAGTAAAAAAACGACGTTTTTGAAACGTCACTTTTCAAAGACGATGTTGCATACACACCATCGTTTTTTTCACAAAAAGCGAGGTTACGTTCACCACTCTTTTCCATTGAAGCTCGCTTCATAACTAGCTTCTGGGCATGCGCGGGTTGAAAAACTTTGTTTTAAACAACGTTTTTGCTACACACGGTGACTTTTTGTGAAACAAAAAACGACGTTTTGAAAAACGACACAAAAAATTCAAGCATGTTGGAATTTTTTTGGGTTGTTTTTTTTAAGACAAAAAACGACGTTTTGCCCACACACGATCAATTTAAATGACGTTTTAAAAAACGTTTTTTTTCATCGCAAAAAACGACCGTGTGTACGCGGCATTATACTTTGTCTAGCACTAGCACTGGGCTTTTTTCTGCACCGCTGCAATTAGTAATTGATCCTCCTCCTATAGACTTTTTTTTTTTTGCCAAGTTATTTAGGCAAACTTTGCATAATTATTAAGTCTGCTTTATCTTATAGTGCTCCCCCGATATTAGACTTGCAATTTAACCTCTTAAACAGCTGAAGTTGTAAGGAGGAGTTGTGAAGATCTGAAGATCTGCTGAGAACAATTACATATCAGGTGATAGTGTGAATGAGGAAGTTTGAGCACTTTGCTTTGCCTTTCACCCTGCTTATTATCACGCACAAGGACGCACAAGGATCATTGCTCTTATATTGCTTATACGTATCAACATATTTGAAGTACAGTCAAACGAATGCATTTGTGCATTCTTGTCAGTCTGGTATCCCCTGTTTGACCCCAGTGTTGTAAGTAACGGAGTTACAATAAAGGCAGTTACCTAATGCAGCCCCTTTTGAGGGTAACGAGTAATCTACCTGATTACTCTTCCCCTCACGGTAACGCAGTTCCCATTACTTGGGCGGCATTACCGCAATTACATCTACCGCCACTAGATGGCAGCAGAGTAATTGCTTCTGCCGGCGCTGTGAACATAAATATGGGTGGACCTCTGCTTTAGAATCATGTGACCGCTGTGATGGCCTGTCACAGCGGTCTGAAAACTCCCAATCTCAAGGAGCCCTGGATACAATGAGCCCCATCCGCCTCACACTGACCTATCACCGGGGGAACAACTCACATCGATCACCCACACTGCGTGCGCAACCTGATTAATGATCCGGGGAACACATGGCCGGAACAAAATGTTCCACAGAACAAACGTTCCCTATACAACACAGTGTTCACAGCGACATCTAGTGGTCAACATGGTAAGTGCAGGACACCTATACAGACCAACGATCAACAGGTTATTTTAGGTCAGTGATTTCATCTCTTCATCAGACAACAAAGAAAAATCTGACATCCCCATTCAAGATCCCTTGCATAAAGCTTATATAAGATAAATAAAATAATAAACAATAAGCTATAGAAAATTCTAATAAAGCCCAATATAAGATTTTAAATTACAGACTCTGTAAACGTCAAGAGAATGTATATTATAAACATACATTTTAATCCAGCTTATAATTTGGATGTAATATGTAGCAGATGGATAAGGGTTTTAAATCCTATTCGCTGCACATACATGGTGGGACGGATATACCTAGGCTGGGATATACACGAGATCACCATTTGTTTCCGGTTTTCTTCTCTCAAGGATCTGGCATTCTTTTGTCTTGGAGTATTAACTCACTGCTCCCTGGCAAGCGCCCATCATCTGCTTCTCAACAAAGCATTGTGGAATATTTATAAAAAATTCAGTTACTTTGCTGGGTAACTATCTACTTTTTCAATGTAGTAACTGAGTCACTAACGCAATTACTTTTTCGGAGAAGTAATTTGTAACTGTAACTAATTACTTTTTTAAAGTAAAATGAGCAACACTGTTTGCCCCTGACCCGGGAAACATAGCTTTAAGATTTAAAAATAGATGTTGTTAATGTGCCTGACTTGGACATAAATATACTGGACATTGCAACTATAAGGATAATTGAAAGCTTTCCCTGAGCGCATTGGATATACGGCTACGGCTAGAGGCGCTCTTTTTCCTTTTTTTGGCTCCCTGGTTCCTTTTATTTTTTTTATTTTTTTTTTTCTCCTTCTTTGGAACATGGCAGCAACTACAAAAAAGAGATTTTTTAATACAGCTTACCTGTAAAATCTTTTTCTTGGAGTACATCACGGGACACAGAGCAGCATATTCATTACTATATGGGTTATATGGAGTACCTTCAGGTGTGGACACTGGCAATCTCAAACAGGAAGTCCCCTCCCTATATAACCCCCTCCCATAGAGGAAGTACCTCAGTTTTGTAGCAAGCAGTATGCCTCCCAAAAATGTTCCCCAAAAGAGGGGTGGGAGCTCTGTGTCCCGTGATGTACTCCAAGAAAAAGATTTTACAGGTAAGCTGTATTAAAAAATCTTTTTCTTTCTCGTACATCACGGGACACAGAGCAGCATATTCATTACTATATGGGATGTCCGAAAGCAATGCTTTAATGAGGGGAGGGAGACATCTTCCAAAAAAGGATTTAATTTAGAGGTATACTCAAATACTAGTAAATCCAACTTAAACAAGAAATGTAAATCTCAAATCAAGTCAAGGGAGCCCCCTCAGATCCTGAGGAGCTTGAATCGCGGCCTGTAGTACTGACTGCCCAAAGGCTGTATCCGCATTCCTTCTTACGTCCAATTGATAACATTTTGTAAACATGTGGACTGACGACCACGTTGCTGCCTTGCATATTCGAGCCATAGAGATCTGATGATGTGCTGCCCAGGAGGTGCCCATGGCCCTGGTAGAATGGGCCTTTACCGACAAAGGAGGAGGCAACCTCTTCAAACCGCAGGCCTGAACGATTAATTGTTTAATCCATCTTGCGATGGTGGATCAAGCAGCTGCCTGACCCATCTTGGGCCCTTCCGGTAAAACGAACACCACATCTGTTTTCCGAACCTTCTCTGTAGCTTTAAGATAGGCCTTTATGGCCCTGACAATATCCAACGTATGCAGCAACCCCTCCTTTCAAGGTTTTGGAAGAAGGATGGAAGTACCACATCCTGGTTCAGGTGGAAACTGGATATAACCTTTGGTAGAAAGGAAGAATGAGGATGGAACCCCGCCCTATCCTTATGTAAAATGAGATATGGTTCCTTACAAGATAAGGCTGCCAATTCCGATACTCTCCTGGCCGAAACTATGGTGATCAGAAATACCGACTTTCTAGTCAGTAAAACCAAAGGTACCTCAGCCAACGGCTCAAAGGGGTGTTTCTGTAGAGTTGACAGAACAAGATTTAAGTCCCATGGACAAAGTGGTGATTTGACCGGAGGATTAACACGTAAGACTCCCTGTACGAAGATCTTAACCAGCGAGTGGGCGGCCAGCGGCCTCTGAAACCACACTGATAAGGCTGAAATCTGTCCCTAGATCGTGCTTAATGCCAGGCCTTTATCCACTCCTAGCTGGAGAAAACCTAATACTCTATCAATGGTATACTTGCGGGAAACCTATCTCTTAGCCTCACACCAGCCTACGTAGGCCCTCCAAACCCTGTAACAAAATTACCCTGGAGGCCGGCTTTCTAGCCTTAATGAGGGTAGGGATTACCTGCCTAGACAGACCTCTACCCCTGAGAATCAGGGATTCAGCTGCCAGGCCGTCAAATTTAGACGCCGTAATGCAGGGTGGAGGATCGGGCCTTGTGAGAGTAGGTCTGGCCATAGAGGAAGAGTCCAAGGGCCTCCCGCTGCCAATTTCAGGACTAGTGAGTACCATGCCCTCCGGTACCAAGCTGGGGCTACCAGGATAACCGGCCTGTGCAATGATCCTGCGCCACAGGTGGGGTAGTAACTGCAGCGGGGGAAATACATATAGAAGTTATGATTGATGCCAAGGGCAAACCAACACATCGGTTCCGCAGGCCATAGGGTCCCTCGTTCGAGACATGAACCTGTCTAGCTTCTTGTTGAATCCTGATGCCATGACCTCCACGTCTGGCACTCCCCCACTTCTGGCAGATTGTCTGAAAAAACTTGTGGATGCAGAGACCACTCCCCCGGCGACAGGGTTTGGCGACTTAGGAAGTACGCCTGCAGGTTGTCCACCTCGGGAATGAATGTCGCCGATATGCAGGGTACATAAACCTCTGCCCACCGAAAAACCAAGCTCCTCTCACTCTGAGTGGCTTGACTCTTGGTTCCCCCTTGGTGGTTCACATATATGCCACCGCTGTGGCATTGTCTGAATGACTTCTCACCGAGGACCCCTGTAATCTGGATGTCTATGACAGGAGGGCTAGCCGAGCCGCTCTGATCTCCCAGACCTTGATGGGCAGCTGCCTCTCCGCCTCTGCCCAAGTTCCTTGGCGAGTGAACCCGTTCAAGACCGCTCTCCAGCCTTCCAGACCACTGGGCAGAACCAAGCTACTAGAATTGCTGTCTGTAGGACACAAGTGTGGAAGCGTGTGGTATCGCCTCGAACATGGTCATTAGTCTGCCTAGTAATCGCATACATAGGCGAATAGTTGGTTCTCTTTTGCTTAGAACCAACTGAATCAATCTTTTGATAGCCTCGACCTTTACCAGGGGCAGGAACACCCATCTTCTGTTCTGTGTCTATCTCATGCCGAGATATTCCAACTGATTTGTAGGTTGAAATGCTGATCTTTCCCCGGTTTAGGACTCAGCCGAACCTCTCGAGGTACTGAACCATGAGGGCTACTACGCATTCCACCAAGGAAGCGAGTGATCTATGATTAAGAGGTCGTCCAGGTATGCTAGGACCGAGATCCCTTGGATCCTTTAGACTGACTAGAATTGGAGCTAGGACCTTCGTGAATACCCGGGGGCCGTAGCCAGCCCGAAGCGGGGCACCACGAATTGGAAGTGACGCTGTATCACTACGAAGCGTACAAACAAAAAATATTTGATGTGGCTGAAAGACTTGGTACATGAAGGTAACCATCCTTTATGTCTATAGAAGCCAGATCCTTCTGGAGTGTGGCGGCTGCTGACCGAACGGATTCTATCCGGAAAGAGCGAACCCTTAGGTAAGCATTTAAACCTTTTAGGTCCAAAATTGGTCTGACATCGCCGATGGGCCTTGGTATGACAAACAGATTGGAATAGAAACCTAGCCCCTGTTCTTGGGCTGGTACCTCTACCATTATGCCCTGGTAAAGCAGATGATCCAACGCCGCCTGCATTGAGGCCTTCCTTGTGGAGGAAATTTTAGAAATTCTAATCTGTAGCCTGCGGCCACAGATGATCGGACCCCCTCTGTCGGGGATCGATCCCCAGAGGCCTGTCCTTGCGATCCATTGTTAAAAGTTTGATCGCGCAGGAGGTCCGTACTGCCTGGAATTTGAGGGCCCCGGAACAGGGGGGAGCTGCCTTTTAAACGCAGGACCCCGGAACTTCTCTTGACTGGTAAAAGGGTACTTTTGCCACTTGAAACAGTCTGAATGTATTTATCCAGATCTTTCCATGGAAGGGCAAACCTGCCAGCAGTCTTTTACATGGGGCTCGGCCGCCCAGTTCTTCATAAGAGCCTTCTCATATGCACTAAAAATAGTGACAACGAGACGCCTGCTGGATGGAGTCTTTTTATAACCTCTACCGCAAAGCACAGAGCTCTGGGAATATCCAATAACTCCTCTGCCTATTGGGCAGGGATGTCTTAAGCATGTTTTGTCTGGTTCTTTAACGCCTGACAAAACTCCAATTGCAGCCACTGCTGGCTGTAGCCAAGGATGCTGGAAAAGTGTCTCTAAATGTTTATCGACCGGGACCTTAAACATTTGTATGTTTCCCCTTAGGCCAGTTAATGATTTATTCACCCATGAGATGGCTGCGTCCACAGTTGGGAGCGCCCCCTTTCTTAGAAAAATGTCTTTTCCATAGGGTAACTAACAGAAAACCTTCCAGGTGGTCTCCCATCCAGGCACTAACCAGGCCCGACCCTGCTTAGCCTCCGAGATCAGACGAGATCGGGCGCTTTCCGGGAGATGTGGCCTCAAGGACCTCACGGGTAGTTGAAAAGCAGTGCCCGAACCGGGACCTGAACCCTGGACCCTCAGACCAAAAGTCCGATGCTCTACCGACTGAGCCATCCGGGCCCCTTTTAAAGAGCAATTGGTCAGGGGAAAGAGTGCCTGCAAGCACAAATATTTCCTGGCAGACGTGCATAAAGACTACCCTCTCGTCAGCTTTAGGCGGCAGAAAAAATTCTGTCCGGTCGTCCCAATCCTGGAAAAACCAATTCCTCTAACAGAGGATGGACCGGAAAAGCTGCGTTGCTTAAAGGCGCTTTTAAAAGAACCCAAAGAGGATACCGCAGGACCCTGAGGCTCTGGAAATGGCAAATTAAATGCCTAGCGGACCATGTCTGTCAAAGACTGGACCCCTGTCCCTTTTGGCGATGGGGATCCAGTCCGCTTCTTGCCAGAAAAAGAGCCAGCGATCATAGCTGTTAACTTTTTTCTCTAGCCCCCCTAGGGTGACGACTAGCATCTCCTCTGTGATAACACAGGGTTGGGCCGACCTGGGCCAGCCTCAGCACCAGACCCCCTTAATGGCTTATCCAGGGTGACCCCTATAGGAATAACCTGTGGGGAAAGTATTGGTATATCATCAGAACCAGAGGAGGAACCCCTTTGTCTTTGCCTTTTCTTTTTTTTTTTTTTGTGTTTTGATCCTGAACCCTTGGAAGCCAGAATACAAAACCGAGGGACTCCGCTTACAACAACAGACTGTTATAGCCAGGAGTACAAAAAAATAAGTTTAGGGGACAATAGGATCACTAATGCCCAAAAACGGTGGGGCTCAGTATGTTTTCCTTTATAATATTATTCACAACATACAGCCCCACCCCCAACATGTTTGCCAGCATTCAACCGGTTGCCAAGAGGATTTTGGCTTAACAAAAAGTATTGGAGCCGACTCCAGCATGTAGTACCCCTTCTCGCCACCGGGAGTCACTGTGCTGCCAGCTCTACGTCCTCTCTCTCCAGCTCAGCTTTGAACTGAGCTAAGAACGCGCCTGCTGTGTATAACAGCAATTGAAGGCACGCCCACTCTACACTGCAGTCACGCTCCCCGCCCCCCCCCCCCCTCCCGAACGGCGCAAAAATTTTCTATATGCATGCGCGCGTGCGTGACTGTCGGGGGGGAAGAGCCCAGGAGGAGACGCACTCTGGAGCCCAGGAATGCAGGTTGGAGGACGCATCAGGCGGCAGATTTTGAATCCCGGCAAGGTAAGGCTAAAACAGGCCCCTAAGGAGTCCCTTTAGCCTAGAGACAGATCTGTTTTTTTTTTTTTTTTAAAGATCTTCAACCAGCGAGCAGCAGGTAGCTAGCAAACATACATAGATAGGTAGGGAGATCAAGTGATGGGGGGAAACATTTCAGGGCATCCTGTCCATCAGACATAGTGACCATGGTGCCAATGCAGAGCATACTCAGGCTACCCCCCTTAAGATCTCCCCTGGAGAGCCTGCTGTCGAACCAAGTCCCGCAGGCTCCCCTCTTACCTGCTCCATGCCGCAGGACGTTTTGCAAAACGGTCCAATCTTCTCCCATCTCCGTGGGTAGCGTAGTAGACCTTCAGGCACTGGGGTCCTGGAAGGAGCCGCTGTCCTGGACCTATACAGCACCCTGGCAAACAGGATCTTTTGGTTTAGAAAACTCCAAGTCCTGGGCCCAGGGTCCAGCCCTCTAGAGAGGAGCATTATAGGCAATGTACGAGAAAGAAAAAGGGGCAGCCTAGTCAGGAGAGTGGGGGTCTGCAAATAACACGCGCTGCGAAAGATAAAGAGAAGGCGGCAGCAGCGAAACTGGAACAGTACTCACATACCCCAGCAAGGTCGCCTGGAAAAGGTGCCCAGCTACCACAGACGCAGACTAAAAATCAAACAGGGACTGGAACGAATAGGAAGTCACGGGCAGGGTCCCTTAGTTCCCAAAGTTAAAAAAAATCTAGTGGCAGAACCCCAAGAAGGAGGTGCAGTGGACTCAGTAAAAACTCATATAGAAGACCCCTTAGTAGGTGCAACAGCTGTCCCCAGCCAGGAGGTGGAACCAACACTGAAAGAGATATTAAGCGCTATAAATGCATGTAGGGGGTCACTCAATTTAACTAACCAGACAAAAGAAATTAAGGAAGAACTTGTTATAATGGGCCAGGAACTGCAAAAGACTGTGCAAAGGATAACATTAGTAGAAGAAAGAATGAGCCAAGTGGAAGATGAGGTGCATTCATTAAAACAACAGATGCAAGTATTAAAGGAGCAAAAAACAGGTGGCAGGCCTCCAAACTCGATGAGATTGAAAATAGGTTACGCAGAAATAATATACGGGTGGTGGGCCTCCCGAAACGCAGTGAGGGTACTGACCCCATAAAGTTTTTTGAGAACTGGTTTAGAGACATCTGGAGAAAATGCCCTCTCCGCTATATGCGATAGAAGGGGCTCATAGAGTTCCGTTTAGAGCACACTTGAAGGATGGGCACCCTCGGCCCCTAATCTTGAAGTTGCTTAATTTTACAGATAAGGCAGTTATTTTACAAAAGGTAAGAGAGAAAGGGGACATTTTATATAACGGATCAAGAATATCGTTATTCCCAGACTTTTCTCCAGAATTGAGTAAACGGAGGTCTGAGTTTACACCTATTAAACGTAATCTTTTAAAGAATCAAATCAAATATGCTTTACTGTACCCAGCACGGTTAAGAGTAATGACAGCGGATGGCCCCCGATTCTTTGATTCACCTGGAAAAGCAGCACAGTGGCTGGAAGAGAATAAAGTACAAGAGAAAAATATGGACGGATCGAATAATTAGTAAAAGACTGTTCAAGACTGATTAAGGGATTTATTTGGGTGGTAGGGAGTTGTACTCCCCAAAACATGTTTTGGGTTTTTTTTTTGTGTTGTTTTTTGAAGCACTAGCGGAGGGAGGGGGTGAGGGAAAGGTGAAATACAAAGTGGGGGGGGGGGGGGGGGAGGGAAGGGAAAGAAAAAAAAAGGAATATGGGAAAAAGTAATTATCTATTAAGTATACATCAAAATACGGTATGAAAATCACAAATATAGAATAAAAACACAAATAGGGGTGGACACAGTTATGCACTAAACACGAAAGTTGACACCCCCTCCCCATTATGGCCCCCTTTTTTCTTTTTTTTTTCTTTTGTTTGTTCGTTAGTGGTTGTTGTGGTGAGTGAGTGTTAGAATGGTGATCACACGGGACCACAAGGGAGATGGGTAACAAGGGTAGTGTAAGGGAAGGAAGAGGCCACAGGCAAAGCTCTCAGGGGTAGCCTAGATAGGCCAAGGGGGAGGGGGGGAGGCCAAGGGGGGAAGGAGGGGTAAAGTTGTTTCAGTACACGGGCACTACATATCAAGCACTAGAAGATGGGTTGTATTTGTATTTATATTTACATTTTTTTATTTTTTATTTTCTCTTTTCCGTCTTTTTTTTCTTTTTTATGAGATGAAGGGATTCATACTTGCTGTTTGTTGTGCCTCTTCTTTAGCTCTAAGTGAAAACTGCACCTATGCTTCCACTCGACTATTGGATTGGGTAGCCAGGGTAATTCAGGCCCTATGGGCAATTCTTTTGCCTCTTTATGATTTGGCCTATGATGTCGAGCATGCGACCTAAAAATTTAATTATAGGCTCCTGGAATGTCCGGGGGATGGGGGATCCAGCTAAGAAAGCGGTAATTTTTTCTACACTGAATTAATTAGTAAAATATCTTATTATCCTAGGGGGGTCTCAGACCACTCTCCTCTGGTGCTGTCGCTGAGAATTGGGAAAAGCTGTCCCCCAGGCAATTGGAAAGTAAGCCCCTTTTGGCTAGAATTGATGGGGAAAGGGGAGGAGATAGGCACCAAATTGGGGGAGTTCCTGGATTTAAATGCAGGCACGGCGCCAGAGGGAGTGATATGGGACACCCTGAAGGCGTTTCTTAGAGGCTTGCTGATCCAGCAGATAGCGAAAATCAAGAGGAACTCTAGGGAATGGGAAGAGAAAATTAGGGAAGAGGTGTTGGTGGCAGAAAAGCAGTATGTGGAGGATCCAACGTTGATCAAAAAAGTAAACAGCAGGAGTATAAGCTGGTAGTAAACAAGAAAGTGGAAAATAAATGCTTATTCCAAGAGCAGAGTGCCTTTGCCCAAGGGGAAAGTGTAGGTCGCACGCTGGCGCTCATAGTAAAAAATAATGTAACACCCTCTAGTATCTCCGCAATTAGGGCATCAGGTGGGGAGATAACATCTGAGACATCTATAATAATAGAGACGTTTGCTGCATATTATAAAGATTTATATAAATCCAAAAGGGGGAGGTAAAAAGTACAAATGGAGGAATTTTTTAGAGGTATAGAAATGCCAGTTTTATCGGAAGAAGAAAGAATTGCGATAGAAGCCCCCATTACATTATTGGAACTTCAACAGGCAGTCAAAGGACTCTCCAATCAAAAATCCCCAGGTCCAGATGGCCTACCAGCAGAGATATATAAACAATATAGTGAGGTGTTACTTCCGGAACTACTAGAAGTGCTGAAATCTGCGCTAGAGGTTGGTAAGTTACCTCCTTCGATGCTAGAAGCAACTATTGTAGTACTCCATAAGGAGGGTAAGGACCAGCTAGATACAGCGTCTTATAGACCAATATCACTGCTGTGCAGTGGCGTCTCCAGCTTTCATATTTAGGGGGGGCACATAGGGGGACAGGGACAAAAGTAGGGGGGCCCCCCAACTATAAAATGCAATTAAATATATATATATATATATATATATAATCTCCTGGGGCCCTTTACTACGATCCCACAAAGGGCCCCTTTACATGTTCAGCAGTGAGCTCCCTTCCTACTATACTGGGGCCCCCCAGGGTGGCAGAAAACAAGAGATATATGTCACCAGCACACCAAGAAAATATAAGGGTCCAAAGCAGTGGGAGAACTTTCAGGGTTGCAAAGGTTGTCTTGCCACCGAGCCCTGGTGTTCTGCCACTGTGGGGTTCCCCAGCTGTCCTGTCCCTGCTATTGACAGCGATGGTCTGGCATCTGTCTCCTTGGCAGCGGCGGCAGTCCATTGGGACCTAGTGCTGGTGACATTACGGATGCATGCAGGGGAAGGCTGGCACTATTGGTTATAGAGAGCTGAGCCCCCAGCTGGTCACCTAGCAGCGGTAATGCTGTATAACCTTCTCTGTTGACATGCTGATCGGGATGTGATCCAGGTAATGCTCCCAGTCAGATCTAATAAATACAGTATTTATTAGCATCAAGAGTACAACTATATATATATATATATATATATATATATATATATATATATATATACACACACACAGTATGATTTTATATATATATATATATATATATATATATATATATAAACGTATGTTCCGCAGCTGTGTGGGCTCTTTGCCTGTAAAGTGTGGGCTCTGTGCCTGTAAAGTGTGGGCTCTGTGCCTGTAAAGTGTGGGCTCTGTGCCTGTAAAGTGTGGGCTCTGTGCCTGTAAAGTGTGGGCTTTGATCAATAAAATCTCTCATATTTAACATTAGGATTTGACTGGGAGCATCACCTGGATTGCATCCCGATCAGCATGTCAGAGAAGGCTCCACTGCTGCTAAGCAACCTGCAGGGAGCTCAACTGTCTACAACCAATAGAGATGGGCTTGGGTGTGTTTGAAATCCCACATGCCCGATCCCGCCAGGAAGCCAACACTCCACAGTGCTAATCACAGGCAGTGAGACATTTCCTGATCTGTGCAGAGCAGCGGACCGGGAAATCTCTCACTGCCTGTGATTAGCGCTGTGCAGTGTGGGCTTCCTGGCAGGCTCTGGCATGTGGATTTTTGAACATGCCCAGCCCATCTCTAACAACAAATTGTGCTGGCCCTCCTGTACATCAGCCCCATAAAGTAACCAGCACTGGGTTTCAATGTGCTGCCGCCGCTGCCAAGGAGACAGAGACCAGCGCTGTGAATAGCCGGGACAGGACAGCAACTCTGGTTATTCCAGCACTGGTCCACACTGGGAGGATTCCCCCGTCCACCTATAATGTGTAGATGGGGGAATTGAATCATTTTTTTTCCCATTCAACCTAATAGTTGAATGAAAAAAAGTCATCAATATATGGGCTGCCTAAGAGCTTTTTTTTTGGGGGGGGGGGCACATGGTGGGGCACAGCATAATGTTGGGGGGGTCAGGGCCCCCTCTGGCCCCCCCCTAGAGACGCCTCTGCTGCTGTGCTCTGATGTTAAAATTTTGGCCAAGGTGTTGGCAACAAGAATAAATAAACATATCCAGAAACGTATACATCCAGACCAGTCTGGTTTTATGCCAAATAGATCTACAAGTACGAATATTAGAAGGCTATACTTAAATCTACAAATACCAATGGAAAATACAGGAGATAGAGTCATACTGTCATTGGACGCAGCTAAGGCTTTCGATAGCTTAGAATGGGAATACCTTTGGTTTGCTTTAGGAAAAATTTGGGTTTGGCCCATCGTTTATTAAATGGATCAAATTATTGTATAACTCCCCAAGTGCTAAAATTAAAATAAACAACGAATACTCACAGTCGTTCGGACTGGAAAGGGGGACAAGACAGGGCTGCCCCCTGTCCCCCCTCCTATTTGCCTTGGCAATTGAGCGACTGGCAACTGTAATTAGATCCAGACAGGACATACAGGGGTTCCGGAGAGGGGTAGAGGAGGAAAAAGTCGCACTATATGCGGACGACATCCTCCTTTTTTTAGGAAACTCTTCCACCGCCCTTAAAAGTGCAGTGTAAATAGTAGAAGCATTTGGGCATTTCTCGGGTTTAGTGGTAAACTGGGAAAAATCTACACTCCTGCCGGTGGACTCAGTAAGCAACTTGGATGGGTTAGGAATACCCCAACTAAGGATTGGGGAGAAGATGGAGTACTTGGGAATCGTGGTAACACGAAACCCAGACCAATTTATAAATAATAACTTAGAGCCACTCCTGAGTAAATTTAAGCGTAAAGTGGATGTTTGGGGGCGCCTCCCACTTTCAGTAGCTGGACGTAGTAATCTTATCAAAATGGTCTGGATGCCACAATTGCTTTATGTGCTCCATAATTCCCCAGTATGGATTAACAATTCATGGTTCAAGAAGATAGAGGCTCTTTTTAGAACTCTAATCTGGAAGAAGGGCAAGGCAAGGATTGGCCTCCAGATATTACAACTACCAACAGATAAAGGTGGGTTGGCGGTTCCACACCCCTACAGCTATTTCTTGGCGGCACAACTGCAGCATTTGGGAGGGTGTAGTATAAAAGGAGGAGGTAGCGCAAGTGGGAAAATGTTGTTAGTAGGGTCCCCACATAGGTCTGTGAGAGTCCCTGGAGGCCAATTGCTTTCCGGTACAATGCCCTACAGTAAAGCTGGTCATGAGAATCTGGCAAGTAGGAAAACTAGCCCTGGGCTATAAGGGACCAACAGAATACTCCCCATTGTGGGATAATAAGCACCTGAAAGAAGTACTGGCAATAGGCAAGCTAAAGGAACGGGATAGACTTGGGATAACTAGACTAGTAAAATTGTATACAGGCTGTATATTAAAATCTTTCTCAGAGTTGTGTACCGAATTCGGTATTCCAAAATGTATGTTTTACGCCTATTTACAGATTAGACATGCATTACAAGTTCAATTTAAGCTGCAACCAGTGAGATGGCAAAAGTTAACACATCTCCAAAGACTAATCAAACCAGGGGTGCTGAAAGGTCTTATCTCAGAAGTATATGAGCAGATCAATGTACGTTTGGCAGGGAAAGGGGTTTTGAGTAAGAAAAAACAGAGATGGGAGGAGGATGTTGGTCCTATAACAGACGATCAATGGGATAGGATATTGGAACTAGGGACAGTGGTCTCACTGGCCCCATCACAGAGGGTATCGCATTTATTTTTGATCCACAGGGCTTATTATACCCCTAAGAGATTATATAGCTTTGGAAAAAGGCTGGACGATAAATGCCCAAGGTGCCCAAACACAGGTGACCTCGCACATATGTTTTGGAAATGTCCAAAGTTGCATAGATATTGGGTTGGGATTTTGGACATTATAAATGCAACTTTTGGGACTACTCTGGAATTTGAGCCCAGGGTATGCCTATTAGGTTGCATCGAGGAGGGAATGGGGCAGAAGGCCACATTAGAAGCAGTTATAAGATGTCTGCATCAGGCGAGGAAAGTAAAAGCACTGAACTGGCAAGCACAAAGTCCACCCACAGTAACAGAATGGATTAATGCAATGAATAGTATAGTAGGAAAGGAGAAGGGAATATGGATAAGACTTGGGAACCTCAAAAAATTTAAAGCAATATGGGAGCATTGGTTACACAAAATAGGGGGCTCACTTTAAAGGAGAGGAAAAAAGAAGCAGATTGGAAACTGGACAAGATGGAAAGGGGGTTAATGGGTATTTTTGTTTAACCTACTGAACTAAGCGTTTTGCATGATGGTATGGATTGTAAAATATGGATTTGTACTGTTTGTTTTTTATATATCTGTAAGAAAACAATGAAAATAAAAAGTATTAAAGCTAAAAGTATTGAGAAGAGGAGTATAAACATTTTTTTATTTTGACGGTATCGGAATATGTCGGATTTAGGGAGCCCAAATGATTTGCATAGTTCTGGGAAAGGGCGTATTGATGTTGTTGAAATTATATCATATAGACAAAAAATTCCAACCTTAGACCTTAGTTTTTAAAAGTTCTGGGAGATATCCAAACTGGATAGAATTGGGCAGCCCTGCAATAAAAAAAAAAAAAAAAAAAAAAAAAAAAAAATCGAAAAGTCTGGAAATCCCAAGCCTCCCATTAATTTAGGGAGGTATAAAGTCTTTCTAGGTAACCAAGGTTTGATTTTCTCCCAAGTGAATTGTATTACTTTCTGTTGTAAAATTCTTAAAATGTAGGCAGGTATATGAATCGGGAGGACTCTAAAATATAAGAATGTAGGTAATATGGTCATTTTTATTATATTAATTTTCCCGAACCAGGAGATTGGGAGGGATGACCAATTAGATAACAAACTAGTAGTCTTTTTCAGTAAAGCTGAAAAGTTAGCAGCACATAGATCTGAGGGACTGGCAGCGAGTTGGATACCTAAATATGGAAGACTATGGTCAGCCCAATTAAACGGCAGTGAATCTTGTATTGTTCTTTTCTCTTTTCAGTTAATGAGATGTTCAGCGCTATTGATTTTTTTTTTGTATATCGACTCCAAGACCCAAGGCTGTATCCTGGCCTAGGCCAACAAGGCCCAGGCCTAGGGCAGCACTTTGCAGGGGGGCAGCACGGAAAGAGTCCCTTCCAGCTTGCGCTACACTGTTAGTGTAACACAAGCTGCTTCTAATTTCGACTGTCCTATCATCCTGGACCACACACCTTCCTCACTGTGCTATATGTTTTGCTGCACCATTGGCATGGTTATATCTTCTTAGCCTGCTCCATAAAATTAAAGTAGAACTAGGCAACACTTTTTTTTTTATTTTGGATAGAGTAAAGGAGGGTTATAGCGCCTGTCAGTTTATTATTTACCATCTCCGTCCCATTGCAGAGATTTCCTTTCATTTCCTGTCCCACAGCCAAACAAGAAGTGAGAGGAAATCTATGCAAATTAAGGTAATCCGAATTTCAGGACGGGTCTTAAACACAAAGGGGCGTGGCCTTGACAGGAAGGGGTGGCTCATATTTAAATTAGGTGGTGCATGAGTTTAGTCAGGCCTAGGGCAGCACGAAACCTAAATACACCCCTGCCAAGACCTGAAATTAGTGAAAATGTATGTAATATAACCATAAGGTTAGGGGCTGAAAATTGTGGGGAGGACAAAAAGAAAGGATGTTGTCTGCAAATAAGCATAATTTGATGTGTACCTCTCTGTATATCCAATACTTCCCATTTGTAACCTGCATATTTAATATAAGCCCTAGGTTCATGATATAATGCAGAGATCTATTGCAAGAAATGTGGGCCAAAGGCCCATCTATTGAGGGTAAGGTGCATATAGGACCATGAAATTGTATCAAATGCTTTCTTAATGTCAAGAGAGAGAAAACAGGTTGGAATGCAACATATTTTAGCAGCATAGGACAAAAGGGTTGCACGTCTAAGGTTATCACTAGCTTGTCGAATATAGGGATGAAACCAACGTGATCACAATGTACAAAATTTGCCCATAATTTTTACATCTAAATTTAATAAAGAAATGGGGAGAGAATTTGACCAAACAGTGTCATCTTTATGGGGTTTGGGAAGCATGCAAATGATTGCCGTCAGAGTTTCCTTTCTAAAGAAGTGACCTTCAAGGGAATTAAAGGTGCCCGTTAAAACCAGGAGATAAAGTATCTGCAAATGTTCGATAGTAAAGAGCAGAGAATCCATCGGACCAGGTCTCTTAATCAATTTCAGATTCTTAGTAACATTAGTCACCTCATCAACCGATACCGATTCTTCCATCATTTCTAATTGTGTTTTGGATAGTGAAGGAAGAGAAATATGAGAGAAAAAGTAATTTGCATTAGAGAAATCCAACTCATTGTTAGATGAATATAAAAGTAGTTAAATAGTATTTAAATTTTTGTAAAATTTTCAAAGGATTATTGGGAGTATACATCTCTGGATATTCAAAGGCGAATAGATTTGGTTGGATTATGACAGATTTTAGTGCATGGGCTAATAGCGTATTTGGTTTATTTGCGTTCATGCAGAAGTTATGTTGTGATTTTTTATTGGTTTTGTCTGCTGATTCTAATTTAGCTTTATCTCATTTCAATCTTGATGAAGAATGATTACGTTGAAGTGCCATATGACATGCATTAAAATTTGTTTCTAGTTAACATACCGTAGGTCTTTTCGTTCCTGATTACGGTAAATAGTGCGGCTTGCCGCAAACATATGCCGCGGAAACATGCTTGTAATCCAAAGCACTTGTATATCAAAGCATTTTTTTTTACAAGGTATAAAAAGAGAAGAGAGGCACCTCTAAGTGTAGCAATAAGTTGCTAAATGTTGTACATTTTTTTAATGTAACCATATTGCTACACTTAGAGGCTCCTCTCCTTTTTTTATACTCAGTTGTGACATGACGCTACTCTTATATCAAGACATCGCTTGTATATCAAGGCAAAATTAAAACATTTCGCTCATCTTGCAAAACGCTCGCGAACCAAGGTTTTATTGTATATCAATATCGATAACTCCTCTAGGTTTCAAGAAATAGTGGGTTGGAGCCATATATGAAGATAGAAGAAAGTCTCATTAGCATAGCCAAGCCATATATTCAATACTGTGGATAGAACCATATGGAAGTTATTAGGAGAATACATTTGAACCAGTAAATTTGGTTGATCGCTCAACAAAGGGGGAGCCATGGTGAAAGATAATTTTCAGTCCATGGAATCAGCCAGGTCTGGATCAGGAGATTGAAAGCGAGTTCATTTGTGTGGGCTATGGTGACCGTTTCTTCTTGATGCTAAAGAAGATTTACCAGAGGAACACAAAGTCGATCTTCGGCGTGTGTCGTCAGGGTCTTTGGCTGGGTTCATCAAATGAAGATTCAGTAAAGTGGCTTGCAGGTCGTTTGCGTTGTGGCATGTGTATTTGGAGCCTTGATAAGTAAAATCGCAGAGAAGGAAAAGCCCCACTGATATGTTATTAGATTGTGTTGCAATATCAGAAGTGGTTTCAACGTCCATCTTTTGTTGATGGTTAGTTGTGATATATGTGCAAACAGTTGATAATTATGTCCTTGAAAATGTAGAGATTCTTTAATTTCTTGCTGCAGCTAGCAATTGTTCCTTTGTGTGGTAGAAATGGAATGTTGTGATATCGTGAGGCAGACGTTCTGTTTTTTTAGGTGTTAGGGCTCTGTGAACCCTGTCCATCTCGAGACGCTGTACCGGTATAGCTGGTTGTAATTCTTGAAAAAGTGCCATCATCATATGCGTGTGCACAGGGTGTGCCGGGGCACACCCTAATCACCTGTGCAATATTTGTGTAGCCTCTATGCTCTCCCGAGATCTGCCCGTTGGGCTCCTGTGAATTGCCGTGCTGAGACAGTATCACACTGAGCGGATATTGGGGCTTGTAAGATCCGCTCAGTGTGTGACACTGTCCTCCTGTACTGTAACTGCTTGCAGGGAATCAGAGGATCGGTCACATCTCAGGGTTGACGTTGGGGTGGGCAGGGCTTAGCAGCTATCGAACCCCAGCCAAAAGGAGGAGGAATTGGCTTACCGCTATGCATGTGGCCGCGCCCCTTTTCTTAAACAGCCCAATAATGGCTGATGTTCGATAGCTGCTCAGTCCCGCCCACCCCCATATCGCCACAGAATTATGAAACTCCTCTCTCTCCCTACAGGCAGTGTCACACACTGAGCGGATCTTACAAGCACCAATATCTGCTCAATGTGATACCCCCCCTCTCCTCTGTCAGTGCCAATCATTGCCAGTGCCACTAGTCAGTGCTGCTTGTCATCTGTCAGTACTTGTGCTGCTTGTCAGTGCCACCAATCAGTGCCAGTGCCACCAATCAGTGCCAATCAGTGCCACTAGTCAGTGCCAATCAGTGCCACTAGTCAGTGCCAATCAGTGCCACCTGTCAGTATCAGTGTCGCTTGTCCGTGCCACCAGCCAGTGCCAATCAGTGCAGCCAGTGACAATCATTGCCACCCGTCAGTGCCAGTGCCGCTTGTCAGTGCCAATCAGTGGCAGTGCCACCGCCACCTGTCAGTGCTTCCAATCAATGCCACCAGTCAGTGCTTCTAATCAATGCCACCTGTCAATGCCACGTCAGTACCAGTCAGTGACAATTACTACTACCCGTCAGTACCACGTGTCAGTGCCAGTCAGTGCCAATCAATGCTGCCTTTTAGTGCCAATCAATGCTGCCTTTTAGTGCCAACCAGTGCCGCCTGTCAGTGCCGCCTGTCAGTGCCCATACATGCCAATTAGTGCTGCCAATCAGTGCCAGTCAGTGCCCATACATGCCAATTAGTGCCGCCTATCAGTGCCACTTATCAGTGGTGCCTATCAGTGCCAATCATTGCTGCCAATCAGTGCAAAAGTGGAGGGATGGGAAGATGAACTCAGCAGACAGGCACATTGTCCATGGGGTGCCAGCCTGGTGATGCACAACTGAAATCTGTTGATGTTTATTAATGCCACATTCCGATCTTTAGTATAATAGGTAATCACCACACTACTATTTACAATAATCTACTGGAGGTACAATAAAAAAAGTGTCAGTAAAAGGCCTGCTACTAAGTATTGTTATGTGTTCCCACACCACAATAATGGTGGAACCCTCTAATGTTTGAAAATCTCAATTAACTTCAATATTACCACAATACTGGTCTCTGTGATATGTAACACATAAAATACACATCACACTGAAAATAAGACATACTGTATAAGGCCCCTTTCACACGGGCGGACCGTTTAGGTCCGTCTTTCAGTTTTTGGCGGACCTGAACCTGCGCTCCATACAACTCTATGCAGCACCATGGCAGTTAAAGATCAAACAGAATCAGCTTCCTTGGCTGTAAGGATAGGGTTTAATTCCGCTTTAAGGCTGTCAGCCTCTATTAATTCATCAGTGCCTAAAAATGGAGAGCAACTGAGTATGTGCAGAGCAGAATGAGACAATACAGGATATTAAACAGTATAGGCAATTATTTTTTAATGGTTTACATAGCTATACCTGCAAAAGGGGCAAGCCTGAATGGAGTGATCTAGCAGGATTTTTTTTTCAGACTAAAGTTCCACTTAAGACCCCTTTCACACTGAGGCGCTTTGCAAGCGCTAGAACGCTAAAAATAGCACCTGCAATGCGCCCTGAAAGAGCCAATGCTGTTTTGAGGGCTTTCACACTGGAGCGGTGGATGGTAAAAAAAAAGTCCTGCTAGCAGCATCTTTGAAGCGGTGTGTATACCACTCCTCCACCGCTCCTGTCCATTGAAATGAATGGGCACCGCGGCTATACCGGTGGCTTTGTGGTGGTTTTAACCCTTTCTCTGGTAAAAGTGCCCCGCTAGCGGCCGAATAGTGCCGCGATGTTGATAGTAAAGCACGGCTAAAAGTAGCCGCGCTTTCCCGCCAACGCACCCACCACCCCAGTGTGAAAGGGGTCTAAAAGGTAAACTAAGTGGTATGTTTAGTTTCAACACAGCTGCGGTGTTCCTTGGAAAAGGTTAGCCATAACTACAGTTTTTTTTTTCAAACAATAGTTACCAAATGAGTTGCATAAAGACCTTTGGTCTTTTGTTGGCTTCAGAAGAATCTTCAAGACTTCTTAGAGCATTAGGGCGGCAACTCTTCAGACATTTGACACTTGCATTGTGAAGTTGTACAAGTATTTCAGGCATTTGATCCCTGTAAACAGACACACTTTAGACATGCAATCTTTGGATGTTATAATTTATGTAATTAAATATATCAAACAAAGAAACTATAAAGAAGCCACAAAACTTGAAAATGTACAGCAAAGCAAAACCTTTTATTTCAGAAGCTTCATCTCACTTCCTGTTGTGTCTAAAAGGGACAGAAAGTGAAGGTAATGGGACACAGAAGGTTTTGAAGTGGAAGATAAAACCAACGATAACTTAAATGCTGCAAAGGTTGTGAAAAAATAAAAAAAAAGCACCACACCTGTATACATACCTTTAAAAAAAAAATCCTGTCCAGCCACATGATCCAGAAGCTCCAGGTCCCATAAGTCAGACAGCGGTTGCTACAGGAGAGACATACCTCCCAACCGTCCCCGATTCACCAGGACCATCCAGGAACCTGGTCCTTGTCCCGGAGAATTAGGGCCGAGTCTCAAAATGTCTTGGATCCCGCACAAGCGACACATGTTGCAGCTGGCATCTCTACTGGGCACACATTGCAGAGCAGAGTGCACTGAACTCGCCCCTCCTCCAAATTTAGAAGCAGGGGGTGCTGCCGCTAATTGAGAAAAAAAAAAAGGAATATATATTAAAACAAATTATAAAAAAAAGGGGAAGTAGCCTGGGGACCTCTGGGCCCTTTAACCACTTAAGGACCCCCTACCGACAATATACGATAGGTCCGAATTCTTCCCCATTCTTCACAGTGGCAGAGTCATTGATCGTCTGTTCCCTGATATAGGAAAAGACGATCAATGAAGTCACACGTCGAGTCCCGCCCCCCTACAGTTAGAAACACATATGAGGTCACACTTAACCCCTACATTGCCCCCTAGTGGTTAACTCCTAAACTGCAATTGTCATTTTCACAGTAAACAGTTCATTTTTATAGCACTTTTTGCTGTGAAAACTACAATGGTCCCAAAAAGGTGTCAAAATTGTCCAAAGTGTCCGCCAAAATGTCGCAGTCACAAAAAAAAAAAAGAAAAAAAAAAAGATGATCGCCGCCATTAGTAGTAAAAAAAAATGCAATAAAACTATCCCCTATTTTGTAAACGCTACAAATTATGCGCAAACCAATCGATAATTGATTATTGCAAATTTTTTTTAACCATTTTTTTTTATACATTTTTGGAGGATATTTATTATAGCAAAAAGTAAAAAATATTGCATTTTTTTTTTTTAAATTGGCACTCTATTTTTGTTTATAGCGCAAAAAAATAACGCAGAGGTGATCAAATACCACCAAAAGAAAGCTCTATTTGTGAAAAAAAAAAAAAAAAAAAAAAAAGGACGCCAATTTTGTTTGGGAGCCACGTCGCACAATTGTCGGTTAAAGCGACAAAAAAAGGTTGCTATCCTGGGCCCTTTAATAATAAAATATTATATATTGTAATATGGGGGTGTTTAACTCAAGTGGTTAATGCGTTTTTCAGCGAGTCCACAGCAGTCAGATGTTAGGTTTGAGGGCATGACAGCCCATTTTTATTGAAAGGAAACAAAACACCAGTTCAGATACAGGATTTCCATCGCAGGTGTTCTTCTCCAGTAATATTCATATAACCAAAATGCCAAGCCTCCTGGCTCCTAGGCTTACTTAGCCTTGCAGTACCTGCTAAACCTGGCCCACTCCTGGCCTCAACAGGATTCTCCAGTCTCTCAGACTTCCTTCAGCCCCATTTAGACTCGCTAGCCACCTCAGGTCTACCAGCCTCCCAGTCCGCCAGGCACGAAGTCCCCCCACACCAGGGATGTAGTCTTCCAGGGCAGAAAGCTTTCCACACACACAGTGTTTTGAACCAGCAGCCAGCTGCACACACTCCACCTTCCTCTCCACTCTGCTCTCACCAGTCCCTCATTAACCTGCTGGCTATTCAGAAGACCAGGATCCTTTCCATAGGGACAGGGACTATTATAATATATATATATATATATATATATATATATATATATATATATATATATTATATACACACACACACACAAGAAAAAATTCAAGTTAGTCTTACCGGTAACTTGTTTTCCAGAAGTCTTTCAGGACAGCACCTTGAGATATAACTCCTCCCACTCCTTCAGGAAACACCTTCTTTAGATCTTTTAAAAGAGGAGGATCCTCCTTCCACTAGTCAGTTGTCAGAGAAACCTCCGGCCTCGGCTGGAACACAAACACATACGTTAGTCACAGCATAATACATCCAAATTAACAGGGCGGGTTGCTGCTGTCCTGAAAGACTTCTGGAAAACAAGTTACCGGTAAGACTTACTTGAATTTTCCCTAGGCATCTTTCAGGACAGCGCCTTGAGAGGATAACAGGGACTTCCTACCTTAGGGCGGGACGACAGCTTGTAAGACCTTCCTGCCAAAAGCCTGGTCAGTAAGGTCCAACCTATAGTGTCGCACAAACGTGTGAAAACTTGACCACGTCGCTGCCCTGCCCAGATTTGCTCCGGCGTGGCACCAGCTATTTCTGCCCATGAAGTTGCGAGAGCTCTGGTTGAATGGGCGCAGATCCCTATTGGCGGGATCAGGCCTGCCTGCAAATAAGTCTCCCGGATGGCCAGTTTCAGCCATCTAGCTAAGGTCCCCCTAGATGCCTGGTGACCTTTTCTATTACCCCCAAATAGGACAAACAATGAATCTGAATGTCTGAACGGGCTTGTTATTTCCAAGTAGCATAACAAGGACCTTCTGACATCTAACATGTGGAAAATTACTTCCCCCCCCCCCCCCCGATGGATTTAAACAAAATGTGGGTAGCACAAGGTCTTGAAAACGATTGGCATTGGAAGTTACCTTGGGCAAAAACTTTGGGTCAGTTTTAAGCACTACCCTATCTGAAAATAAACATAAATAAGGCTCCTTAATTGACAGGGCCTGCAACTCGCTTGATCCTACATGCCGAGGTTATAGTGACTAAAAATAACGTTTTAAAGGTCAGATTTCTGAGTGAAGATTCCCCTAAGGGTTCAAAAGGTTTGCTTGCCAGAGATCTCAGCACCACAGAGAGATCTCATTTTGGAAAACCCTTCAACCTTGGTGGTCTAGATCTCACAAGGGATCTAAACAACCTAACCACCAAAGGCTCTGTGGCCACCGATCTCTCCAAAAACGATGCAAGCGTGGAAACCTGCACTTTTAGCGTGCCAATAGCTAGGCCCTTATCAGCCCCCTCCTGTAAAAATTCCAAGATGGATCTCAGTTCTTTAGGGTCCTGACCTGACTAACTACACCAAGTAGAAAAAACCTTCCACATTTTAGTGTAGATGGCTCTGGTTACTTTTTTCCTACTATTGAGCAAGGTCGAGACCAGGCGGTCTGAGAACCCCTTTCTCTTCAAGATTTCTCCTTCAGAAGCCACGCTGCCAAGGAGAGCCCGGCCACTTCTGGATGAGAAATCGGGCCCTGCGTTAACAGATCCTGTCTGAGGGGCAGGTGCCAACATGGTTCAGCTGACAATGCCAGAAGCGTCGCGAACCATGCCCTCCTGGGCCAAATGGGGCAATGAGAATGATTGGGACCCTTTCCTTTTGAACTTTCCTCAAAACTAGGGGAATCAACTGAAACGGGGGAAAGGCAAAGCAGAGGTGAAATTCCCAGGGATGTGCTAGGGCGTCCACCCTTAGGGACCCATCCCCCCGGCTTAGAGAAAAGAATTGCCCTACCTGGGAGTTCTCCCTCGAGGCAAACAAGTCCACCTCTGGATGACCCCATCTGTTGGAAATCTCTAAAAAGACATCCGTATTTAGGGACCACTCTGACTCCCGGATCTGGTGCCTGCGTAGATCGTCCTCCACCCTGTTCAAGAATCCCTTTAGGTGTAGGGCCGTCAGGGACAGCAAGTTGTTTTCTGCCCATGACTGCGGCAAGGGTCTGGAGAGGCCGGCTCCTTGTACCCCCCTGTCTGTTAAAGTATGCTACGGTAGTAGCATTGTCCGTCAGGACTTGAACATGGTGGCCCCAGAGAAGAGGAGCCAACTCCACTAGGGCCAGGGAAACCGTCCTTAACTCCCTCCAATTCGAGGAACGCAGGGATTCCTCTTTTAGCCATGGTCCCTGGGCGAACTTCCCCTCTAGGTGGGCTCCCCACCCCCAAGCGCTGGCATCTGTGGTAAGCCTCTTTCCTACTGGGAATGACCATTCCAGGCCCTCTGCAAGCACTCTCTGGTTTTTCCACCAGTAAAGGATTCTCTTTACCCTGGATGGAATCCTCACCTGGACATCCAGCGAGCTGGGCTTGTGATCCCAAGCTCCTAAGAGGAATGCTTGCAGGGGCCTGAAATGCAATCTCGCCCATTTGACAGCCAGCATGGTCGACGTCAAAGTTCCCAGAGCTGCCATGACCTGCCTTACTGTCAAGGGTTGATTGGCCTGCAGCAACCGGACAGCCTCCAAAACTTTGGTTGTTTTCTCCAAGGGTAAAAAAAAAAAAACTCTTTGGCTCAGCGAATTCACCTGGTATCCCAGAGAACGAACTTCCTGAGCGGGAACTAAGGCGGACTTCTGAAGATTTAAGATCCAGCCTAGGGATTCTAGGTGAGATCGCGCCTGAGCCAAATTTACCAACAACTTCTCCTCTGAGGGGGCGAAGAAGAGGATGTCATCCAGGTAGGGGATGATAGCTATCCCCCGCAGGCGCAGTGGGGCTAAGGCCTTGGCCAGCACTTTGGTAAAAAATGGAGTTACTTACCGGTAACGTCCTTTCCAGTAGTCTTTCAGGACAGCCACAATAGAGAGATAGGCTCCTCCTCTTCCTTTAGGAAACACTGCACAGCCTTTAAGAACTCTCCTCCCCCTGCCAGACCTCAGTTTTTATACGAGCACCTCCGGTCAGCTGGGGAGACACAAGAACATGTTAGTAATCCATCATTAAACATCAACATCATACTATGTTCCTGTATTAAACAAACCTTCCATACTTCGGGTGGGTAACCAGGGCTGTCCTGAAAGACTACTGGAAAGGACGTTACCGGTAAGTAACTCCATTTTTCCCTTTCCGTCTTTCAGGACAGCCACAATAGAGAGGATAATCGAGTACTCACCAACTAGGGCGGGACTATGGCTTGCAGGACCTTTCGCCCAAAGGCCTGGTCGCCTGCCGACACCAAGTCTACTCTATAATGTTTGACGAAGGTGGTGTAGCTGGACCAAGTTGCTGCCTTGCATATTTGTTCTGGCGTGGCTCCAGCGGTTTCAGCCTGGGAAGCAGCCACTGCCCGAGTAGAGTGTGCCTTAATTCCTGTAGGGACCTCTTTACCAGACAAGGCATATGCTTGTTCGATAGCTAGCCTAAACCATCTGGCGATTGTGCGCCGAGACGCTTTCTGTCCTTTCCTAACTCCGGAAAATAAAACAAAAAGAGAGTCTGACTTCCTAAAATCTTTGGTCAGCTCTAAATAGTGTAGGATGCATCTCCTGACGTCCAACTTACTAAACCTAATTTCCCTTTCACCTGAGGGATTAGGGCAAAAAGAGGGTAGCACCACCTCCTGACTCCTATGGAATCTAGAAGATACTTTGGGTAAAAAGGCCGGATCAGTCTTGAATTTAACTCGATCCGGAAAAACAATACAAAAAGGGGGTCTAACAGACAAGGCTTCTATCTCGCTGACCCTCCTAGCAGTAGTTACTGCAACCAAAAAGACTGTCTTTAAAGTCAACTCCCTCAACAGACATCCGTCTAGGGGTTCAAAGGGAGACCCTGTTAGGGCCTGAAGAACTAAGGATAAATCCCACCTGGGGAAGGGGGGCCCCTGGGCCGGTCTCTGTCTAGATAATGCTCTGAAGAACCGGATTACCCAGGAGTTACTGGCCAGTGGACTCTCTAGATATACACCAAGGGCAGAAACTTGACCCTTAAGGGTACTGACTGAAAGACCCTTATCTGCCCCACACTGTAGGAACTCCAATACTGAAGAGGGGTTCTGCACTGAACAGGAATATTCTAGGCACCACGCATTAAAGCGAAGCCAGACCTTCCTATAAATAGAGCGGGTTTCCTTCTTCCTGCTACTAAGTAGGGTGGCAGTTAACCTTTCAGAAAACCCTTTAGACCTTAGCAAGGTCTCCTCAGTAACCACGCCGCTAGGCTCCACCTGTGTGGGTATGGGCAAAGGACTGGACCCTGCGAGAGAAGATCCCTTGTGGATGGGAGGATCCATGGTCAGTTGTTTGAGGACCGAGAACCAAGCCCTTTTCGGCCAGTGAGGTGCCACTAGAATGATAGAGGTGTTCTCCAGTTGGAACTTTCTTAGAACTGCCGGTAGAAGCACTGGAGGTGGGAAGGCATAACAAATCCCGAACCCCCAGCTCTGGGACAGGGCATCTACCCCCCTTGCTCCCTCTCCTTTGTTCCGGGAGAAAAAACAAGGGGCCAGATTCATGAAAGGTTACGCTGGCGGATCGAGTGATCCGCCAGCGTAACAGTGGCTTTGAGCCGGCGTTTCTGTTTTCTGTAACCAGAAAACAAGAAACGCCGGGTTGAAGTTCCGATGCGATGAGCGTAACTGAGTTTCGCCATCGCATCGTTACTTCAACTTAAAAATGGCGCCGGGGGCGTTCCCGCCGATTTACGCTCAAAAAATATGTTAATGAGCGGAAATCGGCAATTCACGATCGAAATCCGGCGCGACGCAGTGACGTTACCGGACGGGATACGCGGCGCATAGATATACCTACATGGGGTTGGAGTATCCTATGTTAGGTATAGGCGTCGTCATCGCGTCGGGAAAAAAAAAAAAAAACGTCGCTTGCGTAAAACGGTCATGAATGGGAATGTGACGTCATTGACGTTCATTCACAGATTTTGGAGCATGCGCACGGGGATGTTTTGACACTCGACGCATGCGCAGTACGTCGGCGGCGGGATCGCGCGTAGTTAGCATACTACACGCCCCGTACCCGCGACATTTGAATTCCGCCGGCTCATTTGCGATGCGCTGCCGCAACTTTAGGAGCAAGTGCTTCGTGAATGACAGCACTTGCTCCTAAAAATTCGGCAGCGCAACGCAAATCAGAAGCGTTACTCCAGAGCAAAGATGCTCTGGAATACGTGAATCTGGCCCAAGGGGTTTTCGCGTTTTCTTTTGACGCGAACAGGTCTACCTCCGGAGAACCCCACCTCCTGACTAGGAGATGAAAAACTTCCTGACTGAGAGCCCACTCGCTCTCTCACAGCTGACTTCGGCTGAGGAAATCTGCCGTCTTGTTTTCTATCCCTCTTAGGAAGATCGCTGATAATGCCAGGGTGTTTGCGTCGGCCCAGTGAAGAATCCCTGATGTAATGGCCGACAGGACTACACTTTTTGTGCCGCCCTGCTTGTTCAGATAGGCCACAGCTGAAGCATTGTCCGACCGCACCTGGACGTGGTGACCCTGAAGCTCTTCCTGGAAGAACCTGAGGGCTAGACCGACCGCCATCAGCTCCTTCCAATTGGAGGACTTCCCCAACTCGGCATCTTTCCATACGCCCTGCGCTGGAAGGGACCCTAAGTGAGCCCCCCAACCTCTGCTGCTTGTGTCCGTGGTTACCACCTGAGGAACTGGAATATGCCATAGCCGACCCTGCGATAAATTGGAAATCTTCCTCCACCACCAGAGGGACCTCTTTACCTGGGTTGGGACCTGCACTAGGGTATCTAGCCGCTCCAGATCGTGATCCCAGATTTTCAGGAGGAAAGCTTGCAGGGGCCGAAAGTGAAGGCCTGCCCATTGGACAGCCGGAAGGGTGGACGTAAGCAGGCCCAGGGTCGACATCAGGGACCTTATCGACACCTGCCGACTGCCCTGTAGGGTGGCCACCGCCCTGTCTAATCTCAGGGCCTTCTCCCTGGGGAGAAAGACCCTTAGGAGGGTGGAGTCCAAAAGGTACCCTAAGTAAGAGATTTGTTGAGATGGTGACAGGCTGGATTTTTCTAAGTTTAACAGCCACCCTAGACCCGATAGAGTTCTCTTGGTTAATTCCAGATCTCTGAATAGTTGTTCTGGAGAAGCCGCAAAAAGGAGCAGGTCGTCCAGGTAGGCTATGATGCCTACTCCCTGGAGACGCAGAAATGCTATGGGTTCTGCCAGGACCTTGGTGAACACGCGGGGTGAGGAGGATAGACCGAATGGCAAAGCCTGGAACTGAAGATGCATCACCTCCCCTCCTAGGTCTATCGCTAGGCGTAGATACCTCTGAGACCCCTCCGCGATGGGTACGTGCAGGTACGCGTCCCTGAGGTCCAGGGAGACCATAAAGCAATTCTGTGGAAGGAGGGCCCTGACCGTAAAGATTGATTCCATACGGAACTTTTTGTATGCGATGGACCTGTTTGGGGGTTTCAAGTTTAGGATTAACCTGTACTTCCCTGAGGGTTTCCTCACCACAAAATCTGTGAGTAAAATCCCTTCCCTTCCTCTGTCGCTGGAACCCTGAGGACCACGTCCTGGTTCTTTAGCTCTTTTAAGGCTCCAATGAGAGCCTCTGATTTTTCCCTGTCTCTGGGAAGTTGAGTGACCAGATATCTTTGGGGGGGAGGAGAAGAGAACTCTAGGAAGTACCCCCTCCTTACTATCGCCAGGACATACCTGTTGGGGGAAATTGATTCCCACTGTGGGAGGAAGGCCCCCAATCTTCCCCCCACCCTGACCTGGGAGTCACTGTGTTTTTGCGGGCTGGTCAGGAGGGCGAAAAATCGCTCCTCTGCCCCTTCCCCTAGGCGTCCAGATTCTCTTCTGAACTTCTGGCTTTGGGACCCCCGAGTGCCTTTGGGGACGAAACCCCCTCCCCTTTACTGGAGCCTTACGTCTCTGGGGAAAGGACTTCTTTCTGTCAGCTGTACGATCCAAGACTGACTCAAGACCCGGGCCAAACAGGAGATCCCCTGTAAGAGGTATCCCACACAGCTTGGATTTGGAAGCTAGGTCCCCTGGCCAAGTTTTGAGCCAGAGGGCTCTCCTGGCAGAGTTGGCCAGAGCTGCCGACCTGGCTGACATGCGGACGGATTCCGCCGATGCGTCCGCAATGTAAGCGATGCCTCGTAACATTGTAGGGAAGGAGGATAAAATGGTCTCCTTATCCGTCCCGGCCTCAATGTGCTCCTGGATTTTAGAGAGCCAATGTTCTAAGTTACGGGCCACCACTGTGACAGCCAATTCTGGCTTGAGGTTCCCAATAACAGAGTCCCATGTTTTTTTCAAGAGGGAATCCATTCTCTTGTCCATTGCATCAGGAAGAGTTCCCATATCCTCGAAAGCCAAGACAGTATTTCTGGATACTTGGGAGAACGCCGCATCCAATTTAGGCACTTTGTTCCAAATGGATGCAGGATCCTCAGAAAATGGGAACCTCCTTTTAAGGGACTGGGAAAAAAAGGGCTTCCTTTCGGGGTCCTGCCACTCCTTTTTGATAGTATCAGTTAGAAGGTCATGTACAGGAAAAACCCTTCTCTTCTGTTCCCCCAGACCTTTGTACATTTGGTCATTAAGGCTAAGAGGTTTACTTTCGGCCTGAATGCCCAGAGTCGTGTAAATGGCCCCTAACAAGTCCTCAACCTCATCAAGGGACAGTTTATATCTCGAGGGCTTCCTGGAATCCCCATCCTGGTCCTCATCATCTGACTCTGCCTGAGAACCCGAGGCCACACTCTCCCCTGAGATTCCTGCCTGGGAAGGGCCTGCAAGATCAACTGTCGTTGCTGTATGATCAGGTGTGACAGGAGCAAGACCCTGTTCAACTGATTGGGTTGTAACCTGTGTGGGGACAGTGGGAGGTTGCAGCCTTTCAAACAAAGATTTGAAGGAAGCGAAAGTGGAGGAAAGCTCCTTAACAGAGGCTGCTAGGCTACCTTCCTGCTCTTCATCCCTCTCCCTGACCAAGGAGTGAATGCATTCCTTACACAACACTTTGGACCAAGACTCAGGAAGAATGTCCCTACAGGGGGCACATTTCTTTTTCGAACCGTGAGTCTTCCCTGTCTTTTCCAGGCTCTTCTGAAAGACATAGGAACAAGGGGCCCCACACATTAACATCCAAAGAAAGAAAAACTTTATTTTTTTTTTAAAACACAAAAAAACATATGGGTTACAACCCTGGGGAAACTCTAAAAACAGACCCTCCTGCTAGGTTCCCCTATGGTCCCCCCCCCCCAACCACCAAGGGGGAATAGTGGGGGGGAAAGACCAGGCCTAAGGTTTAGGGACCCCTCCCCAGGGAACTCTTACCTTAGGCTGGCTGGAGGAAGCGTCCTTGGTCGTGCCCCCTTCCGGAGAAGTCGCCGACATCCTGGGGTGGTTGCGCTGTGTCAACTTGCCCCAGCAAGCTTCAGACTCCTCCAGCAAACACGCTGGGCCTCTATCAGCGCCGCGACCCGGAACCGGAAGTCGCGGATCAAAGGGGAGGCTTCCGACGCGCCGTTGATGACGTCACCCGCCACTCAGCCCGCGAATTTGGAAAAAAGTATGCGGCCTGTAAAAAAACAGGGCGTCCTGGAGGCCTCCCCCGCCATGGTCCTGTGGACACGATAGGGGTCCCCCCTCAAGCCATCTGCCGCGCTCGACCAGGATTGGGGTGCGTCTGGCGGTGAGTACCCGCCAAAAAAGATTTTTTCCTTAGGAGGCCCCTGCTCCCTTGGTAGGAGAAAAAACAGCCACAGTCCCCTGACTGCACCGGCCTAGGTTCCTCTGCAGTGTCTCCCCACCGGAGGAAACACTAAGAACTGAGGTCTGGCAGGGGGAGGAGAGTTCTTAAAGGCTGTGCAGTGTTTCCTAAAGGAAGAGGAGGAGCCTATCTCTCTACTGTGGCTGTCCTGAAAGACGGAAAGGGAAAATCTGAGGCGATGACGAAAGCCCGAAGGGGAGGGCCCTGTACTGGAGGTGCTGTACCACCAGTCTGAGAAATCTTTGGGACTGAGGAGAGATCGGAATGTGCAGGTACGCAATTCTCAGGTCTATTGACGCCATAAAACATTCTGGCGTCAAGAGATTCCGGATTGAGAACATCAAGTCCATTTTGAATCTTTTGTTCCTGACACATCCTGAATTTCCCCATAGGTTTCTTCAGCAAGAAGACATGGGAATAAAACCCCTGACCATGCTCTGCTAACGAAACCCGAACCAGTACTCCTTGTTGCAGAAGTTCTGTCAGAGAGGACCTCATGGCTAAGGACTTTACTGGATCTCTTTGGGCCTGCGTAACCAGAAATCTCGTTGGGGGGGCCTCCGAGTATTCTATGGTATAGCCTTTGGCTAGGGTGGTCAGTATGTACTGGTTGTTTGATACTGCTGACCACTGCGGAAGGAAATTCTGTAACCTTCCGCCTACCCTTAGGGCCAAGTCATTGTGGCTTACTGGTTTGCGCAGGAGGATGGAAAAGGACTCCCTTTCCTTTGCCCTTCTGTGCCAACCAATTTCTCTTTCCTTGCGGTCTTTTACCCTGGTCCTGCTGCTTATGGGCCCTCCACTGGGAATGTTTTCTTTTTTATCTGCCGTCCTGTCCAGGATACTATCCAGTTCAGGCCCGAAGAGAAGATCACCTGAAAACGGGATCCCACACAACTTATTTTTAGAAGCCGTATCGCCCGGCCAGGTTTTGAGCCTTAGAGCCCTCCTTGCTGAGTTGGCTAAAGCTGCAGATCTAGCGGACATTTTGATGGCCTCGGCCGAGGCATCCCCAATGTAGGCTACAGCTGCAGATATGGTAGAAAAAGAATCCAAAATATCCTGCTTCGGGGAATCAGCTACAATATGAGATTTCAGCTGATCCACCCAAAATTCTAGGTTGCGGGCCACGCAGGTGGTAGCCATAGCAGGCTTCAGGGTAATAAGAATTGACTGCCAGGCTTTCTTAAGGAGAAGGTCCATGCGTTTATCCATAGGATCCCTCAGGGAACCCATATCCTCAAAAGGATAGGTCTGTGGATCGAGATACCTGGGAAAACGCTGCGTCAAGCTTAGGGACCTTGTTCCAAAGAGCTGCTGGGTCCTCTTCAAAAGGAAAACGCCTTTTGTGGGACTTAGAGAAAAATAAAAAAATTCTCTGGGTCTTGCCATTCCCTTAAAATCGTTTCAGAAATGACTGAATGAACTGGGAAGTTACGCCCCTTGGGTTCGCAGAGCCCCGCGTACATGCGGTCGTGCAGACTTAAGTCTTTTTTATCCTCACTAAGGCCTAAAGTAGCATAGATGGCCCTGAGGAGACCGTCCACCTCCTTCAAGGATAATTTAAATTTTGAGGAAGACCTGAGGCAGGCTATCCCTAGATCCCGACAATGGGGCTAGAGCCTCCTCATTGCCCGAGGGTACCAAAGTTGGTATAGCCACTGAATCCTGGGAAGACTGAGAGGTGGAGGGCTGAGTAGTAGTGGTAGGAGCTATAGAATCCCGTACAGACTGCAATGTGGCCAATTGCTCATTTTTAACGGAAGCAACCAACTCCTCTCTAACTGATGTTGTTTCTTCCTGTACTAAGGCTGAAATACAAGCCCTGCACAATGGTTTCTTCCAGCTATCCCCCAACTTTGCCCTGCATGAAGGACACTTTCTCTTTTCAGGCTTGACCTATAGAGAAGAGGAGGGAGAAGAAAAAAACAGGGAATCCAGAATGAGACCCGGTCTCAAACAGAAGGGACCCCCCTCATCTTAGGTTCACTAGGAAGGAAAAGCGTGTCAACAACCCGTGCCCTGACAGGCCCCATGCCACTGGGGGGGGAGAAAAAAACAGGAGACCGAGAGAGAGTCCCCCTCACCCCCAGGGAAAAAAGCAGACTTACAATACTGCTTCCCGCCAAGGTCCTGCTGGTGCCCGTGCCTGTCCCCACCGCTGATGCCTCTGCAGTCTCCATCGCAGAATGCCAGCGCTACTCTGTGGCATGCAGTGCGCTTCCCGGACTCCCATAGCGCCGCTTCGCCGGACCAGGAAACGGAAGTAGGCCCCAGCGTCCGCCCTACCCCTCCCTCCTGGTGCCCTGGAAATGACACGCCTCTTCTGGGACCAGGCTAATGGCTAATGTCCTAATGGCGGCGCCACACACACGTGGAAACGGTTGCCGAAGACTGGTTCCACTGAACATGAGGAGAGGGGAGTCAGAGTGCCATCACCGCTGCGCGGGGGGGTACGGGACAGTCTCCGCGGTGAAAAAACGCCAAAAAAAGAAGGTAGGAAAGGAGTCCGTCTTCCAGGTAGCTCCTGAGATATCAGACTCCTTCCCAAGAACATGTCCCCTCCGAAGGAGGAAACACAAAAACCGACTAGTGGAAGGAGGGACCTCCTCTTTTAAAAGATCTAAAGAAGGTGTTTCCTGAAGGAGTGGGAGAAGTCATGATATCTCAAAGTGCTGTCCTGAAAGACGCCTAGGGAAAATACAAAAGAAGGGGGGTTGTCATCCATGACCCTGGGAACCTTCAGGCCCTTTAATAAAGAATAAAAAAATATATATAAAAAAAAAAAGGGTTGTTAGTCTCCTGGCCCCTGGGACCTTTAAGAAGAAAAAATAAATAAAAATAAAAAATAAATGTTTTTTATAAAAAGAAAGGGGGGTTGCCATCCAGGTCCCTGGGGGCCTCCAGGCCCTTTAATAAAAAAATATATAATAAAAAATAAACATTTATAAAAAATAAAATAAAAAAGGGGGGGTTGCCACATGGGGCCCTCTAACACATATACATTATATATATATATATATATATAATATATATATATATATATATATATATATATATATATATATATATATATATATATATAAAAGAAAAAAATTAATTTTTTTTTTTAAAAAGAGGGGTTGCCATCCGGGGCCCCTAGGGAACTCTGGGCCCTTCAATAAAAAACAATGCAGCTGATCTGAGGTAGGATTACCACAGCCGCATGCCTTCCCAACATTCCTGCCAGTGTGGGAAGTGGGTGTTCATACCCCCCCCCCTCTAAATTTCCTCTCTCCACTGAGTCCGCTCTCCTGAGTCCCGCCAGAAGACCTAATACCCCCCACCCACGCTCTGAATGTCCTCTCTCTCCTGCCAAGTCTATGAAGATTTCTGCCAGATTTGCAGAGGAGGGAAGCATGGGGAGAAGGATGGAGCTGGGATTGGATGGGGGGGGGGGGGTGAATGGATGAAATCAGAGGAAAGGATGGAGTCGGGGATTGAAGCCAGAATGGGATCGGAAAACACTTAACTTTTGACCAACACTAGTGTTAACCTCTTTCCTGCTAGTGCCATTTATAGCACTGGTCAACAAAAAAAGTGTCACTTAGGGGCAGATGTGTCCGCCGCAATGACGCAGTCCCACTTAAAAATCGCAGAACGCCGCGACTACTAGTAAAAAAAAAAAAATCCCTAAATCTTTCCCCCATTTTGTAGACGCTATAACTTTTGCGCAAACCAATCAAGTCTGCTTATTGTGATTGTTTTACAAAAAATATGTAGCAGAATACATATTGGCCTAAACTGATGAATGAATTTGTTTTATAATATATTTTTTGGATATGTATTATAGCAGAAAAAAAAAAAAATGTTTTTCTTTCAAAATTGTAGGTTCGTTTTGTTTATAGCGCAAAATATAAAAACAGCAGGCGATCAAATACCACCAAAAGAAAGCTCTATTTGTGGGGAAATTTTATTTGGGTACAGCAGGGCACAATTGTCAGCTAAAATAATGCAGTGCCTTATCACAAAAAATGGCCTGATCAGGAAGTGGGTAAATCCGTGAAGTGGTTAAAGGGGACAATTATTTTGTATACCCACTGTATGCAATTTACCAATATATGACCTGTATCACCAGTTTGGCCCTTATGCTCCAGCTTTTAATTGCTAAATAACCAAAATGGATTATTGCAACCACTAAGAACTATTGGCAGTAAACTGCTTTAAACAGCTTATTTCTTAAAAACTGGCAGAAAAGTAATTGATAAGACTTGTGAATTGCAATTAATAGGCTGGTGACATGGAAAATCTGAGAGAGGAATTCATTTAGCCAAGTTTGTAAAAACAGTGTGCGCACGTTAAAATGACAGCTCCAGCCAGCTGCTATGGGAGAAAAGCTTTCTTAGGCTGGGTTCACACTACGATTTTCCCATCCGTCAGCCGCATACGATTTATATGAAAAAACGTATGCGGCTGAAACGGATTGAACCGTACGTAAACGTATGCGTTTATAAAACGTATACGGTTTCAAAAAGTGCGTACGGTTCCATCCGGTTTTGATTAAAAAACCGCATACGTTTTTGGAATTAGTGTCATTTAATAAAAAAAGATTTTCTTGTTTTGAAAATGCGCATGCGCAGACGAAAAACGCATACGGTTTATACGTATGGAACCGCACATATGTGCGTTTTCCATTGACTTTAATGTTAAAAAAAAACGTATGCGTTTGCCATACGGTTTCAAAAACTGACTCAAAATCGTGGTCGAACACGGTTTTGTGTACTGTTAAAAAACGTTTTGCCAGCAAATCGTACGCACCCGGATGCATCTGAGTGCATACGATTTGCAATGCATTGTCTATGTATGCGTTTTCCCGTACGGGCCCGTACGTTTTCAAAACTGAAATCGTATGCGGCTGACGGACGGGAAAATCGTAGTGTGAACCCAGCCTTATAACAAGTTAAATACTACATTTCACTATTGTTTGTTTACAAAGACCTGTTTCACACAGGCTTCAGCTTCTTGAAAAGTGTAAATGGCAAGCTTTAACAAAATATTTGGAGATCTTTCAGCAAGCTTTGTTGAAGCTTTACAATTCAGTATGTAAATGATTAAAGTGGTTGTAAACCCACTTTTTTGACTTTTACCTACAGGTAAGCCTATAATAAAGGCTTACCTGAAGGTATAAAGAATATCTCCTAAACCTGTACGATTTAGGAGATATTACCCCCGCAATGCGCCGCTGATTGCAGCAGTGCATGCGCAGGGGGAATCCACGGCGAAAGGACCGGCATCCGCCAGACCCTGGCCGGATTTAAATCTCCCGCGCGCACGCGCAGGAGTGATGTCATCGCCGCTCCAGCCAATCACAGCGCTGGAGCGGCAATACCCTGGAGACACGCCGAGTCAAGATGAGATCTCGCTCGGCGTGCACCAGGTAAGTTCACTACACCTCGTTCCGAGGTAAGTATTTCATAATGAGCTAATATGCGGTGCAAATTAGCTCATTATGGCTTTTCCCTTGCAGGTCCAAAAAAAAAAAAAAAAACATTTTTTGCGGTTTACAACCGCTTTAATACATATCCTAAAGGGATGGCTGACTGCCAATTTAAACAAGCTGCTAGCAAGCTTTTAACAGTGGCGTCACTAGTGTTAGGGCCCTTTCACACGAGCAGACGAACGGTCCGTTTTTCATAAGTCTGTTTATGGACTGCGATGGTTCCCTATGGGATCCCTAAACATCCGCCTCCGTAAAGATCCAGTTTTTCGGACGGAAGAAAATCCTATTTTTCTTCCGTCTGGCAGATCGGATCGGATGAATACGGACAGACGGTCCGTATTCATCCGATTCCCCATAGGGGAGAGTGGAGAAAAGACAGGGCGGTCCCCGCACACTGTGCGGGGACCGCCCTGTCAGCCGACAGCTCAGCGGGGATTTTACAGAGGAATGCCCGCTGAGCAAACAGGCATACGGAGCGGATCAATACGGATCTGCTCTATGTGAAAGGACCCTAAGGGTTACCTGGTGCAGTAAAACATGTTGTGTCCCCCCTAAAAAAATGTTATATATATATATATATATATATATATATATATATATTTGTGAAAGTGCGCCAAAGATGCAGTATGCAGGACTTTTGGTGTCCTTTCTGAAAATGCAGAAAAAACCTGCAACCTAATAGAAATCTATGGGACTGCAGGTAAAATGTAGGAAGACCCCTTTACATTACACAGCCCCCCACACCTCTGGACCCCCTTTACATTACACAGATACCCCCAGCAGCTCCGCCACTTTCTACCTTATTCGAGCATGCAGAGCAGGAGTAACAGCAGAGTGGAGCAGGGAGCAGGAAGCAGAGGGGGAAAGAGAGGTGGTCCCAGCAACCAATCACCTGCTGGTTAAGGCCCCCTTTACATTTGTACAACTTGTCCTGCTACTTGGGACTGCAAAGTGGCATGAAAAGGTCGTTCACCATGATTTCCAATGACAACCATTCATATTAGTACAACTTCTAGTCGTGCCAACTTCAAAGTAGTCCCTGCACTACTTTGGTCAGACTTTGATGCGATTTACACAGGCATTCCCTGAAATCGTGGGAAAAAAAATGCATCAAAATCGTGGCTATAAAAAAAAAAAAAAACTGCACAACTTCGTAGCCACGGTAGTGTGAAAGGGGCCCAACGTGGAAAGTTACCTCCAGCAGCTCCCGCTTTCTATTCAGTGCTGATGTTTTGCTCTCCCACTCTGCCCCCTGCTCCACTCTCCTGTGTTAATATGCGGCGAAGGCAATCCAGCAGTCGGCCCTGGGTGTCACCCCTATTGCAGGTGTTACCCGTGTGCGGCACGCACCCCCATAGAGATACCACTGGCTCACAACAAGCTTCAAGAAGTGCCGAAGCCTGCTGTCAGCTTGTTTAAAGTGACAAACTGGAGCTGAATGGTACTTTAACCACTTAGCAACCACCTGCCAAAAAATAACGGCGGCAAGGTGGTTGCTTAACTCTGGGATCACGTTATATAACGTGATTCCAGAGTCACGCTCCCGCGCGCCCCCTGGGGCGCGCACACGGGAATGTCACGGATCACGGTAAATCGCCGCTGATAGCGGCGGTTTACCACGTGATCGCGCCGTCCAACGACGGCGCGATCAGATGTAAACAGACCGGCGTCATTTGATGACGCCGGTTCCTCCCTCCTCTCTCTGTACCGATCGGTACAGTGTGAGAGGAGAGGGGAGGGAGCGGATGGCAGCGCCAGTGCTGCGGGCTGGATCTGTGACAAATGTAGTCACAGATCCATCCATCCATCCCTCCCTGCTCAGCCATCCCTGCTGCACATACTCTGCAATACTGGGCAACACTCTGGGGGGCAACACTCTGGGGGGGCAACACTCTGGGGGGGCAACACTCTGGGGGGGCAACACTCTGGGGGGGCAACACTCTGGGGGGGCAACACTCTGGGCATACAGCGCCCCTGTCCCCGTGAGCTCGCATGCAGAAGCGAACGCATACGCAAGTCCCGCCCACATATGAAAACGGTGTTCAAACCACACATGTGAGGTATCGCTGCGAACGTTAGAGCGAGAGCAATAATTTTGGCCCTAGACCTCTTCTCCAACTAAAATGATGTAACCAGTAAAAATATTTAAAGCGTCACCTATGGGGATTTTTAAGTCGCAAAGTTTGGCGCCATTCCATGTGGCCACGCTGTGTAAAAGTCCCACACATGTGGTATCGCCATACTCGGGAGGAATAGCAGAATGTGTTTTGGGGTGTAATTTGTGGTATGCATATGCTGTGTGTGAGAAATAACCCGCTAATATGAAAATTTTGTGGAAAGAAAATAAAAAAAATCTTGATTTTGCAAAGAATTGTGGGAAAAATTACAACTTCAAAAAACTCACAATGCCTCTTTCTAAATACCTTGGAATGTCTTCTTTCCAAAAAGGGGTCATTTGGGGGGTATTTGTACTTTTCTGGCATGTTAGGGTCTCAAGAAATGAGAGAGGATGTCAGTACATCAGATGTGATCAAATTGATCAATTTTCAGTAATTGGTACCATAGCTTTTAGACCCTATAACTTTCACCCAGACTAAATAATATCTAATTTTTTTTTGTTTTGTTACCAAAGATATGTAGCAGTATACATTTTAGGCCAAGTTTATGAAGAAAAATTACTTTTTTGCAAAATGTTATAATAGAAATGAAGAAAAATTCATTTTTTTACAAAATTTTCGTTCTTTTTTCATTTATAGTGAAAAAAATAAAAACCGCAGAGGTGATAAAATACCACCAAAAGAAAGCTCTATTTGTGGGAAAAAAAGGACAAAAATTTCATTTGGTTATAGTGTTGTATGACTGAGTTATTGTCATTCAAAATGTGAGAGCACCGAAAGCTGAAAATTGGTCTGGTTATTAACCACTTCAATACCCAGCCATAGACAATTGACGGCCTGGGATGGGATTTACCATCCTAAGTGGCAGTCAATTGACGGCCTGGGCATTGCAGGTGAATATCTGGATGATGCCTGCAGCCAGAGGCATCATCCAGATATCCATCTCTTCAGCCGGCGATTCTGCACAAAGTAAGAACGATCATAGCGGCGGTTCCGCCGCTTGATCGTTCTTACAGGCCGCGGGAGGGGACATCCCCCCCCTCCCGCCGCCATCCGGTGCTTCTCCGGGCTTACCTGTACCTTCGGGGGCCCGGAGAACGAATCGTCGGCGGCGGCAGGAAGCATAGAGATGACTGGTGACCAGATGGTCATCAGTCATCTCTATGACCGTCGGAGGACCCGGGCGCGATCTGATGACGTCACGCCCGGGTCCCCGTATGTAAACAAAGCCGCGATTGCGGCTGTAAGTCACCATTCATGAGATCGGTGAATTTTTTTTCACCGATCTCATGGTTTCCAGCCTGGAGGTGAGATGTGAGGTCTTATTGACCCCACATCTCTCCATAAAGAGGACCTGTCACACACATTTCCTATTACAAGGGATGTTTACATTCCTTGTAATAGGAATAAAAGTGGAAAAAAAAAAAAAAAATGAAAAAAAGTGGAAAAATAAATAAAATATAAGTAAAAAAAAATAATAAAAGATAAAAAAAAAATGAAAACGCCCCTGTCCCCGATAGCTCGCGTGCAGAAGCGAACGCACACGCAAGTCCCGCCGACATATGTAAACGCCGTTTAAAACCACACATGTGAGGTATCGCCGCGTGCGTTAGAGTGCCAGCAACTAATCTAGCACTAGATCTCCTCTGTAAATCTAAACTGTAACCTGTAAAAAATAAATAAAGCGTTGCCTATCGAGATTTTTAAGTACCGAAGTTTGGCGCCATTCCATGAGTGTGCGCATAATTAAAGCGTGACATGTTGGGTCTCTATTTACTCGGTGTAACATAATCTTTCACATAATACAAAAAAATTGGGCTAACTTTAGTGTTTTGTTATTTTTTTAATTCATAAAACATTTTTTTTTACAAAAAAAAGCGTTTGAAAAATAATTGCGTAAATACCGTGCAAGATAAAACTTTGGAATGACCGTCATTTTATTCCCTAGGGTGTCTGCTAAAAAAAACATATATAATGTTTGGGGGTACTGTGTAATTTTCTAGCAAAAGAATGATGATTATTACATGTAGGAGAGAAGTGTCAGAATAGGCCCGGTATGGAGGTGGTATAAAAGCCTAGTATTGAAGCGGTTAAGTGGGTTTAAGTGCCCAGTAGTCAAGTGGTTAACCGCTTCACAAAAGCTTGCCGAAAGCTCTGCAAATGCTTTGTAAAATATTGCAATTTCACACTGGGCATATACAAGCTGAAGCCCATGTAAAATAGGCCTAGCAATAATCAGAGGGTTGAATGAAACAAAATAATTCCTCAATCCACGGTCCACCTCCTACTGCAGTGTTTCTCAACTCCAGTCCTCAAGCCCCCCAACCCCCCCCCCCCAACAGGTTTTTTTTTAGGATTTCCCTCAGATGAAAAGGCTGTGGGAATTACTAAGGCAGTGAAACTGATCAAATCACCTGTGCAAAATAATGGAAATCTTGAAAACCTGACCTGTTGGGGGGCCTTGAGGACTGGAGTTGAGAAACACTGCCCTACTGGGACGTTGCATTGTGACCAGGGCCGGACCTTACTATTGGGCTCAAGCCCATGGGCCCCGCCCAATCGGGGGCCCCGGACAGCAACCCCTACTTTTTTTATAAAAATTATATATAAAGGGCCCAGAAGTCTCCAGGGCCCCTGGATGGCAACCCCCCTTTTTTTATAATATATTATATATATATATATATATACACACACATATAGTCTCAAAGGTCCCCATGTGGCAACCCCCCCCCCTTTTTTTTTATAAATGTTTATTTTTGTTTATATTTTTTTATTAAAAGGCCCAAAGGTCCCCAGGGCCCCCGGATGGCAACCTCCCTTTTTTATGTATTTTTTTTATAAATGTTTATTTTTATTTTTTTAGGGGTCTGGAGGTCCCCAGGGACCCGGAGGCCCCCAGGGCCCCGGACAGCAACCCCCACTTTATTTATTTCTAAAAAAATGTGTGAGAGATAGAGATATATATATATATATATATATATATATATATATATATATATATATATATATATATATATATATATATATATATATATATATATATATATATATATATATATATAATAATTATTAAAGGGCCCAGAGGTCTCAAAGGCCCCCGGATGGCAACCCCCCCTTTTTTTTATAAAAAAAATTAAATTTTCTTTATATTTTTTATAAATGTTTATTTTTTTTATTAAAGGGCCCAGAGGTTTCTTTTTATTAAAGGGCCCAGAGATCCCCAGGGGCCCGGATGGCTACCCCCCTTTATATATATTCTTTTTTTTGTAAAGGCACCCCCTGCTTCTCAATTTGCGGCAGATGCCCCGCTTCTCAATTTCAGGTGGCAGCACCCCCCCCCCAGTTCTCTGCTCCAGGGGGGCCTTGCCTTAAGCTGTGTAAGGGGCCCCAAAATTCCTGATGGCAGCCCTGCGCATACCTCCCAACACGCACGGATTCTGCGTGACTTTGCGCTTCTTCCCGCAGTCCCGTGAAAGGGTTAATTTTCCCGCACTGCAATAGGAGGCAGCACGGAAGCAGGATGAACCGGAGCAGTGTGGGGATGTCTGCTGAAGGGAAGAGAGCCGACACATTCCGTGCACAGATGAGAGTCACACCCCCCCCCCCCCCGCTCTACAACTGAGATCCCCACCCTCGCTCCAGGGGGCCCCTTCAACACTCAAGCCCAGGGGCCCCCACCACCCTAAGTCCTGCCCTGATTGTGACAGTGGGACCTGCCAACTATCAGAATACGGTTGAAGAAGATTGTCTCCAGCAGCTGATCGAGAAAAGCTCTCCAGCATGCTCCTGAATCTGATCAGACTTCTGTTGAGTAGAGACTGCCACACTGAAATTTGACTGCTACATGCAGAACTACTTAATCTCTAAAAAGGTTCAAAATAAGGACTTGTTTAAAAGGGGTTGTAAAGGTACAATTGTCTTTATTTTAAATAGTTTCCTTTATCTTATTGCAGTCCTCCTTCACTTTAGCGACTTGCCAGCTGGTTGCGGGCCACAATGAATAGAGTGGGCAGATGACAGGTCTGTATCCACTCTGCATATGCAGAGCAGACCGGGACATAGCCGCTCTACTCCAAGGGTCCTCCGATCCGCCCAGACAGAAGGGGATGGATTTCCTTCTGTTTTTTTTTTTAAGCAGATTGGATTAGTGATAGGTGGGTGTAAATGGATGCAGGTCTCTGCTGTCTCCTAGATGGATATGGCTGGTGGCTGCTGCTGGCTGTCTTTTATGGCGGGTATGGCTGGTGGGTCCTGCTGGCTGGTACTGGTGGGTACTACTGGCTGGCACTGGGAAGTACTGGAGGTTACTGGTGGCTGGCACTGGGGGTTACTGGTGGCTGGCACTGGGGGTTACTGGTGGGTCATTTTTGGTACTGCTTGGGGGTACTGGTGGCTGGTACTTTTGGGTACTGGTGGGTAATTTTTGGTACTGCTTGGGGGTACTGGTGGCTGGTACTTTTGGGTACTGGTGGGTCATTTTTGGTACTGCTTGGGGGTACTGGTGGCTGGTAATTTTGGGTCATTTTTGGTACTGCTTGGGGGTACTGGTGGCTGGTACTTTTGGGTACTGGTGGGTCATTTTTGGTACTGCTTGGGGGTACTGGTGGCTGGTACTTTTGGGTACTGGTGGGTCATTTTTGGTACTGCTTGGGGGTACTGGTGGCTGTTACTTTTGGGTACTGGTGGTTGGTACTTTTGGGTACTGGTGGTTGGTACTTTTGGGTACTCGTGGGTCATTTTTGGTACTGCTTGGGGGTACTGGTGGCTGGTACTTTTGGGTACCGGTGGGTCATTTTTGGTACTGCTTGGGGGTACTGGTGGCTGGTACTTTTGGGTACCGGTGGGTCATTTTTGGTACTGCTTGGGGGTACTGGTGGCTGGTACTTTTGGGTACCGGTGGGTCATTTTTGGTACTGCTTGGGGGTACTGGTGGCTGGTACTTTTGGGTACCGGTGGGTCATTTTTGGTACTGCTTGGGGGTACTGGTGGCTGGTACTTTTGGGTACCGGTGGGTCATTTTTGGTACTGCTTGGGGGTACTGGTGGCTGGTACTTTTGGGTACCGGTGGGTCATTTTTGGTACTGCTTGGGGGTACTGGTGGCTGGTACTTTTGGGTACTGGTGGGTCATTTTTGGTACTGCTTGGGGGTACTGGTGGCTGGTACTTTTGGGTACCGGTGGGTCATTTTTGGTACTGCTTGGGGGTACTGGTGGCTGGTACTTTTGGGTACTGGTGGGTCATTTTTGGTACTGCTTGGGGGTACTGGTGGCTGGTACTTTTGGGTACTGGTGGGTCATTTTTGGTACTGGTGGTTGGTACTTTTGGGTACTGGTGGGTCATTTTTGGTACTGCTTGGGGGTACTGGTGGCTGGTACTTTTGGGTACTGGTGGGTCATTTTTGGTACTGCTTGAGGGTACTGGTGGCTGGTACTTTTGGGTATTGGTGGGTCATTTTTGGTACTGCTTGGGGGTACTGGTGGCTGGTACTTTTGGGTACCGGTGGGTCATTTTTGGTACTGCTTGGGGGTACTGGTGGCTGGTACTTTTGGGTACCGGTGGGTCATTTTTGGTACTGCTTGGGGGTACTGGTGGCTGGTACTTTTGGGTACTGGTGGGTAATTTTTGGTACTGCTTGGGGGTACTGGTGGCTGGTACTTTTGGGTACTAGTGGGTAATTTTTGGTACTGCTTGGGGGTACTGGTGGCTGGTACTTTTGGGTACTGGTGGGTAATTTTTGGTACTGCTTGGGGTACTCGTGGCTGGTACTTTTGGGTACTGGTGGGTCATTTTTGGTACTGCTTGGGGTACTGGTGGCTGGTACTTCTGGGTATTGCTGGCTGGTACTTCTGGGTACTTTTTGATACTGGTGGGTGGTGCTTGTGGGTACTGGTGGCTGGTACTTCAGGGTACTGGTGGCTGGTACTTCAGGGTGGTACTTTTGGGTACTGGTGAGTGGAGCTTCTGGGTACTAGTGGGTACTGTTGGCTGGCACGTCTGGCTACTGGTGGGTGGTGCTAGCTGGTACTTCTGGGTACTGCTGGCTGATACTTCTGGGTGCTGGTACTGCTGGGTAGTACTTTTGGGTACTGCTGGTAGGTACTAGTGGGTGGTGCTTGCTGGTACTTCTGGGTACTGGTGTGTATTGCTGGGTGGTGCTTCTGGGTTTTGCTGGGTGGTTCTGATGTGTACTGCTGGCTGGTACATCTGGCTGGTATTTCTGGGTACTGGTGGCTAATTCTTGATCCCCCCCCCCCACCATACCTGCCATCAGTGTGACAGGAGCGGCGCTGGAGGAAGCATACGGCTGCTGTAGAGAGCAGAGCCGATGCTTCCTGTATCAGGCTGGGGACTGTCACAGGCGGAGCACATTGGTATCACTCCGCCTGAGACAGAACCCGGCGCTATACAAGAAACATCGGCTCTGCTCTCTACAGCACCGTATGCCTTCCTCCAGCGCTGTCTCGGATCGTCCCGCTGATGCGCGGGGATGGCGGGTCGGAAACTCGCATCTGGGCTTGCCGACCCGCCATCCCAGAGCAGAAGGTGGTGGGCCACAGCAGAGGACGCCGCGGGCCAGCGGTTGGGCACCCATGACTTACGTCATCCTTCGATTTTGCTTTTAAATGTCTATTTCTTCTGTGAAATCCTCACTTCCTGTTCTTCTGTCTAACTCCATGCAGTAATGCAAGGCTTTCTCCCTGGTGTGGCGTGGCGTGCTCGCCCCCTCCCTTGGACTACAGGAGAGTCAGGACGCCCACTAACACACAGCTCCTTTCTCTGCAACGTAGTGAGCATCCTGACTTTCCTGTAGTCCAAGGGAAGGGGGCGAGCACAACACTCCACACCAGGGAGAAAACCTCGCATTACGATGTGTAGTTACAGACAGAAGAACAGGAAGTGAGGAGTTCTCAGAAGAAATAAGGACATTTAAAAGCAAAATCGAAAGATGAGGTAAGTGAAGGAGGACTGCACTAAGGTAAAGGAAGCTATTTAGGGGGGAAAAAAATTAAATTGTACCTTTACAACCCCTTTAAATGTGCAGCTGTCATTGAAAGCATGCCATGCAAGTCCTCGTCCACACAGGGCACATCAATGAGTACCTTGTGTAAGGGCTGTGTTTCTCTGCACAGGGATGCATAGGTGTTCTGTGCCTCTCCTGTGCAAGCATTCCCACTGCTGTCTGGGATGCCATGGTTTCATGAGCCTTAACACAGACAGAATGAGTTCAGGGACACCTAAGCTTAGGTTCACATAATGATGGGTTTCTGTAGCGTTTTTGTGCATGCTTACATGCATTTTAATGCTTAATTTTTTCTTTATGGGAAAAGGAGACTGAATTTAAACACAAAACTGCCAGAATCCAACTAAAAATATGTGCTATGTGTTTCCACTGAAGTCTACGGGGAAAAAAATATGCTGCACTGCCCAAAAGAAGTTCCTGTTCAACAAATGTAATGCACTGATGTGAACAGGTATCATAGGCATGTATATGTTATTATGTATTCATTTTGTCTTATCTAAATGATATTAAAATTATATTTTTAACTACTTCCCTGGCCTCAAAGTCCGACCATCAATACCTCTCCATAGTTATTGTTTCCATTTTTTTTATCCTATTTACGGATGTGGCCCATGCGAGTGCAACTCCTCTGTTTTCTCTTATCCCTTCTTCCCTAGCCCTTCCCCCCCCCCCTCCCTTATCACTTATTTTTTTACATTTATAGGTATCAGGCAATAATGCAATTTCCACTGTCCAGCATGCCAGTGCGACAGCAAGCGCAGGAGAAAACGCACTCAAGTGAACGGGCACTAATGCAGACAAGACAGTTGTGGTACAGCTTCATTTACTTGAACAGGATGTGTTTGCTTGCAGCACTGCCCACCGAATTTAACCTGTGCTATAAATTTTGCCTTGATGCATGACACCTACAAGTGTGTACATGTCCACTAGGAATGAGCTTTGGCGTGTTCGCATGGAACACGTGCAGAGCCCGCCAGGAACACAGCGCGGCGCTGCACTAATCACAACGGGGAGACATTGTCCCGATGCTCGGCTGCAGAGATCGGGAAATGTCTCCCTGGCTGTGATAAGCGCAGCGCCATGCACACTTCCTGGCGGGCTCTGCACGTGTTCCATGCGAACACGCCAGAGCTCATCCTTAATGTCCACTAAAGCAGTGGTCATCAACCCTGTTCTAGGGGCCCACTAAAAGGCCAGATTTGCAAGATAACTGATGTAGCGCCCCCCTACTTTCAGAAAGGGCGCTACGCTAAAGTTAGTAGGGTGAGAGACTTACTTGCTCTCACCCAGGTTAATTTGTTCAGGTTCGGCGGCTGTCAGCCCTGAATTGTCCTGTGGGTCATTCTGTGCTCCAGAGAAGTGGTCCCATCTCTGGGCGGCAGGTGGCGCCAGAGGGGGTCTGTGGCAGACGCTATTTTTCGGGGGGCCTTCGCGGGTTCCTGGTTCCAGGTGCGGCACCCACCTTCAGGGTGTGCACACATCAACTCCGCGTGGCACGGGCCCCAGCCAGGTAGGCCATAGTGGTGGGGCCCGTGCCACGTGGAGTTCCCAACTCTGGGCCCTCGTGGCTCAGAGACACTGAAGTGACTGAGGAACTTCAGTGACTTACTGGGGTTCCGTACCTCAAGAGGACAGGATTGAGAGGATATGCTCTATTGCTCTTAAGTACCGGACCTGTGGCAGAGGTCTCTACTAATCTTCTAGAGCCAAGTCGGTGGCAGCGACTTGTTCCTTCTCAGCTTTCTCGGTGTCACTCTGGCTGCCAGGTCTGTGTGAGAGGCCTGTCCGGGTGCACTGCACCCACTCTGGCTGGAGTGGCGACGTGACTTAAAGGGGTGTTCCAGCCCAAAAATGTGTTTATTAAAAGTCAGCAGCTACAAAAAGTGTAGCTGCTGGCTTTTAATAAACACTCACTTACCTGCTCCTACGTTCCAGCGACGCGCCGACCGGGGCTCCGCTCCTCTCCCCCCTCCCCGGCCGGCGTCTCCATCCTGACTGTGGGCACCCAGCCGTGACAGCCTTCGGCTTCACGGCCGGGCACCCACTGCGCATGCGCGAGCCGCACTGCGCATGCGCGCGCGGCGCGGCTCGCCTCTGATTGGAGAGGCGATCGCATGGGACCTGTCAGTGTCCCATGTGATCGCCTACAGGGAGGGGCTGGTGTAGGCGATTAAGCTTAATCGCCTAACCAGCCCCTCGGCGGAAGCAGGAAGTGGGACAGGAAGTCCCACTCCTACTGAAGCCCCCACTCCCCCCCCAAAAAAATTACATGCCAAATGTGGCATGTATGGGGGTAAGGAGTGGGATAAGAGGAAGTTCCAAATTTGGGTGGAACTCCTCTTTAATTACCGAAAGTAGGACTGCTTTCTCTATCTAAGCCTGACTCTGCAAAGTTGTTCTACTTTCATCCACCTTTTCCTATCTACCTGAAGTTGATGTGTTGGACCAGTAAAATAAAGCATTCAGAAAACTTCAGATACTAGTTGGACATTCATTACTGCTTTGCTCACTACATCTACCCCTAGACACCACACAAAGGTAACTTAATCCGCCAATCCCAAGCTAACCAGCGGCTCCTGAATGGGGTAGCGCTGCCCCGAAATACATCACAGGTGATATAATTTGCTGCTCAGTGATTGCAGTATTCTAGTCTGCATCTCCCCAAGAAAATACATAAAATCTGGCCTGTTAGTGGGCCCTGAGGACAGGGTTAATGACCACTGCCCTAAACGAACTAAACTCATGAAGTAGGACAGGCTGTGAAAAAGAATCACTAAGGCCTCATGCACACTGGATGCTTTGGCCAACGGTCCTAGACGCCCTTCCTCCTGGCAGCGGCATTTTGGCAGAAAAAAACAAACACATGCCTGTAAACACATTTAAGTTTTAATTCACTTCATGGGCCAGAGTAATAATTTATTCTGGCCCAAGAAATTCATTAATGCTACAGCGCAAAACACACCTAGTGTTTACACAGGCACAAGTGTATTTTTCCTGCCAAAATAAAGGGCTCCCGGACGCCCTTTTTTTTTTTTGCCTCGAAACGCGTATGTGTACTTGGCCACATAGGTGAACATACAGGAGTGTTTATGGGCAGAAAACAAATGCCAGACCGCCACCCCTAAGAGCAGCAATACAAAAGTCCAGTGTGCATGAAAACTTCATAATAGCCACTTCAAAACAACATTACCAACTATAAAAATGAAGTAACGCAGCTTCCAGCTCTGACCTGTTTTCCTTTCGCTGTGTATCATTTGCCTTAAAGATTTTCAAAGACATGTTTGGGATAATACTGCAGCCAGGCACATTCAATATGTTCACTATCAGTCCCACACTTTCAGCTAATTAAACGGATATGTACGTTGATGGGATTTCAGTTAGAGGCTTTATATATGCCATCTGCTACAGTGCCATGTGACTTTCGCTTTCCCAGATGTCACATGACCTATTGAAGTCTGAAGGCTAGGAATGACATGTTTAGTCCGATAGATGAAGCCATTTTATGGACATTTCTCCCGTGTGAAAAATCTTGCATTGGTCTTCAAGAATATGGCTGCCATCACAGTTTTAGCTTCGCGGTGATAAAGACACACTTTTAAACACTAGAGCCCTCGTTTGCTGTTTCGTCGGTGGCCGCAGCTGAACACGGAAACTGCAGGAAAGTCTTCAGGACAGGTGGGTGTATTGTAGAGGAAGCACAACGTTGTACGAGTTAAATAATATAATTAGTGTTTTGGGCATGATATTGGTTATTGAGATGGGTGCTGCTAATCTTCTGTAATTGAGTTATTTATTTTTGAGCTGTAGACTTTTTAGGTGGGTCTTCTTATTTTTCAATAGCAGTCACCTGACTTGGATCAATAAGGTGAGATGTTTATTATGGTGGGTGAATCCCTGGTGTGTAATACAGATTCGGCCAAATTCATACATCATTTGGTTATATGTGGCTCTCGGGGGTGAATCCACTATATACTGTGCTGACTCCAATTAGACTCTATGAAGCCAAGCCATCAGACCTGCTCAGTGGGATCATAGAAGTACTCCATCTAACTTGTGAATGATGCTTCTCTAGAAGTGTCACTGTGGCGGATTATGTCCCCTAAAGATTGATCTGATATGACCAATGGCCACTTCTTGCTTCCCATTATACTCTATGGGCATTCCTTTCTTTTATTTATCTGTCATTCCATAGAAAACAGCTGTAATCTAAAATAATCTCATACTCTATGGGCATTCCTTTCTTGTATTTATCTGTCATTCCATAGAAAACAGCTGTAATCTAAAATAATCTCAATCTGCTTGCTACTCTACATGAGGAACACCTGTGGGAAAGGTGAAATTGTCTTCAAGATCTGCTTGCAAATTAGTTTATATTTTGCTTCCCATGATACTCTATGGACATTCCCTTCTGTCATTCACCTTTTTATGCCATAAAAAAACTATAACAATCTCAAAATAAACATAGCCACTGATATTTAGAAGTAGGTCCGCTATCATCGGACACCCGCTCTTTGGACCCGGCCTACAGGACCGGAGGTTTATCGACCTCGGAAGAGCTGGTCTCCTCCAGGCCTCCCACTTTAGCGCGGGGGGGAGGTGGAGAACCGCAGCGGAATTGACGGATCCGGACGGCGCCTACCGCCTTGACTTTCTGAGAGCGAATCAGCTGAGCCATTTTTTGAATAGCATCCCGGCCCCCCCGGTTGGACAGGTACCACTGACAGAGTTGGAGGAACTGTGCGAGGAGACCGGAGTGCTCCCTCACGCTCTCTCCCGGCTATATGCTATGCTGATCGCCCCCCCTGGGGACTACCAGATCCCGGCCCTGACGAAGTGGGAAAGGGACCTGAATACGCGGTTCTCGCCCACCCAAAAACAGACCATGATTCGTTTTGCTCACAGATCATCTCTGTGTGCAAAGACTCAGGAGACGAACTACAAGGTCCTGACTCGCTGGTACAGGACCCCGGACCTCCTACATAGACTATTTCCCAACACCCCCGACACCTGCTGGAGATGCCAGCAAGATAAGGGCACCCTGCTGCATGTGTTTTGGTCCTGCCCGCGGATCAGGGGCTTCTGGGGAGAGGTACACCGGATTACCAAAAAATTTACAGGACACACAGTGCCGGATGATCCGGCCTACTTCCTCCTGCATGCAACCAACATACCACCAGGCGCCTACAAGAAATCAGTGGTGCGCCATCTTTTGGACGCGGCCAGGGCCTGTGTGCCTCTCCGGTGGAAGTCCCCTCACCCGCCAACTATCGCCCTCTGGCTGAATAGAGTAGACGAGATCAGCCGAATGGAAGACTTAATCCTCTCCAGCCAACAGCGTCAGGAGATATACTCTGAGACATGGCAACTGTACAACCTTTTTAAGTACTCAGACGAAGGTCAGAGTCTCAGAGAGACCGACTGCCCGACATCGACCCAACCGCAGGTGTAGTACCTGCTCTTTAGACAACCTGAGTGTCCGGGAACGGACTAGACACACCCTACGCCCTTAGGGGCGCCTTACACTGAACCTGCTCGCGCAACCCCCCCCCCTCTCTCCCCCTGCCCATCTTTCACTGTTCCCCTCTTCACTCCCCTCTATTCTACTCTCACACTTTTACTCTATTTCACTTACTGGAAACGGAAAATGGTTCTGGAGGCTAGTCTGACCGGGCCCCGCCACCGGAGTACGAGCTGTTTGTGCTTAACCCCGATGGACATATCCTTACCAGGGCTCAGCTATACTTTTCACTGTACTGAAATGCTGTGTATATGATTATGGATCCACATGTATATCTGTACCGGTTTGCAAGATTTACTGTCTTTATTGTTATTACTGTATGTTTGCAGTCCGCGAGGACTGGCCTTTTTGATGATGATAAATAAAAAAAAAAAAAAAAAAAAGTAGGCCCGCAAAAAAAAAAAATATATAATTTTTTACATTCTCTGTGGCCATTCCATTTTGCTCCATTATTGTCTATGGGCATTCCTTTCTGTCATTCCTTTTAGCATGTCCTACTGTGGCCTTCACTGCCCGGTTCCCTACTGCACATGTGTGAGTATTGCGGCGCGCCGTCACTGGTCCCTGCTCTCTCCTGGGAACAGTGTGTTTCCCAGAAGACAGCGGGGGGTGACGTGAAGGGGCGGGACTCAGGAGGAGTCAGAACCCGTAAGTAGTGCAAATACCTGCTTAATACAGTTATCTGCACCCCTGAAAGGTACCAAATGTGACACCTGAGGGGGGGAGGGTTTCGAAAAGCGGAGGTTCACTTTTTGTGTTAACCTCCGCTTTAAGGACGTGGCGGCTGGATTAAAATACCAAAATGCATTGCAGAGAGCACCTGAAAACCGCATCAACTGCAACCGCATAGATGTTGAACCTAGACTATAGAAGGATATGTTTGTACATATTTCATGCCTGGGGTTTACAACCACTTTAAACCTGCTCCAATCTCCAGTCTAAGCCCTATACTTATCCTGTAAGGCTGGAATCACACTAGTGTGAATTGTATGCGGTTTTACCCACTTCCAATTGGCATGATGGAAGATTGTGACCGGTGACACATCTCCAAGGTGGCTGCGGAGCAGATTGCACAGAGGTCCTGTGCGTCTTTGGCTCAGTTTCAGTGGAAAATTCAAGCAAAAATTCATCCCTAAGCTCAGGTTCACACTGGGCTGCTGGAATGAAGCCGTGCGAGTCCCGCTGGCAGTTCCGATTTCGGACACGATTACAGAGAGATCTGTGCAGGTTTGTGCACAGATGTCAATGTAAATCACGACCTGAAATTGCAAAAAGTAGTACAGAAACTACACCACTAGATTAGGTAAGTATAGACCTCTTTCCTTTACAGGATAGTTAGGAATGGGGTTGGGAGCAGGTTTAGGCCCCTTTCACATTTATACGACTTGTCTCACGATTTTGTACTGCAAAATCGTATGACAAGTCATTCTCCATGATTTTCAATGAACACCATTCATACTGGCACGACTTTAAGTAGTGCCGACTTCAAAGTAGTCCCTGCACTACTTTGGTCCAATTTTGATGGCACTTACACAGGCATTCATTGAAATTGCGGCCGCGAATCGCGGTAAAATCGTGCGACTTTGAAGTCGTACAAGTGTGAAAGGGACCTTAAGCTTAGATAGTATAGTATTAGCCCTACTTTAATGAAACTGTCCGAGTGTCTTAAAAATGATTATAAAAGTATCCTCATATATGCGCATACATTGGCTGCTTGTACTGAATCTGTCCCACTGTCTATATACCTATACAGTAGGTGCATTTGGTTGCTACATGCTATTATGATGGGAAGTGTTAACATTGCAGTGGGTAACATAGTACGTTTTTGGCGTTTATCGTTTTGCATTGGTTGGATCTCAAATTTAGTCTTCAACTGTACTGTGCATTTTTCCTCTGTGTGTCCTGGTTTTCTTCCTGGATTGGAAGGACAGTTGTTAGAACATATTGGGAGAGATTTACTAAAACTGGAGCACTCAGATTCTGGTGCAGTGGTGCATGGTAGCCAGTCAGCTTCTAACTTCAGGTTGTTCAATTAAAACCTGGAAGCTGATTGGTTACTATGTAGACCTGCACCAATTGTAGTACTTTCCAGTTTTAGTAAATAACCCCCATTGTGCAGAGATATTGTATAATAATGTTCCTATAGAGCAGTGATGGTGAACTTCGGCACCCCAGATGTTTTGGAACTACATTTCCCATGATGCTCTTGCACTCTGCAGTGTAGTTGAGCATCATGGGAAATGAAGTTCCAAAACATCTGGGGTGCCAAGGTTCGCCATCACTGCTATAGAGGCTTATCCTATGAAAATATATTTGAATTTATTGGCACTGTTGAAATAACAAAGATGCATTAAATAACAGACTTCTATTGGATATATATGCATAACATCATATATGTATTTTGCAGCTTCCCCATAAGAGAAAGATGTCTGGGTATGATCTTAAGAGGACCATCCTGGATCCGGTAAGAAAGTCTAATTGTTGTTAAACTTTGGGCTATATCTTTTCTAGACATTGTAAATTTGTTTTCTTCATCAAGAGTAGAGGATCCATTTTTTGAGGTAAATAAAGTAAGAGCATTACAGGTATTAATACTAAATTCATCTAAAAATAGTCTATTAAAGACATTTGCAGTCTTGTGGATCAGCATTTCCCAGATTTGGATACATTTACCCAGGGCTTTTTTTCTCAGAAAATATGTGCTGGAACTCGCCCACCCCAACCACACCCACAACCCCAGCCAAACTTTCCTTTTAGAGGTGAAAATTATGCAGTTGCCAAATAGTGGGTGTGATCAAGGCTCAGAACTGTGTATCACAGAAGGCGCAAGGTTCAGAAAAGAGAAACACACAGAGTACAGGGCTCAGGAGTATGTATTGTGCAGTACAGAGGAGTGCATAACATACAGGGTACAGTAGCCATAAACATGTACAGTACACAACATTAAAAAGGTACAGTATGTACCGCACAGCATAGAGACTATGACCAGGAGTATGTAATGTACACTGTACATACATAATCTGAGGCAAATTATGCATACTCCTAACCACTACCCATAAATACTGTGCTATACATTATATAATCATGACCCCTGTTCTCTTTATATTAGCCTGTTACATACTTCTGACCACTGCATTCTGTCAGTTGTGTTGTACCTTACATACTCTCAGGGCTTTTTTTCTGGGGGAACTTGGTGGAACTCAGTTCCACCACCTTTGGCTCAGACCCTTTGGTGCCCGCTCACCACAATCACTTGTGAACACAGAAGTCTGGTTTCTGTGTTTACAAGTGACTGCTTTGTAACCCCCTGAACTCTGCACTCTGTATGTAATGCAATTCTGGCATTTAATGCCCCTTTAAGACCCTTCTACTGTTTGTGAAATCTGAACGGGTCGTGGTTGAGTTCCTGCACCTATTTTCTGAGAAAAAAAGCTCTGCATACTCCTGACTGCTGAACTCTGTGTGCTATGATGTGTTTGTATGCTCCTAGCTGCTATAATCCCCACATACAGAGTGAGTGGTTGGATTATTCAATCCAGCATACAGTGTGCAGGGGTCAGGAGTACGTAACGTCAAACCCATTATACAGAGTGCAGAATTCATTAGTATTGTCCAGGAGGCAATAATATAACATATGACTGTAAGAGGTATGTAATGTATAGCACAGCATACAGTTATGACTAGGTAATGTACAGGGTAATTTACTAAATCCTCACTGTTGCACCCTGCCATACACTTGGTTACTGCTACCCCCCAACAAAGTTCCCTTGTCCTCTACAAGCAAAAATCCTCCACCCCTCAAAGTAACCATCAATTACTCACCTCTGCACACCTGTTTGCTTTCCTCTGTGCCCATGCCCAGCTCAGCTCTGTGCCCAACATCCACAGCCCACCCACACACCTCCCCATCCACAACACACCTCTTCTGCCCCATCCACAGTTCAACTCTGCACTTTTTCCACAGTTTACCTTGGCACCCCCCATCTACCACTCACCTTTGTACCCCATTAACATTTCACCTCTGCACCCCTCCATCCACAGATTACACCCCCAGTCCACAACTCACCTCAGCACCCTCATCTACAGATTATTCTCACAGCTTTCACCTCTGCACAATCTGCAACCCCCCTTCCCTGCTATAACCTCTGCATAAATCCCCCCCTTTTCCAGCACTCCCCTTTGCACAAATCTCTCACCTTTTTACAGATCCCTCCCCAGCTCTCCCACTTTTTTTTACTGATCCCTCCTTCCAGATTTCTCACAAATCCTCCCACCCCCACACAAAAAGCTCCCTCACCTGTTCAGTTTGTCCTCCTCCCCCACAGCTCTGTCACCTGTTGCAGAATGCAGCCATTTACGGCTCTGATAGCTGTGCCCAGGCTTTTTTTTTCCAACACAGTGATGTTACGAATGTAGCACGGAGCAGAGGAGGAGTGTCACAGCATTTCACTCCTCTTGTGCTACACAGTTGTAACGGGCTGCAGATAGAGGTGAGAAAAATCTTGACGCTGCAATCGCCCACATAATTTGTAAATATGGGGCTTGGGGAGGAAGATTCTATCTGTAAACATCCAGCATCATGTGCCCTGGATGCAGTGCTGACACTAGCACACAGAAGCTGGTGGAGGAAATGATTTCTTTACTGTGCTTGGTGACAAGAGAGAGAGGACAGGGCTGTCAGAGGTGGCGGAACTCCATTCTGGCAGAAAAAAAGCCCTGCATTTACCACTGCTGATAAATGTACTCAGTCCGGGTGCCACCAAGACTTGAAATCTTAACTGCAGTGGGGGCTAACACCTCTTTAAATTTTCATCACTGATGCCTAGTCTTGGGTTAACTGGATTTCTGCACCCTCAGCTTGAACATAGTAACTTTATTTGTCCTTGGAACAAACATGTATAAAAAATAGCACACAGCACAGGGATACAAATAGGAGAGCACGTTTCACCCCTTATTCATAACATTCAATCGCCACCACCATCTGTCTCCTATATAGTCCTCAATAACCATAGGTGTAGGAGCTGCTAATCATCTATTAACCCCTCATGGAATGAAAAGAAACACAGTGATACACCATAATACTAACTACAAAATGACACTAAAGGCCCATGCACACGATCGGATATTCCAACAACAATTGTGTGATAGACGTTTTTTGTTGGATGGTCCAACCGTCTGTATGCTCCATCTGACAATTGTTGTCGGAATTTCCGACAACAAATGTTGGATGGCCATGCTCTCAAATTGTCCGACAACAAATGTGTTCCGTCGGATTATCTGATCGTGTATACACAAATCCGTCGGACTAAAATCCAAAGTACAAACACGCATGCCAATGTTATCCATTGGACAATATTATCAGAAGTTGCCCAAAGGGTCGCGCTAAAGAGCTGAAAAACAACGTAGTTTTGTTTACGTTGGCTAAAAAAAGTTCTGCCGTCTGTATGCAGAACAAGTTCATGGCCAATGCCCTTCGGACAAAATTCCATGGATTTGTCTGATGGAAGTCTGATTGTGTGTATGAGGCTTTAAATTTTTTGTTATCATATTAGTTATTTTTGCTTAATTTCTTAAAGAAACAAAAGTAACCAAAAACATTAAAAATGGTAATCATCGTGGAATAAAAATAAAAGGGAAAAAGTAACGAATATAATACCAAAATAACAGAAAATAAATATAAAAACTTCTGTTTGCTATGAGTTTAATAAAATAAAAAATGCACTTAAAAAAGAAATATTATTAAGAATTGAAATACATAAACCTGTTAGTGCTACCTCTGCCCCTATTGGGTAGATTCACCATCTCTAATTGTCTGGTTTACCATTAACATTGAAAATAAAAGTAAAAGAAAATCGCATTTTGTGTTGTCCATCAAATAAGTAATGGAGAGGAAATTTTCAATGTGGACACTAGTTCAGGTGACCTGGGGGGTTTTCACCGTAATTGGCAGGGATTTCCCCCCACTTTCTGTTCTGGCTGTGGGACAGATTGTAAAGGGAAATCTCCCCAGTGGGACACAGATGGCAAAAAATGGCAGCGGTTATAACCCTCCCTTGCTCTATCCAATATGAATTTTAATTTTTATTTTAAAGCTGAACTGATTTCTTGTAAACAATCCTAAGGCAGTCCATCTTTGCATGTGTGGCTAGTTTTATACCATGCCTCATGCACACAAATATGAAATGAATGTCAAAATAAAAGCTTGAGACCTTGTGATCATGCTGACAGAGCAAAAATCACTATTGTAACGATGTGCATGTCTGTATTGTTCTTTATAGTTCCATGCATAATAGTAATTATCTACTTCTAATGTAGTCCATCCCTTATGTGGGTACAATCCTTGGAGGCCTGGAACCTGGGACTATGGTAGTAATCCATGGAACTGTCCCTAATGATGCAGACAGGTAACAGAAACATTTATTCTCTAATGTTTTACGAAACCATTAACCATTGTATCCTGTATAGTAGTTGTTTAGTAATCTATGACTGTACACTCACTGGGGGTTATTTACGAAAAGCAAGTCCACTTTGCACTACAAGTGCAGTCGCTGTAGATCCGAGGGGGACATGCAAGGAAAATAAAAAGCAGCATTTTAGCTTGCATATGATTGGTTGGTAAAGTCAGCAGAGCTACCCCTAATTTCAGAGCTTCCCCTCAGATCTACAGCGTCTGCACTTCGAAGTGCACTTGTAGTGCAAAGTGGATTTGCCTTTTGTAAATAACCCCCACTGTCTTATTGGTAAAGGACTTTTGACAGGTTTTGAAGTACCGACTATGTGCCTTCCTTTAACCAATGTTATAGGTTGCCCTTTGAAAGCCTCTCAGTTAACTATAGAGTTCCTCTGATCCTGTCTGTGTTTTTTCTTGACATGATATAGAAGGATGTGTGCCCCCCCCCTTCATGATTACGCTACATTTGTCGTATGATTTGGATTTTTAATTTATCGTTGGTGAATACCTGGAATCGCTGTATGAGCCACTGGTGTTGTGGTTTTGTTATGTTTTATTTTGTGTCCTCTTTCTATTGTTTTGTGCAGTTACTGTATTGTGTAACTTGTAATTCTTCTACATTTGAAAAGTATTAAATAAATTAAAAAGTGGCCATACGCTGTCACAGTCTACTTTCTTATCTACCGTCGGCTATGTAACGCAAGGGGCTGCCTGATTTGATCCAAATTGAATAGCTTGTTCAGGTGGGTAATAGTTTTTAAATTTAAAGGAAATTGTACAGAGATTGAACAATCAAATTGCAGTGTATGGCCACCTTTTACATCTAAAATGAACTACTCGCTCTTTCAGTCTTTAAGTAATTGAAATGCAATGTAAAAATTAATATATAATTTAAAATTTTGACCATAGCTACCATTTTAATGATCCTAATTCTGCTTTAAAATGATTGTTGCCAGGTTCCAGATAGACTTTCAGTGTGGGAGCAGCACAATCCCACGTAGTGATGTGGCTATCCACTTCAACCCACGGTTTAAAGGCTGGAAATGGGGCCAGATCATCTGTAATACCTTACAGGATGGAAGCTGGGGCTGGGAAGAAAAAACATACCCCATGCCTATCGCACCTGGGAAGCCATTTGAAGTCATATTTCTTGTTTTACCTCATAAATTCCAGGTGAGTTTATATCATTACTCTGTTGTATATTCAACATATTTCAAAGGGAGGGAAGGATTTTGTTTGGTTTAGGCACACCACTTTTATTAATTAGACTATGATGGGAACATGATCATTTCTAACAATCTGTCTGGGCTGTTTGTAGTGAATGCAATTTGGACTACACTATTAGGCAACAGATCCTTTTGTTTGTATTTAATGCTCACCATGAGTATCGCACATACTGAGGCTTCGGCTCTGTGCGATTTCAGATGTGACTTGAGTCGCACAGAATTGCTTGACAATGTAAATCACATTGTTTTCAACAGTGCCTGTTCACATCAATGAAACTCAGCACGGCACTGTTTTTTGGGAATTGGTTCCTGTACTCAGGGCCGCCATGGGGTGGGGCCAGCCCATACACATGTAGGGGGCCCAGCTGCTTGAGCCCATACTTGCCATCTGTTTCTAGTAATCTGTCCCGCTACAGTTCAGTGCCAGTGCCAGGCTTTTTGCTGGAATCTGGGCTGTGGGGATATCGGCAGCATCATTGCTTCTAAATACATACACTGAGGAGTAGTGTGTGTATTTAGGAGATCGGAATATTCTTTCAGTCTTTCCCCAGTGGACTTCTGCACACTTGCTCTGTGCCCTTCTGCACTCTGATCCTAACCCCCCCCCCCCCCCCCCCGATCTCTAATGCCCTGCTGAGAGAAGCCGGAGCACAGCTACTGCTGACACTGTGCAGAGAGGGAGTTGAGCTGTAGTCTGAGCAAAGTTTATGGAGATAAGCTGGTAGCCTTTCATGTCAGGACAGAGCACAGATTTGTTTGCAGGACATGAGCCACTGGCAAGGCTGGTCGGAAGAGCAGGCATGTGTGTGGGGCTACGATAAATGATTGGAAGGAGGAGGTAGAGAGGATTATGGAGGCGGAGAGATGGGTACATACAGTGAGAGATCAACAGGACAAATTTTAAGGATATATGGGCAGGATGGTTATACTATCCCTCCAAGATAGTGACGGACTGACCCTGGGGGTGGGCGAGGCTCCTTTTTAAAAAAAAATATAAATAAAATAGAATGAAAAGGGTAAAACAGGAACACAGATCCAGAGCAATCCAAGGGGAAAAGGGAACAAGGGTTGTATGTTAAAAGGATTCTATAGGGAGAAATTGTATGCATTGTTTTTGTCTGTCTCTGTTTGTTTCTTTTTTACTTTGATTGTAAAATGAGATTTGTTATAATAAAGCAAAAAAAGTGATTATAAAGAAAAGTGTGTGTGTGTGTGTGTGTGTGTCTGGGGAACCTCTCTCAATCAGGCACACATTACTGTATAGTCATAATTTATGACCATTCCATTTTTTTTGTGACGGTCTTTCTTGGATTGAGCCACCTCCTTTTATGATTATATGGGGATGTCTCCTTGCTGAATATTTGGGAGTGTCTCTTTTCTGGATCAGTTTCTCTCTTTGCTGAATAGGGATGTCTCTTTTATGAATTTTTGGTGATGTATCTTTGCTGGATTGGGCATGCTTCTTTGAATATTTGGGGATGTCTCTTTGCTCAATATTTTGGTTATGTCTCTTTGCTGGATTGGGCTGTCTCTTGGATTATTTGCGGATGTCTCTACTGAATTAAGCTGTCTCTTTGCTTGATTGGAATGTCTCTTTGCTGAATATATAGCAGGGCTCGTCAAATCCCAGGCGCCAGGTTGCTATTGCAAATAAAAATGGCATCCTGGCTCCTGGGTATTTATCGGCCTCAGTGGTGTAGCGTGGGGGGGGGGGATATATGGGGCTGTCTCTTTGATGGATATATGGGGCCATCTCTTTGGATATATAGAATTGTCTCTTTGCTGCTCTTTGGGCAATATATATATTACCTTACTATTAAATCTTGAAAGAACTGTTGACTTGGAATTCACTTTTTAATTTTCACATATTAAAGTATTCCTAAAGTCAGATTTTTTTTTTTTTAAATAAAAATATTGGCGAACATGTTGGGCCCCTTTCACATAAGCGGACCGTTCGTCCGCTCATTACCAGTCCGTTTACGGACTTGTAATGGGCCCCTATGGGATCGCGCCCGTTAGCGGATGTTGCATCCGCTAACGTCTGCAAGATCCGCATCCGCTTTTTCGGACGGAAGAAAACCCTATTTTTCTTCCGGCCGATCGGATCGGATGCGGACAGACAGTCCTTTGGCATCCGATTCCCCATAGGGGATAGCAGAGGATAGACAGGGCGGTCCCTGCACAGTGTGCGGGGACCGCCCTGTCCGCCGACAGCTCAGCGGGACCCCCCGCTGAGCCGACCGAAAAACGGACCGCTCCGTGTGAAAGGCTCTGTACAGTGGTATTGCACAGAGCGGCCCCGATCCTCCTCCTCCGGTCCCTGGCGTTGCTCTTGGCTCCTTCTCTTCTTTTTGTATGCCCCTGTAGCCAAGCCGTTTGCTTGGGGGGACAAACGGTGCAGCTGCGCTCTATAGACTTACACAGCAGGATTTAGGCCTTTCCTCTTCCTCAGGACTTCCTTTTCACTGCATTTGAGTGACCGCAGTAAGGGCCTATAGCTTCTGCTGCTGTTTGAATGCTGGGTGAAGAGGAAGAAAGGGGAGATTAGATGCAGCCGTGTACAGCGCTGATCTCTTCGATCCTCTCTTCCCCTTAACGCAGGGAAACTGAAAATGTTTTTTTTTTACCTTCATGCAAGCAATGCATTAAAGGGGTTGTAAAGGTACAATTTTTTTTTTTTTTCCTAAATAGCTTCCTTTACCTTAGTGCAGTCCTCCTTCACTTACCTCATCCTTCCATTTTGCTTTTAAATGTCCTTTCTTCTGAGAAATCCTCACTTCCCGTTCTTCTGTCTGTAACTCCACACAGTAATGCAAGGCTTTCTCCCTGGTGTGGAGTGTCATGCTCGCCCCCTCCCTTGAGGGGGCGAGCAGGAGAGTCAAGACACCCACTAACACACAGCTCCTTTCTCTATTCGCAATGTAGAGAGCGTCCTGACTCGACTCTCCTGCTCGCCCCCTTCCCCCTCAAGCGAGGGGGCAAGTATGACACTCCACACCAGGGAGAAAGCCTTGCATTACTGTGTGGAGTTAGACAGAAGAACAGGAAGTGAGGATTTCTCTGAAGAAATAAGGACATTTAAAAGCAAAATAGAAGGATGAGGTAAGTGAAGTAGGACTGCACTAAGGTAAATGAAAAACGTTTTTAGATTTAGTATCACTTTGTTAAAATAAAAGTGGGTGCACTTAAGGGCTCTGGGAAATGGTGGTCAGGCTGGGGGGGGGGGGGGGGGGGGGGGGGGGGGGGGGGGGGGGGGGGGGGGGGGGGCAGCCCTGCCTGTACTGATTTGTTGCGATTCCAGCACACTTTTGGCCCTTTCGAATATGCAAACCACATCCAAATTGCACTGAAAATTGGATTGCAGCAGTGTGAACCTAGCAGTAGACTGTGTGTTCTATGTTTGAAAATGCTATACTGTACACTACACTGGGTCAGATCGATGCAAAGCTTTGTGGTAAGAAAAGTGCCTTTTATTAAATAATATTGTTACTGAATATATTTGTTTGTAGTTTTTATAGTATAACATTTTCCTGAATGTGTTTTTTTTTTTTTTTAGGTTTCTTCAAATGGTAAATTCTTGCTCTCATACAAACACAGGATTAACCTGGATAAAATTGATACACTTGGAATATATGGACAAGTGAAAATTAATACAATTGGCTTTGTATCTGAAACAGTAAGTCATTTTCTCTGTCACTCTTCCTATGGGAGAAGGGGAAAGGAATATCATTAATAATTGCTCTTGATCAGGGAAATCTGTTGATTGTTTTTTTTTTTTTTTGTAAAATATTTATTTTCAATTTTCATGTGGTATTGACAGTTGCACAATATAACATCATCAGAAAAAAAAACAAAAAGCCAATACAAAAATAAAGACAATAACCAGAGCAGGGGACAATGGGAGAGAAGGGGGGGGGGGGACACAGGACAAGAGGCAGGGAGGGGGGGGGGAGGGAAGGAGGAGGGACTCCAAGGGGGGGTGCATTAGGTCTGGGCTCAGGCAAACGTTAAACTGGGAGTATTAGCCCACATCAGTCCAGGGAGATGAGGACACGCCGCCTGCCCAGGACATTCGGTCCACTTGGGCAGGGCTCCCCCCCCCAAAAAAAGGGGGGCTGCGTATCCCAACGTCCCCTCCATCAAATAAGCGACAAAACAGCTCCCACTACTACATGTCTATCAAAACAAGCCTGAGGCAGCGGGGCTAGTCAAACAAACTGGCTGTTGCACCAGTGGTCCCAATACTAACACAAAAAACTATATATTAAACATTAATCAATGGGGAGGGGGGAAAGAAGCAGTGAGCGTGTAGTTAGAGAGAGCCAAAGACAAGAAAAGTAAGAAGAAGTAGAAATGAGAGGACCAGTGGACCAGCACTCACCCGACTCGCCGACTCAATGGGCCCACATCATTGTGGGGTATCAGTTAACCGAATGACGATGTGCCCGGACACGGTCCCCAAAGGAGGGATCTGCAAGCACCAGTAGTGCCTCGTCCAAGCTAGAGGAGAACAAAGCTGCGTCATGTACGTGGGCCTTCCACTCTGCCCAGAGTGTCCCTGCACGTCCCCAACCAGTCTTGTTCACTTGGGACATGCAAACTCTTCCAATGAATCGGAATGAGCCGTTTTGCTGCATTGAGGAGGTGGGGGAGAGCACTGCGTTTGTATCGTGACAGAGAGATGGAGGGGACGTGAAGCAGGAGGTGTTTGGGATGGTCAGGAATATCCACGCCCACGCCTTCAGACACATGTTTGGCGACCATATCCCAGAACGGGCGAAGCACCGGGCACTCCCACCAGATGTGGAGGAGCGTGCCCCTCTGCCCACATCCCCTCCAGCATCTATCAGACACGTTAGGGAAAATCCTAGCCAAAGAAGCCTGCACCCTGTACCACCGTGTCAGCAACTTATAATTATTTTCTTGGGTTTTAGCGTCCACTGAGCTCTTGTGAGTCAGGCGATAGAGGTGGTACAGTTGCTCATCCGTAAGGTCGATCTGTAGATCCCTCTCCCAATCTCTAACAAACTAAGGACGGGGGCTAGGTGAGGCGTCTTCCAACAACCGGTATAGCACCGAGACTAAGTGGGGCTCTGGGTCCGCAGACGCCCAGAAACGCTCAAACTCTGTCAAGCTAGTTCTAATCTGCGCTACCCTATGACATTTAGTGATGAAAGTCTCTAGCTGGCGATGTCTCCAAAAGTCGAAGGGAAAGCTACCGTACCGGGAGCGCAAGGCAGTCAGCGACGTCAGGACACCACCCTCCACAAATCTCGCAAGGCTGACGACCCCATCCCCAGCCCACGTTCCTAGGGAGGATTTCAGCTCTCCAGGGGAGAACCACGGGTACCCACCTACCTGCGCCAGAGGAGAAGTCCTCGGCGCCAGCGCTAGGCAGCTATTCAGTTTATCCCACATGGCCAGGGAGTGTGTCGTCAGAGAGCCCCCTACTGGCATAGGACAAGTCCCGCCCCGCCATCGTCTTCTCCAGGGGGACCCACAACTTAAGGGACGTATGATACTTCCAATTCAGGATGCGCTGTAATGCAATCGTCTGATAGTACCTGAGAATATTTGGTATTCCCAAGCCTCCCCGTAGCTTGGACCTCTGCAAGATCGTCATCGCCAGTCTAGGTCTCTTACCTCCCCACACAAATTTAGTAAAGAGGCTTCGTAACTCAGCAAAAAAACGTTTCGGTAGGCGTATAGGTATCATCTGTAGGAGGAATAAGATACGGGGCAGAACAGTCATTTTCAGGATGTTCGTCCGTCCCACCCAGGTAAACATTGTCCTATCCCAAGACTGCAGGTCCAGAGAGGTCTTTTTCAAAAGAGGGACATAATTCTGGGAGTAGAGTGAGTCCACGCAATTAGTAAGCTGGATCCCCAAGTACCTCATGGAAGAGGCGGACCACCTGAAGGGGAAATATTCCCTCAGCGAGGACGCTAAAGCAAGAGGGACAGTGACAGGCAGTATCTCAGACTTCGCGTCGTTTATCTTGAAGTTTGAAACCTCCCCATACTCCCTTAGTTCATCCATCAAGACTGGCAACGAGACAAGGGGCTCTACCACATGGAACAAAATGTCATCTGCATAAGCAGAGAGCTTGTGTTCTAGTGAGCCTACATGCACTCCTCTGATGTTGGGGTTCGATCTAACCCTTTGCAGCAATGGTTCCAGGACCAAGGCAAATAAGAGGGGCGAGAGCGGACATCCCTGCCTCGTGCCATTACGGATAGGGAACCCTGCCGAGAGAACACCGTTCACCTTAATCTGCGCCGTAGGGGAGATGTACAGCGTAGAGATCCAGCTTAGCATGCGCGGGCCCAGTCCCGACTTCTCAAGGACCGCACTGAGGAACCGCCAGTCCACGCGATCGAATGCCTTCTCCGCGTCTGTGGACAGTATCAAGTGTGGAGGCATCCGATCGCGTGCACGTGCCCAGTGTATCATCTGTATAGCCCTGTTCGAATTGTCCCTGGCTTTCCGTCCTGGTATAAAACCAGCCTGATCGGCGTGAACCATGTCCGGGAGGAGGGGTTTCAGGCGGTTAGCCAGGATTTTAGAAAAAAAATTTAGGTCCGTATTCAAAGAGAAATCGGACAATAACTCTGTGGTTGGGTAGGATCCTTACCGTCCTTTGGAAGCACCGTGATATGCGCCAACGAGGTCTCCTTAGGGATCTGGCCACCAGTCGCCAGTGAGTTAAGGAGAGTACATAAGGGGGCTTGCAGTTTGTCAAAAAATTTCACATAGTACGCCTTAGTGAAACCGTCGGGGCCGGGGCTCTTGCCTGAGGGAAGAGACTTAATAGTCGCCAATAGTTCCGCCAGGGAGATGGGATGTTCAAGGCCAGTCGCCTGTTCCGGGGACAGGGTGGGGAGCCCGATCGATGCGAGGTACGACTCAATTTTAGTGCGTTTGAGGGTTGCCTCCGCTTGGGAAGAAGCAGCTCCCAGATTGTACAAGGACTCGTAGTAGTCGCGAAACATCGAGGCAATCTTTGAGGTGTGCTGAGCAGGTTCTCCCTTAGGGGAGTGCAGCTTATGCATGTGGGCCACAAGCCTCTTTTTTCTAATCGCCCGCGCCAGCATCCGTCCACATTTGTTGCCGTGCTCGTAATACGCATGAGCCAGATAACGCAGTTTGCGAGTGATTTTCCGATCTAATAACTTCGCAGATGTCCGCTTGTGGCTGAGTTCAGCCTGCCGCAACGCCTGCAGCACCCTCTGGAAATCTGCCTGCCTCTCCCTATTGAGCTTGGCCCCTAAAGCAATAAAGGTGCCGCGAACCACCGCCTTATGTCCCTTCCATAGGTTACCATCGCTAACCTCACCATTGGCATTTTCTACAAAGTAATTTGTCAAAGTCTCCCAAACCCCCACCACCACTCCTGCGTCGTCAAGCAAGTTTTCTTTTAGTTTCCAAGTCCTGGCCCTGGCCATCGCCTGTGATAAAGAGATAGTGAGGGTCACGGGGGCATGGTCGGAGATAGTGATCTGGTCAATAGTGGCCTCCAGTAATAGGTCCAGGGAACCCTGATCCACCAACATCAGATCAATTCTAGTGTAAACTTTATGCACACTGGAGAAGTAGCTGTAGTCCCTCCCTTCTGCATGAAGGGCCCTCCAGCAGTCCACCAGTGTATGTCCCTGAAGGGTCTTCTTAAAGTGTTTTAAAAAGGCGTGAGAATGGGTAGACTTATTCGCCGCGGTATCTAAATGGGGGTCGGGGCTAACATTGAAATCCCCTCCTAATATCAGTCTCCCTTCCCGGAACTCAGCCAGCTGGACCAGGGTCCGGTCCAAGAACGTAAGTTGTTGTGAGTTCGGGGCATACAGAGTCGCAAAGGTGTAGGTCTGGCCCATTATTGTTCCCTTCAGAAACGCAAAGCGCCCCTGGGGGTCTACCTTGTGGTCAGACGGTTGGAATGGGCAATTCCTATGGACGGCTATCGCTGTTCCCCTGGACTTAGGTGTAGGGGAGTTACTAAGGTACCATTGCGAGAACAAGTGGCTGGGGAGCTTAGGGAGCGAGGAGGCAGTAAAATGGGTCTCTTGCAAAAAAATTACCTGGGCCCCTAATCTCTTAAGTTCTAACCAGAGCCTATTCCGCTTGTTAGGAGAGCACAGCCCACACACATTGTATGACACTACCTTGATCGTAGCCATGAGACGGTAGTGAGGGTGGTCCAGGCGTCAGTCCCCATCCCATTTAAGTCGGCGAGTGCTGATCCGTCCTCCCGATACTGAGAGAGAGCTAGAGGTAAGAGACCAGAAGAGAGGGAAGGGAAGAAGAGAAGAGGGAAAGGCGGGGAGAGAATTTTTTTTTTTAAGTAAAACATACATTACACAAGGCACATTAAACAGAGTGCGGCGTGACAGGTCTTGATAGAAGAACAGGCGCGCTCCATCAAAGTCAAAGAAAGGGTGGTTACGCATTCGCTGCATGAGCTGTTTCTTGACCGTATACCTGTGTAGCTTGCATATTATATCACGCGGGTTCTCCGCATCTCGTGAGGGGGGCCTCAGGGCCCTGTGTGCTCTATCAATTTCCACAGTCTCATTGGGTGAGAGGCCTAGCAGCTCCTTGAAAATACCTAGCAGCGTAGGGACAATGTCCCTGGCCCCTGTAGCCTCAGGCAGGCCCCGTATGCGTATATTTGACCTTCTGCTGCGATTCTCATAATCATCCAATTGTGAAATGAGGCTCTCAATGTGATTGTCCTGAGCAACACATCTATCCCTTAGCTGGGAAATTGTAGGCAAGGCCTCCTCCATTAATTGCTCCAGGGCCTCCAGTCTCGTGCCCAACTGAGTGGTGTCTGCCTTTAGCTGGTCAATGTCCTGTTTGAAGGCCCTCTCTACCCTTGTTGCAAAGCGATCCAGGTCCTCCTTGGTGAGGAGGGACAGGAGATGCTGCCGTAGGTCCCTATCCCCCAGCAAGTCTGAAATGTCAGGGCCCTGACCCGTCGAAGCGGAGGAGACTGGGGACACGGGGGGGTCGAGTCCCTTACCAGAGCCGGCGTCGGTATGGGAGATCCGTGCTGCAGGGTTGCAGTAGGCCTCGGCGCGTGTTTCAGCACAGCATCTGCGCCTTTGCTTTTCCCGGGCGCCATCTTGGATGTCCCAGCGCTCGGCTGTGTTCCTCCGCCGAAATAGGCGTTTATGGTTCCGATCCCGGGCTGCGTGACTGTCCTGGTCCTGGAGGAGGCTCTCCGGTTCTGGGACATGCCTTTTGCTGCCAAATCAGAGCCGCGGATCCGCCGGATTAGGCTAAAGTAGCGTCGGTGTGTGAGGAGCTCCGGGAGTCTGCTGCCTCACTCGGCCATGTCCAAGCCACGCCCCCCTGTTGATTGTTTTGAGTTGACTGTCTTTTACGCTTATGTTATATCTATATTACTCATTCTTTTATGTCAATTATTTGGTATAGTGGTATTGCCTCAATTTTAAATGGGCTATAAAAAAATAGAAGCCTTATTACATGCTGAAATAGGAAAGGGAAAAATGGCGCAAAAATTGGCACACACAACGTTGATATCAATAGGAAGGATATAACAAATGAGTACAAAGAGGGGGGTAATCTATATAGCATAGGGATTAAAAAAAATCTGGTTGGGATTGATGAATTCAAATAAACGGCACCAGCGGCAGCTCCCTTGGGAGTGAAGCAGTCTCTGGAAAACAGGGGTAAAAGGGACATGGTGTGCCAGACTAAGTGCAGTCAATAGAGAACAAAGCCAATTGGCTACTCGCATAACATCTGTGAGAAATGATCATGTCAGGTATCCATCTGTAGTCACTGTGGAATCTGGAACTGTCCATGGTGGTGTCCCAACAGCCTTCAGTAAATCTGAAGAAAAAGCAGCAGCTTTCAAATGCGTCATCTGACAGACCCAGTAGAAATATTTGTCAGCACACCATGGAAAGGCATAAATAGCATCCAAACGGGTGATTTATTGCATGATCACAACACAGAGAGTGCAACATTTCTGAGCCACGCTGAGCCCCTTCGTCAGGCATGTGTCAAATGGTGGCAAATATTTCTACTGTAACATGCACCAGTATGCACCATGCTGCATGATTCTCAAATTCTCAAAACAAGGATTTGAAAGCCTATTTTTGTATTTAATTCTTGGTTATCTATTCCATTTAAAACGGATGGTTGGGGGTGGTAAAGGTGGTAGGCGGCCTCATGGCATTAACTTTAAAAAAAATTAACAACAAAATACATAAATTTTCTGAACAAAATAACAGTTTGACACATTGCATATATTGTATATACACACAATCTGTGTATCTATCTTATCTATCTGTTTGTAAGGGCCAGCTCACACCACATGCATTCCAACACATGGAAAGTAGGTTATATCAGTGGTCCCCAACCTTTGTGGCATCAGGGACTGCTTTTATTGTAGCCACTTTTTTCAGGGCCGGGGGGGGGGGGGGTGTCATATAAGGAAGCCGGGTGGTTTGCAGAATGTTACAACCCACCATGCACTGTAAAGGAGCACTGTAATATAAAGGGGCCTGCACTGTAAGGATTATACTCCCCTTTATATCACAGTGCCCTTTTGCAGTCTTGGCCCCTCCAATCACAGTCCTCCCTGCGGTTATGACCCCCACCCCCATCACAATCCGCCCTGCATTAATGCACCCCCCTTCTCCAATCATAGTCCTCCCTGCAGTCATGCACCCCCTTTCCCCCTCCAATCACAGTCCTCCCTGCAGTTATGACCCCCACCCCCATCACAATCTGCCCTGCATTAATGCACCCCCCTTCCCCAATCATAGTCCTCCCTGCAGTCATGCACCCCCTCCCCCCCCAATCACAGTACCTGCATAGTGCCCATTATAATCGCTGCCTTCCCTGCAGCCTAAGTCTATTTTCTCATGCTTTAGCAGGAGGTGAGCCCTGTCACGGACCGCAGTATAGTTAACAGCCTGCATGTCCTGTATGTATTCTGTCATTTCTCCCGAGCGGCCGACAATGTTAGCCTATTAGCAAGGCAGGGGGCGGGACAGCTACAGATCGTGACAGAGAGCCAGAGACTCTTCATAATAACAAATGGGAAATCTCCTGCTTGTTAATATAAGTTTGGCAGCTCTCGCTCTGTCACAATCTGCAGCCGTCCCGCCCCCCGCCTTGCTAATAGGCTAACATTGTCGGCCGCTCGGGAGAAATGGCAGAAGACACACAGGCTGCTACATACTGCGGTCCATGGCAGGGCTCACCTCCTGCTATGATGGCGGCCCTCTCGACAACAGGCAATAGACTGGTGATGGTCCGCGGCCCGGAGGTTGATGACCCCCTGGGATATATGGTTTTCATTGGCATAGCTCACACCAGTGCAGTCAGTTACAGAGCATTCCAGTAAAAAACTGGACTGTACTGGAATGTAGTAAAATGTATCAAAAATGCATCGAACACAAGTAAAGAGAAAAAAAAAAAAAAGCATCTGGAATGCATCCTGAAACGCAAAAAAAACGCTAGAGTGCGTAAAAAAAAAAAAAAAATGCTCATTCAGAAACACATCTGGAACAGATCTGGAGTGCGTTTTTTGTGATGCGAACCAGTCCTAATTTGCTGTGTATACTTTGTTTAATTAGTACAGACACACTGTGACATAAAAAATGAAAAAACTAATATCAACATTTATTTCATTCTGCCAGCTACAGCGGAGTACACCACCCACTTCCCTTGCTGCCAGCCTCTTGGGTGGCTGTCTGGTAAGTTGATGATTATTTTCATACATTTTAAGGTTGGAAGCCATTCATATCTTTAAACCATTGATTAGAATACTAGGTATTTATTTTATTTTTCAAATAAGCTTTTATTACATGCGGCACCTGGGATACAGCAATATGTTTTTTCTAAAAATAAATCGCAGATGTAGCTGTTTCCTATCGGATTGTCTGCCTCTTGCTTACAAAGGTCAGCTTATAATCATTTATGTAAAACCTTTATCCCAAAAGCTGTTAGCTGTAACTGCTTATAAAGTGTTAGCTGGAATTCAGATTAACCACCCCCCACCCACTGTATTGTGGGCGGGAGCTCTCTTGATTTTGGACAGCGTCATGTGAAGCCTTCCAACTCTTGCCGCGCTTTCATGCCCAGGGGGGCATGCAGCGATTGGTGATACGCTCTGTCCCTGGGACACGGTAGTCAGGGAAATGGACCGTGGAAGTACTGGCAAACTTGCCAGTAGAAGAAATGGGCACCATGGCGCATCATGTGACAGATGGTTCCCCCTGCTGGCCTATAAAGGACTACCTTTTTCTGACCCAAGTTGCTGGACTGTCGTCGGCTTCCTGTATTCCTGAACCTCTATGTGATTACTTGGATTTCCTGTTCATTGACCCAGATCATTCAAGTCTCCCGTGTGCCCATGGGATTTGAATTTGGTATTGTCTGTTTTACAGACTCTACCTTTTGAACCTATACACCAGATTTCTCTAAGTCTGTTGACACAAACTGTTTTTTCTTGTAGCCATGTCCTCGGCTAGAAGGGTATCGGAATTGGTGTCTCTTTTGTGTAAAGAACCATATATGATTATTCATGAAGACAGGGTGGTGCTACGGCCTCTTCCCAACCCAAGGTGGTTTCAGGTTTCCATCTGAACCAAGATATAGTCCAGAGCACAACAAACCTGTCCCTGTTCAAAAATGAACAGTGGTTAGGAAATAAAATGACATTTGTGTTACTGTCAATGCTGGCTGTAGCAATTCCCCAGACTATTTTTGTGAATGACAGTGCTCCCTACCGAGACTGTATTTCAGAAGGAAACAAGCTAACAGCTTGATAATTTTAATTTCCTCAAAAATATTAGCAGGGTCTGGGATCAGTCAAGCTAATAAACATGTAAAGGTGCAGAGGAGGCATAGGGTCGCATAATTAGCAGGGGGTTTGCGGGCAGTATGTGCACTTTCTATCACGCTCCCTCTCCTCTGAGCTGTCACTCAGAACTGTTGTCTTCTTTGTCCAGTGTTGTATAGCAGCGGAGGGAGGAGAGACCAGCTATCCAACATGGCTGCTCATGAACCACGACACAGATTAAACAGGACAAGTGCTATGTGCACTGGGTCCCCTGGGGGGTATTACCAAGGGGTTGTACAGGTGTGATAGCTGTAGTGGTTTAATATATTAAAACAATTGTCTACTTCCATTTTCATACTATGCTTCTTCTAATTTTAGAAAGTGCCTTGCACGCAAAGTCTGTCCAATGCTCTTGGTCCTGGAAGAACTGTGCTTGTAAAGGGAGAAGTAAATAAAAATGCAAAAAGGTAAATTTTATAATGCTTATTAATGTGAATCGTTTTTTACTGAAAGTGTTACAATTGATTTTTTATGCTTTATTTTTGATAGCTTTGCTATAGATCTAAAACCAAGTGGTTCGAGAACCATTGCTTTGCACTTGAACCCACGTATGAAGGAGAAAGTGTTTGTAAGAAACTCTTACCTGTATGACAGCTGGGGAGACGAGGAAAGGCAGCTGCAAGAATTCCCATTTTTTCCTGACCTGTATTTTGAGGTAAGTGAGAATTATATTTATTGGGGTATCGGGAAATATTTATTTTTTTTATATATATACTGTGGTGTCCTTACTATTGAGTAGTCACTAATAATTCTGTAGGGGTCCGTGTTTAAGTATATCATTTTTTTTTTTTTTTTTTATTGGAAAAAAACAACTTTATTGAAGAGTACATGCATGGTACATGAATCGATATAAACCATTGTGACCAAAAGAAAAGTAATACATACATAGACACATTGGATTACCTGAGTGACATAAAAGTATAGACCCAGCGCACATAATAAAAGAAAAAAGGAAAAAGAAAAAAAAAAAAACGGGGGTACAAAAAGGGGAGAGGGAAAGGGGGGGAGTTAAGCGATAAGCACATCATGCACACGTCTCGCCATCTGCCCTAGACCTTCTCATACTTAAGCGGACACCCTCTATGGACATAAATCAGTTTCTTATATGGGAGGGCGTCATTGACTTCTTTTTTCCAGCACTGAATTGTGGGGGGTAGGGCCTGCATCCAAACACGGGCCACCACCTTTCTCGCCAAGAAGAGCGTCTCATGTAGAAAGGTACGCAGGTGTTTATCAGCATCTAATTCCGGATGCAGACCGAGTAGGCACATCTTTGGGTCTAGAGTAGCAGGAGAGCCCATCTCGTCGTGCAGGAAGCGTATCACTTGCATCCAGTATGCTTGGATAACTGGGCAGGACCATAGAAGGTGATAGAAAGAGGCTGGGGTGTGGTCGCAGAGGCGGCACCCTGGATTGTACATGGGTTTGAAACGCGCTATCCTCTGAGGGGTCAGGTATGTCCTGTGTATGATATACAGCTGTGTGAGGCGGTCTGACAGTCTGGGGGAGACTTTTTTAGTTCCCTCCAAAATCTCATCCCAGTCCTCATCCTCAACCAGTCCGACGTCCACCTCCCACCTAGTCTTGGCAGCATAAGCCAAAGCTGTTTTACTAGGGAGGCGGATGGCGGAGTATAGAGTGGAAATTAGTTTGGCTGGTGCGGTGTCTGTGACTATGTCTACTATAGAGGGAACAGTCAGAGACAGGTTGGAGCCAGTGAACTGGGTTTGTATAGCATGGCGCAGCTGCAAGTACCTAAAAAGAAGGTGATTTGGGAGGGAAAACTCATCTTTCAGCGTTTGGAATGTTTTAAGCCCCGTAGTGGTCATAATCTGGTGTATGTACAGGATCCCATGGTGTATCCACACTGCAGGGTCCGGAACGGTCAATAATTCAGGAAGGCATGTGTTGAACCAGAGAGGGGTATGAGAATGGACCTGTGGGGTCCCGAGTTTCTGTAATGCTGTCTGCCATACCCTTCGGTGGTGCGTCAGCATGCCTGCTTTGTATTGAGGGGGACGTCCTGTCAAAGGGGTTCTGAGGACCGACTGAAGTGGAGAGTGGGCAGGATCGTCAGGGTGCTCACAGAGCAATAGCTGGTACCGTGATCGCTCTGTTTTATTAAAATGATAAAAATGGGACAGCTGGGAGGCAAGGTAATAATCCTGAAAATCTGGGAAAGCGACTCCCCCCAATTTTACAGGGTTTTTCAGAATTCTCCAAGATAATTTGTGTCTGTTGTGACCCCATATAAACGAGTTAAGAATAGATTCAATTATCCTGAAGAATTTTTGAGGTATATACAGGGGAGCATGCCATACTAAATAGAGAATCTTTGGGAGGAGTATCATTTTGACTAGGCTGACGTGTCCCATTACACCCAGGGGTAGTCTGGCCCATGTCTGTGTCTTGGTCTTGATCAGGGTGTATAGGGGTTCAATGTTTAATAGTGTGTAGTCTGTAAGGGATCTGGTGACCTGCACTCCAAGGTACTTGATCAAGGAGACCCTTGGGAGGGCCAGAGGGGAGGATGTGAACGAGGGGGGGAAATGGTCGATCGGAAGGATCTGGGATTTAGACCAATTAATACTTAGACCCGAGTGGCCACCCATACGTTCTATGGCTTGGAGGGCTGCAACAAGAGAGGGACCCGAGTCTGCTAAGTACAAGAGTGTGTCGTCAGCGTACATCCCAATCTTTTCCTCCATATTCCCTATCTTGAGGCCTCGAATACCGGTGTCTGCGCGGATCAGGATGGCCAGTGGTTCCACAGCCAAGGCGTACAGCAGAGGGGAAAGGGGACAGCCTTGTCGGGTCCCCCTCTCCGGCGGGAATTGGTCAGAGAGCCAACCGTTCACAAATACCTTGGCTTTTGGGGACTGATATAGGAGTTGGACCCAGCGGATAAAGTTGGGGCCAAATCCAAATCCCAAAAGGCACTCCCACAGGTAATTCCACTCCACGGAGTCAAAGGCCTTGGCGGCATCCAGAGCCACCACGACCCTCGAGCCGATTTCATCATGGGACCCCTGAATGTTCATGAATAGGCGGCGAATATTCATGGCAGTGTTCTTTCCTGGCATGAATCCTGTCTGATCAGGATGGATCAACGATAGAATGACCTGGTTGAGGCGGGAGGCTAGGATCTTGGCTAGTATTTTGATGTCTACCTGTAGTAGGGAAATGGGTCTATACGATTCTGGATATTTGGGGTCCTTACCAGGCTTAGGGATCACCACAATTTGGGCCTCTCTCATAGATGGGGGTAGAACTCCTGAGTCAAAAATGGATTTATACAGATCATGGAGTATAGGGGTTAAAATTTCAGAGTAGGTGGCGTAGAACTCAAGTGGTAAGCCGTCTGACCCTGGGGCCTTAGATGTGGCTAAACAGGAGATGGCCTCGGAAATGTCCTCCTTAGTGATATGGGCCTCCAAGAGGTCAAGTTGGTCATCAGTCAATCGGGGGAATCTAACACTCGCCAAATAGTCCCTGGTGTCTTGAGGAGTGTGGGTGACTCGGGAAGTGTAGAGCGCACGGTAGAATCTCCCAAATTCCTCGTTGTGGATCAGTAACATCGTTCCCCTGCTGGTCGGTCAACGACACCACCACTGGGGGGCTCGAGTCTAGATGGGCAAGATACGCAAGCAATTTGCCAGATCGTTCACCATATTCAAATACCCTTTGCCTACAGAAAAATACGCGTTGTTTGGCCTTCTCAATATGCAATTGGGAAACCTGCCGCGCCTGAACTTTAAGTGTATTAGCGGTGCTGGGCGAGGGGTCCCGACGGAACGTCTCCTCCAGCTCCTGTAGGTGATCAGTAGCCTGTTGGACAATGAGTTTCGACCATCGTTTAAGTCTGTGTGGAAAGCAGAGAGCGGGCGTGAAGCTTAAACATCTCCCACACCATATCATACGCGGCCGAATCCCTGTTGGCTGCAAAATAGTACTGCAACTCCGCCGGGATGTCATCCTGGTCCTGCAGAGCGGTCAGCCAAAATGGGTTTAGCCGCCAAGAGGGAGCAGGGGAGGCCCTCAAGAGCTGGAGCATGATCCAGTAGGGGGCGTGATCCGAGAGTACTCTCGGAGCAAAACCCACCTCTTCCAGTTTAGGCTTCAAGGACTTTGAAATAATGATGCGTGACATAGTGTTGTGGCTGGCTGAAAAGCACGAGAAAGCCTGTTTGTGCGGGTGTTTGTGGCGCCAAGTATCAACAAGGGCAAAGTCGGTCAGTATGCGGTGTAGTGTGGTGTGGGTCGGCGGGTCGAGCGGGGGGTCCAGTATACCCATTCGGTCTAGACCAGGAGTGAGGGTCATATTAAAATCCCCCATCCACACTGCCGGTATTGAGGGATATTGTGCCATAAAGGCAAGGCCCTCCTTAATTACAGCTGAGTTGTATGGGGGGGGGGGGATATAACAGGCTAGTAACAGGATAGGGCATCCGTTAATAGTGGCGTGCATAAATACATATCTGCCCTGCTGGTCTGTCTGGAGCAGCACTAGATTGAACGGCACCCGTTTAGCAACAAGGACCGATACTCCTCTGGAATATGAGGTATGGGTGGCGTGATAGGCCCATCCTACCCAGGGCTTTTTAAGAGAGGATTGCAAGTGGCCTGTGACATGGGTCTCGACTAGTGTAATAATGTCAGCATGCTGAGACTTGAACGTCAAAACGGCTGTGCGCTTGATCTTATTGCGCAGACCCCTAACATTCCACGTAAGAAGCTTCAGGGAACTCATGGCGGGTATAGGCTACATATGACAGACCGTGATTGGACCAGCAGGGCAGAGGTAGAAGTATATCATTTTTAATCCATTTAGTTTGCAGGGGATTAATGGAACATTTATTTATAGGCACCTTGTATTAACTTGGTGTATACCCTCAACATATTGTTTTCTGTTATTCCATCTATTGAAGGGCACAGAAAACCCTTAACCACTTAAGCCCCGGACCAAAATGCAGCTAAAGGACCAGGCCCTTTTTGCAAATTGGCACTGCGTCGCTTAACTGACAATTGTGCGACGTGGCTCCCAAACAAAATTGGCGTCCTTTTTTCCCCACAAATAGAGCTTTCTTTTGGTGGTATTTGATCACCTCTGCGGTTTTTATTTTTTGCGCTATAAACAAAAATAGAGCGACAATTTTGAAAAAAATGCAATGTTTTTTACTTTTTGCTATAATAACTATCCCCCAAAAATATATATAAAAAAAATGTTTTTTTCTCAGTTTAGGCCGATACGTATTCTTCTACCTATTTTTGGTAAAAAAAATCGCAATATTTTAATCTCCCCACGACGTCCCCACCCCCAGACAGTATGTCAGACTACATTACCCTCTCCTGAATGCCCACCCTACCAGCCGAAACACGGGCCCTGCTAGAAGAGTCCATTACGTTGGCCGAGCTACAGCTCACGGTGAGCAACATCAAACCCGGAAAAGCCCCCGGACCAGACGGCCTTACACTTCAATACTACAAGACGCTACTCCCCTCCTTGGGTCACCATCTTGTAAAGATGCTCAATGACCTCACCAAAGGTGATTCCCTACATGCCTCCACACTTCAAGCACAGATCTCCGTCAACCCTAAAGAGGGCAAGGACCCATCGTGTTGCGGGAGCTACCGCCCTATATTCCTCCTTAATTCAGACCTTAAATTGTTTACCAAAATTATTGCCACCAGACTACAACCCCACCTCCCCCGACTCATTCACCTAGACCAAGTGGGCTTTGTCCCGACGAGAGAAGCGCGGGATAACACCACCAAAGTCCTGGACCTGCTCTACTCCTCCGCCCGTGCTAAGACACCCAGTATATTTCTGAGCACCGACGCAGTTCGATCGGGTAGGCTGGGCCTTCATGCTCGCGACGCTTGGGCATGTAGGACTAGGCTGCAACATGATGAATGGGATCGCAGCGACATATGCATCGCCCACAGCCAGAGTGCGGGTCAATGGAGTTTCTTATGACCCGTTCCCGATCACTAATGGAACACGTCAGGGCTGCCCGCTGTCCCCCCTCCTTTTTGCCCTTTCGCTGGAACCATTCTTATGTCATGTGCGGCTTCACCCAGATATAGCTAAAGTGACCGTGCACCGCACTCAACACCCTACCCCGACGACCTCGTGTTTACCCTCACCGACCCCACTGTCTCCCTCCCAGCCCTACTGGGAGAGTTTGAACGATATGGCGCGCTCTCCAATTTGAAAATCAATTTCACCAAGTCAGAAGCCATGGGAGTTGGGATACCACACGCACAACTTGTACGGCTGCAGGAGAGCTGCAGCTGCAGGAGAGGTTCCAGCTGAAATGGACAACGACCTCCCTGGACAACAGCCCGGGTATACGACCTTAACTTCCCGCCCCTACTAAGGACGATCTGCACTCTTTTGGACAAGTGGCGCGCGGGACTACACTCATGGGTGGGCCGCTGCAACATCGTGAATATGTCAATCCTCCCGAAAGTTCTATACCTCATTCAGGCCCTGCCCATCCACGTCCCCTCCTCATACTTTAGACAGGTGCAGTCCACTCTCATGGAATTCATCTGGGCTAAAAAGAGACCACGACTCTGCTAAACTTCTGGTTTTACCTAAGTTACAGGGGGGTCTGGCGGTACCAGACATCCGCGCTTATCACGCTGCTCATCTGTGCAGGCTGGTGGATTGGTGCCGTAACAAGGAGAACAAGCTCTGGGTGCGGATGGAACAGGACCAGTGCGAGGTACCCCTTAAAATAGCGCCTTGGTGCGCTACCGACCTATCGGCGGAAACCAAACGACATCCACTAATTGGCACCACGTTGCGGGTTTGTGCGCGTCTTCTGTCGCGGGCGTCGATAGCCTCACCCGACTCGCCTTTTATACCCCATTTTGGGAAACCCCCGTTTTTTTGCTGGGCGTGCAGGCCCTGGTCTTTAGGAGGCTGAGCGAGGCGGGCCTATACCAGGCCTCCCATTTTTGCCGGGGGGCAGATGGCCCATTATTACGGAGCTCGCCTACCCCACTGGCCCGTATCGCTTGGACTTCCTGAGATCCCGCCAACTTGATCACTTCCTCCGCACACTGCCACCTCCAGCTGCCAGCACCCAATCCCTCACGACGCTAAAGGAACTGTGCAATACATCAGGCGCCACATCGCACACGCTGTCCTTGACCCATGGTCTCTTGAATACACCACGCAAGGGTTTTGCACCCCGGGCTTACTTAAATGGGAGGAGGAGCAGCACTGCCATTTCGACACAAGTAAACGACAGCGCATCCTGAGGTTTACACATAAGTCCTCCATCTGCGCCAAGACTCAGGAGACGAGTTACAAACTTCTGTCCCATTGGTACAGAACCCCAGTGTTGCTCCACAGAGTATTCCCGGCAACCTCAGATCTCTGCTGGAGCTGCCAAGCAGACAAGGGGACGCTGCTACACATTTTTTGGTCCTGCCCCAGTCTAAACCGCTTTTGGCGAGTAATTTGCGAGGTGACTCAGAAATTCACAGACCGCGACGTCCCGGCGGACCCTGCGTTCTTTCTCCTGCATGTATTTGACATCCCGGAGAAGGCATACAAAAAATCTGTGATCAGACACCTCTTGGATGCAGCCAAGGCCTGCATCCCGCTTCACTGGAAGGCTACACCCCCGCCGACGATTCCTCAGTGGATCGCGAAGGTGGAAGACATAAGGCGCATGGGGGACCTTGTCCTCACGGCACAGGACAGACAGGAAACATTCAAAGACACCTGGCAGCTGTGGGACGTCTTCAAGTTCTCAGCCGAGGGCCAGACACAGAGAGATCGCAGCTGACGTTTGAGGTATACAGGTCATTCTCAAAAAATTAGCATATTGTGATAAAGTTCATTATTTTCTGTAATGTACTGATAAACATTAGACTTTCATATATTTTAGATTCATTACACACAACTGAAGTAGTTCAAGCCTTTTTTTTGTTTTAATATTGATGATTTTGGCATACAGCTCATGAAAACCCCAAATTCCTATCTCAAAAAATTTGCATATTTCATCCGACCAATAAAAGAAAAGTGTTTTTAATAAAAAAAAAAAGTCAACCTTCAAATAATTCTGTTCAGTTATGCACTCAATACTTGGTCGGGAATCCTTTTGCAGAAATGACTGCTTCAATGCGGCGTGGCATGGAGGCAATCAGCCTGTGGCACTGCTGAGGTGTTATGGAGGTCCAGGATGCTTCGGTAGCGGCCTTAAGCTCATCCAGAGTGTTGGGTCTTGCGTCTCTCAACTTTCTCTTCCCAATATCCCACAGATTCTCTATGGGGTTCAGGTCAGGAGAGTTGACAGGCCAATTGAGCACAGTAATACCATGGTCAGTAAACCATTAACCAGTAGTTTTGGCACTGTGAGCAGGTGCCAGGTCGTGCTGAAAAATTAAATCTTCATCTCCATAAAGCTTTTCAGCAGATGGAAGCATGAAGTGCTCCAAAATCTCCTGATAGCTAGCTGCATTCACCCTGCCCTTGATAAAACACAGTGGACCAACACCAGCAGCTGACATGGCACCCCAGACCATCACTGACTGTGGGTACTTGACACTGGACTTCAGGCATTTTGTCATTTCACTCTCCCCAGTCTTCCTCCAGACTCTGGCACCTTGATTACCGAATGACATGCAAAATTGACTTTGGACCACTGAGCAACAGTCCAGTGTTGCTTCTCTGTAGCCCAGGTCAGGCGCTTCTGCCACTGTTTCTGGTTCAAAAGTGGCTTGACCCGGGGAATGCGGCACCTGTAGCCCATTTCCTGCACACGCCTGTACACGGTGGCTCTGGATGTTTCTACTCCAGACTCAGTCCACTGCTTCCGCAGGTCCCACAAGGTCTGGAATAGGTCTACAATCTTCCTCAGGGTCCAGTCACCTCTTCTCGTTGTGCAGCGTTTTCTGCCACACTTTTTCCTTCCCACTGAGGTGCCTTGATACAGCACTCTGGGAACAGCCTATTCGTTCAGAAATTTCTTTCTGTGTCTTACCCTCTTGCTTGAGGGTGTCAATGATGGCCTTCTGGACAGCAGTCAGGTCGGCAGTCTTACCCATGATTGCGGTTTGGAGTAATGAACCAGGCTGGGAGTTTTTAAAAGCCTCAGGAATCTTTTGCAGGTGTTTAGAGTTAATTAGTTGATTCAGATGATTAGGTTAATTAGTTGATTCAGATGATTAGGTTAAGAGCTCGTTTAGAGAACCTTTTCATGATATGCTAATTTTTTGAGATAGGAATTTGGGGTTTTCATGAGCTGTATGCCAAAATCATCAATATTAAAACAAGAAAAGGCTTGAACTACTTCAGTTGTGTGTAATGAATCTAAAATATATGAAAGTCTAATGTTTATCAGTACATTACAAAAAATAATGAACTTTATCACAATATGCAATTTTTTTGAGAATGACCTGTACTATCCAACAAGCTCCCCTTCGCCTCACACCGGCTAAGTAGGGGAAGTGGGCTCATAGTGGAGCCACCTCCCCAGGGTGACTGCATTCTGTGGGTTTAGTCCCGCAGCCCCCCCCTCCCCCCCCCCTCTATCCTTAACCGCTTTCTCCTTTCTTCCGTTCTCGTCTCTTCTGCTTCCTTTTCTACTCCTAGTTTTGACTTTCTAGCTTCGGGTATATCCCGCACCCCCGGCTGGGGGTCTTTCTGGGTATAAGAGAAAATGAAGGGACCGGCTGCGCGACCAGAGCATCTGGTCATACAATGCTACATGTGCGGGGGGACAATTCCCCCCCCCCTCCCCCCTGATGAGCGCTGCCACGCAGTCTGGGGACACACGCCCTATTTGGTGCTGGTGGTCTACGGAGTGTGCTTAGCTAGAGGTCCGCTATGGTTTCTATGCACTGTATTCTGTTATTGTGTATCCTGTATACTGCACTGTGAGAGTCGGTTCACACTGGGGCGACACGACTTCCAGCACGACTTTCAGAAGCAACTTCAACACGACTTGAGCATGAACCACGGGCGATCTGGGGAGATTTACAACACGACTTGAAGTCCTTTTCAGGTCAGGAGACATTCCAGTGGCCAATAAAACAACAATCGGCTCTGGGAGAGGGAAGGGGAGGGAGGGGTTTGCCTGAGAAATGTATGTTATCTTGCTGGGAAGTAGCTTCAATTAAAACAGTGATCAGACTTGGAAGCGACTTCCATTGAAATCAATGGGTACAAATCGCCTAGAAGTCTGATTGAAGTAGTACAGGAACCTCTTCTGAAGTCAGAGCGACATGAGTAGTGTGTATTAACACCGCTCCCATTCACTTACATTGCTTTTCTGGACAGCACGACTTGGGACGATTTGAGACGACTTCAAGTCGGATCCCAAGTCGCCCCAGTGTGAACCGACTCTGAGCGATGTTGTATTGTGGTTTTTTTTGTCGGCCCGCGCGGCCTTGTCCCTGTTTTACAAATAAAAAAATAAAACGATCGCAATAAGCGTTTATCGGTTAGTTTGCGCAAAATTTATAGGGCCAGATTCTCAGCGGCGCTACGCCTGCGTAAATGTATATGCGCGGCGTAATAGTAAATGTGCGCCTGCGTATCGATGCGCGGTAAACACAGAACCACATACGCGCAAATTTTTTTTCCGTCTGGGCGGCGAAAATGCATTAAGCTAGCGCGGCGTAGGCGCATAGTTACGCATCAAAAATATTCAGTTCCCATTGAATTAGCATGCAAATATGCAAATGAGGGAAATGCGCGTATTCCCGAAACTACGCGCGTCCGGCGTTGGCTACTCGTGGTGCGCGTAACTCGAAAGCCTTGAGTAAACATACCCCTCATAAAAGCACGGGCAACTTTGCTCAAGGCCCTGTGCAAGTCAGCTGGAGAGCAACTACAGCAGCACCGTAACGGACGAGCTGAGCAATCACACTTACTGGACAACACATTCGTATGCCAACATGCCAGGGCCAGCCATGGTCTTATCACTACTAAGGTATGCAGAGGAAGAGAAGCATAGAAGGAGGAGTAGGAGGAGGGGGGCACGTGAGAGGATCTACCGAGCGCGCATTAGGCTCTTTGGCATGGGTGATGAGGAGGTGTATCGCATCTTCAGATTCAGCCCTGCTGCCATCCTGGAACTAACCACAGCCCTGCAGGATGACATCACCAGCCAGACACACCGCTCACATGCACTGCAGCCACTGGTGAAGGTACTGGCAACACTCCATTTCCTGGCCAGTGGTTCATTCCAGCGTACAAGTGGAGTGGTGGCTGGGATGTCACAAACCAGCATAAGCAGATGTCTGCACCAGGTTGTCCCAGCAATCCTCAGACGCATGTCCAACCAGTTCATCAGACCCACCACTGAGCACCTGCGGCAGAAGGCAATGACCGATTTCTACAGAATTGACGGATTCCCACGCACCATCAGGGCCATTGATTGCACACATGTGGCCCTACAGCCCCCCAGTGTCACAGAGCACATATACCGCAATCAGAAGCATTGGCATTCCATCAACGTACAGGTGATAGCCGATGCCAAATACCTCATATGGCACGTCCGTGCCAAAGACCCCGGGTCCAGCCATGACAGCTTCATCTACCGTCAAAGCAACATCCCAGAAGATTTTGAGCAGGACATGTATGGGGACAGCTGGCTGGTTGGTGAGTGACATGGGTGGCAGCCATGACTATCCCCTCCCATGATGCACATCACAAGGGACACATGCATGAGTAACATCCTCCTGTCTTTTCCCTTACAGGTGACTCTGCATATACACTGGGACCCCATCTCATGACTCCTTTCCGGAACCCCCAAACCAGAGGAGAGAGAAGATACAATGAAGCACACATCAAAACCCGTGCAGTGGTGGAGCGCACATTTGGCCTCCTGAAGTCCCGTTTCCGATGCCTGGATAAGTCTGGGGGGGCCCTATTGTATTCCCCCAACTTTGTGGGTCAGATCATCGGTGCATGTTGCATACTGCACAACTTTGCCATGAGAAAGGGCCTGCAGATTGCCCTACGTGATGACCTGACCCCCCAACCACACAGCCCCCCCCTGCCAGAGGAGACCTCGTCTGCTGATGGAAGAGCAGTCAGGAGGGTCCTTGTGTTACGAATCTTTGACCGTTAAACACACACATTCATCATGGCACACAGACACTGCACGCGTGTACACCACTGATGTCCCTAGATCACACACCCCACATCCACATCACATTGGATTAGCCCAAGTCCAGCATGTAGGACTTGGGAGCAGCAACGCCACGTCAAGGCCCCAATGATGTTGCTGTCCATTCATACACCTTTCACACGTCATTCATACAGCCGTGGGGTTAACTTCACCACCACGGCCGAGGGTGACACCCCTTACTGGCAGGAGTGCCACCCCCTCACATTCACACACCATTCAACAAAAAAAGCTCTTAACCAGAGCATAATAAACAAAAAACAAAAAAAGCTCTTAACCAGAGCATAATAAACAAAAATAGCTCTTAACCAGAGCATAATATTAAACAAAACAAGAATTAATGGGCCTGGCGGGGGCTCCGCCTGGTGCCACGGGTCCTGCCCCTCACTTGCCTGGGGGCAGCCACAGATGGGGGGGGGGAGCAGGTTGAGGAGGAGCATCCCCACGTCCCTCCCTGGCTGCCTGCATGCCCTCCAGGGCAACTGCTATGCGGGTCTGCACAGCAGTCTGCTCCTCGACAGCAAGGCGCAGGGCATGAACCTCCCCCACAAGTTCGGAGGTGTTTGCCTGCAGCTCCCCCAGGCTGGTCAACGTTGCTGCGCTGTTGACAGCAAGATCCTGGATGGCATCCGTAATGTGTCCCGAGGATGCCAGGCTGTCGGCCAGGCGCTTCATCTCCTCCACGACCTCGGCCAGGTGCTGATTTTGCTGGTCCTGCTGTCTGACCAGCTGTTCCGGCAGGACCTTGGATACACCCCTGGTCTTGCACGTTGCCTTGCGGGGAGTGGCAGGGGACCTGGCATAAGGGGAGGATGTTGAGGGGCCGGAGATGAGGGGGGGGAAAGAGAGGGACTGGAGAGGGACACTGAGGGGTTCGCTAAAGGTGGAGGGATAGCCTGGGCTGGTCCGGGCAACCCATCATCCTCCTCCACAACAACAATCATGTCCTGGTCTACCACACCCTCCTCAACCACCTCCTCCGTTGAGGTGTGCCCACTTCCCTCCAAGTCCTGTTCCAGGGGGGCAGCCAGAGGGACTGGATCCTGATGGGCCCTGGCATCAACAGATGGCCCCGCTCCCTCCTGCACATCTGTGGATGACACAAAAGATGCCCATGTTGGTGGACCCACACACTTGGCACATGTTCCCTTCCACCCCCATACATCTACACAACAGATAGAATATAAAACACACTTACCTGTCCTCACGGCTGGCTTCTGGGACTCATAGCCCCCAACTCCCTCAACCTGCTCTGTCTGCAGGCAGCGGGCAACCACCTTCTCCTCCTCAGTCAGGCGGACAGGGCAGGGTGGGCCCCCTCCAGTGCCCCTGGCATGCCGGGCTATGGAAGCCAGCTTGCCCTTCACATGACACCGCAGGTCATTCATTTTCTTCTGAATGTCCTGCGGTGTCCGGACCTCATGAGAGAGGGCATTGACCTGGCAAGCCACTTTCATAAGTATTTGGTCCCTCCGGTACTTGCTGGTCCGGGCACTGTCAGCACCATGAAGACGCGAGTCATACTTCTCCATGGCCCTCACGACAATGGCCCTCTCCTCTGGGGAGAAATTCTTCTTCCTCCTCTCCTTAACAGCAATTGTCGTCATCTTGTCCAGCACTGTGTCAGTCACTATCCAAAAAATGGGAGACGTTTGCGCTGCACGGGCGCATGTGTGGGCGCATTATATACCCTGCGCCGGCGCATCGTAGGGAGGCTTTGCGCATGCGCTGAAGGCATCCACGTCACGGCGCGGGTCATCCACGTCATGGCGCGGGTCATCCACGTCACGGCGCATGCTCCGTTCGTCCCAGCCTGCATTTGCATGGGGTCACGCTTCATTACAATGCAACACGCCCACTTCCCTCCTACTTTGTTGTTGCGCCGGATTACGCCAATGTTTTTACGCGACGCAGGCGCATCTTGGAGCGCATTTACTTAGGGAATACGGTACTTGCCACTCCGTGTTACGTCGGCGTAGTGCATCTGAGATGCGCAACGCCTGCATAATTAGGAGCGCATCTACGAGAATCTGGCCCACAGTGTTTACAAAATAGGGAATAGTTTTATTGCATTTTTATTTTTATTTTTTACTACTAATGGCGGCGATCAGCGTTTTTTTTTTTTTTTTTTTTCGTGACTGCGACATTATGGCGGATGCTTCGGACAATTTTGACACATTTTTGGGACAATTGTCATTTTCACAGCAAAAAATGCATTTAAATTGCATTGTTTTTTTGTGGAAATGACAGTTGCAGTTTGGGAGTTAACCCCTACAGCGCCCCCTTGTGGTTATGTGTTCCCTGTATGTGTTTACAACTGTAGGTGTGATGTCATCGTTCGGGTCCTCCTTATAAAAGGAATGACGCGATCGCTGCAGCCGCCACAGTGAAGTACGGGGAAGCCATGTTTACACACGGCTTTTCCCGTTCTTCAGCTCCGGGGACCGATCGTCGCACTCCAGCGGCGATCGGGTCCGCGAGTCCCGTGGTCCCGGAGCTTCTGACCGGGTCACGGGAGCGTGCTGCGGGCGCGCGCCCGTGACCCATGGCTGGGCAGTAATACAGGACATACCTGTACGTGGATCTGCCCAGCCGTGCTATTCTGCCGACGTAAATGTGCAGGAGGCGGTCCTTAAGTGGTTAAAGGGGTTGTAAAGGTACAATTTTTTCCTAAATAGCTTCCTTTACCTCACTGCAGTCCTCCTTCATTTACCTCATGCTTCGATTTTGCTTTTTAAATGTTCTAAATGTTCTTTAAATCCTTACTTCCTGTTCTTCTTCTGTCTGTAACTCCACACAGTAATGCAAGGCTTTCTCCCTGGTGTGGAGTGTCGTGTTCGCCCCCTCCCTTGGATTACAGAAGAGTCAGGACGCTCTCTACGTTGCAGATGGTGAAAGGACTTTTGTGTTAGTGGATGCCCTGACTCTCCTGTAGTCCAAGGGAGGGGGCGAGCACAAGACTCCACACCACAAGAAAGTCTTGCATTACTGTGTGGAGTTACAGAAGAGTCAGGACGCTCTCTACGTTGCAGATGGTGAAAGGACTTTTGTGTTAGTGGATGCCCTGACTCTCCTGTAGTCCAAGGGAGGGGGCGAGCACAAGACTCCACACCACAAGAAAGTCTTGCATTACTGTGTGGAGTTACAGACAGAAGAACAGGAAATAAGGACATGCAAAATCGAAGGATGAGGTAAGTGAAGGAGGACTGCACAAAGGTAAAGGAAGCTATTTAGGAAAACAAAATTGTACCTTTACAACCCCGTTTAATCTCCAGGGTATACTGGCACATATTTCAGGGGAATGGAATTTTTTTTCTAATCATTTGTTAAGTCTAACTAATTTCTTGCTAGCACATGTTTTTTCATTAATTAAACTCTTTTTTTTTTTCTTTATCGTACACCATGGGAGATGGAGCCTTAGTCCTTACATAGTGGGTTGTATGGGTCACCAGAAGTGATTGGACGCTGGCACAACCAATGAGAAGAAGTTCCCCTCCATATAATCCCTCCCATGCAGGAAATACCTTTGTTTTTTCACCAGTGTCTAAGAAGATTCAACACGATTAGGATAGTGCTAAAGGAAACCCTGCCATAGAGGCCACTGGGGCAAAAGAGCTAAACTTTGGGTCCATACAAGACAATAAATTATTACGCCACAATTGGATGGTATCCAGGCCTCGCGCACAAGGTGTCGCCTGTAATGCCTGTCTTTGGAGGACTGGGCTCTAGGGTCCCTTTACTCTGCTTTTTTACAAACGCTAAAGTCCTGGCAGAGTCTTTTACAAGGACCAGGGAAGAGGCATCCTTTAAGTAGGAACCCATATCCCTGTAGGTTAGCACACATGCCAGCCGTGATTGGTAGAGAATGTTTTTGGTCTGATTTTCAGCAAACCTGCGGCGGGAATAGAATAAGCTGGAACAAAGTATTAAGCATATACCTTACCCACTTAAGCCCTTTTTCAGATTTAGTGTTTGCGAGACTAAAACATTTTTTTTTTGCTAGAAAATTACTTAAAACCCCCAAACATTATATATATTTTTTTCTAACACCCTAGAGAATAAAATGGCAGTCATTGCAATACTTTTTGTCACACCGTATTTGCACATCGGTCTTACAAGCGCACTTTTTTTGGAAAAAAATCATTTTTTTAATTAAAAAATAAGACAATAAATTTGGCCCAATTTTTTTACATATTGTGAAAGATAATGTTACGCCGAGTAAAATAATATCCAACATGTCACGCTTAAAAATTGCACCCGCTCGTGGCATGGCGTCAAACTTTTACCCTTAAAAATCTCGATAGGCGACGTTTAAAAAATTCTACAGGTTGCATTTTTTGAGATACAGAGGTGGTCTAGGGCTAGAATTATTGCTCTCGCCTTAACGATCGCGGCGATACCTCACTTGTGTGGTTTGAACACCGTTTTCATATGCGGGCGCTACTCGCGTATGCGTTCGTTTCTGCGCGCAAGCTCGTCGGGACGGGCGCTTTAAAAAAAAAATTTTTTTGTTTTCATAATTATTTTTATTTATTTTATAACTTAACACTGAAAAGAAAAAAAAAATTATCACTTTTATTCCTATTACAAGGAATGTAAACATCCCTTGTAATAGAAAAAAGCATGACAGGTCCTCTTAAATATGAGATCTGGGGTCAAAAAGACCTTAGATCTCATATTTAGGCTTAAATGAAAAAAAAAGAAATAATGTAAATAATAATAGTCTCTTTAAGACGCTGGGTGGAAATGACGTTTTGACGTCACTTCTGCCCAGCGCAGCTATGGAGACGAGTGAGGGACATTTTTCCCTCACTCGCATACCCGGACAGCTGCCGAAAGGACCCGATGGCCTCCGCCGCTACCGACGGCTACGGTAAGCGGCGGAGGGCGCGGGAGAGTGGCGGGAGGGGGGGCCCTCTCCCGCCACCGATAACGCCGATCTCGCGGCGAATCCGCCGCGGAGACCGCCGTTATCGTGTGCAGGCCCGCCCACTTTTCCTTTGTAAGTGGGTGTCTTCTCTATTACCGACACTAAAGGGAGTGAATAGTTTAGTTTTTACTCACCAAGCTCCAGTGGGTGGGGAGTGTCAGGTCGGTTTCAGACAGCACACTCTCCGCTGCAGAGCTCTGCCATAAGAAATTAGGTCCTCCTTTTCCTGGCAAGGCGCACTTGACCAAGGCAATAAGTGCTTCATGGGCAAGTGCATCACTAGGCTTCGTTGGCTCAGATCTGTAAAGCTGCAACTTGGTCTTCAGTCCATACATTTACCAAATTCTATCAAATAGATGTAAGAGGACATGAGTATTCTGCCTTTGGGCGTAGTGTGCTGCAGGCAGCCGTCTAGGGCTTCTTGTCCGTTGTGGCCTGATTGATCTGTGTCTCCCACCCTTCATATTGAGCATGGCTCTGGGACGTTCCACTATGTCATGACTAAGGCTCTGTGTGCCGTGATGTACGATAAATAAAGTAGGATTTTTAATAACATTTTACCTGTAATATCCTTTTCTTTGAGTACGCCACGGGACACCGAGGTCCCCCACTTAAATGGGATCCTTCGTTTTTGTAGCAAAGCAGTAAGGTACTTCCTGTATGAGAGGGGTTATATGGAGGGCAACTTGTTCTCATTGGTTGTGCCAGTGTCCAATCACCTCTGGTGACCCATACCCATACCCAAGTAGCGTTTTTCGAGCAAGGTCTCATCTGCAATTCCAGTGTGCTGGTAAAGCACTGCTAAGACCCTAACGTTTTAGGGCGTTTTTGCAGTGCCTCAGTGTGAAAGGGTAAGACGTTTTCACAGCGCTTCAATGGAGAGGGGCGTTTTTGGAGCGTTTTTTTTTTCAGCGCCCAAAAGCTGCTCCAAAGATGCTGCTTGCAGGACTCAGTGTGAAAGGGTCCATTGAGATGCATGGAGAGTGTTTTAATATCGCTATTTTTAACGCTAAAACGCTGTAAAAATGCTTCAGTGTGAAAGGGGTCTAAGGCTCTGTGTCCCGTGGCATACGCAAAGAAAAGGATTTTACAGGTAAGCTGTTATTAAAAATCCTACTTCTACATCACTGCTAGAACCGATCTCTCTAGTTGCAGCTGTTCACCATGCCTAGCCAGAATGGACATTGGGGCACTGGGTTCCCGTTCTATTAACAAGTCAGCTGCCAGCATTACCTCAGCCCTGTCTCTGGAGAACTACTTCATTGGCAGGCCAGTGAGGCTGAGCTCCTGGAGACTACCACATTTGTATTGGTCCTTGGGCAACTTAGAATTTCCTGTTTCCTGCTGGTTCTTCACCACATGAGGAGCTAACACTCTGAGACTGATGTCACAGGCTAGGTGGACTGTTCCTTTTTTGCCATAAGGCATCAAGGAAGCATCTCCCCGCTGCTGCTCCTGCTTGTAAAAGTCACCTGAATCTCCTTATCCTCGATTCGCTTCTACTGTCCATTATCATTGATCTTTGTCACCTCCGGCCATCCAACCCCTACCTGCTGCCAGTTGTCTGGGTCTTGTAAGCTTACTGTGAGTGTAAAGTGGTTGTTTTGATTCAGCTCTGTGCCTGTCTGCAGCAGTGCCTTCCTCTGTCTCCTTAGGGTCCTTTCACACGGAGCGGACCGTTTTTCGATCCGCTCCGTGTGTGTCCGTCGGCTCAGCGGGGATCACACTGTGCAGGGACCGCCCTATCTCTCCTCCGCTCTCCCCTATGGGGAATCGAATGAATATGGACCGTGTGTCTGTATTCATCCGATCCTTCAGACGGAAGAAAAATAGGGTTTTCTTCCGTCCGAAAAAACGGATCTTTGCGGAGGCGGCTCATCTGCTAACGGCCATGATGACATAGGGTACCATTACCATTGTAATAAACGGACGAACGGTCCGCCCGTGTGAAAGGACACTTACTGGACATGAAGGCAATCAGATCATGTGAGGAGGGAGTTGGGGGGGGGGGGGGGGTGGTAGGGCTGATCTGAGCTGCACACAGCCCAGCTCTGGAGCAAACACACAGGTGCACAACCATAAAAAGTGGCTTCCTATTGAAGGCGCATTTTCTTGAGAAATACATTTAATTGAAAAAGGATAATCTGTCAATCGGTTCAATAGATGAGACCTGCTCTGAACATGAAAAAGAGAAAAACACAATTTACGTTATTACCCAAAACTATGATTACACAATCTAATTATTGCATCCATCTATGCCTCATCCATTTCATTTTGGATTTCTGTGTGTAGTAGTCCATGGGAGCCCACCAGATGTTCTTGCACAGATTAGCTACCATTGGATTACATGTGGCACATCATTTGGACATATATACAAACATGCATGCACATGTACTGTATGTTTAATATATGCTGATCAAGTACAGTTACTGTAGCTTTACAAGTACGGTATATGTGCTACAGTATATCTTGTGTGTGTGTATGTATGTATATGTGTGAGATATAAAAATGCATAATATGTAGCATTCCTTAGGAGTAAAACTTTGGGACTCTCATGAATAGAAAAGACAGCCGCTCCAGGTGAGCTCCAGGTAGTCAGTGTCTGTCCAGAGACCAAACAGGTGCTGGCAATGCACTTAGGCAAACGAGGAGAAAACAGATATGGACAGCCGCACTTCAAAAAAATTTAAAATCCAAAAAAAAAGCCCTTTATTGAAGTAAAAGGAAAATGCACTACAAAAAATACAGCATGCAGAAGGGGAAAACATCTGACGCGATTCGCATTGACAATCAATGCTTAATCATAGCTAGATACACAAAGAGCAAACAACACAAATGTATATGAGCATGGTATACTAAGCCAACCCCTTGCTCCACCCAACATGCAATCAATGTGATTAGTCACATATGCGAATGCCTAAAGGGTGTATCCTAACCATCATCAGCACAAATGAACAAGGTAAAAACAGTGTATAAAAAGAAAATTAAAATTAATAAGGTAAAAATAAATTAAATTAAATGGAAAGGCACCAAATATCTATATCTATATCTTATGGTGTGGATGTCAAATGTATAATATATGGTAAAATGAAGTAAAATAAAAGCTTCATGATACGGTGTGCCTGCATGAATACAAGTGTGTGTTCATGAGTATTGTGAGAAGGAATGTGAACTCCCAAAACGAGAAGAAAAACAAATTATTATTAGATATAATATTTCACAAAAAAGAAGATTATGTACTATTAGTTGGTAGTGTGAATGGTTGCATCTGGAGAAGATGTAGTGGTGAACGATGTGTATAGACAAACAGTGGAGAATCTTTATATTCAATAGATCTTCATCCCTCATATAATGTAAAAAATACCTGTGAATAAAAAAGGTATATGAAGAGGGAGAGGGAGCATAAAAGGGGTATGGAGAAAAAAAAAAATATATATGTGTGTGTGTGTGTGTGTGTTTAATGTGTACAAGATAATGATGTGTAAAGAAAAAACACATATATCTGTGTATATATATATATTTGGACGAGATGCTAGTGAAGAGATAACAGTGGTAAAGAGGAAACAGAAGAACCAAACAAAGAAACCGAAAAGTGGATAAAGTAAAAGTAAAGTAATGGATAAATAAATAAACTTAGTCATGGGAATGCTATGAGGCATATCATTAAGAGAAAGAGTCACCCAATACACAGAACGCTTATGGGAAGTCTCCCATACAATAAAGTGTAGATAGACCCGACAAAGCGGAAAAATGGTACTATCGCATGAAAGGGTTATGTGTGAAAGGGGCAGATGCCTGACAGAAATGTGTTCCCATGATGTTAAGTTATATAAGTTTTTGTTTTTTAGGTAGATGTTTGTTGTAGTTTTCTTTGGTAGTGTGTTCTGTTTAAATCAATAATATTAATAAAAACTTTGTATTTATGTTAAAAGAATAAGTGATGAATGTATAGGTAGAACTCTCATGAAAAAACATTTGTGTTGTCTGTTGACACTAATGTTATGTAAAATAGCATATATCGAATATGGTACCCCTTAAATGTAAAAAATTAGAGTGGACATTGGTTAAAGGTGCAGTCAAGGAATATCAACCGTGACCAGACCGAGCATAAATACCCATTGATTAAAAGATGTAATCTGTAGATGTTAATAAAATATAACACAGATACATAGAAAAATCAGTGCGAGGTCATTGAAAGATGAATAAAAAACATATTAAGACAATCCAGAGGGGTCACGCTCATATTGTGTTCATATGGATAACTAATCAGTTGAAGATTATTTAAGTTATTTAAATACTCGCGCAAGGTGAAGGAGGGGCAATCGCACAATAAAAGGTACAGTGTGGACAGGTATATGTAAACATACTGAATGTGTTTATACTCAGAGTCCCCATCACATGAGTACACCAACCGATTTGTGGGTTTGGATTGCAGCGAGGACCCCATCAACCATGGTGATCAGGCTACACCCAAAAAACACGAAAGGGAGATCTTGGTAGACAGATGAATAAACCAAGAATAGGACAAGTATAGGTGGTAATGGGGTGCTGGGGTCGAAACCACAATAGTAAGTCTTGGAGGGGTAGGCTAAGATACGGGTAGAAAATAAGTAAATAAACCAGGATGAAATGTGAGCGACTGTGTAATATTATACACAGGTGTCCGTACGGGACCACTGTTGGAATCTATCATAAAAATGGGAGACGTCCCATTCGAAGTTAAGTCCTTTGGGAATTCTCGTGTGGAGGGAGAAGATCCAATAAACCTCCCTCCTGCACAAGATTTTGAATTTGTCTCCCCCTCTGATAGGGGTAATGATCTTTTCTACACCCTGGACAGTGAAACTCGATATATCCTTGGCGTGAAAGATGTTCCAATGTCTAGCAATATTTTTATCATGGTCTTTTACAATGTCGTACAGGTGGTCACTTAATCTGTCCTTTGACCTGCGGGTGGTGCGACCTACATACTAGGTTTTACAGGTACTACAGCCAATGACATATATCTAGTATTTAGAGTTACAATTAATAAATTGTTTAATCGAAAAACTTTTCTCACAGGAGTAGGAATGAATGTGTGGTCCCGTTTTGATGAGTTTGCAGTATCCACAACCATTAGACACGCATTTAGATGTACCTTAAAATTGTAGCCAGTTGGCATTGGCATGTTGGCTTTGGAAGAGGCTTGGAGACAGTTTACCACCTAAAGTAGGGGCATGACGTGAAACAGTCCTAATGCCTCTGTTTAAAATTTGTTGGTAAACCGTGTCGTTATAAAGGGTAGATAGATACTTGTTGATAATAGATTTAATCTTATTAAATTCAAAGCTATATGGGGTAGAAAAAACAGGAATATCATTGGAAAGGGCAGTACATGATTTTGGAGTTGAAGTTTTAGAAGTCCCCAGAAGGGAATCCCTACATATGGTGTTGGCTCTGGATAGGGCTCTATTAATGATTTTGGGGGGGTAGCCCCTTTCCATAAATCTCTGCGACATATTATTAGCCTCAACAGAGTAGGTTTCAGGTGAACTGCATAGCCGTTTGAGTCGCAGGAATTGGCCATAAGGAACTGCATTTATGGTGTGTCCTGGGTGTGCAGAATCTGCCCGTAAAATGGCATTGCCCGCAGTATCCTTCCGATAAAGGTTGGTAGTGATCCTGCCATTAACACCTGAAAGCCTGACATCCAGATACTCAACCACAACAGCCTGTAGGTTCCCCGTAAATTTGAGGTTCAGGTCGTTGTCATTGAGGAAACAGAGCCAAGTGTCTAGATCCATGTGGTTGTCAGTAATGATAAACAGGTCGTCTATGTAGCGACAGTAGAATGCAGTATCTAGACGGCGGGGACTACTACATCCAAAAATGCGGGACCTCTCCCACCAACCCATGTATAGGTTGGCAAGGGATGGGGAGAACTTGGCTCCCATGGAGGCCCCGCATTTCTGTAGGTAGTAGCCCCCGTCAAACATAAAATAATTATGTGTGAGTAAAAATTCCAACGCCTGAGAAATGAATTCCTGTAAAATCAATGAGAATATACCTGATTCCTTCAAGAACATTTTAACCGCCTCAATCCCTAGATGATGGGGGATACTGGAGTAAAGACTGGATACGTCACAGGTGATCCACCTGTGATTCTCAGTCCATGTAAAGTCATGAAGTTTACTGAGAAGGTCTTTGGTGTCCCGGAGATAGCCAGGGAGCTCTAAAACCAGAGGTTGGAGTTGGCTATCAATCCAGTCACCTAGACGTTCATTCAATGAACCAATGCCGGCTACTATCGGTCCACCGACCAATGGGGAAAGACCTTTGTGAATTTTCGGTAAGTGGTGAAAAATGGGTAATATCGGGCTGCTAGGGATAAACATATCGCGCTCTTTGACTGAAAAAATGCCAGCCTGTACCGCTCTGTCTAACAGTAAACTAAGTTCTTTGCTGAAGGGAATGGTGGGGTCTGATTTCAGGGGAAGGTAGGTATTAACATCAGATAATTGTCGTAAAGCTTCATCCCTGTATGTGGAAGAGTCTAAAATAACCACGGTCCCTCCTTTATCTGAGTTACGGATAGTAATGTCCTTATCTGTCCTCAGTGTTTTCAAAGCATCTATTTCCTCTTGGGATAGATTACTAGGACAGTACTTCTTATGACATGTGCGGGAGAGGTGAGTGAGGTCCCTTTCAACCAATTTTTGGAACAAATCCAAATCCTTGCCCCTCGAGCCCACCGGGTAAAACTCAGATTTTAATCTGAAGGGTATATGACTGATAGAGTCGGTGGGGTCAGTGGGGCAGGGGTCAGACTCCAATGCCAACTCAGTGAGGTCTTGTAAAGCACAAACCTCCTGGAATAAAATAGGGGGGGGGGGCTCATACTCACCGATCCCGGGACTGTCAGGAAGAGTGGATGGAACCTCAAGCGAAGACGGAGACCCCTTGAAAATCTGTTCACGTCCAGGATAGTCCCAAAAGAGGTCAAAGTGAGATGTTGGGCAGAAATTGAGTCCCCTGGAGAGTAAAGTAACTTCCTCCGCAGTGAAGATCCGACTTGAAATGTTCAGAACGTTGGAGGTTACCATTTCAGATGGCCTCGAAGCGTGTAGTGGGATTTTTGCGTCTTTGTGTCTTTTCCCTCCTCTTCGTGTCTTTTTATAGATGTTGTTTTCTTCTTTGTCTGTTTGTCTGACACGTGAGGGTGGGAATAATTCCGATTTCCGTTGTTGGTGGACCGTGAAGATGTTGAAGTGGACTCTTATGGGTTAAACATGACAGTAATGCACAAATAATAAATACATTTTATAAAATGATCTGAACAAACTATGTAGCTTTTACTATTTCAGTAAATGGCAATAGAACTAATGATGTGTGTTTTATGTTCTAAAAAAAAAAAATGCAATTGTTTACAGTATTCTCCAAAAAAAAGGTATAAGATTGATGTACACAGGTATAAAGTGAATGTTTTAGCAATACTGGAAAATTTTAATCAACTGAGAACTGGCTTTGTTACGTATAGTATTCTGTATTGGAAAATAACTACTGTATACCAAAGGTTATTAATTATAAGAGTGAGAAAATCTAACGAATTTACAACAACCTAAGTCTAAATTCTTACACAGTAATTCCATTTTGTTGTCTGCTCTGTGTTTGCAGCTCCTCATATACTGCGAAGCTCATCAATATAAAGTTGCAGTGAATGGACATCATGTGCTGGATTATAGGCACCGATTCAAAGATCTGAGTATGATCAATGAGGTCTCAGTTCAAGGAGATGTACAAGTGTATGACATCCAGGCCTGGTAGAAAATATTATGCCAGATGTGCAAATATGACTGATCGAGTGATTTCCTTAAGATTATGGAATATATTTCACAAATATAATGACCATTACGGAGGCATTACTTCTGAAATTACTTAAATTGGCTTCGTAATTTTTTTTGAAGCGGAAAGATATTATGCGTTACTAATTTTGTCATGGCTTTGCACTAAAATATATTCATATTGTAATTATATTCAATGTAAACATCTCTAAATCATTACTCCAACGGTTGGCCTCCCTAACCTGTGGAGAGCGTGGGCTAGAGTCAGTGACCATGGAACCTGCCGTCACTTTACATAACAGAGTCCCAGGTTTTAGCGACTTGGGGTGCTTTACAGGAGATCAGGACCAACATGCAGGCACATTAGTGAATTTGTCAAGTGTAAGTGGCAATTTGCTATGCTTTTTTTAAGTTCATGTTTCCGTTTATATTGTTGTTTAACTTACAAAAATTATGAAAAAAAAATGTAAGAAGACGCCAGATAATTTGTGAATCTTCCATTGTAGTTGAGTCACAAACCCCTATAATGACCTACCTAATTTGAAGATCCACAGCGCCCTTTTGCTTGTGTTAGAGCACATATTTCAAACATTAGGCACGTGGGCTGAATCTGGTGAACCAAGGCTTGTGGTGTGGCCCTCACACCTATTTTTGCAGCTGAAACCTGGCGCACTCCTCTGCTCCAGCTCCCCACTGTCACTTGTAGACACAGAAGCCTTCTGTGTTTACGAGGGTCCACTTTGCTCAGGTCCCTGCACACACTCACAGTGGAGACAGATCTCCAGACAGAGAGAGTAATCTCCCTTCAAGATGCGTCACCTACACAGGGAGGTACTAGAGCTAGGTCAGGTAGAAGAGAGAGATGCAGGGAAGCTTTGGAGGGGGGTTAGGGTTGCACTCTGTACACAACACCTGAACTTTGCATTCTTTGTGTAGAACACTCCCAAACCCTGCATTCTATACAGAGCGCACCCCTGAACTCTGTATGTAGGGCACCCCCAAACCCTGCATTCTGTACGTAACGCACTCCTGAACTCTGGACGCTGCACATAATACACTCCAGAGACAGATATGAGATATATATTGGATATATATGGGATGTATAGATATCTGAGATGTTTTATACTGGTTATCATTACACTTAAACGTGTCCATTGCTGAGTTAGGACAATACCTCTGACACATAGATTTAGAACAGTTTATTTTACAGTTCTTAAAATGAACTTATGAGAATTGCTTAATATGTAGATATATAATATATTTAACAATGTGCTACTTGTAGCACCTATTAATTGTGGGATGCATGAAAAGGGTTTAAATATCCTCCACTGTAAGGGACACACACTTTTGGAAGGGTGGAGGGTGCTCCAGGTTGTACTAAAAGGTAACATAAATAAGCATATATCCCCACAGCGAATGCTAAGGCATCTGATGCAGCTTCTTCATTGGTCTTCCCCACAAATTTGCATTAGGGCACATCCAACATCTACTCGGGGCAAAAAGAATGAGAGCCTAAGTTTAAACCTTTGCCATATTTAACAGGAAGGTTAAAGTGGATGTAAACCCTCCATACACCCAGTGAAATGAACAGCCTCAAATTATACACAGATGAACCAAATCTCCCTACATCCATATCTGCTGTCTTCACATTTTATATACTGTTTAGAAAGTTCAGATCGCGTTAGGAAATTTTCTCTTTCTGGTTAACACAGAGTCTGATGTCTGGTCATACAGCCAAGATGGCTAAAATTGCTGATTGGAGGAAAGGCATACACCCCCTCTCATCTTAGGCAGAGACTCTAGGAGGCATTTTGTAACAGGGCCGGCTCCCTGCTAATCTATTTTGGCAACCTCCCCTAACAGAAATTTCAGGTTACATTTATCTGTCAGAGAATTTGTCAGGAGTTATCAGGCTGATAAGAGGAACGGGTCAGGAGAGAGCTATGGGACATAGCTCTTTGAAGAGATATAACAAAACAATGCAGATATATGTGCCCAGCTCAAATTTCATGAATTTGGTTTATATCCACTTTTAAACAAAGTATACATTTACAGATTATATTCTGTGGACGATAGGGGACTATAGCAGTGCTTATATTATTACATACAAAAATAATTTTTTAAAAATGTAATAAATTATTAAAAAATTATTTTTGTATGTAATAGGGGACTATAGCGGTGCTTATATTATTACATACAAAAATATTTTTTTTAATAATTTATTAAATTTTTAATTTAAATAAATTATTAAAAAATTATTTTTGTATGTAATAATATAAGCACCGCTATAGTCCCCTATCGTCCACACAATATACTCTACTATTTCATGGGATGAGGTGCGACCAACCTATATTAAGACTTAACCAAGCAGATCCCATTTCCTCTCTTCCCCTCTAACATATACATTTACAGATGTATACTTGGTTTAACTTTGCTGGTAAATTTGGCTGTCTATAGATAATGTTTTTTCTTAAATAGTGAATGTGAACAGCACATCACCTAGCTCACATAATTGCTGGCAGCCTTTGTGATGTTTGGAAGATGTACAATTTTTAGGTAATGTTTCCTATTAAAGGTATGTGTGACAAGAGTATCTTGTATTTTAGCATGAACTCTGTCTACAGAAATGGCTGGAATTTTTTTTTAAATGGCTGTCTCTAGAATGGGGTACCACCTAATTGTGGCAAAAAAAATCAGATTACTTTTGTTTATGGCTTTATTTCTGTTTATTTTATTGAGCACTTTATATCCATTAATATGTTTTGTACATCTGTACATTAATCACAATGTATGATTTTTAAAACAATATTTGCTGCTATTAAAAGTATTTGTAATAAGTTGTGTTGTAGCTTGATTTCAGCTTTATGTACAGATTGCAATAAAAATCTTCAGATTAACTAAGTACATTATTAATTTGTGGCACTTTCAAACCCAACTCTGAATTCAGGTTATCTGGGTCTCTCTCAATATGTACCCACTATGTTGGTGTGGTTCCTGGCACAAAAATTGGGCAGAAGGGACATGTACCCCAGGTGCTGTGTTGAGTGTGGGGCGGGGGGGCGCGGGGTAGGGGGCTCTGGACATGCAGCCACTTGTTCAATGTGCAGTATGTGAAAATAGAGGCCGTTACGGGAGAAGAAATGCTTGGAGCAACTTGCTGTGTTTACCTTTTCACCTGCTTTGCACCTCCCAGCACCTGCCATGGAGCCCTAGCCTTCCTGGAAGAGCAGCAGAAAACCCTGGAATGACACTGCACTGTCAGGATAACATCCAAGGAGAGACTACCAATTCCCCCTACTGCACCAAGGTACAGTATGTGACTGTGTTCCCACAATTGTACACAGACCGGAGCCGCAGGGCCTGTCTGGCATTATACAGCTGTGGCCAAAAGTTTTGAGAATGGCACAAATATAATATTTTCACAAAGTCTGCTCCTTCAGTGTTTTTGGATAATTTTGTTAGATGTTACTATAATATACTGAAGTATAATTCCAAGCATTCCTGAAGTGTCAAAGGCTTTTATTGACAATTACATTACGTTTATGCAATGAGTCAATATATTCAGAGTTGACCCTCCTTTTTCAAGACCTCTGTCATTCACCCTGGCATGCTGGCAATCAACTTGTGGGCCACATCCTGACTGACGGCAGCCCATTCTTGCAGAATCAATGCTTGGAGTTTTTCAGAATTTGCAGGTTTTTTTTTTTTATTCACCCGCCTCTTAAAGGGGTGTCCCAGCCAAAAAATGTGTTTATTAAAAGTCAGCAGCTACAAAAAGTGTAGCTGCTGGCTTTTAATAAACACTCACTTACCTGCTCCTGCGTTCCAGCGACGCGCCGACCGGGGCTCCGCTCCTCTCCCCCCCCTCCCCAGCCGGCATCTCCATCCCGACTGTGGGCACCCAGCCGTGACCGCCTTCGGCTTCACGGCCGGGCACCCACTGCGCATGCGCGAGCCGCACTGCGCATGCGCGCGCGGCTCGCCGCTGATTGGACAGGCGATTGCCTAGGACCTGTCAGTGTCCTAGGCCATCGCCTACAGGGAGGGGCTGAAAAGGGCGATTACGCCTAATCGTCTTACCAGCCCCTCGGCGGAAGCAGGAAGTGGGACAGGAAGTCCCACTCCTCCTGAAGCCCCCACTCTCCCCCCAACAAAAATTACATGCCAAATGTGGCATCTAAGAGGGTGTGGAGTGGATTAAGAGGAAGTTCCATTTTTGGGTGGAAGTCTGGAGAGTTTCCTGGCCATGGACCCAAAATGTGATGTTTTGTTCCCCAAGTCACTTGGTTATCTATTTGGCCTTATGGTGAGGTGCTCCATCATGCTGGAAAGGGCATTGTTCCTCACCAGACTGTTCTTGGATGGTTGGGAGAAGTTGCTCTCGGAGGATGTTTTTGTCCCATTATTTATTCATGGGAAAATCTGTGAGTGAGCTCACTCCCTTGGCTGAGAAGCAACCTCACACATGAATGGTCTCAGGATGCTTTACTGCTGGCATGACATATGACTGGTGGTAGTGCTCACCTTTTCTTCTCCGGACAAGGGTTTTTCCAGATTCTCCCAAACAATTGGAAAGGGGATTCATCGTCAAAAATGACTTTACCCCCAGTCCTCAGCAGTCCAATCTTTGAACCTTTTTCAGAATATCAGTCTGTCCCTGATGTTTTTCCTGGAGAGAAGTGGCTTCTTTGCTGCCCTTCTTGAAACCAGGCCATCCTCCAAAAGTCTTTGCCTCACTGTGCGAGCAGATGCACTCACACCTGCCTGCTGCCATTCCTGAGCAAGCTCTGCAGTGGTGGTGCCCTGACCCCGCAGCTGAATCGCAGTGGAGATGGTCCTGGCACTTGCCGGACTTTCTTGGGCGCCCTGAATCCTTCTTTACAAATGCAGTGGAAATGTTTTTTTTATTGGATTAAGTTCATTTTAATGGCAAAGAGGGACTTTGCAATGAATTGCAATACATCTGATCACTCTTCATAATATTCTGGAGTATATGTAAATTGGCATCATAAACACTGAAGCAGCGGACTTTGTGAAAATTAATATTTGTGTCATTCTCAAAACTTTTGGCCATGACTGTAGGTACACTGTTTCCCAGATACAGGAGGGCAGAAGAAGATATTTGCAAATTTCAGCCTATAGATTTTCCATAGGAGCCCAACCATGTATAGAGAGTGGGTAAATGGCCAGGGGCCGTGCTAGCCCAATTGTAGTAGTTCTTCTTTCAGTGACACCACCAACACTTGGGTATTTTTTCCTTATTGTGACACCCCCAAAGTAAGGACAATTTTTTTTCTTTCAGTGACTCCAACAGGGGGCATTATTTTTTTCTTTCAGTCACATCACCGATAGTGAGCCGAGTGACTGTGAACTTCCTGGAGGTAAGCTCGGCTAGCAGTACATGTGGATTTGTTTCAGGGATGGACTGGCCATTGGGACTACAGGGAGTTTCCCGGTGGGCCGATGGCTCAGTGGGCCGGCTTCAGTGACAGCGGACTGCCACCCCCCTCTGCTCCTCTGTCTCTCCCTTCCCACAGCGCTCACCTCCTCTCCCTCCATGCAGCGCTCACCTGGGGGGAACAGAGGAACAGGGGGAGGAGCAGGGGGGACGACTAGGGTTGCCACCTTTTCTTCAAGTCAAACCCGAACACTTTAGCGACACACAGCTATTTTCTTTTTGTTGTATAAACTATACATATATTTTGCTATTAAATAACATTTCTAATCATCTTAGCATAGAGGAGCTGTTAGCTGACAAATAGGATTGCACCTTTTCATGTGGTACAGTGAGAAATTGGCCTCATTAATGTATTGTGTATGCCCCTTGGTGTGTGCCCTCCTAAACTCCCTGTAGTGTGCCCTCCTGACCTCCCTGTAGTGTGCCCTTATTTTTTTTGCCACTGTTGGCCTTATTATTTTGCACTGATTTTTAAGATCTTAAAGTGTTACTAAACCCAGTAATATGAAAATGGTTAATCGCAAATCCCCCCCCCCCCACAGTGCCCACAGCTTATAAATCTTCTTTTTACATTAAAATATTGCCACTATATAACTTTTTGGATGATCTTTATACCACAGTTACTTCATAAACTGCACAGTTTCTTCTGAGGGTTCAGGAAGGTGGAGTTTTTCACTGCAGCCTGTATACGTGCCCACATGTGTTTATATCTGGCTATCTCCATGAACAAGCAACTGTTCTCTCCAGCATAAAAGACACAACTGAGCATCTGCAGGTTGGTTTTTGCCTGTGTGTTAGCTGGCTTTCTCCAGATAAATGTTGCAGGGAGGGGAGGATCTATCCATACAGGATAAAATGGCCTTTTTACACAATGCCACAGTGAGTATAAAAAGCATTCTATGCTGTGCATATACAGACTGATTTTACTGTTGTGGGTTTAGTAACACTTCATTACTAAAGATAAAAATACCACTGCAATAGGTAGTGTCCATGCAAAGCAAGCACTGACATGGATTCTCAAAGAAGGACGCAAATTAGCAAGTAAACAAGAGAATAGAAGAGTTGGGCCAGTTCATCACTTGACCGTGGCTACAGGCAGTGTGCAGGGGAAGGGGATATTTTTTTTTCCCCCCAGAGTGGGGCTTTTTAGTTGCTGATCTGTGGACCAAGTTTCCAAAAAGGATCGAGTGGGTGACATCAAGGACACCACAGGAAGAAAGAGTATTCACGTTCCCCAGATAAAGAAACTGACATTTTCCTGCAAGTGGGACTTTACCAGAGTCTGCCATAATATGCACCATTTCAAATCAATGGGACCTCAGTCTGGTCCTAATGACTAATCTGTGTATTTACTTTTAGCCACTGTGTTAGGTACCTTTTTAAAGAATTCTATTTTTGCTCATTATCGCCTCACCAAGGGGAACGTTTGATCTAACAGCTCTCTCCCGCTAGTCCTCTTTCTTGGTGCCTCACACGGTCTACCTGTTTCAAAATGTGCTTTTTAAGTATGTGAGGCCACCTGTCAGTAAGTTGAAGTTGAAGTTGAAATGGACCTTTCAACATCGTTATGATCTGATGCACACAAGCAAATCCATCCAAGTTTCGTCATTAGGTCTTCAGAGGGCACCCTCTGAAGATGGAATGAAGAAACGCGTCAGTGTGACCACGCGACTTACCAGCCCATCACAGCAAAGCGTCATCCCGGCACTCATCAATGTGGGAGGTTCGATTGGAGCTTCTAACGGCGGTGAGCTGTTGCTTTGACTGCATAAGGGTAGGCTGGATTTTTTCCAAATAACTTTTTATTGAAAATGATAGCTTGCAGCATACAAAAGCATAGGATATAGCATGAGGGAAGATGTAAAAAGTAGGACACCAGTCTGCGTACATTACAGGCCTTTCGGCTATAAGAGGAATGGTTTATAGCACATACTCAGAGTTAAATCTGCTATATCGTAGAGGCGTACATTATGACTCTGCAAAACATTAAACCTGAAGTGAGTCACAGGGGTACTCACGGAAGGAAGGAGAAGGAAAGGAGGAAAAGAAAAAGAGAGAGAGGAAAAAAAAAAGAAGAAGGGGAGAAGAAAAGAAAGGGGGAGAGAGGTGTCATCGAAGCAGCTCGTTTACCTGGTTATATTGGGTCCTCCCGGAGGCGCCACGGCTCCCAGACAACGTCATGGGCTTCCAGCCTGTCCTGTATCCTAGCAGTCATTCTCTCCATCAACTCCACATCTTTGATTCTAGCGTATAAAGCCTCAGGAGTGGGGGGAGAGCAATTCTTCCAGTTAAGGGCAATGAGGCAGCGTGCAGCTGTGAGGATGTGGCGTGTTAACTTCTTGTCGGGCTTGAAGACTCTCAAGGGTGACAGGCCTAATAGGAAGAATTTGGGGCACATGGGGACCTGCATGTCTAAGAGACGGCCCAGCAGATGTTGGACTGCGGTCCAGTAGGGGGAGATCACCGGGCAGCTCCAATAGATGTGAAAGAGGGAGCCCCTGTCGGTTTGGCATCTCCAACAAAGGTCCGAGCTAGTGGGGTATATGGCATGAATTACGTCAGGGGTCATATACCAGAAGAAACGTACTTTGTATGAGTTCTCCTTGTACAATGTACAAAGTGAACTCTTCGCCGCCTGGGACCATATTGTCCGCCATTGCTCTGTGGAGAGTACCTCATTAAGGGCTTTTTCCCACCGGATCATATAGGAGTGCTTACCCTGGGATTCTAATCGATAGACGTTTAGTATCTTGTATATGTCGGAAATAAGGCCTTTCTGGGCTGATCCGGCCAGGATCAGGGTCTCAAAGGGTACTGGAGCGAAAAATTGCAGGTCGGGTGCTATGGATTGGGCGTAGTGGCGGATTTGCAGATAGCTATAGAATACCTGCCGAGGGAGGTTAAATTTGGTTTGGAGGCTAGAGAAGGGCAATAGTTTGCGTGAGAGAGGATCCACTAGGGTCCCAAAATGAAATAGGTTCCGAGACGCCCACGGGTGGGACATGTGGTGGGTGAGGCTATCTGGCACTTTGGGGTTATACATAAACGAGGTCAAGAGCGAACGCTCCGAGGACAGCCCGAGCGGCCCCGACAGTCGATGCCAAAGACGTCGAAGCTGTGTCATAGATCCCAGCAAACGTTCAGGGGGAACCTCTGCGTCCGCACTCCAAAGTAGGTTATTAGGATGGATCGGGGCTAGCCATAACTTTTCGATCTCCGTCCACTTGTTGTAAGATTGTTGTGTGAACCAAGATGCTATCGCACGCAGTTGTGTGGCTTGGTAGTATTTAACAAGGTTAGGAAACGCTAATCCCCCATCCGAGCGCGCCGCCATTAGTACTGTCTGTGGTATTCTATGCCTCTTGTAGTTCCAAGTAAATTTAATCAGGTCAGATTGGAGTTTTCTCAGGTGTTTGCAAGGGACAGGGATGGGTAACGTTTGGAAAAGATAGAGGAGCTTTGGGAGTAACGCCATTTTAACTGAGGCGATCCGGCCGAGCAGGGAGATATGGTGTTTTTTCCATTGTGCCAATAGGGATCGTATTGGGCGGAATAGGGGAGGGAAGTTTTCCTGATACAGAGTGGTGAAGCTTGGAGTGATGTGGATCCCCAGATATTTCAGGGAAGTCGTTTTCCAGTGATAGGAGAAGTTGGCCTGTAAGTGAGCTATCTCTGCCTCAGCCATATTAATCGGGAGGGCCTCCGATTTAGACGTGTTAATTTTGTAGCCCGACAAGGCCCCATACCTGGCCAGCTCAGCATGAAGGTTCGGGAGGGAGATTCTAGGTTGGGTCAGAGAGAGGATGATGTCATCTGCGAACAGGGAGATTTTAAATTCCTTACCCCCTAACAGGCACCCCCCGAATAGATGGGTTGCCCCGTATGGTGGCCGCTAAAGGCTCAACACAAAGAGCAAATAGCAGGAGGCTGGATTTTTACTGCTTTAAAGGCATTGTACACTTTAACATGTTTTTATTCTTTAAACTGGGTATTGGGCTTCATGTACACTGGAGCAGCATTTGTTGTAGGAATATGCGGTCAAATGTTTCTATGCTGAATTCTTTTGGGTTCAGGACAGGGGAGGATCCAGAGTCTAAAATTTTGTGGGCAATTTGTCGGGGCAATGGCTGGTGTTAGTACTTCAATCATCATGACACCACGGTTGTTATGGTGTCAGGATGATTGAAGTGCATTATTTGTATTTTTCCATTGTAATATAAAATTAAATGGTTCAACTCATCATAATGCAGAATCATTGTCACTTGCTACTGTTGCCTGCCACGAGATGCAGATTGTCACTTGCCATGTCACTTGCCACATCCCCAGCTACCAGATATGAATTGTCACTTGCCAATGGCTGTGTTCCAGAGTGAGGGCGGGCAATGAAAGATGTCAGAAATCTGCTATCCATCAGAATATGCAAACAAAGTGATGTTGCATTGCGGCCATCTTTTCACAGTTATTTTTAACAGTAAACTCTGCTTATATAGTGAAATATAAGTTGGGTTTACTGTTGAAAATAACTGAAAAGCAAGACTCTGGTGGGTGTATAAAGATGTCCGCTTGCCAACTTCTAACTATAGGCTTACTGTGTGTGGGTGTACCAAGCTGGCCGTGACGCAACGTCACTTCAGTTGCATATTCAAATGGGAAGCGGCTTCATGACAGAACACCTGCCTGCTCGCTCGATCACAAGCCTGGGCGGCATGATTGCTCATTCGCCAGCCTGCCCGTCTGCTCGCTTACCCGCCGACCTGCCTGCACACCTGCTAGTTATTTTTTCTGGGGGAGCAGAAGCTCATAAGCTCTACTAAAAGCTTATGGGGCTGATTTACCAAGCCTTTGCTCCATGATTCATGGAGCAAAGGCTGGAGTAAAAGCCGTTTTGACATTTACTAAAGAAATGCGCCGACAGAGCAGCACATTTCTTTATTTACTATAATGCCTAGTGCACCCAGGAGGGGGCGCATGGTGCGCCTCTATGGACCTGGTGCATGGCATTTAGAAATGTAAATGGAAAGTCTATGTGAGTGTGTTTATTAGGGGGGGATGTGGGGAAGTGTAGTGACATGTGTTTGTTTACCTTTTACGGGCCAAATTGAAAGTGAAAGTGATTTTTTTTTAAACGAGCGCGTACGCCTGCAAGTACATGTAAACCTCCGGGAGATTGATTTGTGTACTGCGCATGCGTGAGCGGCAATTTCGGAGATTCAAGCACGCTGGTAAATACCAAGCGGCGTAGCTGCCTTTGCACGGCTTAAAGCAGCGCGCGTGAATGCCTGAACCGTTTTCAGCTTACGCTGACCATGAAGGGAAACTCCAAGCCAAATTTCAAACAAAAAACCGGCGTGGGTTCCCCTACAGGACCACATACGGCCCTTAGGTTTGGTCTGGATCGTAAAGGGGGAAACCACATTGTATGGTGAACTGGGAAGATTTATGGAAAGACAGTGTTTCTTGTTAAATACTGCTGGACTTTGTTGTCTAGCAGCCACACGGTTGCAAGACCGGGAGAACAATATCTTTCTCTACGCAGGAACTGAGCGATTTTTTTTTTTTTGGCTTTACCTGTTTTTCATGCAACTTGGAACACTTTTGGAGTGCCGGAGGAGGCACAATGTTTGGGCCACAGATTGCTTGTTGCATCCATGGCCGGACTGGGGTACGAGTTATGCCCAGCAGTTGTTTGCAACACAGTTGATACGTTTTTTATTTTTTTATTATTGCCTTGTTTTTGTTTTTTTGCTGTCATTTAGTGATACTGGGGTGACAAGGATCCATCCACACTTCCTATTTCCTGGCAGAGACCCCCCAGAATGTGTATACTCTACGAGGTGAATGCTGGATACCCCCTCTCCCTTGTGGAACACCTGAATGCTTGAAGCTATCTTACCTTTTTTTTGCTCACCCCAGCTGATGCCTTTTTTGCATTGGCCTTGTTATGTGACTTAATGGCCCTGTAGAGGGTAATGGGGAATGGTATGTTCATTGGTGGGAGGAAGTTTGATATGTTATTTGATGGGGCATTGTTTTGGGGTGGCAGGCGGGGAGGCGCGCTTACGGGCGAGTTTGGACGACGTGCGTTCGTGTGCGCCGGGATCATGTGCAGCGGTGCCTTTCTTGATGTGACATGATAGCAGGAATTGCAATAGTTTTGTGGAATGTTTGGGGGATCCACTTAAACGAACCATGGTGTCCCAACTCTCTCAGAAAACATTTGCCAGCTGTGTGTGTGTTACAGGAGACTCATTTGACTCCTCCGGACACTAGGTCATGGATGGGGTTTGCATGGGCGGGCTGGGCGTATCACTCCACTCACATCTCGTATTCACGAGGTGTGAGCGTCCTGATACATCGATCCTTGGACTTTCAGTTACTAGACTCTAGGATCGACCAGGAGGGGAGGTATGTGTTTCTACTATGCAAAATGTACCAATTGATGTTCATTCTAGCTGCAGTATATGTTCCTCCACCATTCAGTCCTCTAATATTACGTACTTTCCTTGCCTTTCAGTTGTGCAACCCAGGTGTGCCCTTGGTTGTGTTGGGGGATTTCAACAGATTTATGGACCCGCACTTAGATAGACACCCTGCTCCGGAGGGAGCCTCTGGGATGGTGAGGCCGGCCCTGGTAAAGTTTATAGAGGAAGTGGGATGGATAGATCCCTGGAAAATGAGAAATCCCCTAGAGAAACAATTTTCATGCTTTTCCAAGGTGCACGTGTCTTTATCCAGGATTGATCTGTGTTTGTGCTCGTCCTCGGCATCTCAGTATGTTGAGGGTATACAGTATCTTGCTATGAGCATCTCAGACCATTCTACCCTTCTACTTTACTTGAAGGTTAGACCCGGGTCTAATTTGCCGCGAGCACCATGGAAATTAAACGCCTTCTGGCATAACTTTTCCCCTCCCATGAAAAAATCGAGAGTGATATTGTGGTCTACTGGCAGAGACATGCAGATTATCCTGGCACAGATGCAGCTTGGGATGCTTTTAAAGCCTTCTTGAGGGGAATTTTTATAGCAGAGATGAATGCCATCAAAAGTGACATCAAAAGTGACAGCTGAACAGAGAGATCAGGTTGCTCAAATTGTTAAACGTTTAGAGGCAGAATACATAGCCAACTCGGGGGAGGGTTCCTGCGAGGCATGGATAGCTGCACAGGACGCATTGAATAGAATTGATGCCAAAAAAACGTTATTTTTTTTTCTAAAATGGCCTTCTACGAGGAGGGGGAACAGACGGGTAAAATTCTGGCTAAGATAGCTCAATCACAACAAGCGTCTCCATTCATTGGGGCCCTGCGGGTTGAGGGGGGAAAACTGGTGAACACTCCTGACCTGGTAATGCAGGAAATAGTAAATTTCAATTCTGACCTCTACAAATCAAAACAAACGCATACGATGGAGGAGACTCAAGATTTTCTACAGGGGATAGAGCTACCGTGTTTGACGGAGTCGCAGGTGGAGTCCCTTGAAGCTCCCATTACTATTGAGGAGATGGTAGAAGCTACCGACTCTTTTCCCAACTCCAAGGCACCAGGGGATGATGGCATCCCGATTGAGGTGTACAAAAGGTATGGGGATGTTGTGTTGCCGAAACAGCTTCGCACTCTGAATGTAGCCAGGGAATCGCAACGGCTCCCTGATTCCATGAGACCAGCCAGCATAGTCCTGTTACTTAAACCCGGGAAAGACCCACTAGACCCAGGCTCATATAGGCCCATCTCGCTCCTTCGAAATGATACAAAAATACTGGCAAAAGTTTTAGCAATGAGATTGAACATGGTGATAGCAGCAATTATACACCCGGATCAATCAGGTTTTATACCGGAGAGATCTACAGCTATTAACCTTGGCGGTCATCAGGGAGGAGAGCAGAGCGTCTTCTCCCTTCCCGCTACACAAGGGGACCCTGCAGGGTTGCCCCTTGTCACCTTTATTGTATGCTGTTGCCATAGAACCATTGGCGGCACTGGTGCGCTCCAACCCCGCAATTACAGGTTTTCAATATGGACAGACGCATGAAAAGATTATGCTTTACGCGGATGACACCGTGCTGTTATTAGGTGATACGTCGGGATCCCTTTGTGAGACTATGTCGGTGGTTCAGACTTTTGGCTCCTTTTCTGGCCTGCTAACCAATTGGACTAAGTCCGCAATAACGCTTCTGGACTCGGTGACCCCGCAGGGTTCTACGTTACAGAACATCCTGGTGTCGACTAAATTTAAATATCTGGGTGTCTGGGTTACACCTCAGCCACTTGATTATGTTGCTCTCAATCTCACTCCCTTAGTAGGCAGGATTAGAGACAAATCTAAAATATGGTTGAAATTGAAAATGTCCCTGGTAGGTAGGGTGAACCTTACAAAAATGTTTTTTATGCCACAGCTTTTATATATTTTGCATAATACCCCTATGGTGGTCCCACTCAAGGTCTTTAGAATTATCAACTCCCTTTTCCGGGCTTTTCTCTGGCTCAACAAACCTCCCAGAATTAAATTGGAACAGCTACAAAAGCCAAAGGAGGTAGGGGGGCTAGCTCTCCCCAATCCTTGGCTGTACTATCTAGCCGCCCAGTTCCCACCATAGATCCCTACTGCAGACAGCAGCAGACGCGCAGCACGCATGGACGTGATAGCACTATTTCCTGACGCATTCATGGCAGCACACACTGGGTTGTGACTCCGCCCCCACAACCTGACAGGATTGGTTAGCTATAAATTTGAAGGGGAGACGCCCCGCATCATTCTCTTTTTTCATCCTCACCTGACAAGATTGAATGAACAAGCAAAAAGCATGCCTCTTACCGCAAATCGCCCCAGCAGGTTCAGCCTCTCCTGTTTGGAAGTCCCTCCTGTACAGTCTCTAAATGAGCTTTATGGTGGGAACCCCGTTCTGGTGGTCTCAGGGGCTTTGGAATTATACTGACATCTGTAGCAAGCTTTAAAGAAGCTTCAAATCTCGCAGTGGCCCCCACTTTCGCTCTGTCTTTCCTTCCAGTGCAGTGCGTCCTTCCACAAAGGTATTTGTATCATTACATTTACCACCTAAGGTTAGTCCGTTTTGTACCTTTGTCTGCCTGTTGTTTTTTTCTCAGCTCTGCTGAGCCCTGTGGTTCCTCTGACACCCCATATTCTCGGGGTCACCGCTGCGTACCCCTTGGCGCTCTGCACATGCACGCAGCTCAGTGATGACGCCGCCTGTCTCCTCTGCCCTCTTCCAAAATGGCGCCGGGCGAGCGGGACGCTTCTGCACATGCGCGCGTCATTAAAAAAAAGAAGGAAAAAAGAAACAGTCCTATTGCTCTGTAGTTCTGGCTGCCGCACTGCTGCTCTGCTCTACTCAGAGTGAAGATTGCACCAGGTGTGTGCAGGCATGTCCCAGATCAGCCTGGGCTAATTGATTACACACAAAAAAAAAAAAAGGAATTAATAGGATAGAAGATATTATACAAGCGCCCAGAGGCGATTCAGTTTGCATGTGTCGCGCTATATAAGTTTTCATCTTTCATTCATTCAATACATTTATATATTAATTTATAATATACCATAGAAGAAAGTGTATCCATAATTTAACAATTAATATAATCCAAAAAAAAAGGATAGATATATGTATATAAAATTATTATATTAATTTAATAAATAGAAATGTTGGGGGGGAACATATTGTAATGTTTTCCCTTCTCTCTTTTTTCCCACCTTTTCGGGCTGTCTCTCTGCTATCCTCATGGGAGCCGCTGCCCTCGCAGACCACCATCAGCTGACCAGGTATAGAGGCCGTCCAGAAGGTGGTAAGTAGAGGGGAGACAAAAAAGAGAGCCTGGCCACTGACGCTACAGTTTTGGTAGCCCTATCGGGTCAAGAGACGCAAGTTTGCGGCACAGAGGGAGATTCTAGCCATGCTTCCGGCAGAAGGCGCAAGAAATCGCTCAAGGTTACCCTCTTGATTTCTTCAATCAAGGCATAGCCGCTCGCGTCACAGCACTCCCGTCATAGTCGGTCCCACCGCAGACGATTACCTTCATCCCAGACAGAGCTATCTTACCCGCACCACAGCAAATGTTTGCCAAATATGCGGGGCGCCATCCTTGCCAGGGGAATTGGCCTGCCACTCGTGCTTCATCGAAGTAACCAAGGATTCAGAGGCCAGAGTAGATACTGAGCTCCCAGGAGAATCGCCACAGGGATCATATGTGGGCGATCCTTCCCCAAGCACATCGCCCGGCCGTTACGCCAGGGTGCAGTAACCCTCTCTAAGAATGAGGAGTGTGAGCAGGCGTCGGACTGTCTCTTTTTGGTTGAACCATTTGCCCATTCACTCAAGGAAGCGATCGGCTGGGAGGAGGTTATGGCAGAACTTCTGAAGGTTCAGAAATATTTCCCGGTGCTGAAAAGGGGGTCCTGAATCATTTCCCTTCATCGAAGAGCTGGAGAACCTCAAAGGATAAGTGGGGGGGTCGCATAAGCGGCCCAGTATGAGCAACAAGTTTGCAGATTGTACCCCTTGTGGTAGTCTAAGATCGATTCTTTGATCAATGCAACTACGGTCGATTCATCTTTAATGCGACTCGCTAGAGACGTTTCTCTACCGATTGAAGACGCAGTTACCTTCCGGGACGCTCTTGATCATAAAATCAATATAGAACTGAAGAAAGCCTGCTCCACGACAGGAGCCGCTTGTAGGCCGGCTATCACCACAGCGGCAGTCGCTAAAACTATCGCTGCATAGGCAGCTAATGTTGAGAATCCCATTCTAGAAGGAGCCGACCAGGGGAAGATATTCTCCTCCCTGCAGGAAAATTAAGTTGGCTTACGGCTCCTGAAGAGGGCGACTTCATGGCTGGGAAGAGCCTTATGGCTGAGACCCTGGATAGCGAAGGCAGCGTCAAAATCAACTGGTGCAAAATTCCATATGGCGGCTCAAGTGTATTCGGCACAAAGATGGACTCGGCCATCTCCAAGGTTACCGGGGGAAAGTCTGGGCTGATTTCTCCGATAGGAAAACCAGAGCCCCAGAAGGGCCCCGCTTACAGGCGTGATCTTCCTGTCAAGTACAGGGATGTTAGATCCTACCGCCCCGGCAGGGAATTTAGGAGGGACTGGAAGACTCGACCCTCCTTCATGTAGATACAGTAAGCCAATCACAGCTGGGGAACAGCAGAAGTCCTTTTTGAGGGTCCGTCTGCCCACCCAGCTCAGGTGAGCACCAGACTCAAGAGATTCGCTCGGATATGGGCAACTCGTATAACAGATCCATGAACACTATCCTCTATCAAGAACGGTCACAATTGGAAATTCATGGGCACATTGCCAGGGAACACATTCCAGCCTACCAAGTACTTCCGCACCAGAAAGGGAGGGGGTTTTATTCCCCTTTATTTCTGGTACAAAAAAAAAAAAAAAACGGGGATCTACGTCCAGTCTTGGACCTAAAGAATTTCAACAGACGATCAAAATAGAGGCCCTCAGATTGGAAAAGCCTTCAGTCCATTTTGTTGTCAGTGGACGTGGGAGACTGGATGCTATCTCTAGATTTTTCGGGCGTTTACCTTTACATCCCAGTTCATCTTACCTTCCAGAGGTCCCTTCGGTTCTCAATCGATCAATCCCATTTCCAATTTTGGTGCCCCCCATTCGGCATCGCCTCAGCACCCAGAGCATTCGGCAAGTTAGGGTGTTCCTAGGGGCAGAATAAAATACCAGGTTGTACCGGGTGCAACTCCCTCAAGAGAGGCTGAAGCCCTTGCTCCAGAAGATACAAAGTCTGCTATCATCCAGACGTCTAACTGTCAGAGCCTGCCTCAGTACCCAGGGGTCCATGTCAGCATCCATACCCTTGATACAGTGGCCCCTGTGGCACATGCGAGTCTTACAGAACTCCTTTCTCAGGCAGTGGAATAGAACGTCAATACTCCAAACCATTCACATCCCGAACTGGGTAAAGCAATTAGTATGGTGGTGGACACACCCGTCCGACCTCAGGGAGTCCATTCCAAACGTTCCCCCTAGTCCAGAAGTAGTAACATCGGACGCCAGCCAGGGGTGATGGGGTCCACACTATCTAGACTGAGTAGCCCAAGGACAGTGGCATTTTCGGGCTCAGGGCATAGTGTCAAATATTTTAGAGCTCAGAGCAGCCTTTCAGGCCCTCCTGGCCATTGCGCCTCTTCTATAGAGGAAGAGTGTCCTGATCAGGATGGACAACAAGTAGCGGTGTCATGTATCCAGAGATAGGGGAGCATCAGGAGTCGCACGCTTCATAATGGAAGGGGCACAAGTGCACCTGTTAGATCTGTGGGGAGTATGCGTCCCAGCAACACAGAATTTGTTGGCCAACTACCTAAGCCGAGAGACACTTTCAAACACACGAACGGTCCCTGAACCAACAGGTATTCTCCATTCTTACGAAAACTAGTACCAGAACCAGAAGTCGACCTAGTGGCCACGCCAAAGAACTCCAAGTGTCAGAGGTTCCTGTCCAGAGCCCACTTTCCATTACCTGAAGGGACAAACTGCCTAGTTCTTCCATGGAGCTGCGAGTTAGGGTACATTTTTCTTCCAACTTCTCGGATTACAAGATTCCTGTCCCGACTTCGGAAGTCCTCAGCCACAGTTATTGTACTAATACCGTTCCAGCTGAGGAGGCCATGGTTTACGACCCTGCTACAACTAGGTACGCGGCCTCAATACATCTTCCAGTAACCTGGGATCTCGTACATCAGAGGCAATTCTTCCATCCAGCCCAGAGAAGCTGCATTTGCCAGCTTTGAAGCTGAGAGGGCTAGGTTAGGGGAACTAGGATACTCTCAGGAGGTAATATCAACCTTAGTACAAGCTCTAAGGAGCTCCACTGATGTCACCTATACTAGGATCTGGGAGAGGTTTGTGTCATCGCAGCAAAGACATTGGAATCCCATCTCAGATTCTTGAATTTCTTCAGTCAGGGTTTAACAAGGGCCCGGGCTTGGGTACCCTGAAGGTGCAAGTATCTGCCCTTTCAGCCATGACGGGTACTAGATGGGCTCTTCATCATCTGGTCACTCTGTTCCTCAGGGCCTACGTAAGATCAGACCACCTAGGAGGCCAGCCTTTCCAACAGGGGATCTCTGTGTAGTACTCGAGGCCCTGTCCAATCCACCTTTTTCTCCATTCAACTTAGTCTCACCGTGGAACCTAGCTCTGAAGATGGCTTCCCGTATTGCTATCACCTCAGTTAAGAGGGCGCCGGAGATACAAGCACTTATGGCTATGGAACCCCTATTCAGTGTTCTTCCCTGACAGAGTGGTTCTGAAGCCCTCAGACCATTTTTATCCAAGGGTAACTTCCTCCTTTCATTATAACCAGGACATCGTCCTTTCGTCTTTTACTAATGAGAGGGGCGAGTCCCATGACTAGGATGTCAAGTCTACCATCTCCAGTTACGTCACAGCTACATTTCAGGAAGACAGATTCTCTCTTGATTATCCCACACGGGAGCAGACGAGGTCAGCCAGCTACCTCCCGTACCATTACCTCTTGGTTGTTAAAGCTATCAAAGAGACCTATTCCATCCAGCAACTTACGCCTCCTAGAGGGCATTAGGGCTCATTCGACAGGGGCAGAGGCCACTTCTTGGGCAGCATATTGCGGGACTTCACCGGAAACCATAGGCAGAGCAGCAACTTGGTCTTCCCAACACATCTTCATTTCTCACTACAGAGTGAATTCTGCTCTCCTGGCTACCGTCGACTTCGGCAGATCTGTTCTTAGAGCCAATTCCTCAGCGCTATAAAGAATAAATATTACTGTTTTCTTGCACCCTCCCGACTGGCGAGTTATATCCCAGTGTGTGCTGCCATGAATGCGTCAGGAAAACGGAAAATTGTATACTCACCTTTCCGTAATTTTCCTTTCCTGACGCATCTTCATGGCAGCACACAGATGCCCACCCTGCTGTTTTATGATGATATATACAGAGAATGATGCGGGGCGTCTCCCCTTCAAATTTATAGCTAACCAATCCTGTCAGGTTGTGGGGACGGAGTCACAACCCAGTGTGTGCTGCCATGAAGATGCGTCAGGAAAGGAAAATTACGGAAAGGTGAGTATACAATTTTCCGTTTTACATGGCTTGTGAAATGACATGAAAAATGTAACCATTACTGATCCAAGCATGAATCATCCATTTAAGAAATATGTATCAACACAATCAAAACCTATATCTCTCAGATGATAAATTATTAACATGACATCCAAATCAAATTTGTGTTAAAAAACGTAAAAAAACACATTAGTAATAAAATTATTAAAAACATTAAAGAACATAAAAATAAATCTTTAAAAATTCATTAAAAATTCATTGGAAACCGTTACAAACCATTAAAAACCTACTGCGGGAATCATTAATCGTTGTACCCTGTACATTAAACAAATATGGACATATGTCAATAAATGATCCATTTAAAGTGGTCCATTTAAAATGTGTATGGTAGCTATGATAGCTATTAACCCCATACATCTACATCCTGTACTACGTATGAAACCACACTCATACCTTTACTGCATATATGTGGATGTTTATACTTATTATATGTGTATATTTAAATGAGTGATAGACCAGAGTGGTGTAGTGTAAAACAGGAGTATGAATAAGAATATCAAGGGAGGTTAATTTCCTACATGGATTAAATATTCGCGTACGCGAGTACTCTGCCTCCGCTCTAATCTGCTCCTTTACTACAGTTCACCCTGTATGTTGAACTCTTAATATTAAGTCATTTGATATCCATATTTAGACAACATACCTACTCTAAACTGTCAGGATTAGTAAAAGCATGTTGGGTAGGCTGGTATATATGAGAGAAATTATATGAAAAATCATATATTGTATATAACTAAAATTTAATTAAATCAATCCAAATTCAAATTCAATTTGGAGATAGAATCCATGGACAGCTGATTTTCAATCCAACCAGAAAAATCACAGAGGATGCACATGTGGCGAAAAAAACATAAATAGAGAACGTAATTACGGCCTTGTAAGATGTTCAACAATATTTAGGGTGTTGAGTTGCTCATTAAGTGTCACTAATGAAACAATTAATGTCTAGTTCCACATTCAAACCTTAATACGTCTGTCAAAAAAATCTATTTCGTTTCACGTTTCGATAGTTCGCAAACTCTATGTGAGCCCCTCCAGTGTGCCTCTAAATGTTCGATCCCCCAAAATTCCAGACCCGACGGGTCTTGGTTGTGCTGCATTTTGAAATGCAGAGACACATTTTGGTCTACGAATCCGAGTTTTATGTTCTTTATGTGTTCTGCAATTCTTATTCTTAACAGTCTTTTGGTTCATCCAATGTAAAGGAGACCACATGGACATCTGAGGGCATGCACAACAAATTTACTATTGCAAGTAATGAACTGTTTAATTTCAAATTCCTGGTTATTTGATGGTGACGTAAAATGATCCAGTCCTCTTTGTAGTAGTTTTACTTCTCTACACGGTTTACACCTTCTACATGAAAAGAAGTCGTTTCTATCCCAAAAGCTTTGGGGTTTAGACGGTAGATCTAAGATCTTCTTTACTACTAAGTCTCCATGATTGGGGGCTTTCCTATAAATAAATTGAGGTTTTTGAGGTATTACAGAGCCAAGCTTTTTGTCTAATAACAGAATGTGCCAGCACTGATTGAAGATGGCTTTCACTTCTTTGTATTGGCTGTGAAACTGAGAGATAAAACCCCATTCTTTTGAATTATTTGTCGGTGCTTCCTGTTCTGTTTTTTCTTCTTTTTCTTTCAAACACGTGTCCCTAGTGATCGTTTCTACTTCTTCCACAATTTTGCTGAGAAAGTGTGGATTGTACCCTTTTGCTTCAAACCTTGCTGTTAAAATGTGGGATTGGGTAAGAAAATTGCTGGTTTCAGAGCAATTGCGTTTTACTCTCATTATTTGTCCTTTCGGAAAGTTCTTCAGCCATTGTGGGTGGTGTCCACTAGTGATAGGTAAGTAACTATTCCTATCTGCTTGTTTAAAAAACACTTTAGTTTCTAATTTATTATTCTGTCGATATCTGTCAATAAATAGGCTTGTTGGTTGAATTTTAAACATTCTAGGAAATTTCTTCAATTATCTAATGCATCCTCATGATATTTTGCAATTATTTATTGTATAACATATTCTGTCATGAATTGTTGATTTATCTCTATACCTCTTATTATCTATTTTCATTTACTTCCCTCACACCTCCCTCCCTTCCACTTTCTTTACTTTTTCCCTTCTTACTTTAAAGTTACATATATGTACTTAAAGCATTTGTAGCCTTTTTTTTTTTTTTTTTTTTGTTTATGTAATACCTTTATCGCTTATTGTATCCATCGTTCTTTATTACGCAATATACATGTATTGTATCCATTTACTTTAATTTAAAGATCCAATAAAATATTTGAAACAAAAAATAAATCATCGATAAAACGTTTATAAAAAAACAAGCTCAGATTTTCTTTCCTTAAAAATAGATTTATCTTCCCACTCGGCCATGAATAAGTTGGCAATGCTCGGGGCGAACTTCGCTCCCATTGCTACGCCCCTCTATTGTATGTAAAACTTGTTTCCGTACCAAAAATAATTATGTGAGAGACAAAAATTAGAAGCATGGCCGATAAAAACGTTCTGATGCCGCGTACACACGATCACTTTTTGTGATGAAAAAAAACTACGTTTTATGTGACGAAACAAAACAACGTTTTTCAAACTTCATTTTCCAAAACGACGTTGCATACACACCATCGTTTTTCCAAAATGCTCTAGCAAAGCGTGGTGACGTACACCACGTTCGACGGCACTCTGTTCCATTGAAGCTCCATCTCATAACTTGCTTCTGAGCATGCGCGGTTTTAAAAACTTTGTTTTCAACGTCGTTTTGCCCACACACCATCACTTTTTATGACACAAAAAATGACGTTTTGAAAAACGACACAAAAAAATCAAGCATGTTCAAATTTTTTTTTTGGCCGTTTTTTTGAAGACATAAAACGACGTTTTGCCCACACACGATCAATTTAAATGACGTTTTTGAAAACGTCATTTTTTTCATCACAAAAAGTGATCGTGTGTACGCGGCATGAGGGTATGATCAAACTCGTGCAAAGACCTGCATTGTAATATTTTTTATTTCACTAGAGCTAAAAAAATTGACAACGCTTAATGTTTTGTGATTTGCTTTACTAATAGCTGTATAAAAGAACACATGAATCATTAAAATAGATGTGTCATGAGTTAGTGTCATATGTTCATCCTTTTGCTATATGAATACATTTTCCAATTTTTTGTTCAGTACAATATAGTAATGCTCTCTGAATTGGAAATGTAGCTGTTGACATCAGTAGGGATTTTTGTTTTAAAAAGTACTGCCAGTAGTATACTTATTGATGATTTCTGGTGGTAGGTTTTAAAGTTTTATTAAAAACATCTTAATCTAAAAGGAAAGTAAGTATTACTTTTCATGTCCAGCTAATGTTTTATTTAAGATTTCTCTTAAAGTAGGGCCATAAAAAAGAAAAGAGAATCCCATCTGCCCATTTTGTCCATTGGCACCAATGCAAATGCAACACGGTCATGGCAGATAGAGGAGGTTTGGGAAAGACATTGCAGTCCATGCAGAGATCCGAGTTACACAGAGGATAACCAAATGGTGGCTTCAGGTGAAAAACACTCAGGCCATGTACACACAATCGGTCAAAACCCGATGAAAACGGACTGAAGTTCAGTTTCATCGGTCCAAACCGATCGTGTGTAGGCCCCATGAGTGTGGGGTAAATCTTCCCTTTGGCTCAGGGCCCAATTAAGGGCCAGCGTGGCGTTGTCATGCTGTATAATGGAATACAACAAGGACACGTCCGCTGTGACCAATAATGCTTGTTGACCTTCTTCAAAAGTGACATTGTGCAAACAATTAAAAAAATCTTTAGTGTTCTTCAAATACGACCTAGTCATTTTTACGCTTTTCTGTAGAAATTTATCCAGATATTGTCCCATTCTCGCAGCTATGGAATCTATGCTATTAACAATTGGTCGGGCTGGAGGATTTATAGGATTTTTATGAATTTTCGGTAGGGTGTAGATGGTAGGTATTTTGCTACTTGCCGGTACAAAAAACATCTTCTCTTTCTTGGAGAGTACTCCCAAGGAGGATCCTATTTCTACTAATACTTCCTGTTGGTCCCTAAATGATTGTGTAGGATCATTTAGGTACCATAGGTGGCTTTGTCAGATAGCATATTTAAAATGTGTCCATGGTAAAACTCTTTGGAGAGTATGACTACTCCCCCTCCTTTGTCTGCTGGTCTGACAATTATATCTTTAAGTTTTTCCAATAGTTCAATGCCCTCCTGAATATGTTTTAAGCTGACATTTCTTTTGGGTCTTAAATGACTTAGATCGTGCAAAACTAGTCCTTTAAACACTTCAACTTGATGATTGGGGTTGTTAGGTGGATTGAACAAAGATTTGTTCTTCAATCCACTATTGACAACTCCCTGATGATTGTTGATTGGTATTGTTTGCGTATTTAATCCCACAAAGTATTTTTTAATGTTTAGTTTCCTAATGTACTTGTGTACATCTATATACACATCAAATTTGTTTATCGTTTTTTTTTTTAAACCACATTTAACCCCTTCCATACAGGGCATTTTCACCCCCTTCCTGCCCAGACCAATTTTTAGTTTTCAGCGCTGTTGCACTTTGAATGACAATTGCGCAGTCATGCAACACTGTACCCAAATTAAATCGTTATGTTTTTTTCCCCACACAAATAGAGCTTTCTTTTAGTGGTATTGGATCATCTCTGCGTTTTTTATTTTTTGCGCTATAAACAAAAGAAGAGCGACAATTTAAAAAAAACCACAATATTTTTTACCTTTTTATTTAATACATATCACAATTAAAAAAAAAATTAAAAAAAAAAATTTCCCTCAGTTTAGACCGATACGTAGGGGGAGGGGGACTCACAGGGGGAGAAGACCGATGTGTGTTCCTCTGTACTGGGACCATTAGCTACACAACAAAATACATATAACAATGCCCCACCACCACCACGTCCTTTTTTAGGGAGAGGAGGGGGGGCACAGAGAAGGGAGAGGGGTTATCCCCCTGTCAGGGGGAGACCACAACAATACCCCCCCAACAGTACAGAGACCAAGACTGGAGAGACCATCAACCACACAACCGATGGACCAGAGATCAAACACAGTATCCACAACAAAGAAATACGGTACCAGAGGATGTAGGGCAGGAAGGAGGATCCAGAAAAAGAAGTCGGCACCAATAACAGATGGGATTTTCAATTTAAGTTCAGTAGAGCTAACAAACAAGGAATTGAACATTTTGAATGTGGGGCTTAAATGTGGTAATAAAAAACAGATAAACAAATTTGATGTGTATATAGATGTACACAAGTACATTAGGAAACGAAACATTAAAAAATACTTTGTGGGATTAAATACGCAAACAATACCAATCAACAATCATTAGGGAGTTGTCAATAGTGGATTGAAGAACAAATCTTTGTTCAATCCACCTAACAACCCCAATCATCAAGTTAAAGTGTTTAAAGGACTAGTTTTGCACGATCTAAGTAATTTAAGACCCAAAAGAAATGTCAGCTTAAAACATGTTCAGGAGGGCATTGAACTATTGGAAAAACGTAAAGATATAATTGTCAGACCAGCAGACAAAGGAGGGGGAGTAGTCATGCTCTCCAAAGAGTTTTACCATGGACAACTTTAGATATGCTATCTGACAAAGCCACCTATGGTCTATTGCAGTGTTTTTCAACTCCAGTCCTCAAGGCACACCAACAGGTCAAGTTTTCAGGATTTCCCTCAGATGAAATGGCTGTGGTGATTACTAAGGCAGTGAAACTGATCAAATCACCTGTGCAAAATAACGGAAAGCCTAAAAACATGACCTGTTGGTGTGCCTTGAGGACTGGAGTTGAAAAACACTGGTCTATTGGACCATGATCCTACACAATCATTTAGGGACCAACTGAAAGTATTAGTAGAAATAGGATCCTCCTTGGGAGTACTCTCCAAGAAAGAGAAGATGTTTTTGGTACCGGCAAGTAGCAAAATACCTACCATCTACACCCTACCGAAAATTCATAAAAATCCTATAAATCCTCCAGCCCGACCAATTGTTAATAGCATAGATTCCATAGCTGCGAGAATGGGAGAATATCTGGATAATTTTCTACAGAAAAGTGTAAAAATGACTAGGTCGTATTTGAAGGACACTAAAGATTTTTTAAATTGTTTGCACAATGTCTTGCACAATGTCTTTTGAAGAAGGTCAACAAGCATTATTGGTCACAGCGGACGTGTCCTCGTATTCCATTATACAGCATGACAACGCCACGCTAGCCCTTAATTGGGCCCTGAGCCAAAGGGAAGATTTACCCCACACTCAGAAAGTTTTTATCGGCCATGCTCTTAATTTTTGTCTCTCACATAATTATTTTTGGTACGAAACAAGTTTTACATACAAAAGAGGGGCGTAGCAATGGGAGCTAAGTTCGCCCTGAGCATTGCCAACGTATTCATGGCCGAGTGGGAAGATAAATCAATTTTTAAGGAAAGAAAATCTGAGCTTGTTTTTTATAAACTTTTTATCGATGATTAATTTTTTTCTGGGCAGGACCAGAATAGTCATTACAAGAATTTTTAAACGTTTTAAATATAAATAATTAGGTGTATTGATATGCTGTTTTGAATTTACCATCTGGTGAGTTTTTCCCCCGAAAGGGACCCCATATCCCCCCACGTGGTGAATATTCTTGGTGATTGGAGCACTTAGACTAGAAATCCACCTTATCTGGTCACTCAACACTAACTGTGAATACAGCAAATGCTGCAGGACTGGGACTAGACCCTGTGCGGGTCTGATTTACATTTTCTGCCTATATCATTTGGACTTTTTGGGCTAGATTCAGGTACGGTCGCGTAAAAATGTGCGGGCGTAGCGTATCCCATTTACGCTACGCCTCCGCAATTTTTACGGGCAAGTGCTGTATTCACAAAGCACTTGCCTATAAAGTTTCGGCGGCGTAGCGTAAGTGGCCCGGCCTAATTGAAATTTGTCATGTCGGAAATAGTCAATGAAAATGAAGTGAACGTCACTTACGCAAAGCCCTATTCGCGAACGTTTTACGTAAACGACGAGAAAAATTATGCCGGCACGCCGTCCATACATAACATTGGCTGCGCCTCATACAGCAGGGGTAACATTACGCCGGAGTTAAGCTAACGCAAACGACGTAAAACAAATGCGCAGGCCGGGCGTACGTTCGGGAATCGGCGTATTACGCTCATTTGCATATTTTACATGGGAAAGCCACCTAGCGGCCAGCGTAAATATGCATCTAAGATACGACGGCGTAAGTGCCTTAGGCCGCTCGTATCTTAGCAACATTTAAGCGTATCTCAATATGAGCATACGCTTAAATGTGCGATGGCTCAGAGTAAGACTTACGACGGTGTATCTACTGATACGCCCGTCGTAAGCGTACCTGAATCTAGCCCCCTGTGTTTTAGCAGCTGCTTGTATACATTGGATATTTAGGTTTTGTTAAGATTTTTATATTCTTAGATTTGATTATCATCCTAAGCGCAGAGTTGTACTTCAATAGGTTGGGCCAGCTATTAGTACTCCTGTATACTATTACAAGGGATGTTTACATTCCTTCTAATAGGAATACCAATGATAAAAAAAAAAAAAGGAAAAAAAAGTGCAAAACAAAAAAAAAATTGTAAAAAAAACGCCTCTGTCCCTAGTAGCTCGCACTTAGAAGCGAACACGCATGTAAGTCCCGCCCACATATGTAAACGCCGTTCAAACCACACATGTGAGGTATTGATGCTTGCATTAGAGCGAGAGCAATAATTCTAGCCATAGATCTCCTCTGTATCTCTAAACTGGTAACCTGTAAAAAAAATTCAAGCGTCGCCTATGGAGGTTTTTAAGTCCCGAAGTTTGGTGCCATTCCATGAGTGTGTGCAATATTAAAGCGTGACAAGTTAGGTATCTATTCACTCGTTGTAACATCGCCTTTCACATTATCCCTAAAAATTGGGCTAACTTTACTGCTTTGTTATTTTTTAATCCATGAAACCGTTTTTTTTTTGGCAAAAAAAAAGGTGTTTGAAAAATTAATGCACAAATACCGTTGGAAATAAAAATAATTAATGACCGCCACTTTATTCCCTAGGGTGTCTGCTAAAAAAATATATATACTGTTTGGGGGTCCTCAGTAATTTTCCAGGAACAAAAAGTAATTTAAAAGTACTCATGGCTATAAAGAATACACTCATTGCTCATAAAAAAAAAAAAAAAGAAAATGACGTGGGGGGCCCTTCAGGTCTGGTATGGATTTTAAGGGGAACTCCATCCCTAATTTAAATAAAATTATGTAGTGGAGTTCCCCCAAAAATCCACACCAGACGGTTCGCCCCCCCTCTCCTGAACCGTACCAGGCCACATGCCCTCAACATGGGGAGGGTTCTTTGGGGTCCCCCCAAAGCACCTTGTCCCCATGTTGATGGGGACAAGGGCCTTATCCCCACAACCCTGGCCTGTGGTTGTGGGGGGTCTGCGGGCGGGGGGCTTATCGGATTCTGGAAGACCCCTTTAACAAATGGGACCCCCAGATCCCGGCCCCCCCTGTGTGAAATGGTAATGGGGAACATTGTACCTCTACCATTTCACCAAAAAAAAGTGTAGAAAAACAAAAAAAAAACACAATAGCCGGTTTTTGACAATTCCTTTATTAATATCTTCTTTCCACGCTTCTTCCATCTTCTTCTTTTCTGCTTTCATTCAGGTTCCTTCCTCCATCTTCTTCTTCCTCTGCTTCTTTCTTGGGTCTTCTCGTCCGCATCTTGCACCGGCTTCTTCTTCCATCTTCTTCTTCCGTCGGCCTTCTCGTCTGCATCTTGCTTCTTCTTCCGGGGACGATCCGCTTCCAATTGAAGTTCCCCCCATGTGACACTCCTGTGACCTCGCCCCCCTCTGATGCCATAGGGAAAGTCATGAGAAAGTCCCCTGTGTGGTACATGTGCGTCAGGGGGGGCGGGGTCACAGGAGCGTCACACAGTGGGAAGTTCAATTGCAAGTGGATCATTCGGGGAAGAAGAAGCTGTGCAAGATGCGGATGATCCACTTACAATTGAAGTTCCCGCTGTGTGACGCTCCTGTGACCCCACCCCCCTCTGACGCACATGTACCACACAGGGACTTTCTTATGACTTTCCCCGTGGCGTCAGAAGGAGCTGGGTCACAGGAGCGTCACACAACGGGAACTTCAATTGGAAGCGGATTGTCTGGGGAAGAAGGAATCTGGAAGACCCCGTTAACAGGGCATGTGGCCTGGTACGGTTCAGGCGAGGGGGGGGGGGCCGCACTCTGTCCCCGCTCTTTTCTGCAGCCGGCCAGGTTACGTGCTCGGATAAGGGTCTGGTGTGGATTTTTGAGGGGAACGCCATGCTATTTTTTTAAATTAGGGGTGGAGTTCCCATTAAAATCCATAACAGGCCTAAAGGGCCTGGTATGGATATTTGGGGGGAACCCCCACTTCATTTTTTTTACGGGGGGGTATCCCTTAATATCCATACCAGACCTGAATGGCCTGGTAATGGAATTTGGGGGGATCACACACTTTTAAAAAAAAAAAAATTATGAATGAATTTGCTCAGAAGTGCCGAGAGCCGACAATTCATTATAGCCGTGAGTATTTTTTTTAATTACTTTTTTTCCTTCAGAATGTCATTTTGTGCAGGGACAGTTCTAACCACGGGAAACATGCGCTTTTTCACATGCTTACTTTACACCCCCCCCCCCCTAGGTACGAAATTTAAAGGAATATTTCACTTTTATTGTTGCACTTTAAGCATTATTAAATTCACTCCTCCCGACAAAAACGGCCATTTTAAAAATAAAAAAAGCATTGATACATGTCCCCTTGGGCAGGACCCAGTTCCCCAGACACTTTTTAGGACAAAAACTAGCATATTAACCTTTAAAATGAACACTTTTGATTTCTCCCATAGACTTCTAAAGGGAGTTCGGCGGCGGCTTTACATATTAATTGCATTGCGCTGGCTGCTGCGCCGGTTAATGCGCCTAATTAAGGATTCATCCGGCGTGCCAATTAAGCCATGAACCAGCGCAGCTCATTGCTTTTAGTAAATCAGCCCCATTGTTTACTTCAACGTACAAGTCTCAGGTGCTTATACTAGTAGCATTGAAAAACACTTCTATATTTTTAGACCTGAACTGCTCAGGCCCTATTCTGGAGGTTGGATCGCTAATATGATGAAGTAGAATTCCTGCTTATTAAATCATTCTAAAGCCTAAAGATTTTTTACCTTAATGCATTTCTTGCATTAGGGTAAAAAATGTTTAGGAATCGAATTTGGCCCCTCATACCCCTTATACTTACTTGAGCCCTCATTCAATCCAGCACTGTGCACATCTACAGCTCTTCTTTACCCTCACTTCAGGGTCTGGCTGGCTTTGCTGGGGCACCGGAAGCCATCGGCTCCCAGTGCTGTCAATCAAAGCCAGTGACAAGGAAGTGAAGGGTGTGGCCAAGTCTGTCTGTGTCAATGGGCACAGCAATGGGGCTTGGGAGCGAGCATGCACGGCAGAGAGGAGAAGGATTGAGCGCCTGTGGTGTACCCTGAGAAAAGGAGGTTCGGGGCTGCTCTGTGCAATTCCTTTGCACAGAGCAGGTAAGTATAGAGATTTTAATAGAGGTTTTTTCTTTTCCTTTACAATAGCTTCAAGTCTTTTTCTACCTGTTTTTTCCTCTGGGACTTTTGATAGAGAACTTCTAAATTAAAATTATGGTACTTGCTCTGTCTAAATATGTATACCTACATGTTTTTTGTATTGTTTTTTTCTTTTTTCATTTATGTTTTATTTATTTTGATTTTATTCAATTTCATTTCTATTTCACTCTTATTCTATTCTATTTTCCACTTCATTTTTATTAATTTTTTTAATAGTCCCTGTAATCCGCAGACCAGGCATCCAAAAACAATAGACATCTTTTTTGCCATGTGTATAATGATTTCCTAGGATAATATATATATTCTTTTCCCACTCTTTAAAAAAAAATACACGATCGTAAATTTAATACAATGTGTATATGCAATCTGATCAATTCTACATCTTTAAATTGTTATAACAATCTTCTCTATTTTTCTGTATTTACTCATAGATATCTTAATTTGGACGAGTTAACACACCTTTTCTGTAAGGATGGATCCCTGGGTGATTTGTTTAAAATCCAACCCTTTTCATTTAATAATCCAACTTTGGTGATCGATTTAATACCCATGTATATCCTTCATGACCTAGGTACCTATGATGTTCTATTTTAGGACATTATCATCATTTTGGGTCCGTTGGTGGGGACTTATCTGGCCCACCGAGGCTCCCCAGCACATGGGACAGCTTTTTCCAGCCTCTTGGGGCAGCATTCAGCTTCACTGAGTGTATTTAGGTGGTATTTAGGCCTAGGAGATTTCCTTTTCAGCACACGTGTGTCATGTTGGGCCGCTCGCCTATCTGTCCTTGCCCCCTCTGGATTGGATTTCCGGCCCTAGATGACTGTTTGGCCAATCTACGTGGGACTGACATATGTGGGCGGTGCGGTGCGGCGCTTCGCGCCCTGGGATTTTCCATCTTCCTGGGCACTTCCGCCCTCTTTGGGCTGGCAGTCACTTTGACGTCTGCCGCCGCCTATACTGTGGCGGCGCCGGTGTGTTGTCATTTTCTGCTCCCCATCACAGAATGGTCCAGAAGTGCTGGGCGACCAACTGCGCATGCGCGATGCGTTCCAAACGCATCTGCGATGCGTTCCAAAGCATTTACGACAGTGCACACCAGCGAAGCCGTCGTTCGGCATCCAGGCTCTTTCCTTAACATCCCCGTGGATTGAAGGATGTTAAAAAAAGAGCCAGAAGTCTGAGCGAGCGCAGCGAGCCGTCCGAGCGAAGCAAGGACGTGAGGCCGACTGGCCACTTTCCCCTAAGTCCACGTCGCTCTGAATGACGGCTTCGCTGGTGTGCAGTGTCGTAAAGCCATTGGAACGCATCGCAGATGCGTTTGGAATGCATCGCGCATGCGCAGTTGGCCGACGCAGCACTTCCGGAGCACTCTGTGATGGGGGAGCCGATTATGACACGTCACCGGACGCTGCGAGGATCGAGGGAGACATGCCACGGTGCGTTATGAATCTCACTGTACCTGAAGTGCAGGTGATGCGGGGCAGACCTGATTTTTTTATTATTATTATTTAATTTAAAAAAAAAAAATTGTTTGCCTGCACAAGCCTGCACTCCTTGTTCCCCAATTTAATTGGCTTACTAATTAACAGGTGTTCGATTTTAATCCTGGCTGTGCTTTTTTCACTTTGCTGCACAGCCAAGACCTGTAAGACGGGTGAGGGCCAATCTGGGCACATTTGGCAACTTCAAATTAAGTGAGGGACACCGCATCAAGGGGGACCTCGTGCAGGGCCCAAAAGTAAGTAAATAAAGTGCCTCCAGGGGAAAAATAGCATTATAGGGTAGGAGGGAGTCACGGCCCCCTATGCAGAGGTGGCCAATATCCCCCCACACAACTGTTGCAATTACACATCACAGCATAGCGTCCCGTCACATCCGTCTGTCCCAACAGGGAAAAAGTGGCCACTGGCCCAAACCTGCAAATAAAAAGGCACTGTGGATTTAAATGAGCATAGTCACATCAGCCAGCAGAAGTAGACGCGGAGGCCTCAGGTTTGGAGCGTTTACCTTTCTTGCTTTGCCTTTTCCATCCTTTAGAGCAGGGGTCCTCAAACTTTTTAAACGGGGGGCCGGTTCACTGTCCCTCAGACCGTTAGAGGGCCGGACTATAAAAAAACTATGAGCAATTTCCTATGCACACAGCACATATGTTATTTTGAAGTGAAAAAACAAAATGGGAACAAATACAATATTTAAAATGAAGAACAAGTAAAGTTAAACCAACAAACGTATCAGTATTTCAATGGGAACGATGGGCCTGCTTTTGGCTAATGAGATGGTCAATGTCCGGTTCCATATTTGTCACTGCTAGTCGTAACAAGTGAGGCAAGTGTGCGTCAGTAAGTCTAGATCTGGTTGGAGATTTCAAATGTTTCATTCTGGAAAAAGTCTGTTCACAGACATAAGTGCTGCCAAAGATAGTTGCCATTTTAAGTGCATGGTTCCTGAGATTAGGATATGTCTCAGAGGGGAGAGATGCATAGAAATTAGGAAGGCTGCCTGACTTGAATCCGTCTTTCAGAGAGTCACAATTCTGCAGTTCAGCCAATTCCATTTGGTAAATTGTAGCCACATTTTCAATGTCAATAGAAAATGGGTTACGGAAAAGCTGTATGTGTCCTGTTCATGGAGATGAAGATCTTTAAATCTACATTGGAACTCCTTTTGCAACTTTTCCAGTGAATCCACAGGGATTAGGGAAAGCAACCATTGGTTTTTCCGCTAACAGGTTTTGAGTTGTGGGGAGATGGCAGAAGTTTTCCTCCTTAACTTGTTTGATGAGGAGGCCTAATTTAACTTCAAATGCTTTCACATGTGATTGCATATCACAGATGAGTTTTCCCTTTCCTTGAAGTTGCACATTAAAACTGTTGAGTAGCTCCGTTACATCTGTCAGAAAGGCAAGGTGCCATTTCCATTCTGCATCATTGAGCTCTGGTACTTCTTTGTTTTTTGAAAGCAGAAAAGCTGTAATCTGTGGAAGTAAGTCATAGAAACGTTTCAAAACTCTCCCTCGACTCAGCCAACGGACTTCCGTGTGGTAAAGAACATCTCCATAGGCAACATTTAGCTCAGACAGAAATTACTGAAATTGTCTGTGGTTTAGTGCATGAGCTCTAATGAAGTTAACACAAGATACCACAATTTTCATAACAGAGTTCCACTTCAGTGATTTACTACACAGCGCTTGTTGGTGGATGAGGCAGTGTATGGCTATTGGATGAGAATGGTTGTGTTTGTCCATCTCTTGATTAATGCAAGCAATTACTCCTTTCTTAGACCCCACCATGCTAGGAGCACCGTCAGTTGTCACACTGGCTAGTTTAGCCCAGTCCAGCTCCAAACCATTCACAGTTTGGCAAAGCTTTTCAAAGATATCCTCTCCTGTAGTTGTTCCTTTGATGCTTTGCAGTGCAGCAAGCTCTTCTGTGACTTCGAAATAGTCATTCGTCCCACGAATAAAAATTAGAAGTTGTGCAGAATCACGAACATCATTGCTTTCATCGAGTGCCAAGGAAAAATAGGAACGTATTTTTGCAGAGTTTTGCAAACGCAGATGCAAATTGTCTCCCATTTCTTCAATTCTTCGTGTAATTGTAGGTCCTGAAAGACTCACTGTACTAAATAAATCGGCCTTCTCTGGACACATCTCTTTGGCGACAGAAAGAAGGCATTCTTTAACAAATTCTCCCTCCATGAATGGTCTGCCAGTGCACACTATTAGCTTGGCAACTTGAAAACTTGCTCGCATGGATAAAATATTTAGCTGCTTCTGCTTCACAAAAGTATTTTGCTGAGTTGTCAATGTATTTTTCAGTTTTAATATTTTATCTTTTCTCACGTCTCCGACCAAACAATCATATTTATCTTTTTAGTTGAGTTTGATAGTGTCGACGCAAATTGTATTCTTTGAACACAGACACTGCATTCTGGCATATCAGACACACAGCTCTTTCCTTGTACTGCATGAAAAAGTAATCATAAGTCCACTGTTCTTTGAATATCCTACACTCCGAGTCAATTTTTCTTTTTCTTGACATCATTCTTTCCTAGGGATTCCAAATTGCTATTAGTAAAATACCTATATGTATATATGTATACACACTCTCTCTCACTCACTCTCTCACCCACTCTCACTCACTCTCTCACACTCACACTCTCTCACTCACTCACTCACTCTCTCACTCTCTCACTCACTCTCTCACTCACTCTCTCTCTCACACTCTCACTCACTCTCACACTCTCTCTCACTCACACTCTCACTCACTCATTCTCACACTCTCACTCACTCTCTCACTCACTCACTCTCACTCATTCTCACACTCTCACTCACTCACTCACTCACTCACTCACTCACTCACTCTCACTCACACTCACTCTCTCACTCTCTCACTCACTCTCACTCTCTCACTCACTCTCACACTCACTCTCACTCACTCTCACACTCACTTTCTCACACTCACTTTCTCACTCACTCTCACTTTCTCACTCACTCTCTCACTCACTCTCTCACTCACTTTCTCACTCACTCTCTCACTCTCACAATCTCTCACTCACTCTCTCTCACTCTCTCTCACACTCTCACTCACTCTCACTCACTCTCACACTCTCACTCACTCTCACACTCACTCTCACACTCTCACTCACTCACTCTCTCACTCTCACTCACTCTCACTCACTCTCACACTCTCACTCACTCTCACACTCTCACTCACTCACTCTCACTCACTCTCACTCATTCTCACACTCTCACTCACTCTCACACTCTCACTCACTCTCACACTCTCACTCACTCATTCTCACACTCACTCTCACACACTCACTCACTCACTCTCTCACTCTCACTCACTCTCACTCATTCTCACACTCTCACTCACTCTCACACTCTCACTCACTCTCTCTCACTCACTCTCTCACTCTCTCACTCACTCACAGCGCTACAAAACAAATATACCATCAATGCTCGCCAGCGCAGCCTTCATCATCATCACAAAATCATCAGCTCCCCTCACTAACGCAAGCCAGCCCATCATCATCATCGCAAGCCATCTCCCCCCCATCATCATCATCATCGCAACCATCTCCCCCCCATCATCACAAAATCATCATCATCGCAAGCCATCCCCCCCCCCCCCCCATCATTATCATCATCGCAAGCCATCTCCCCCCCATCATCACAAAATCATCATCATCATCGCAAACCATTCATCCCTGCATCATCACAAAATCATCATCGCAAGCCATCTCCCCCCCATCATCATCATCATCGCAAGCCATCTCCCCCCCATCATCACAAAATCATCATCATCATCGCAAGTCATCCCCCCCATCATTATCATCATCGCAAGCCATCTCCCCCCCATCATCACAAATTTATCATCATCGCAAGCCACCCCCCCATCATTATCATCATCGCAAGCCATCTCCCACCCATCATCATAAAATCATCATCATCGCAAACCATTCCCCCCTGCATCATCACAAAATCATCATCGCAAGCCATCTCCCCCCTCATCACAAAATCATCATCATCATCATCGCAAGCCATTTCCCCCCCCCCCCATCACAAAGTCATCATCATCATCATTGCAAGCCATCTCCCCCCCTGATCACAAAATCATCATCATCATCATCACAAGCCATCTCGCCCCCATCACAAAATCATCATCATCATCATCGCAAGCCATCTCCCCCTCATCACAAAATCATCATCATCATCATCATCGCAAGCCATCTCCCCCCCCCCCATCACAAAATCATCATCATCATCATCATCGCAAGCCATTTCCCCCCCCTCATCACAAAATCATCATCATCGCAAGCCATCTTCCCCCCCTCATCACAAAATCATCATCATCATCGCAAGCCATCCCCCCCATCACAAAATAGTCATCATCATCGGAAGCCACCCCCCCCCCCCCCATCATCACAAAATCATCATCGCAAGCCATCTCCCCCCCTCATCACAAAATCATCACCATCACAAGCCATCTGTCCCCCCCCATTATCACAAAATCATCATCATCATCTGCATCATTGCAAGCCACCCCCCCATCATCACAAAATCATCATCATCATCATTGGAAGCCATCTGTCCCCCCCCCCATTATCACAAAATCATCATTGCAAGCCACCCCCCTCCCATCATCACAAAATCATCATCATCATTGGAAGCCATCTGTCCCCCCCCCATTATCACAAAATCATCATCATCATTGGAAGCCACCTCTCTCCCCCCCCCCATTATCACAAAATCATCATCATCATCATTGGAAGCCATCTGTCCCCCCCCCCCCCCCATTATCACAAAATCATCATCATCATTGGAAGCCATCTTTCCCCCCCTCATTATCACAAAATCATCATCATCATTGGAAGCCATCTGTTCCCCCCCCCCCCATTATCACAAAATCATCATCATCATTGGAAGCCATCTGTCCCCCCCCCCCCCCCCATGGCAGCATGCAATGGCCAGTCAGGGAGAGATGTCATCGGGAGTTCAAAAGTATCCAGAAATTTTGGAAGGTCACCCAGGGTGCGGAACACTGCAGATTTTTCGTCATGAGAGGCCGACAACTGGAAAGGAAAGCCCCAGTGGTATTTGATCTGCTTGGCCTGGAGGGCTCCTGTGAGGGGCTTCAGGGCTCTGCGAAGATCCAGCGTGAGCTTGGAAACATCAGGTAACAATTGGATGTGAGCCTCCTCAAAGAGGATGGAGTCTTGGGCGCGTGCAGCCTGCATGATGGCGTCCTTGACAGTGTAAAAGTGGACTCTGCATATCACGTCCCTAGGATAATTCAGGTTGGGGTTCTTAGGGCCCAAGGCCCTGTGGACCTGATCCAGTTCTATAGCAGCTTCCTTCTCTTTCAGGAGCAGTCCATTAAATATGGCGATAACTACCGTGGCCAAATCCTTAGTTTCCACTGTTTCAGGCAGTCCGCGGACGCGAATATTATTGCGCCTGGCCCTATTTTCTTGTTCATCCTGGGACAGCTTAAGTTGTTGGATCTGTGCAGTGTGATCGTTTAGTATGGAATCATGTGCCTGCAGGGTAGAAACTGTTTCCTCCACACTGTGTTCCACCTCTTCCAGCCTGTTCGTGACATCCCTGCGCAGCTCTGTGATCTCCTGTTTATAGGAGCGCTCCAGTCTTTGCACATATGCCTCAAAAATGTGTTTGGTGGGCAGGGCTCTGATGTAGGCCTCCATGTCCCAGCTAGAGTACGAGCGCCGGGAGGCAGGGGAGCGACTGCCTGAGTGGACCGAGCCCGCATCAGACTCTGGGGGAGAGATTGCCCCCTGTCTGGTCCTCATGGTGGAGGAAGAACGTTGGGATGAGGCCCCCCTCGAGGCCTCGTGTGTACCTGCAGAGCAGGCCGTTGCCATCTTGAACGACTTGAAGTCCTTTTCAGGTCAGGAGACATTCCAGTGGCCAATAAAACAACAATCAGCTCTGGGAGAGGGAGGGGGAGGGAGGGGTTTGCCTGAGAAATGTATGTTATCTTGCTTGAAAGTAGCTTCAATTAAAACAGTGATCAGACTTGGAAGTGACTTCCATTGAAATCAATTAGTACAAATCGCCTAGAAGTCTGATTGAAGTAGTACAGGAACCTCTTCTGAAGTCGGAGCGATATGAGTAGTGTGTATTAACACCGCTCCCATTCACTTACATTGCTTTTCTGGACAGCACGACTTGGGACAACTTGAGACAACTTCAAGTCGGATCCCAAGTCGCCCCAGTGTGAACCGGCTCTAAGGCCCCATGCACACGAGAAGCAAATGCAAACACATCTGAACTCACGTTTTCAAAAGCAAAAACCGGCGTTTAAAACGCCTGTTTTTGCCGCGAATTTTGTGGCGTTTTGCCACGTTTTACCGCGTTTGCAGCTATCAGCGTTTATAGCACAGACATTGTAGACCCTCCCAAAGCTCTGAAAGCTATTTTTCTATTTTCGAAATTTAGAAATTCGAATTGTTCGAAATTTCATTCGAAATTTGAAAAATTCGAAAATTGAAAATGTGAAAATTCGAAATTTTAAAATTCGAAATTTTAAAATTCGAAATTTTAAAATTCGAAATTTTAAAATTCGAAATTTTAAAATTCGAAATTTTAAAATTCGAAATTTTAAAATTCGAAATTGATGACGGACGTGGCCAGGTGACATGGCACGTGGGCAATCCACAACTTGTGGCAGGTGATGTGGCCAGGTGACGTGGCAAGTGGACAATCAAATTTTAAATTTTTAAATTTTCGAATTTTTCACATTTCAAATTTTTCACATTTCGTATTTTTCAATTTCGAACTTTTCAATTTTCGAATTTTTCAAATTTCGATTTTTTTCAAATTCTGAAATACAAACATTTAACAAATTGAAATTAGAAAATTGAAAAATTTCGATTTTTCGGAATTTCGATTTTCGAATTTTTCAAATTTAGAAATTCGAAAATTGAACAATTCGACATTTCGAAATTTGAAAATTCAAAATGTAAAAATTCGAAATTCGAAAAATTCGAAATTTGAACATTCGAAATTTGACAATTCGAAATTTGAAAATTCAAAAAATTCGAATTTTAAAAATTCGAAATTCCAAATTTCGAAAATAGAAAAATTCGAAATTCTAAATTACAAAAATTGACAAATTCGAATTTCGAAATTCTAAATTTTTTAATTTTCGAATTTCGATTTTTCAATTTTTGTATTTCCGAATTTGAAAAATTCGAACATTCGAAATTTAAAAATTCGAAATTTGAAAAATTATAATTTCGAAATTTTCAAAAACTGAAAAATTCGAAAATCGAAATTCCGAAAATTCGACATTTTTCAATTTTCGAATTTCAAATTTTTCAATTTTCGTATTTCAGAATAATTCGAATTCGAATTTCAAAATTTAAATTTCGAAAATTTAAAAATTAGGAAATTTGAAAAATTTGAAAATTTAAAATTAGAAATGTGAAAAATTAGAAATTTAGAAAATTTAGAATTCGAAAAATACGAAAATTGTAAAAAATTTAAATTTGATTGTCCACTTGCCACGTCACCTGGCCAAGTCACCTGCCACAAGTTGTGGATTGTCCACTTGCCATGTCACCTGGCCACATCACCTGCCACATCACCTGTTCACATCACTTGGCCAAGTCACCTGCCACAAGTTGTGGATTGTCCACTTGCCACATCACCTCCACTTCGCGTCTGAAACGCGAAAACACGAAAACGCCAAAAGCCTTTGAACCCATTTTTTTGCTTCTGAAAAAACGAGCCTAAGGCTGCATTCACATCTAGGCGGCAAGTAACGCGCCGCCATTCGATTATTTTTTTTTTTTTACAAAGTCTCCCCATTGATGTCTATGGCCGAACGCCAATGTCGCCTGAAAAAAAGGGTCCGGGACTTTTTTTCAGGCGTTCGGCGTTTCAGAGATGTGAACCATCTCTATAGACATGAATGGGAATTTTCTCCAGCGGCACGAGCGTCGGGCGACAGGCGTTTTGTCGCCTAGATGTGAATGCAGCCTAAACCCAACGTGAATGTGTGCATGGACACATAGGATAACATTGAATGTGTTCAGGAGCAGTTGAAAAAAATGCCCAAATGCCTCTGAACTCGAGTTTACCAGCGCCTCGTGTGCATTGGGCCTTAATGAGAAATATGTAAATATATGTTAAATGTGTATAAATATTACCAAACAAAAAAAATCAGCAGGAAAATAATAGTTGAGGAGAGAAGGAGGCTAAAGCTGGATACACACCATACAACTTTTGTTCTGTTTCCTTCAGATTTACCTTCAACTATGAAGTGTAACGGTCTGCCTGATTGCATACAAATTGAAAGTGTTTAGGTTTGACCCCATATTGTATGTGTCACCACCGTTTACGATCTTCCATCAACCCAAGACAGCTTATACGACAGTCCGACAATCCATGTAGATACGATCCATTCCATTCCCCAGAATAACGAGACTAAGCTCTGTTCTCTAGTTTCAAAATGTATGAATGTTTTAATGGTAAACTCAGCTGGTTCTTATACAGTTACAAACATGTCACAGTTAATCACAGGGACAATGAAACTCTACACCCCCCTAACATCACACAATGAACTTCAATACACACTCTCTTAGACAATGACATTCAGGTGAGTTAATTATTAGTCCATTCCCAGATGTCCCGTCTCCGACAATAAGCTATTCCCACCGGATACTGTTACGTACCTGAGTGTGAGCCTGGTGCGTGGAGGGAGACCTCCCGTACGATCCCGGCTCGGAGACCACTGGAATGGGGACAGTGGTGGTAAGAGCACAGTGAGGTAAGGGTGCCTGTTGCTGCTGGTGAGACGGGAACCGCTGGATGGAGGCAGATGATGCAGGTGTGGCAGAGCAGTGGATGCAGGTCTGGCAGAGCAGTGGATGAAGGTCAGCAGAGCCGTGGATGAAGGTCAGCAGAGCCGTGGATGCAGGTCTGGCAGAGCCGTGGATGCAGGTCAGCAGGGTCAGACAGGCCGGGTCATGCATGTGAGGCAGTAGCAAAACAGCAGGCAGGCTGGGTCTTGGCAACAGGTAAACAACGGAGAGCAGAGCAGGGTTAACAAGCCAAGGTCGGGACTGGAGAAGGAAGCGAGGTCAGGAAGCCGGGTCATACACAGGAACAGAAGACATCAATCAGACAGGAGTTCAGAAAAAAAAAGCAGATCAAACCCGCAAGGGGCAGCATTCCTAGCAGTCTTTAATAGGCTGTGGGGGCACCAGGTGTGCGTCTAATGTGCGCGTCTAATGCGCGCGTCTGCGCGCAGGCGTGCGCAAAGGCCTTGACTCACGCACACGCGCATAGGTGCCAAAGAGGTCTAAGGTTTGCGCATGCGCATAGGCGCACGTCTATGAGCGCGGACAGAACGTCCCTGACAGATACACAATGCACAGACGTCTGACCTTTAGAGTCACAACACATCACCCCAGTACAGACTCAATTAGCATCTCAACAGCCTGTTACACAGAGGAATGAATCACTATTGACTGGTAGGGTCAGAATAAACCAACAACTTGTAATATCTCAAGATATCCTGCAATACATGACTTATCAGTAATGTCCCATCTCATGTAATCCGAGATATCCGTCCCAAAAAGTGGCTCCCGTTACAGTATGGTTTTGGAAAATCTAAAGGAAATTGCATAGTGTGTATCCAGCTTCAGGAGTTAGTTTGGGTTAACGAGACTTTGTTCAACCTCTCCTGAACGATTTAACTTGACAGCTAGAAACCGGCATCTAAAAACGGCCGTTTAATCGCATTTGTGTCTAGAAGCGTTTGATTTTTTTGGGGGTTAAAATTAAAAACAAATGTAAATGAAACGCTGCTAATCGCGGGTTACCACGTTTAGCCATGTATGGCACTTGAAATGCCTTTTAACACAGCTTCTGAATGCATTTCTTTTGGTTCCAGAAAAGACCTCTAAACTAAACTGCCTAGAAATGACTATAAACGACCCTGTGTACATGTACTGATCAGATAACATAGGAGAGTGCAAGAGCTGTTGAAAAAAATGCCCAACTGCTCTTAGGCGCCTTTCACATTGACGGCTGTTTTGCTGCAGTTAAAAGCATGTAAAATGTTCTGTGAAATTCAATGCTCTAGGCACTGCGATTAGCTGCATTTGTACATTGCGATTACCTGCGTTTACGTGTGGTTACATCCAGCCGCGTCTAGCTGCGGTAGTCATTCCCATTACAACCCTTTTTATTTTAAGGCTTCATTTCCACTGGCGTTTTTACAGCCACGTTTTTTACAGCTTAAAAACGCCTGTTCATGTTTATTTTAGAAAAAAAAAAGTTTTTTTTTTTTTTTGGAGCTGGAGCTTTAAAAATGCTTTTTTGAGCGTTTTTGAGCGTTTGTGCGCATTTTTGAGCGTTTTTTAATGTCTGGCGTTTTTACAGCTCTATTGCTGGAGCTTCAGAACGCACTGGTCCTGCGTTTTTTTTGCAGCTTAGCCATCTACAGCTCAAAAACGTCATGGTGGGCATGATGCTATAGACTAACATGGACAGGCATTTTTGAGCTGCAAAAAACGCTCAGAAAAGTGGCTGTAAAAACGCCAATGGAAATGAGCCCTATTTTTGGTCCTTTGAATCTATCTATAATGCATTTCGGTCCTCTGCATTTCAAAACATCTATTTCCTGTGTCTTTGTTTACTGGCTGAGTGAGTGTTGGAGTTTTGCAGTGAGAAGAGTGTTCTGTGAATTGTGCCGAGATCGTTCAAGATGAATGCATGGGTAGTTTGATGGCAATGCTCATCTTGCTGCTCATGAAAATAAAGAGGAGAAGAGCCATCAAGTGGATAAGACTGGGTGAACCCTTTTGGCGAACTTAAAACTCGCAGAGATAAGTTTTATAACTACACGAGGATGTCATGGAGAGTTTTGACGAATTGTTGGGACTTGTTCGAGGACGCCTCATCAGACACAGGACCAACATGAGACGCTGCATTAGGCTGCATTCACACCTGAGCGTAGCGTTTTGTCGCGATATTAGCAGCGCTTTTTACCGCAATTTGCCGTGATTTTTGCGGCATTTTTTACCGCGGTTTGTAGCAAAATACGCTCAATTCGAGCAACAAAAAAGGGTCCAGAACTTGTTTGAGCTTCAGCCGTTCGGCGTCAGGCGTTTTGGAGTGGAGATGTGAACCATCTCCATTGAGAATAATGTATTTTTTCCCCTCTAGCGTTTTGGAGCTTCATGCTTCAGGCGACAAAACGCTCAGGTGTGAATGCAGCCTTAGTGAGAAAGAACGGCTGTTAGTTACTTTAACCACTTGACCACTGGGCACTTAAACACCCTTCCTAACCAGACCATTTTTCAGCTTTCGGTGCTCTCACATTTTGAATGACAATAACTCAGTCATACAACACTATAACCAAATTACATTTTTGTCCTTTTTTTCCCACAAATAGAGCTTTCTTTTGGTGGTATTTGATCACCTCTGCGGTTTTTAGTTTTTTCGCTATTAATGAAAAAAGAACGAAAATTTTGTAAAAAAATGAATTTTTCTTCATTTCTATCATAACATTTTGCAAAAAATTATTTTTTCCTCATAAATTTGGCCTAAAATGTATACTGCTACATATTTTTGGTAAAAAAAAAAAAAAAGAATTGGGAGATTATTTAGTCTGGGTGAAAGTTATAGGGTCTACAAGCTATGGTACCAATTTCTGAAAATTGAACAATTTGATCACACCTGAAGTACTGACAGCTTCTCTCATTTCTTGAGACCCTAACAAGCCAGTAAAGTACAAATACCCCCCAAATGACCTTTTTTTAGAAAGTAGACATTCCAATGTAGTTAGTAAGAGGCATAATTAGTTTTTTGAAGTTGTCATTTGTTCCCACAATTCTTTGCAAAATTGGGATATTTTTTATTTTTTATTTTTTTCATACCATATTGTCATTATAACAGGTTATTTCTCTCACATGGCATATATATTCCACCAATGACCCCACAAAATATATTCTGCTGCTCCTCCTGAGTATGGCGATACCACATTTGTGAGGCGGCGTACACACGAGGGGATATGTCCGCTGAAACCGGTCGGGTGGACCGTTTCAGCAGACATCTCTGCTCGTGTGTATGGGCTAGCGGACAGATTTGTCCACCCGACAGATTTCAAAGCAAGCTTTGAAATCTATCCGGTGGGAATCTGTCCGCCCGACATGTCTGCTGGTTAGTACACTTACCAGCAGACATGTCGGCCCCCACCGCCGCCGCGCCGCTGCCGAATGGATTCGGCGCATGCGCGGAAGTGTTTTACTTCCTGGTGCGGTGACGTGGCGGTGACGCGGCGGCGTCAACGTCACCGCCACGTCACCGCGCCGTCCAGCGGCGGGGAATTTGATCCGATGGTGTGTACACGCCATCGGATCAAACTCCCGATCGGACATATCCGATGGAAATGGTCCGCAGACCGTTTTCATCGGATATGTCCGATCGTGTGTACGGGGCCTGAGACTTTTACACAGCGTGGCCACATACAGAGGCCCAACACCGAAGTAGCAACTTCAAGCATTCTAGGAGCATAAATCACACATCTAATCTCTCAACCACCTATTACACTTTTGAAGGCCCTGGAGCACCAGGACATGGAAACACCCACAAAGTGACCCCATTTTGGAAAGCTAACACCCCAACGTACAATCTATGAGGCATAATGAGTCTTTTGAACAGTTAATTTTTTTGCCGATGTTTTTGGAAAATGTGGAAAAAAAATGAAAATGCATTTTTTTTTTACACAAAGTTGTCCATTTATAGGATATTTCCAACACATAGCATTTAGATAGCAAAAATTACACCCCAAAATATATTCTGCTGCTCCTCCTGAGTATGGCGATACCACATGTGTGAGACTTTTACATAGCGTGGCCACATAGAGACCCAACATCCAAGAAGCACCATCAGGTGTTGTAGGTACACAAATTACACATCCAATTTCCTTACAATCTATCACATTTTTGAAGGCCCTTCATATTTCTAACACAGCATGCACATACCAAGAATTACACCCTAAAATACATTCTGCTGAGTAATGGGTAAAAAAAAAAGATTACCTGTGGTTTTAGTAGTACAATTATCCACAGGAGGAGAGCCCTGATCCAGGCAGCAGGCATCGACATGGTCAGCAACAGTGAATGGAATTGTCCAGGCAGCAGGCAGGAATATTGTCCATAGTCAGTGCAGGCAGGGATACTGTCCATATATACTCCAGGGCCAGTGCAAGTAGAAATATTGCCAGCAGTGCCAAAATATTGGTCCTGGTAGTAAGCAGGAACATGGTCCAAGTAGCAGGCCAGGAAAGAATGGGGACAGGGGTAGAGGCTTCTCCCACCCAAATCTCTTTGAAGCCTCTGGGCAACCAGACCCTAATCTGGGAATGAGAAAACTAAAAATTTAGTTTTTTCATCCAGAAAAACAATTCTGGAGCCCCTCACATATGTGAGACCCCTATGTTCCCACTAGCATAGCAGGGTAAAAGATCAATCCAAGGGGCAGGCAAAAAACATGGTCAAACAGTCCAGGGTCAATTCCAGAGCAGGCAGAAGTAGGTACAGTTTAGCATTAGGCAGAAGCGTAGTCGTATAACAGGCCAGGGTCAGTTCCAGAGCAGGCAGAAGTAGGTACAGTTTAGCATTAGGCAGAAGCATAGTCGTATAACAGGCCAGGGTCAGTTCCAGAGCAGGCAGAGTAGATATAGTTTAGCGTTGGGCAGAAGCGTAGTCAAATAACAGGCCAGGGTCAGTTCAGGAGCAGGCAGCGGTATGTACAGTGGCATAAGAGGTGTGGCCGTAAATGACAATTACGTTTACCATACTTTCCTAATAATCTAGAAAAGTATGGTAACGGCGGAAACATTGACTCACACAAAGGCCTGGTTGGGAAGGACAATCAGGGCAATGATATGTAGTGTCTCTTCTAGTTCCTTCTTTGGTGCACACCCGGCATCTCTTTTGACGTTTTCGGCCTGATTCATTGGGGGGGGATTTTTTCAATAAAGTGGCGTTCATGCAGTCTGCTCACGCAATCAGAGCGAATGTCATCTGGTGAGTCTACAAGGCAGGAGATAATTTCTTCTTGGTACTGAAGGTAAGATAAGGGGGTCTTTGTGGATTTACGGTAAATGACATACGTGTTGTAAATGGCCAAACTGAAAAGATATATGGAGACCTTTTTATACCAAAAGCGGCTTTTTCTTGTGGGAAGGTAGGGTTGGAGCATTTGATCATTGAAATCGACTCCCCCCATGAACAAATTATAGTCTTGAACACATTGTGGTTTTTGGATAGGGCCGTTTCTTCTGAGGATTTCCACGTGGGTGTCATCATGTATGGTTGAGAGCATGTGGACATTTCGTTTGTCCCTCCACCGGATAGCCAATACTTCCTCATTCCGCAAAGACGCCGTCTCCCCTTTTTGCAGTCTTTCCATAACGAGCCTTTGCGGGAAACCCTTTCTATTGGGTCGCACTGTACCACATGCTGGAGTGCCCATCCGGTGAAGGTTGCGGAAGAGGGGCGAGCTTGTATAGAAATTATCCACATAAAGGTGGTAACCCTTTCCAAGGAGTGGATATACAAGATCCCAAACAATCTTTCCGCTGGCTCCAATATATTCTGGACATTCAGGGGGATTCAGTTGGGTTTCCTTCCCTTCGTACACCCGGAAGGCGTAGACGTACCCTGTGACCCGGTCACATAGCTTGTAGAGCTTAACTCCATATCGGGCCCTTTTGTTTGGTATATACTGCTTGATGCCAAGCCTGCCTGTGAAGTGGACCAATGACTCATCCACGGAAATATTTTGGTCGGGGACAAATAACTGGGGAAATTTCTCAGAGAAAAAATTTAGAAGTGGCCGAATTCTAAATAATTTGTCATGTGATGGGTCATTTCAGGGAGGGCACTGGGTGTTGTCGTTGTAATGGAGGAAACGCATTATCATGTGGTATCTGGTTCTTGACATAGTGGATGAAAATATTGGCATGTGATGGATTGGTCTTTTGGACCAATATGAGTATGATTCATTTTTTTTTGTGATCCCCATGTTAAATGTTAGGCCTAAAAATATTTTAAATTCGTCCACTGTCAATGCTCTCCATTCATAGGGACGGGCGTAACTTGAATCAGGGTGGTCTGTTATAAATTGTTGTGCATAGAGGTTGCACTGGGCCACGATGGAGGATAATAGGTCTTGGGTAAAAACTAAATGAAAAAAATCAATAGGGGCAAAGTTCTCTGTGTTCACCTGAACACCTGGCTGGGTGGTGAAAGGTGGGACGTTTGCTGCTCCTGAATTGGAGGGAAGCCACATAGGGTTTTCAAGGGCATAGGGAAGGCTGGCATGGGTCCTAACCCTTTGGGGCTGAGATTCTGACAGTTCTTGGCCTTTGCTGCAGTGGTCTTCTGGATCGCACCGAGCTGCTGGTTGATGCCACTGCATTTCTGGTGGATCGTACTGAGCTGCTGGTTGATGCCACTGCATCTCTGGTGGATCGCACTGAGCTGCTGGTTGACGCCACATCGCTACTTGTGGTAGCCTGCTGCTCCATGTCAATACGTCTTTGGTTCATGGGCACACTTTGCTCTTCCTCTGAATCTGTAGAAGACCCACTGCTTTCAGTCGATTCATATTCTGAATCAGATTTAGAGAGCTCCCCGCTGCTCTCGTCGGTCAAGCACATATGCTGGTATGCCTCCTCAGTGGTAAAAAAAACTTTTTGCCATACTGGTGACTGTGGGCTGTGGTGACAAACTATGGTAGGGAAACTGGAACAGATATGGCTGCACTGATGGGTGCTGATGAGGCTGGTCTAATGAGGGTGCACTGATGGGTACTGGGCACTGACGGCACCGATGGGCACTGGTGGCACCGATGAGCACTTTAGTGGCACTGATGGAGCACTGGTGGCACCAATGGAGCACTGATGGACACTGGCGGCACAAATGGGCACTGGTGTGGCACTGATGGACACTGGCGGCACTGATGGACACCGATAGGCACTGGTGTAGCACTGATGGAGCAGTGACGGACACTGGCGGCACTGATGAGCACTGTATTGGCACTGGTGGTGCACTGATGGGCACCGATGGGCACTGATGAGCACTGTAGTGGCACTGATGAGCACTGATGGACACTGGCAGCACCGATGAGCACTGTATTGTCACTGGGCACGGTAGTGGCACTGACGGACACTGGCGGCACTGATGAGCACTGTAGTGGCACTGGTGGCACCGATGAGCACTGTAGTGGCACTGATAAGCACTGATGGACACTGGCAGAACCGATGAGCACTGTAGTGGCACTGGGCAGAGTAGTGGCACTGATGGAGCACTGGCGGCACTGATGAGCACTGTAGTGGCACTGATGCAGCACTGACAGACACTAGCAGCACCAATGGGCACTGAAGTGGCAGAGGTGGCCCTGGTGGGGACTGTAGTGGCTCTGATGGGGACTTTAGTGGCACTGATAGGGGCTTTAGTGGCACTGGTAGGGACTTTAGTGGCACTGGTAGGGACTTTAGTGGCACTGGTGGGGACTGTAGTGGCACTGGTGGCACAGATGGGGACTGTAAGGGCACTGATGGCTAGTGTAGTGGCACTGTGTGGCACTGCTGGGCAAAATATATAGATTCACTCACTGGTAAAAGCACTTCTCTCCTCACACGCTGTATCGGTGTGAGGAGAGAAGAGATAACCTCAGATTGACCCTTTTTTTTGTTTACACTTGTCTGCTCCCTCATTGGAGGGAGCGATCAGGTGGTGAAGAGCCGCTGTCATTGGCTCTTCACCGTGATCTGTGTTGCGTCGGGTCCCGCCGACCCGGCGAACACAAAAACTTTTGCGTGCACGTCGAAGGGGGCGCGCAATCACCGCAAATCGGGACGACGTCCCAGGGACGTCGTCCCAAAATAACAGGATTGCGCTGTAGCAGTATTTCTGCTATAGCGCGGTTAGAAAGTGGTTAAGGTAGGTTTTCCATATCTTGAACAGATGCTTAAATTCATACACATGCAGGTGTACCAAAATTATTATTGTGTGTGTATATATATACACACACACATATATATTTGTGTGTACATATATATATGTTCTTGCATAATTTTTATATATAATAAAGTCCATAAAAAACTTATATAAGTCCAAAAAAATGATGAATGTGACATCAACAGCACCCAAGTGAAATGTAGAAGATTCGTGAGCCACCACCACATAGACTGAGGCTTACCAGAGATGAGCCCAATAACAGCATAAAATAGATCCAGACGATATATCCCAAGGCAGTTCTCACAGCTAATCGGGATCCTGTCTCACACCAACACAGCTGATTTCTGATTCACAAGAGTGGGAAGCAGCGCTGGGTACTGCAATGAACTTCAGATTGATAGACTGGGTAGCAACTGCTATTGTGTTCCCACCAGAAACAAAGGTCAGTCGTTCTACATTTCACTTGGGTGCTGTTGATGTCACATTCATAATTTTTTTGGACTTATATACGTTTTTTATAGACTTTTATATATTTTTTTTTTATTTGGCGCAATTTTCTTTTTTATTTCTATATGCTTGTGTTAGATCACGTGATTGCTGCCTTCTGTGATTTCGCTTATCACGATATTATTTTATTATTGGTTTAGCGCAAAATTTTCCCTTTTATAATTTTTATATATATATATGTGTGTGTGTGTATATATGTATATATAAAAATCTATATCACAGCAGTGATGTCTCTGGATGTTTCTTTGGGCTGCGATGAAAAGTCAACAGCTACAGTCTTTATAGCTGCTGATTTTTATTTTTTTCCATGCACAAAAACTCTGTTTAATGTTTATTGATTTTACTTTTTTATATTTTATGAATTGTTCTCAATTTTGGATTGCAGATACTTTGCCACTGGAGCGAGGTTTACCTCCCTTCATCATCAGTTCCTAATGGGAATTTCAACTGTGTCGACTATAGTACATCACACCTGTATTGCCATTTGGGAGGAGCTGAAGACCACAGTAATTCCGGAACCAACAGCCAGTCTGTGGGAAGAGATAGCGGAGGAATTTTGGGAAAAGACAAACTTCCCAAATTGTATTGGAGCATTAGACGGGAAACAGTCAGGTTCCCAATATTTTAATTACAAAAAATACTTCTCCATTGTCCTGCTGGGACTGAGTGACTCAAACATGTGCTTCATAGTGGACGTTGGAGCTTATGGGAGTTCTGGAGCTTCAAGAATTTTTAGTAATTCCGCAGTGGGCCAGCATTTGCAATATGGAGAGTTTAATGTACCACAGTTAAGGCCTCTACCTGGTACTGCTGGATCGGATCTGCCCCTATTAGTGCTAGAAGATGAGGCATTTGCCCTATCCATGCACCTCCTCAGGCCCTAAACGAGGCACAGTTATACTGCATATTTAACCACTTGAGGCCCGCGCTACCGTCGGATGACGGCAACAGCGCGGACCTCAATATCCAACATGCCGTCATTTGACGGCATGTCTTTCTGGCGTTCCCAGCGCGCGCTGTACAGCGCGCTGCGGGGAAGCCCTGTGTTGTCCGTGTCCCTTGGACACGGCCAATCACAGATCGCGGCAAACGGCCAATCAGAGCGGCCGTTTGCAATGCGATCTGTGGGCGAATGAGAGATGATCTCTCATAGATCATCTCTCATTGCCGGCTGACACAGAGACAATGTCCTGTCTCTGGAAGGGAGGAGCCCGATCTGTGTTCCTTCCTACATAGGGACACAGATCGGTCACCCCCCCAGTCACCCCCCCCTCCCCCTACAGTTAGAACACACCTAGCATACACATTTAACCCCTTCCTCACCCCCTAGTGTTAACCCCTTCAATGCCAGTCACATTTATACTGTAATTAGTGCATATTTATAGCACTGATCGCAGTATAAATGTGAATGGCGCCAAAAATGTGTCAAAAGTGTCCGATGTGTCCGCCATAACGTCGCAGTAAAAATAAAAATCGCAGATCGCCGCCATTTCTAGTAAAAAAAAAATAATAAAAAATAATAATTCTCTCCCCTATTTTGTAAGCGCTATAACTTTTGCGCAAACCAGTCGCTTATTGCGATTTTTTTTTTTTTTTTTTTTACCAAAAATATGTAGAAGAATACGTATCGCCCTAAACTGAGAAAAAAAAATGTGTTTTTTTTTTTAATTGGGATATTTATTATAGCAACAAGTAAAAAATATTGTATTTTTCTTCAAAATTGTCGCTCTTTTTTGTTTATAGCGCAAAAAATAAAAATCGCACAGGCGATCAAATACCACCAAAAGAAAGCTCTACTTGTGGGGAAAAAAGGACGTAAATTTTGTTTGGGAGCCACGTCGCACGACCGCGCAATTGTCAGTTAAAGCGACGCAGTGCCGGAAGCTGAAATTTCACCTGGGCAGGAGGGGGGTGTAAGTGCCCAGTAAGCAAGTGGTTAACTACCGTCTGAGCAGGGCATGCAGAATGGTGGAGTGCGCATTCAGTATTTGTACCACCAAATGGCATGTACTGTTGACTGCAATGCACCTTGATGTAGATCAAACGGTCAATGTGGTTTTGGCATGCTGTGTTCTCCATAACTTTCTAAGGGGAAAGGAGATTGTGCCCAATGAATCCCTGTTACCAGTCGCCCAAGCAATCATGCGCTACAAGTCTGTGAACATTCAGTATGATTAAGTTTAGTATTTTCTTTGCATAACCTTCTGGTGAAGATGGATAGCTACCATGGCAGTATGACTATGCTTAGTATGTTCTTTGTTACCCATTTGCATCGACCTTCTTGTTATCACTGTTTGAATTTTTTTATGAAATAAAGTAGTTGACAACTTTGTTCAATTTAAATTGGATTATTGTTATCTTTGCTATGTAAATTAACAAAGTGTAAACATAGACAATCTTTACAAAACATTGATGCTTGCATCTATACAAAACTTTTTTTTGTATTTTTATTTTTATTCCATAGGAATGTTCAGATTTTTTTTTATTTTCAAGTAAAACATGATTTGGTACAACAGATAACATCCCAAAAAAATATAGAGTGACTCAATAGAACAGATAACATCCCAAAAATCCCTTATATTAGCCCTCAAACAACCACAAATATAGGGTATTCCTGATCTGATGTTCTAAAACCATTTTGACTGCACAGATGTGGATACTAGGTGCAGGAAACTGAACTTAAAGTGGAGTTTCACCCACCCTGTTTTTTTTTTTGGGGGGGGGGGGGGGTCATAAAACAAAGTAGAGAAAAAAAGTTTTTTTTTTAGATCATAAAATATATAAACAACACAAAATCAGGCATCCATTTTGAAAGTAAGTGCTTCAGAGTGTGTCCAACATTCTCCTGAGAGCTGGCCCTACTGAAAAAGTGTCAGGAACCTAACCTTGGTCTCCTTAACTTTAAGGGTTTTTTAAACATTAGTTCGTGCAAAGGTATCAATGAAACAAAAACTTAAAAATAAAACAGTCATAAAAAAAATACAAGTTTTCATTAACTGGATTCACTGCCAAAATTTATTGGTGATCCAGATTGGGAAGATGAGGGTGAACTGACTGGGTGTGGCTGCCCATGCATTCTTTGAAAACCAGGATGAAATGAGAAAGGTGTATATGTTGGTGACGGTCCTGCGTATGGGTATGGGTTTGATCTCCCATAATTTTTGACCCCTTTCACTGCCAGTGACATGAATACAGTAATCAGTGGCTATTTTTTTTAACTCTGACTGCTACCGTCACTGTTCCCCAAAAAAAGTGTCAAAAGTGTCCAACATTTTTTTTTTTTTACAGAACACCTTAGTACAGAAAAAAAAAATACAAATGCCAAACCTTTTCCAATGACACTGTTTTTGTGTAGAACAAAAAAACAAACAACAATTTTGTTTGTTTGCAGCATTGCACAATTGTCAGTGACGAAGTGCTGTAACGCTAAAAAATGGCCTGGTCATTTAGGGGGTAAATCAAGCTTGTGGTTATAGTTTGGTTGGTATGGAAAACAGCTATGATGCATCTGTACCCTGCTATATAGACACAACAAACCTTGCACTCTCCTCGGTTATCCTGTTCAGTTGCAGACATATTGTCCCAGTTCGGTGTGACAAATCTGTATACTTCCTTACACTTTGATCTCTTCAACACTCGGTCAGCACATCCAGGGCATTCCGAGTCCTATAACTCCGGTCGGGCATGCACCAGGGCTAAAATGGTCTCATGAGAGCTATCCCGCTGCTTTCGAAAACTAGAAAATCCGCAGCTAAATGCACCATTCTATCTGTCCGTGTGAAAGGGGCCTTAAAGCGGATGGCCCATTAAAACAAAATATTAAAAGCCAGCAGCTACAAATACTGCAGCTGCTGACTTTTAATAGTAGAACACTTACCTGTCCTGGAGTCCAGCGGCGTCCGCAGCAGATAGACGAGCATTCGCTCGTCTCTGCTGCTCCCCCCTCCATCCACGGTGAGGAAACCAGGAAGTGAAGCGCTCTGGCTTCACTGCCCGGGTCCCTACGGCGCATGCGCGAGTCGCACTGCACCCTCCGATTGGCTCCCGCTGTGTGTTGGGAGCCGAGAGTTCCCAGCACACAACGAGGGGGGGGGGGGGCGACGGGAAGCCAGGAAAACCCGTTTTTTGCCCGACTCTGCTGTGGCCGGAAGTGGGTGCAAATACCTGTCTTTAGACAGGTATCTGCACCCCCCTTCCCCCTGAAAGGTGTCAAATGTGTCACCGGAGGGGGGGAGGGTTTCCGATCAGCGCGACTCCACTTTAGGGTGGAGATCCGCTTTAAACGTCCGTTTACCAGCAGCAGTGTACATGAGGCCTTACAGTAAACTAAAGGGTATATAGGGGGACATTTTACTGGTTAGGTAGTTTTAACTGACATGTCTGCAGATATAAGTGCATCCCTTTGATCTGCAGATGAATGAGCAGAATAATACAAATGTAGCTATATGTAATTTTGTATCTTTGTATAATGTGTCTGGAGCAGTGGTGTTTATAAACACTGTGAGGTGCCGTACACACGGCAGAGAACCTCGACGGGCAGAACACATCGTTCCGCCCATCGAGGTTCTCTCCCGGCCGTCGGATTCGGCGACCCGCCCGTCGGGAATGGCAACCAGCCATTCTTCCAGGCGGGCCGTCGAGGAAATAGAGAGCGTGCTCTCTATTTCGGCTCGACGGGCTTCCCGACGGGAAGCTCGCTGAGACCGTACACACGGCCGAGGTCCTCGCTGGAATGTGCATTCCAGCGAGGTTCTCGCTGATTTTCAGCGAGAACCTCGGCCGTGTGTACGGGGCCTCAGACTTCTATTTTGACAGCTAGAGCTGCATCTTCTTCTCTGAGTTTACTGTGATGCCAGTGTTCTATAGAATATTGGTATACAGAATAAGCTGACACACCATGTAGACAAATTGCAACAATGTGGAAACAAATAAAAGTGTAGCGCTAATCAAAATATATAAATGAATAAATATGTGAAAACTAAAATAAATAAATACGTAAAAACTTGATAAATAAAGTGCTCAAATATTGATAGTGAATAATGTAAATAGAAATCTCCCCATAAGCACACTATGAAAGTCTATATGCAGGAAATTCAAAACGGGTGCAAAAATGCAGACTATCTGTCCTTATGCCTCGTACACACGACCGGTTTTCCCGATGAGAAAACCGCCATTTTTTAGATTAGTTGGGATAACCGATCGTGTGTATGCTCCATAGCAGTTTTCCCGACGAGAAAACTGCCCGCAAAAAAAAAATTAGAACCTGCTCTATTTTTTCCCCGTCATGTTTCCCATCAGTCTTTTTCTCGTTGCGAAAACCGCTTGTGTGTATGCTTTTCCGAGGGGAAAAAAAACGTGCATGCTCAGGAGCAAGTATGAGACGGGAGTGCTCATTCTGGTAAAACTAGCGTTTGTAATGGAGATAGCACATTCATCACACTGTAACGGACTGAAAAGCACGAAGGCTGAAAAGCGTGAATCGTCTTTCACCAAACTTTTACTAACAGGAGATCAGCAAAAGCTGCCCAAAGGGTGGCGCCATTGAAATGGAACTTCCCCTTTATAGTGCCGTCGTACATGTTGGATGTCACCAAACTCTATATGCTTGATCAACATGGATGCGGTGACATATGCATACACCTGCAGACAAGCTCCCCTCATCAGGAACTGTGTTCTTTGGTTGTTGTAGTATTCATGTTGTTGTATGTATTTAAATAACCCTGTTGGCAGGGTTATCATGTATTGTATTGTATTGGCTGCATTTAAAGCGTCGCTCCACCCTAAAGTGGAACTTCCGCTCATCGAAACCCTTCCCGTGTCACATTTGGCACCTTTCAGGGGGAGGGGGTGGAGATACCTGTTTAAGACAGGTATTTTCACCTACTTCCGGGAACACACTTTGCGGGGACCTGCGTGTGTGACTTCCCGCCCCCCCCCCCCCCAATTGTGTTTTGGGAAACACACGGCTCCCAGAACACAGCAGGGGACCAGTGAGGATGGCGCAACGTGTCTCGCGCATGCGCAGTAGGGATTCGGGCAGTGAAGCCGAAACTCTTCACTTCCTGATTCCCTCACCGAGGATGGCGGTAGGGGCAGCAGAAAGACGAGCGATTGCTAGTCTTCTGCTGCCGACGTCGCTGGACTCCAGGACAGGTAAGTGTCCATTTATTAAAAGTCAGCAGCTGCAGTACTTGCAGCTGCTGGCTTTTAACAATTTTTTTACAGCAGAGCTCCGCTTTAACACATCCTGTGAGGGATATCCTTGTATGGTCCTTTTCCTGTAAAGGTCATCTTCCTGGGTGGAGCTGGCATGCTGTGACATCACTTCCTGTTAACTTCTTGTGATGGTGACATCACTTCCTGTGGTAATTTAATAAAAGATCGAGGCAGACTGGGCTCTAGTCAGTCATGCTGGGATGCTGAGATCATAACGGTCTGGTGATGGCTGGTTTTTGGATAAATGGGAAATTGAATAAATGGTGAGTGGACTTTTAGCTTGAGATGCATTCTATCATTAAAGTGGATGTCCACTCAAAAAAAAATATTAAAAGCCAGCAGCTACAAATACTGCAGCTGCTGACTTTTAATATTAGGACACTTACCTGTCCTGGAGTCCAGCGCCGTCTGCACCAGAGGACGAGCGATCGATCGTCACTCTGCTGCTCCCCCCCTCCATCCACGGTGAGGGAACCAGGAAGTGAAGCACTCCGGCTTCACTGCCTGGTTTCCTACAGCGCATGCGCCCCCCAATTGGCTCCCGCTGTGTGCTGGGAGCCGAGTGTTCCCAGCACACAACGGGGGACGGACGGGATATCAGGAAATGCCCGTCTTTTGCTCGAGACGTGTGGCCGGAAGTGGGTGCAAATACCTGTCTTTAAACAGGTATCTGCACCCCCCTCCCCCTGAAAGGTGTCAAATGTGACACCGGAGGTGGAGCTCCGCTTTAAGACGATATGTGTGCTTATTTAGCACAAGGAAAAATGCCTTTGTGCTCTGCATACAACCTATTTCTCCACCACAGTCCGCTAGGACATCATCAGGGGTATCTCTCCACTGCTGCCCACCGGTAACTTATAAAAATAATGACCCCAATAATGAGAAACTAGCCCAGGAGCTTTACCAGTGTGAAATAGCTTGACTTCCTGTATAGACCCAAAATGGCCGACCAGCGTGTTCAATGCCTCTATCTGGATACCTGTATGTGTACCAAGCCTCTTTTTGGTCCCTGGATGCCTTTAAGTGTGTCCAAAATGGCCGACCAGCATGCTTTCCACGACTCTATCTGGATGTCTGTGTGTTGTACCTAGCCTTGTTTTGGTCCTTGGATGCCTGTATGTGTGTCGAGCCTCGTTTTTGACCCAGAAGTCACATGACACGCTATTTGTATGGCAAAACACCGTCTGAGTGCTTGTGATGTTTCCAAGCCTCGTTTTGGCCGCAAGGACATGTTAGTGCCTCCCAAGCCTCACTCCCGGACCGCCGAGTGCATTACAAACAGCTGTGACATGTAAAACAATGATGAATATGGAATAGTGCCCTACTGTCTGCACAGTACGGAACAGCTACCGATCAGCTGTTGTGAAGGCACATGCGCAGATCGTAGGAGGCACTATCCAACACTCTGATGATCGGCGAGGGAAAAATCTGCAAAGCCAAATCCGCTCTACAACAAAGCCAAATTCAGTCTGCCAAATCGGCCCTTCAATACACTGAACCCGCCCCGCAAGCACAAGGCAGAATTGGCAGCCACTTGTGCCCTATCATATGTCACCAATTGTGCCCATTAAATGCCGGCCATTGTGCCCATCAAATGCCACTACTTGTGCCCATCATATGCCGCTACTGTGACCCCTGCCTGCTGTCTGCCTGGCACTTACCCTATCTAAGTGGCGGGTCAGGCAGCGGGTGAGGGCAGCGAGCTTTGGGAAGGCTCCTGTGTCCTCCATGCTTCCCCCACCTCTGTTCTTCCGTTCTGCTAGGTGTCCAATAGGGGTGCCTGTGCCTTCAAACAATCAGGTGACGGTTATTAGACCTGCACTTCCTGATTGGTGGAGAGGTGGTTCAGCGTTAGAAAAGAAAATATTCATTTGCTTTTCTAACACATCTGGATGGACTGCACGCGCAATGCTCTGCGCTCCAAGTCTACCTTTTTTGAAGCCTATTGGAGCCTATGGTTCTAATCAGGTGCTTCAAAAAAACACCCCCGCCCGGTGTCTGAAAAGGGGCCAGACGCCTGAATAAGGGGTGGCATCGGCGGCCATGGATAGATTCATGCAATGCATGAATCTATCCATTAGTCAAATAGGGGGGTGGCGTGACAGAGGGAGTGGCACCCGTGCACCCTTAATGGACGGGCCGCCCCTGGTGTCGGATGGTGCCTCCTACGATCGGAGTCTTCACGCCGTCACAGAAGCTGCTCTGGAAATCAGCTGTTGTGCCATTCCGTACTGCGTGTATGCCTGAATCAAAGCAGAGAGACTGGATGTGCGTGCTACGCACACCCTGGTTTGGTTTATGTAGCACGCCCAAAAGTCTGCAACTAGTTAATCCTGTAAAACCAGCACCTTTGTGCTTTGCACATGGTTCAAAGGTCAGCCCTATTCACATGAATTAGTGGTATTCAATTTTGGTAATGGTTGTTGGAGCGGGTGGGTTGGGTATGTGTATAACTTTGTCCGGTCGTCTTGTGCAGCTAAAAGGGCATGTTGTGCTGCCCTGCCTCCTCCTCTTGCAAATAGAAATATATGCTTTTTTTTTATTTTTATAAAGTACTTTGTTTGTAATGCAAAGCCACAAGTCTCACCTAGGCAAGAAGACTGACAAGGACCTAAGGCGCGCATGCGCCTCAGACACACGCTACACTGCAGTGACTTCAGCCATTTAAGAACCAGAGAAACGAAACCGAAACCAAACCTCCCGTTCTGCTGTACTGGATTTTAAGAAGCGGGCGTGGTTACTATTAAGTGCCGCCCTCAAGCTGAGGATCGGGCCTCCCATTTAACTGTCTGAGTATCGGCACTGTGACAGCCGGGCATTATGGGGATCTGTTTTCTAGAGGAAAATCAGAAACGAAAGAGTGCTGAGGACCGGCGAGGAGGTGTGTGCAGTGTAATGTCATGTGGATTCGCTGTGAGTCATTGGAAGCTTTTCAGTCAGTAACAGAGACGTCGAGGAATAGAGGTGAGTGTGTTATTAGGAGACATTATGGTATTTTTTTCCTGCCTAAACTAAATGAAATGATTTCATATAGACTGCACAACCGGAATAGAGTTTATATAAAATAACATCTAGCAGTGCTGTCCCTTTGGTTGCTGTATGGCATATGCTATGTACAATGCTGTGTGTTTCTCCTATGATTGCATACTGTACTCCCCTTCCCCGACAGAACTGGCCTCCATTGATGTATCATTGTTAGATGTAGAGGTATGGTCAAATCCCTCATATAGAATTCAATAAAATATTGTAATGCTTAGGTTACTCGATGTGTAAGTTCACTTTCTACAGAAAAATGAAAAGATGAACAAACGCACAAAACCCTAACTACATTGCATTTACCCAGTGGGGGCTGGTGTTTTTTTTTTGTGGGGGGTGGCATTTGTAGGTGGCAGGCATCAGCAGTGGCTCCTGTGTCCTTTCTTCCATGCGACTCCTCCCCTCTTAAGCGCCCAATGGGATCGCTTGTTATTTCAGCCAATTGGGTGACGGGTCTCACGACCCGCTTCCTGATTGGCTGGGAGGAGGGTCAGTGTTAAAATAGTATATATTCTTTCACTATTGTAACACATCTGGGTGGGTGCCGTTTGCATTCTCTGCACCCCGAGCCCCCCCTATTTTGAAGCCCCTAATTGGGGCTTCAAACCCCCCCCCCTCATTGTAATCTATGCATCAGACATCCTGAAAGAAGTCGGACGCACATATACGGGGGGTGGGCACAGGCTACTTGTGTGCCCTTGATGGACGAGATGCCCCTGTATTCAGTGCCGATCCTGACCTCCCTGGGGCCCTTAGCAAAATGACATGGCACATTAAAAATGAGAAGCGGGGGGCGCTGACGACAGTGACATGGGGAGGGGGTGTTCTGCTGTCGGAAATGACTCAGCCAGCGAGTTTAGAAGTGGGGTGAGGGGGCGAAAATTACTTCTCACCAGGCAGAGCCTCTAGTAATTTGGGGGGCCCTTCACAGCTTTGCGGGGCCCTAAGCGGCTTGCATAGTGAGCCTATAGGGAGGATCGGCCCTGCCTGTATTTACCGTTGTGGATGATTAGTAAGGATGGGCTCAGGCATGTTCTCAACTCCACGTGCCTGCGCCCGCCAGGAAGCTGACACTGCGCAGCACTAATCACAGGCAGTGACTCTCTGCAGCCGCGGATCGGAAAAAATGTCTCGCCACCTGTGATTAGCGCTGCGCAGTGTCAGCTTCCTGGCAGGCACGTGGAGTTGCGAACATGCCTGAGCCCAAACCCTAATGATTAGCTTTCACTGTCCACATAGCTGGTGCAGTGGTTACTAAACATCCATAGGAATGCAGCCTAAGGCTTGACATGTCGGGTATCTATTTACTCATCTTTAACATTTTAACAAAAAGTTGGGTAGTATTTTGTGTTTTGGTGCCCTAATATTAATTTTACATAGTTTCCAACTGTCCTGAATTGGCCAGGACAGTAACAGATTTTAAAAAGGTGTCCCGAGCCAGCCTTGTCCTGGAAATGAAGGCCGATCATGGATAGGCAGACAGTGCCACGGGTGCCCAGCGCTGAATGCATCACTAACGTTGGGGAATTGAGGCCGGGTTCACACTGGTACGACGCGATAGTCGTACTACTTTTGGATCCAACTTTGCCCTGCGACTTGAAGTCCGACATGCGTCCAAATTCAACGAACAGGGATCTGACTTTGATCTCCGACAATACCAGTCACTGTGTCTGGTATAAATATTTAGTGGGAACTCCACGCCAAATCAAAAAAGAAAAACTGCATATCGGGCCCTTCGGTCCCTCATAGACAGATCACCCGTCCAATCCTGGGGACGGTTGATCTGTCTATCAAACTGCCAGAGCAAGGGGGAGTGTCTATACACGGCGCGGCGGGGAACACACAGCTATTCAAATAAAAGCTGTAATGTTCCCCGCGCAGATTACAGTAACTAGTTGCGGTATGCGGCGGCGGGGGGGCAGTAGTATCGGTCAGGCATCGGGGGCATTTGCGGGAGTACAAGTACTCCCGCAAATGCTCAGTATCGGTCCTGATACCGATACTGGTATCGGTATCGGGACAACCCTAATAGAAACGGGTACAAGGGGGTAATCCTGGATATCAGAGACTGCTAGGAGTTGTAGTTCTAGCCGGCAGAGAAAGCTACAGCGTTACTTTTACTGCTATAGAAGTGATCACCAGTGACTGACTGATGGGAAATTGCTAATCTAAGCATGGCTTGTGACTTTCCCCCAGGGACTTTTAGTTCTACACACATACCATAGGGTGCCTAGCAAGGTGGATTTGATTTAAATAATCAAGTCGATTTTAAATCACTAGTAAAAAGGCTTGATTTAAATCAACTCGATTTAAATCATAATTTTTAAAGAGCAACTATCATCTCTGTCCTGCAGCGGCTTCTCCTCTGACCTGCTGTTGACTCTCCGACAGTCCCATTCCTTTTAACCACTTGACAACCGGGCCTATTTTGGCACTTCTCTCCTTCATGTAAAAATCAATATTTTTTCGCTAGATCAGAACCCCTAAACATTATATATTTGTTTAGCAGACATCCTAGGGAATAAAATGGCGGTCATTGCAACTTTCTTTTCTCGCACGGTATTTGCCTAATCATTTTTCAAACGCCTTTTTTTGGGGGAAAAAAAACGGTTTCATGAGTTAAAAAAAAACAAAACAGTAAAGTTAGCCCAATTTTTTTGTATAATGTGAAAGATGAAGTTACGCCGAGTAAATAGATACCTAACATGTCACGCTTTAAAATTGCGAACACTCATGGAATGGCGCCAAACTTCGGTACTCAAAAATCTCCACAGGTGACGCTTTAACATTTTTATGATGGCCCTATGATCCGCCCAATTGGAAGGGGACAAATTCCCTTTTTTTTTTTTTTTTAGATTGGAGGTAGGTGGGTGTAAAATGTACATCTGTCAATTTTATAAAGGTGAATTGAGGGTCCCATTTGGTCGGGCTGGTTGTGTGAAAAGGGCCCAAGACTGCTTTCACACTGATGTGCTGCAATTTACCCACACCGCGGGTGCAGCTTGGTGCACCCGTGTCTATCCTGTGGGTTAGCTGAACTTTGCCATAGACTCCACCTGTGGCAAAAACAGCCACTTTCTTCCTCTACCACCAGCTTCATTCACAACACTGTGCCGTGGTATGGCGGGTCGGCAACCTGCGATCTGGGCCTGCCAACCAACCCGCCATTCCAGAGCAGGAGGTCGCGGGCCACATCAGAGAGCTCCGCGGGCCACATGTGGCCCCCAGGCCACTGGTTGGCCACCCCTGTTTTATTTTATGGTTGCTGTAAAATTGTGTGAATGCATCAATGCAGTGCATGTTATTTCAGCTTGCAGAACTTGGATTCGTTAAATGAGTTTACCAAAAATGTAAATACTAAGCTCCATTTCATGCTTAAATCTTAAATCGAAAACTGTTTAGATACATTTTTATGCCAAAAGCATTTTATTAAAATAAAGTTGATAAAAAAATAATTAAGAAATCAGATTTACAAAATGTATTTTTTTTTTTAAATCATTGATTTATATCCACCCTTGTGCCTGGTGATGCTCTTAGTAATAATGCATGGCATGCTGATGATTGTAGTCCACCTATACATATGATCTGATGGAATCTAATCCGATGGATTTTCGGATATCTGATGAAGCTGACTTTCATCAGTCTTGACTACACACCATCGGTCAAAAATCCGATCGTGTCCAACGCGGTGACGTAAAGCACTACGACGTGCTGAGAAAAATTAAGTTCAATGCTTCCGAGCATGCTTTGACTTGATTCTGACTTGACTTGATTCTGAGCATGTGTGAATTTTCAACTGATGGACTTCCCCACAGACGATCGTTTTTTATTCATAAGGAAAATTTAAAACGGGTTCTATTTTTTTTTTTCACTGATGGAAAACAAACCATTGGGGCCCACACATGATCGGTTCGTCTGATGAAAATGGTCCATCGGTCCAACGGTCCATCCAGCGCTGTGAGTGGCTGGAGCGGCGATGTCGATGGACCAGTGGAAATTTCTCCTAAAGGTAAGCCTTATTTTAGGCATACCTGTAGGTAAAAGTGGTAGTACAGAGTATACTACCACTTTAAAGTTATTTTATTAAGTTTATGTGCTTAAATACAGTGGGCCGGATTCAGAAAAGTATTTACGTCAGCGTATCAAGAGATATGCTGCGTAAATACTAAGAATAGCCGGCGTATCTTTTTTTGCTATTCAGAAAAGAAGATACGCCGGCTTTCTTCTAAGATACGAGCGGCGTAAGTCGCTTACACCATTGTACCTTAGTTGCATATTTACGCTGGCCGCTAGGTGGCGCTTACAGCATTTTTTTGCGTAATATATGCAAATGAGCGATTTACGCAGATTCCCGAACGTACTTGCGGCGGCGCGTCATAGTTTACACCGTTTGCGCAAGCGTTAGAGCGGCGTAAGGTTACCCCTGCTATAGGAGGCGTAGCCAATGTTAAGTATGGATGTCGGGACAGCGTCGAATTGTACGTCGGTTGCGTAAATCATTCGGGAATGGGGCTCGACATTAGTTACGTTCACGTTGTTTACATTGAGATAAAGCGACGTGATTTCGCGAATGCGCATGCGCCGTCCAACAAAAACTTCAATTACGTGGGGTCATGATTCATTTACATGAATCACGCCCCCACTTCATTAATTTGAATTGCGCGGCATATGTTATGCCGCCGTAAATAAGGGCGCAAGTTCTTTCTGGATAAGGAACTTGCACAAATATTTACAGCTGTGTAACGTATCGGGCATACGTTACGCCAGCAGAAAGATCTGTGGATCTTTCTGAATCTGGCCCAGTATATGTAAATCTGACGGACTGTTTACATGTTAAATTTTAAAAGCCGCAGCAAATCTGCTGACCTGACATGCTTGCTAATGTGAAATAACACCTCTGATTTTCACATTTAACTAAATGCGAAAATCAGAGGTGTTCTGTCACATTAGCAAGCATGTAAGGTTTGCTGCAGCTTTTAAAATTTAACATGTAAACAGAGTGTCAGATTTTCATACACTGTATTTAAGCACATAAGCTCCGTTTTTGTGTTGAAAATAACTGTGAAATGTAATTCTCTGTTGGGTGTAAGAAAATGTCCACTTGCCCCCTTCTCACTAACATTACTGTGCAAGAGTGAGGTGTGGAGCAAGTTGGCGGCGACGAAACGTCACTTCCTGACGAGACAGCCGCCGCCGGGTGTACCAAGATGGCCGCCGCTCCGGAGCTAGGCCGAGGCCGGGGACTTTCCTATGGCCGTGCCCGAAAATTGCTGGTCATCCGGCCTCATGATCGCGTGGATGGGGGGGGGGGGGGGTGAATCGAGATTACGATTAATCAGCTCTAACCCTCAGACTGAAAAGCTGAGGGTCCATTTCTTCTGGTGAGTAGGGGTGTAAGTGGGGTTTGTGCCACACTGCACGTCGTGTCTACCTGGAGCACTTCAGCACTTTTTTCATAAACTTTTGAGCACCGAGCACTTTTTGGAGGATTTATGTTCACTGTTGAAATTACGATATTTGTCACATTTTCAGTTGGACTAATTTCTTTATTACACTATATATATATATATCTTTTGGTTTATTAGAGAATTTGGTTTACACTGTATGTGCTGTGGCAAAATGATAAAGGAATAGTAGTGGTAAAAAATAACTTGTGTGTGTTTTTTTTCTCCTTTAAGAGGGCATGGCAGGGGATGTGTTCTATGCCTTAATTTTTGCTAATAGGTGTCCCTTGTTCCCATCTCAGAAAGTTGGGTGGTATGTATAAGGTTTTCAGGTTTTAGGTGATCCTAGGGTCTAAAATGATTTTTAACTATGTAGGCACAAAAGCATAAGACAACTTTTACAGCAAAAGAGCCCAAAAGCATGTGCAGTATGTAGCTTACCAATGGCTGTTTTTTAGACCCTTTTTTCCTTCACCTGTTGATCCATTAACCGCTTAAGAGCCCATTCACGCCGATATACGTCAGCAGAATGGCACGGCTGGGCACATCCATGTACATGTATGTGGCTCTTTAAGCCCAGCCATTGGGTCGCGCGCGTGCGCCAGACCCGGTCCAAAGCTCCGTGACCGCGGGACCCGCGGACCCGATCGCCGCTGGAGTCCTGCGATCGGTCCCCGGAGCTGAATAACAGGGAGAGCTATGTGTAAGCACAGCTTCCCCGTTCTTCACTGTGGCAGTGTCATCAATCGTGTGATCCCTTTTATAGGGGTACACATCTGATGATGTCACACCTACAGCCACACCCCCCTACAGTTAGAAACAGACATGAGGTCACATATAACCCATTCAACGCCCCCTTGTGGTTAACTCCCAAACTGCAATTTTCACAGAAAACAATGCATTTTTATTGGTCCCAAAAATTTGTCAAAATTGTCTGTGTCCGCCATAATGTCGCAGTCACGGAAAAAAACGCTGATTGCCGCCATTAGTAGTAAAACATTTTTTTTGTATAAAAATGCAATAAAACTATCCCCGATAAAAGCTTATTGTGATTTCTTTTACCAAAAATAGGTAGAAGAATACGTATCAGCCTAAACTAAGGAAAAAAAAATAATTTAAATATATTTTTGGGGGATATTTATTATAGCAAAAAGTAAAAAATATTGAATATTTTTCAAAATTGGCGCTCTATTTTTGTTTATAGCGAAAAAAATAAAAACCGCAGAGGTGATCAAATACCTCCAAAAGAAAGCTCTATTTGTGGGAAAAAAAATGACCACGCAATTGTCAGTTAAAGCGACGCAGTGCCGAATCGCAAAAACTGTCCGGGTCCTTTAGCTGCCTAAAGGTCCGGGTCTTAAATGGTTAACTAAGTTTGTTTTTCAATTTCCTTTAAAGCGGTTGTAAACTCATGTTGAAATGACTTACCTCAGATTGAAGCCCTCGTAGTGGTCCTCGTTCAACACTCCAGCAGGTGACTTCACTCCTGGAGTTACTTCTGGGGTATGGCGGGCTCCAGCGCTGTGATTGGCTGGAGCCGCGATGACGTCACGCTTGCGCATGCACGTGGGAGCCGCTGGTAATGGCACAGTCTAACTGAAGCAACAGCATGATGTGCCATTGCTTCAATGCGCATGTGCCGATGACTTTGGCACATGCAGATACAGGGGAATATCTCTTAACCACTTTAGCCCAGGACCATATTGCTGTCCAAAGACCAGAGCACTTTTTGTGATTCGGCACTGCGTCGCTTTAACTGACAATTGCACGGTCGTGTAACGTGGCTCCCAAACAAAATTGGCGTCCTTTTTTTCCCACAAATAGAGCTTTCTTTTGGTGGTATTTGATCATCTCTGCGGTTTTTATTTTTTGCGCTATAAACAAAAATAGAGCGACTATTTTGAAAAAAATGCAATATTTTTTACATTTTGCTATAATAAATATCCCCAAAAAAGATATAAAAAAAGATTTCCCTCAGTTTAGGCCGATACGTATTCTTCTACATATTTTTTCGTAAAAAAAAATCGCAATTAGCGTTTGATTGGTTTGCGCAAAATTTATAGCGTTTACAAAAAAGGGGGTAGTTTTATGGCATTTTTATTAATATATTTTTTTTTACTAGTAATGGCGGCGATCAGCGTTTTTTTTCGGTACTGCGATATTATGGCGGACACATCGGACACTTCTGACACATTTTTGGGACCATTGGCATTTTTATAGCGATCAATGCTATAAAAATGCATTGGATTACTATAAAAATGCCATCGGCAGTGAAGGGGTTAACACTAGGGGGCAGGGAAGGGCTTAAGTGTGTTCCTATTTGTGTTCTAACTGTATGGGGGGGTGGACTCACTAGAGGGAATCACTGATCTTCCGTTCATACATTGTATGAACGGAAGATCAGCGTTTCCCCCGCTGACAGGAACGAGCGCTGTGTGTTTACACTCACAGCTCTCGTTCCCCGCTCTGTAACGAACGCGCGCGCGTGCCCGGCGGCGATCGCGTCCGCCGGGCACGCGCGTGGGACTCGGGTGAGCGGGGGGCGCGGGCCGGCGGCGGCGCGCACGCGCCCCCTAGCGGCCACGAAAGTCCCGACCTACAGCTACGGGCTCTCGCCCAGGAGAGCCGACCTGCCGCCGTAGAACCACGGCGGCTGGTCGGCTAGTGGTTAAACCGTGCAGGTTTGGGAGATATCCAGGGTAGCTACAGGTAAGCCTCATTATAGGCTTACCTGTAGCCAAAAGTGGTTTGTAAGGGTTTGCAACCACTTTAACAGACCAAACTGTTCAGCAAAAGTGTCAGAGGGTTGAGACAATCCATTTAATACTAACTGGAATGAATACAGTAATCAGATTTTATTAATTTATGTAAAACTTTTATCCCAAAAAGAAAAAACGATTTCTGTAATTGCTTAACCTCCCTGGCGGTATGTGAATGTTAGATTTTTGATGCAGAAAGCGGTAGAATTGTTTTGCATGGAAATTTGGCGTTATATATTGTAGGTCTGTAATTCTTAGGAATAACTCCCTTAAATCTGTCCAAACATGAGTCTTGTAGACATCCCGGGTATGATAAAGTTTAATACCTTCACCATCTCCCCATCTGCGCAGCGGGGAAGCTCTGTGTCTCTGTCGCTTGGACACAGCCAATCACAGATCGCGGCGAACGGCCAATCAGAGTGGCCGTTTGCTATGTGATCTGCGCGGCCAATGAGAGATGATCTCATATGTAAACATATGAGATCATCTCTCAATTGCCGTTTTACACAGAGACAGCGTACTGTCTCTGGAGAGGAGGAGATCGATCTGTGTCCCTTGTACATAGGGACACAGATCGGTCGCCTCCCCCAGTCACCCCCCACAGTTTGAACACTATGGGGTCAATTCACAAAGCTTTATTTTCAGATTTCGGGTGTTATTTTAACAATTTTGCATGTTATTGAAGCTAGTTTAATTCACTAAACGATTTAACGCTTTGAAAAATCATCAAATAACGTTTCACTACACAGAACCGATATTTTAAGGTGTGGATCCTTTATTTACCGATTCGATCGTTATTTTAAAGAGTCAAATCGTTAAATATGTACAGAAGTGCAATTCACAAAGATTTTTTTGACAGTTATCGATCGTTAATTTAACACCTCCCTCAGGGTGTCGTTATGACATTTCCCAGGCGATATTTTGTCGTTAGAGGAAGCTTTTGGCGATTTTTGTAGTGTAGTGAAATTTTTAATAGTGTTGGCCAAGATGGAACCATGCTCTTTTTGAACTTAAAATTATCCAGAGGCGAAGAACACGTTAGAATGTTGTTCAGATTTATAAACGTGTATTCCGTTCACATACTATTTTGGATGACTTTTCTGAAACCCAGGTGATAGCTAAATTCCGATTCTCATCTCCCATGATTTATTCTCTGTATGAGGAAATACACATGGCTTTAGAAAAACACACACTAGAAGTTTTGCACATCACATGCTCAATCTTCACATGTGTATTGCTTGTCTCTCTCTCTCTCTCTCTCTCTCTCTCTCTGCATCTGCTCCTTTCCACATGCAGCTGTTCTCCTCCCCTTCTGCTCCCAAAATGCATCTCTCCAGCATTATTTAACGATCTTAGACGTTATTATTATGATTTGGGACGTTAAAATAACTCTTGAGTAGTTAGTATAACGATTGGATAAAGAGTCAGTTGAAAACCATAACGACTGTGTTGAATAACGATTATAGCTTTCGTGAATACCATGTTTGCTAGCGTTAAATAAGGACTGGTAATTTAACAACTGAAGAATACATTTAACCCCTTCCTCACCCCCTAATGTTAACCCCTTTAATGCCAGTCACATTTATACAGTAATTAGTGCATATTTATAGCACTGATCGCAGTATAAATGTGAATGGCGCCAAAAATGTGTCAAAAGTGTCCGATGTGTCCTCCATAATGTCGCAGTCCCAATAAAAGTCGCAGGTCGCCGCCATTTCTAGTAAAAAAAAAATAATAATAAAAAATAACAATTCTGTCCCCTATTTTGTAGGCGCTATAACTTTTGCACAAACCAGTCGCTTATTGCGATTTTTTTATTTTATTTTTATTACCAAAAATATGTAGAAGAATACGTATCGGCCTAAACTGAGAAAAAAAATGTGTTTTTTTTTTGTTTTGTTTTTTTAAATTGGGATATTTATTAAAGCAACAAGTAAAAAATATTGTATTTTTTTTCAAAATCGTCGCTCTTTTTTGTTTATAGCGCAAAAAATAAAAACCGCACAGGCGATCAAATACCACCAAAAGAAAGCTCTGCTTGTGGGGAAAAAAGGACGTTGCACGACCGCGCAATTGTCAGTTAAAGTGACACAGTGCCGGAAGCTGAAATTTCACCTGGGCAGGAGGGGGGTGGGTATATGTGCCCAGTAAGCAAGTGGTTAACGAATTTCTTGGGATTTTTTTTTGCTCTTCTCCGCTATGTGGATTTTATGTTCTATCTTAGGCATCCTAATTGCACCCTCACATTTCTTGTTGCATTCTTTATAAAGTCTGAATGCTGATGATGATCCCTCAACCTTTTTTGAAGGCTTTCTCTTTTGCTTTTATATGCGTTTTTACATTGGAGATAAGCCATCCAGGACTTTTGCTCTATCCTTTTAAATTTATCACCCAATGAGATGCGTTGGCTAATGCCCTTTTTTAATACAGGTATACCCCACTTTTAAGTACATAATGGGACCAGAGCATGTATGTAAAACAAAAATGTACTTAAAGTGAATCAATACCTTTTTTTTCTCTTCTAGGGTGTAGTGGGGGTCAGGGACTCTAGTGGGGTGTCAGGAGCTGTAGTTGATGTCTCAGGGGCTGTAGTGGAGGTGTCAGGGGCACACTGGAACAGGGCAGGCTATGCTCTCGGAGCTTCAGCTCCTTCTACCACAGCTGCAAAATGTCTCTACAGTACTACAGGCACTTTACATACACTTGTGGGTATGTCCTTACTCGCGAGTGTAGGTAAAGTGAGTGTACTTAAAGCGGGGTATGCCTGTATGCTCTTAAAGCAAACCCATCTCTCCTCCATGTTCTTTGTTCCTAATATTTTATCCAAATGTATGCCTTCTAGCAAGGTTTGTAGTTTAGGGAAGTTCTTTTGAAATTCGATGTCTTTGTATTCCCCTTATTTTTCCTATTTGTGTGACTTATATTGACACCAATTGACCTGTGATCGCTGTTACCTAAATTGCCCCGTATTTCCACATCCGTGATCAGGTCTGTAATGTTGGTAATCAGGATCCAGTAATGCTTTATTTCTAGTTGGTGCGTCTACCATCTGACCCATAAAATTGTCCTGCAAGATATTTAAGAACTGGCGAGCCTTAGATGAATGCTTGGTTCCCTCTTGCTAGTCTATGCCTGGATAATTAAAATCCCCCATTATGATAACGCTTCCCATTCTTGCTGCTAATCCAAATTCTGATAGATCTGTCTCCCCTCCTCCCTCAGGCTAGGGGGCCTATAGCATACTCCCAGTATTTTCCCCTTAGCTTCAACACTTTGGAGCTCTAACCATAAGGATTCCACCTCCTCCCTAGCTACCTTAGTGATGTCATCTCTCACATTCACTTATACATTATTCTGCGGAGCAGCTATTTGGTCATTTTGAGGTACTGTTGAGTGGAAGTTCCCTCATGACAAGACCTAGCATTTGACAGTAAAGTTCTATTGCCACTGGTCCCACCCTGGAGTAGGGTGGGACCAGTGGCAATAGGGTGTTTTTATTACTTGCTTTTTCTCTCAAGTTGCTGTCCTTAAAGTTGATTGATAAAATTCCTATTTGAACAGGACAGCAAGCCTACTTCCAACCCTTCCTTTTTATATGGTAAATTATATAGACATATTTGTTTCCCTTTGGGCCCTGGTGGAGGTAGTCTGATTTATCTCAACTTTAGGAACAAGGGAGTGGGAGGGATTTTGAACAGTTTTAATTGGGTATCCTGTAGAGGGAGGAACCAATCCTCTCTTAGGTTGCTGTCCTGAGAGATTCCTAACTGGTCTAACTGGAAATATCAGTGCAAAGGTTAGGTGCACTCCACAAACATCAGCTTTCCAAATGAAATGTACACTCCAACAAACATTTTTTTTTCTCTTTCAGCACATCTCACTTTAAACCAGGATGGGACAAATCCCAAAGTTAGTTTAGCACTACATTGAGTGCACTTATTGTATACTTGAAAGGCATCCATTTATGTATAGGAAAAAACAATTCAAAGGGTCAAGTCATAGTGCTAAGAGTGCCAGGGTCTGGTGTAGCTAAACTCTATGCTGTAAAATCCAAGTCACACCTGTCCAGTCCTTTGCAGTGCATTAACATTTGCAATACAGTGGACCTAAATCAGACATGTACCATTTCCCCCCCCACATAATTATGTTACTACGCTATGCATTGCGTTGTTCCACAGTAACAGGCAAATGCTGTGATGCCATATGTTGCAGTAACTTGTGTGTTACTGCAAGACAGGTGTTAATGGGGCCAAGATATAATTCTTGTTTTTTCCATGATCTTGCTGTTGTGTACTAGAAGAAATATAAAATCCATGCTAGCATTTATAGTCTTTTATGTGCCCCCTCCTTTCCCTTCCAGACTGTCTTCTCAATGCTTCACACTAACCCAGAAATTTAAATGCACCAGCTCTTTTGCCATTTGCCAAAGTTGCAAGGCCACTAATCCATGCCTGATACTGATCAGTGAATTTTGACAACTATAATAAATAATGATTTTCTAAGTTTTATTTTGTTTTCTGGTTACAGATTCCTGTTTATTTTTTCAACAACAATGGCAAAAAATTAACTACAAAGGACTGCTTTTAAACTTCTGTTTGACAAATAAATCAACACCCATATTTCTTTGTGAGCCCGTTGGACCTCCTCATGACCGCAGGTACAGTTCTAGAGACTTATATATATCTTGCATGTACAGTATTCTCACAAAAGTGAGTAAACCCCTTACATGTTTGTAAATATTTTATTATATCTTTTCAAATGACAACACTGAAGAAATTACACTTTGCTACAATGTAAAGTAGCGAGTGTATAGATTGTATAACCGTGTAAATTTGCTGTCCCCTCAAAATAACTCAACACACATTAATGTCTAAACTGTCTAATGTCTAAACTGCTGGCAACAAAGTAAGTGCACCCCTAAGAGAAAATGTCCAAATTGGGCCCAATTAGCCATTTTCCCTCCCCGGTGTCATGTGACTCGCTAGTGTTACAAGGTCTCCAATGTGACTGGGGAGCAGGTGTGTTGTTAAATTTGGTGTTATCGCTCACACTTTTTCATACTGGTCACTTGCACCTCATGGCAATGAACTCCCTGAGGATCTGAAAACAAGAATACTTGCTCTACATAAAGATGGCCTAGGCTATAAGAAGATTGCAAAGACCCTGAAACTGAGCTGCAGCACTGTGGCCAAGATCATACAGCAGTTCAACAGGACAGGTTCCACTCAGAACAGGCCTTGCCATGGTTTACCAAAGGAGTTGAGTGCACATGCTTAGCGTAATATCCAGAGGTTGTCTTTGAGTGCTGCCAGAATTGCTGCAGAGGTTGAAAGGGTAGAGGTCAGCCTGTCAGTGCTCAGACCATACGCCGCACGCTGCATCAAATTGGTCTGCATGGCTGTCATCGCAAAAAAAAGCCTAAACATGATGCACATGAAAGCCTAAAAACAGTTTGCTAAAGACAAGCAGACTAAGGACATATCATATTGGAACAATGTCTTGTGGTCTGATGAGACCAAGATAAACTTATTTAATTCAGATATTGTCAAGCTTGTGTGGCAGCAACCAGGTGAGGAGTACAAAGAGAAGTGTGTCTTGCCTACAGTCAAGCATGGTGGTGGGAGTGTCATGGTCTGGGGCTGCATGAGTGTTGCTGGCACTGGGGAGATACAGTTCATTGAGAGAAACATGAATGGCAACATGTACTGTGAAATACTGAAGCAGAGCATGATCCCCGCCCTTCAGAGACTGGGCTGCAGGGCAGTATTCCAACATGATAATGAGCCCAAACACACCTCCAAGATGACCACTGCCTTGCTAAAGATGGCGAGGGTAAAGGTGATGGACTGGCCAAGCATGTCTCCATACCTAAACCCTATTGAGCATCTGTGGGGCATCCTCAAACGGAAGGGGGAAGAGTGCAAGGTCTCTAACATCCACCAGGTCCGTGATGTCATCATGGAGGAGTGGAAGAGGACTTTAATGGCTACCTCTGAAGCTCTGGTGAACTCCATGCTCAAGAGGGTTAAGGCAGTGCTGGAAAATAATGGTGGCCACATAAAATATTGACACTTTGGGCCCAATTTGGACATTTTCATTTAGGGGTGCACTCACTTTTGTTGCGTTATTTTGAGGAGACAGCAAATTTACAGTTATACAAGCTGTACACTCACTACTTTATATTGTAGCAAAGTGTAATTTCTTTGGTGTTGTCACAGTGCTTTTAGCTGATGTTGCGTTTAGCCACGGCATGATATTGAACGGGGATCCGACTTGGATCCCTGCCAATATCAAGCACTGCTTCTGGTATGAATCTTGAGGGGGAACTCCACGCCAAATTTCAACAAAAAAACCGGCATGGGTTCCCCCTACAGGAGCATACCAGGCCCTTGGGTCTGCTATGGATTTTAAGGAGACACTCCGTACGCCGAAAAAATGGCGTGGGGGGTCAGGAAAGGGGTGGGGACGAGCGAGCGCGCCCCCCCTCCTTAATCGTGCCAGGCCGCATGCCCTCAACATGGAGGGGGTAGGTGCTTTGGGGCAGGGGGAGACAGCGACAGAAGCCCGGTCACCCCCCCCCCCCCGAACACGTCGGAGAAAGCCCGCAAGGAAGAGATCCAGACGGCGTCTGGTGTAGATTTTGGGGGGACCCCCACGCCGTTTTTTCGGCGTACGGGGCCTCTCCTTAAAATCCATAGCAGACCCAAGGGCCTGGTATGCTCCTGTAGGGGGAACCCATGCCGTTTTTTTCGTTGAGAAAACGCAGCTGACACAGTGCACTGCAATTACCCGCGGTTATGTGCCGATAGCTGCGGGATTTCGCAGCTGGACGCATTCAGTTCTATTTTTTCTATCCACACAAAATCGCAGGGAAAAAATCCGCAGGTAACTGTAGTGCCTGAATGATGTCATAGGAAAGCATTGTGTGCTTCTAGCTGCGGTAAAATCCGCAGCTAAAAGCACCATTCTATCCGTCCGTGTGAAAGGCCCCTTAGATTACTTATACCCTTTTCACAATATTTTAGGCTATAAGACCAGGTAAACAAGGAAGTGTCCTGCGTAAAAGATGTGAACTAGCATAAGGCAGTTATTTAGGGCACCAAAACTTTTCTATAAGTTTTGCAAGTGTAAAAGCATAAATAGGAAACTGGGGCCACCCAAATTCAAAATAAACAGGTTGTGAAAGAGTAGGAAAACCCCCAAAAATTAAATGTGTTAATGGTAAAAGTTCAGGTCTAAACATGCAGGCCCTCTGATATGGTTCAGAAGCATTTGGACAAAATAAAGGTGAATAAAACATTGGCACTAGATAGCTTACATCCATGTGTCCTCAAAGAGTTGAGCTCTTTTATTTCAAAGCCATGGTTCCACTAGATTGGAGCAAGGCCAATGTGATATATATATTTAAAATGAGATCAAAGTATTTGCAGACTGGTCGGAAAAATATTTGATAGTTTGATAAAAGACCACATAGAGTTTTGCTAGAAAACAGTATTTTAGGCAATAGACGACATGCATGAGGAAGGAAGCAAAAAACGTAGATAAAGGAGTGGATGTAAATATTGTATACTTGGACCGTGCAAAAGCTCTATAAAAGATCCATAGGCTTAGTAAAAACAAAATAGTACTACAGAGGAAAAATCAGCAGTATAGGGTGTTCAAGTATGACCGGTACCCCAAGCTTAAAGTGGAATTCCACCCTAACACTTAAATTCTCAACCTGCAATCATTAATGTGAGCTAAGTTCAGCCTCATGTCTCAAAATGAAAAATCATTTTTTTTCACCTTTTATTCCAGAATACAGTGCCGTCACATGACTTTGAATCTACTTCCTTCTGAGAGTAAAATCAGCCAGTGGGTGTGGTTGCTGAAAGCTAGTGATATCACTTCCTGTGTAGCCAGTGGGTGTATACAGGATGGGAGGAGCTAATCATAGGTTCCTGGCCAGTGCTCTCTCATTGTACATCAAATTCTTGAGAAAATTAAGAAATAAATAGGATGTGGGTGGGGAGGGATGGGAGGTGCACATATACAGTATAGCTGTGCACAAAAGGGAACTGGACCCGTTCACAGCTATGCGACTTTGAAAAGGAACCTGCAATGCTTTTATGCGACTTTAATGCGACTTTGGTCCAGAAAGTGTAAAGTTGTAGCAAAGCTACACTCAGTCACATCAAAGTTGCACTTTAAATTGTGCAACTTTGTGGTTGCAATAGTGGAAATGTGACTTGTCATGCGACTATGTGTCCAAAGTCACATGACAAGTCACAGCCCATTAATTTTATTGGTACCTGTTGCCAACTATGTGACTTTGAAAATCAGCGACTTTGAAAAGGTACATGCAATGCTTTGATGCGACTTTGATCCAGATAGTGTAAAGTTGGATCAGTCACACTCCAAAGTCTCTGAATCAAAGTCACATCAATGTAGTGCAGGCAACCTTTTCAAAGTCGCATAGATAGGAATGTTTGTTATTGAAATCAATGGGCTGTAACATCTCATGCAACTTTGTGTCCAAAGTCAGATGGTGGAAACGGAGCCTTAAACTTATTTGTAGCTAACTTACATGTAGCTGCCTCAGCTGGGCATTTGCCACACAGTGCCATCATAGTGCCCATCACAATGCCATACAGAAACAACCAAGTGGTTGTACACTGTAGAAAATCTGCAGCATGTTGCATTTTAATCTATATTGCAGTTTCTAACAAACAGAACCGACTTCCAAAGCCTGCGCTCCCCCTCCAAAATGAGGCTGTGAAGACAGGAGGAGAGGAGGGATGGGGGTGGGGCTGGGCAGGTCTAGGCATGTCTGTTTAAAAAGGAGAGGAGGGATGTGGGCGGGGCGTGTATCAGAAAAGGACAATGTTTTCAGGAAGTGAGAGGCCCCCATGCAGAATTCAGAAAAAAGGAAGTAAGGTTGTCCCTGAAGAACAGGAAGAAGCTGATTGTCTGTCTGTTTTGCTTAGAAAGTCTAATTAACGCCAATCTTCTATACAGAAAATTAATAATGTCAAAGATAAAGATATTTTGCATATAATAAAACATTTTTTATTTTTGACTGGACCTACAACTTTCAGTGTTACTACCCTTACTTATTAACCATATTTATAAAGGAAACCCACATTAATTGCTTAGGGGCTCCCACTCAGGCTGAAAAGGTTCAATGAGGCTGGGTACAGGTTCGGCAAGACCCAAAGCATTCTGTAGAAATAGGAAGAAATAGCCCGTCCACCGCACACTTCACCTGGCCCGAGTGGTTATTTATATTTCTATTGGTTGAACTAGATGGACGTGTGCCCTTTTTCCTCTTGAATAACTATGTGACTTAACTATATAGCTATAATAAATCCATCTGTGAGTATACATGGATATCTTTAAAGCATCAGTTACAGAAAAATAAACAAAAATCAGCACAAGGAAAATTACTTCTGACCAATGCCATGTGCTCCTTGTGCTGCTGTCTCCTCCTGTAGTATAAATCCTCCTGCTCTGACGCCCCCCGTAGGTTTCCAGTGTAGCATAGGTTAATGAAGCTGACGGCTGACAGAGCTGTGATAGGCAGTCTCCAAGAGTGCCCGACCATGCCCATATTTTTCGCCCCGTTTCTCCATTCATAGAAGCCATAACTACCAGTCCTTAGATGTGATGGGTGATTTATTTATTTTCTTTCATTTTCATCAGGTAAGCAGTATTGTCACCCCAGGCTGCTCTCTTTATTTGGACTATAAACACCTCCCACTCTCCTCATCTCTGAAATTCAGTTACAGTAGGTGACCGCGATATTGTGTCAATCTCGCTCCCTTTCTCAGCGAGATTGACCACCTGCGAGCCCCATCGCGGGAGCCAGCGCCGAGCTGGCTTGCCACGATAGAGACAAAGCCGTCATAGAAGCGACGGGGATCCGACGTGGATTCCCGCCAATTCTACACGTGGGCGGCGTTTGTTATGAATCCTGAGGGGGAACTCCCCGCCGGATTTGAAATAAAAATCCGGCATGGGTTCCCCCTTTCAGGAGCATACCGGGCCATTAAGTCTGTTATGGGTTGTAAGGAGACCCCCCTACGCCGAAAAAACGGCGTGGGGGTCCCCCCACAATCCATACCAGACCCGTATCCAAAGCACGCCGCCCGGCCGGGCGGTCAGGAGGGGAGTGGGGGCGAGCGAGCACTCCCCCCCCCCCCCCCGAGCCGTACCGGGCAGCATGCCCTCAACATATACCATATAGGGCTACTTGGCATCGACTCCCAAGGCCAGGATCCATTTGAACGTCTCCACCAGAAAAGCCAACTCATTGTTGTTTAACTGTGTTGGAGACAGGAAAACTGATTGGACGATCTGGACTCCGGGAACGAAGTCTGCCGCAATCTTGGCCAGGTTTCCTGGGCCCATGATATGATGGGCTCGACTTTTCGGGGCAAGGTGGAGCCCCCTCGCCTCTTTACCTAAGAGACTATCATGGTATTGTTCGTTCCCAGAAGAACTGCTTTCCCTTTTTATAGGAGGTGACCGAAGGCTTGAAAGGCACAACAAGCTGCCCATAGTTCCAGGACATTCGAGCCCGGGTTATGATGACGGGCTTCCCACTTATCATGTGCAAGCTCTAATCAGCCGAAGGCTCCCTATCCGGCACCGCTGGTATCAGCCCAGACCGTGACCTATGAAACAGGGGCGATGGGGTGGCACATCAAAGAGCCCACTCCCCATCACTGGTGTTATGCGAACGGATTGATCGTTGTCTCCTGAGTTACGCTGCTGAAGAAAACCTAACCAGAAAGGCGTAGCCTCCACAGAGACCATTTACACTAGGGGGCATAGAGCCCACTGTGCCAGTAATATTTAGGCACTATAAGGTGCTCAGGTTGTGAGGATCTCAGAGTCCTTGACATTATTTCTTTGTGTGGCTGGGATCTCCTCTCCTGGGGGAGGGATGATACTTTCCATAGTGTCAAGCAAAACCCCAGATATGGTAGGCGTTGAACAGGATCCACATAGTTTTACTCTTTGTTTAGGAGCAGACCAAATTCTAGCGGTGTGAAGATAACCCACTCCTTGTGGATCAACAGCTGCTCTTTGTCCTGGGACAGTCACAGGAAGTAGTCGAAATGGTGGTACCAGCGTATCCCTCTAGTTTTGATGAGGGCCACCATGGCCAGAGGAACTTTCGAAAAGATCTGAGTGACAATTGAAATTGGCCAATCACCTGGCTGCACAGCTTGTGCAGCCAGCTAAATTTGTTTAGGTAGGCTAGGTCTATCACAGGACACTATAACTCATTTATCTTTAGCGCCAATAAGAGAGGGGAATAATCTCCTTGGAATTCTTCTCCCTTGGGGACAGGTGCTCTGGCTCCCAGTGCCATCAGTGCAACTGCATAGGACAGGAACACCTGCTTTTCTTTTATCCATGGTCACAGAGCAGGAACCAAACTGTTCTAATTATTTCTGAAACCCAAGTTGGGCCTGTAACATCGTGCTTCTCTTGAACACTTTGGCACTTGATTTTCTTTGTCGGGGCCTCCTCTGGCCTAGCAGACGTCCATCCGGGGGTAAGCGTGGTCCAGCCCAACGGGTGGAACAGGTCACCAGAAGCCACTGTCGGCTTCAATTCTTGGGCTACTAAGCCCCGGGCAAGACCTTCCAAAACTCCTTTGAGCCTGGGTTCCACAGATTCTATCCAAGCTTCAATCACCTTGGACATGGTTGCGACAGACAAAAAGCGCATTTACAAGCCACACCGGCTAGCCCCTAGACCTCGTGAGGTCTGATTTAATCTCTTAAGCTCTTCTTTAGAGTGAGATGTTTAGCTAGTCACATCCATTCTGTGTCTACCAGGGGAACGTTTTGCGGATACTTAACTTCCTCTGCCTTGAAGAAGAATAATCTGAAGGTTTCGCATGATGAAGTTACAATGTCTACTTTGCTCCCACAATGTTACCCTTTACTCCGAAGAAGAGGGAAAATTGGAGCGCTCCTTCCCCAGATGCTTAAGGAATTTCCTTTAATTAGCCGGGGGAGTGGAAGTGTCTTCTCACTTAAAGGCCTTCTTTGACCATTTTAATCCGGGGCGAAGGACGAATCCTCCGGCAAGCTCATCTCCCTCTATCGCTGTGTGAGGAATTAGGGGAGGCATAATAAGGCTAGAATGGGCCCGAATCTTTCTGGGCCTCGTCAATCAGGGAGCCAAGTAACGTGGTAGACTGGCTCTGCGTGCGGGATGTACCCTACTTCTTTTAGGTATTGCTGCATCACACGCTTAACTAGAGACTCTATTTGTAATCTCAGTCTCCCTTCCCCCAACCGCCTTGGCATAACATGATCCACGAATCAGTTTAGCCCTCCAGGACTCGTGTCCTGCGTCCCCAGCAGGCTTCCGTGATCGCAGTGACTGTGATGGCGGTGGGTGTGATATCAAGAGGAGGAATGGAACCATCTCCTTTGTCGGAGGAATGGAAACATCTCCTTCGACTAGCGGAGGAATGGGAACATCTCTTTTGACTGGAGAAGGAATGGAAATCTCTCCTCTAATTGAAGGAGGAATGGGAACATCTCCCTCTGGTTGAAGGAGGAATGGGAACATCTCCCTCTGGTTGAAGGAGGAATGGGAACATCTCCCTCTGGTTGAAGGAGGAATGGGAACATCTCCCTCTGGTTGAAGGAGGAATGGGAACATCTCCCTCTGGTTGAAGGAGGAATGGGAACATCTCCCTCTGGTTGAAGGAGGAATGGGAACATCTCCCTCTGGTTGAAGGAGGAATGGGAACATCTCCCTCTGGTTGAAGGAGGAATGGGAACATCTCCCTCTGGTTGAAGGAGGAATGGGAACATCTCCCTCTGGTTGAAGGAGGAATGGGAACATCTCCCTCTGGTTGAAGGAGGAATGGGAACATCTCCCTCTGGTTGAAGGAGGAATGGGAACATCTCCCTCTGGTTGAAGGAGGAATGGGAACATCTCCCTCTGGTTGAAGGAGGAATGGGAACATCTCCCTCTGGTTGAAGGAGGAATGGGAACATCTCCCTCTGGTTGAAGGAGGAATGGGAACATCTCCCTCTGGTTGAAGGAGGAATGGGAACATCTCCCTCTGGTTGAAGGAGGAATGGGAACATCTCCCTCTGGTTGAAGGAGGAATGGGAACATCTCCCTCTGGTTGAAGGAGGAATGGGAACATCTCCCTCTGGTTGAAGGAGGAATGGGAACATCTCCCTCTGTTGAAGGAGGAATGGGAACATCTCCCTCTGTCTGAAGGAGGAATGGGAACATCTCCCTCTGTCTGAAGGAGGAATGGGAACATCTCCCTCTGTCTGAAGGAGGAATGGGAACATCTCCTCTATCGATGGGCCATAGACAAAGAATCACGTCTGGACCTGAATAAGGAAGGATAACGTTGCGGTCTGGCAAGGTCCCTGACGACTCATACAGTGAACTGGTGGAGCTAAAATAGAGGATAGGGAAAATAAAGATATGATAATGGGGCATGTGTCCAACCGTCAGTGGACCCAGCCCCCTTCCTCACACCCCCACATACCGAGAGCATGAGGGCTGGCTGCACAGAGGCAGTGCCCTGTCCATGGCACCCTGGAGGATCAGGGGACAAGCCTGCAGACTGAAGGAACACTCCATGTCCCAGAAGAAAGGAGTAGAAGTGGCAGTACAAAAACAATACAGTACTTTAAGAGATGCCTGTCACTCCTGGCTGTAAGGTGCCAGAAGAGACTACTGTAGTATGCACCCAGAAAGTCCTCAGTGTGACCCAAAAAGGCTAGCAGGGATTTGAATTTGCTGCTGTGGAGATGTCACCGCCATGCCTTTGCACATGCGCCGTAGCTCCTCGTCGCAATGCGCCTGTGCGGCAGCCGGGTCCCCACCGAGCTGCGCATGCGCAAACCAAGCCTCAGTTTCACCCGACGATTCGCTCATGCGCGGAAGCTCGCTGCAGCCACAAACCAGAAGAGGGAGATGCGTCCTGGAACGCTTCTGCGTTCCAGGCGCCATAGCGATATCCGTAAATTCCAAAACAGTATGAGGAGAAGACACAAGACAAACGTACAGAAACTTCTGCCATGGAAAATTACATTTATGTTTCCAGACCTTGCCAGCCGATTCCTTGAAGACGTCTTAGTCCTGAGCACATGCAGGCCGTCCCTACAATTGGACATATATGCCTGAAGCCATATATCCGCCCATGGCTGGATCGTGGGCTTATCTTGAAAGTGATAACATTATATGCCCGACAGCAACCCCCTCGGGGCTTCAATCAATCTCTGGACGTCAGGAAACGTAAGTGCATTGTTGTAAGTCCAAATGAGGACAAAAAAGGAACACAGTGAGCTCAAACTTATAGGGTATGGGATCCTATAGCATTGGAGAGGAGGCAGGCTTACCCCACACGTAGTCTGCCATGGAGTCCATCAGAAAAATTATATTTTTTACTTTTTGTTACAAGAAAAATCGAATAAACAACATTTTAGTCAAACATTTAGGCCAAAATGTATTCAGCCACATGTCTTTAGTAAAAAAAAATCGCAATAAGCGTATATTTATTGGTTTTCGCAATAGTTATAGCGTCTACAAACGAGGGTACAATTTCTGGAATTTACAGAGCTTTTAATTTATGACTGCCTATCTAATTTCTTGAGGTGCTAAAATGGCAGGGCAGTACAAACCCCCCCAAATGACCCCATTTTGGAAAGTAGACACTCCAAGGAAACTGCTGAGAGGCATGTTGAGTCCATTGAATATTTTTTTTACAAAAAGTTGTCGCTAAATGATATATTGCTCACATATGCTATGGTTATATGTGGAATTACACTGCAAAATACATTCTGCTGCTTCTCCTGAGTACAGGGATACCACATGTGTGGGACTTTTTGGGAGCCTAGCCGCATACAGGACCCCGAAAACCAAGCACCGCCTTCAAGATTTCTAAGGGCATACATTTTTGATTTCACTCCTCACTACCTCTCACTACCTATCACTACCTATCAGTTTTGAAGGCCATAAAATGCCAAGATGGCACACAACCCCCCCAAATGACCCAATTTTGGAATAAAGACACCCCAAGCTTTTTGCTGAGAGGCATGTTGAGCCCATTATATACTTAATTTTTCTGCCCCAAGTGATTGAATAATGACCAAAAAAATTATAATTTATAAAAATTGTCACTAAATGATATATTGCTCACATATGCCATGGGCATATGTGGAATTACACCCCAAAATACATTCTGTTGCTTCTCCGGAGTACGGGGATACCACATGTGTGGGACTTTTTGGGAGCCTAGCCGCATACAGCACCCTGAAAACCAAGCACTGCCTTCAAGATTTCTAAGGGCATACATTTTTGATTTCACTCCTCGCTACTTATCAGTTTCAAAGGGCCATAAAATGCCAAAATAGCATAACACCCCCCCCAATTTTGGAAAGTAGACACCCCAAGCTATTTGCTTGCCTATCCCCGACGACGTCTTTTGATGACGTAACGCGTAGGTGTGGCTTAGCTGGAAACGCCATCATGCATTACCCACGCAAACACCGCAACACTGATGGAGACACGCTATATGGAGCACAGCAGATGGGAGACGGCTCAGAGGAGACGCTGCTTCCTTTTATGATTACCGCATTTATTGCCCAAGCAGATCGAGGACAGCGAGTCCCCAGTCCTTCTCTTTCATCTGGCAGCCATGCTGGGTTTCTAACAACTCCAAACTTAGAAGTGCACTTGTAGGTTCACTTTTATTAGAAGGAGATTGGGGATAACTAGTTCCTGATTTCCTCTACCCTGAGGCATCCTGAATACCTCCACAGTGGTCCTGGGCTCGAAGATAGGCCAGGTGAGTTCAGGGAAGGAATGGACCTTTGAGCTGTTCCTGTAGCAGGGCTGAAGCCAAGAGGTTATGGAAAATCCAGGTCCTGCACTGTACTTGGGTAAGTTATCCAAATAGTATTAAGCCTTTGAATTCAGCACAAAAGCCAGGCAGATCGTTTTTCAGATGGCAATGGCATCTTTTATGTTTTCCTAGGCACAGATTTACTTTGTCAATGTAAATATTTTTAATATACTTCTTTGGTACATGCCTAGACAGTAACATGGCAACAAGAGCTTAGTGTACAATTTTATAGTTGCAAGTATTATTTAGGCATAATGTGTTTTTTTCTTTATTTGATTATCTGTAAAAAATAAAACAGGCTGAACTAAGACCATTTTTAACTATTCTCCAAGATTCATTTGTAAAGTCTCTATTGATGATACATTGCTCGGTGAAGCAGAAGGAAAGCAAAAGAAGGAAGCAGAGAACAAAGCAGCAAAAAAAGCACTAGAATCTCTAGGATATGAAGATGCTGGGGTAAGTTTTGGAGAAAAGCTTTGTATTGTGATTCTGAGTGAGTGAGAAACTTATATAGCGCAACACATGCCAACTGAATCGCCTCTGGGCGCTTAGTATTCTTTCCCTACTGTACTTTTTCCCTCAGAAAATATGGGTTTTGAGTTTTTTCTGAAGGCCAGGTGATACACCTCCAACCGGATGCTGGTTGGTAGAGTGTTCCATAGTCTAGGTCCTTGGCTTCCAAATTTTCGTTCTCCTTTGGACTTGTATCTGGCGTTGGGTATCTGGAGTAGTTTTTGGTTGGTGGATTGCAGAACGTGATTGGGGTTGAGACATTTTATTTTTTCGCACAAATATTGGGGTTCATTTCCTTTAACACACTTATGCGTCAGACAGAGTGCCTTAAAAGTGATTCTGTGAAAAGTGAGATTAATTCCCATGTTTTTTCCCAGTCACGAGTCGAGCGGCCGTATTTTGAACGACTTGCAGACAAGTGATTTGGTATTTTGGGAGTCCGAGGTAAAGGGCATTTGCATAGTCGAGTCTAGAGTTGATAATTGTACCCACCATGACTGCTATGTCTTCTTTCGGGATAAAGGGATAAATCCTCATTTGGTTTCCTGTTTAGTGGATGTGACTGTTGTATATAAATATTTGATCTCTCTATACCCAGTTTACTGTACACTGCACATCTAGGTCTCTAGAGATTTTAGAATTTTCTACCTATAATAATACATAATCGTTTTTCGGCATGAAAAAAAACAAAGTTTTTCCAACTTCATCATTAAAAACGATGTTGCCCACACACCATCGTTTTAAAAAAATTATGAGCAAAGCGCGGTGACTTACAACACGTACAACGGCACTCTAAAGGGGAAGTTCCATTCAAGCTCCCGTCTCGTAACTTGCTTCTGAGCATGCGCGGGTTTAAAACGTTGTTTTAAAGCCCACACACGATCATTTTTTACAACCCAAAAAAACGTAATTTTTTAAAACAACGTTAAAAAATGCAGCATGCTCAAGACATTTTTTTGTCGTTTTTCAGAAGATGAAAAACGATGTGAACCCCCCCACACGATTATTTTAAATGACGTTTTTAAAAACGTTTTCCTGACGCATTCATGGCAGCACACACTGGGTTGTGACTCCGCCCCCACAACCTGACAGGATTGGTTAGCTATAAATTTGAAGGGGAGACGCCCCGCACCATTCTCTTTTTTTATCCTCACCTGACAAGATTGGACGAACAAGCAAGAAGCATGCCTCTTGCCGCAAATCGCCCCAGCAGGTTCAGCCTCTCCTGTTTGGAAGTTCCTCCTGTACAGTCTCTAAATGAGCTTTATGGTGGGAACCCCGTTCTGGTGGTCTCAGGGGCTCTGGAATTATACTGGCATCTGTAGCAAGCTTTAAAGAAGCTTAAAATCTCGCAGTGGCCCCCACTTTCGATCTGTCTTTCCTTCCAGTGCAGTGTGTGCTTCCAGGTATTTGTATCATTACATTTACCACCTAAGGTTAGTCCGTTTTGTACCTTTGTCTGCCTGTTGTTTTTTTCTCAGCTCTGCTGAGCCCTGTGGTTCCTCTGACACCCCATATTCTCGGGGTCACCGCTGCGTACCTCTAAGCTCTGCGCATGCGCGCAGCTCAGTGATGACGTCGCCTGTCTCCTCTGTCCTCTTCCAAAATGGCGCTGGACGCTTCTGCGCATGCGTGCGTCATTAAAAAAAAAAAGAAACGGTCCTATTGCTCTGTAGTTCTGGCTGCAGCCCTGCTGCTCTTCTCTACTCAGAGTGAAGATTGCACCAGGTGTGTGCAGGCATGTCCCAGATCAGCCTGGGCTAATTGATTACACACACACACACAAAAAAAGGAACAAATAGGATAGAAGATATAATACATTTATATATTATTTTATAACATACAATAGGAGAAAGCGTATCCATAATTAAACAATTAATATAATCCAAAAAAAAACAAAAAACGATAGATATATGTATATAAAATTACTATATTAATTTAATAAATAGAAATGTTGGGGGGGAACATATTGTAATGTTTTCCCTTCTCTTTTTTTTCCCCCCACCTTTTCGGGCTGTCTCTCTGCTATCCTCATGGGGGCCACTGCCCTCGCAGACCACCATCAGCTGACCAGGTATAGAGGCCGTCCAGAAGGTGGTAAGTAGAGGGGAGACAAAAAAGAGAGCCTGGCCACTAACGCTACAGTTTTGGTAGCCCTATCGGGTCAAGAGACGCAAGTTTGCGGCACAGAGGGAGATTCTAGCCATGCTTCTGGCAGAAGGTGCAAGAAGTCGCTCAAGGTTACCCTCTTGATTTCTTCAATCAAGGCATAGCCGCTCGCGTCACAGCACTCCCGTCATAGTCGGTCCCACCGCAGACGATTACCTTCATCCCAGACAGAACTATCTTACCCGCACCACGGCAAATGTTTGCCAAATATGCGGGGGGCCAGCCTTGCCAGGGGAATTGGCCTGCCGCTCGTGCTTCATTGAAGTAACCAAGGATTCAGAGGCCAGAGTAGATACTGAGCTCCTAGGAGAATCGCCACAGGGATCATATGTGGGCGATCCTTCCCCAAGCACATCGCCCGGCCGTTACGCCAGGCTGCAGTAACCCTCTCTAAGAATGAGGAGTGTGAGTAGGCGTCGGACTGTCTCTTTTTGGTTGAACCATTTGCCCATTCAGTCAAGGAAGCGATCGGCTAGGAGGAGGTTATGGCAGAACTTCTGAAGGTTCAGAAATATTTCCCGGTGCTGAAAAGGGGGTCCAGAATCATTTCCCTTCATCGAAGAGCTGGAAAACCTCATAAAGGATAAGTGGGGGGATTGCATAAGCGGCCCAGTATGAGCAACAAGTTTGCAGATTGTACCCCTTGTGGGAGTCTAAGATCGATTCTTTGATCAATGCAACTATGGTCGATTCATCTTTAATGCGACTCGCTAGAGACGTTTCTCTACCGATTGAAGACGCAGTTACCTTCCGGGACGCCCTTGATCGTAAAATCAATATAGAACTGAAGAAAGCCTGCTCCACGACAGGAGACGCTTGTAGGCCGGCTATCACCACAGCGGCAGTCGCTAAAACTATTGCTGCATAGGCGGCTAATGTTGAGAATTCCATTCTAGAAGGTGAAGGAGAAGATATTCTCCTCCCTGCATGAAAATTAAGTTGGCTTACGGCTCCTGAGGGGGCGACTTCATGGCTGGGAAGAGCCTTAAGGCTGAGACCCTGGATAGCGAAGGCAGCGTCAAAATTAACTGGTGCAAAATTCCATATGGCGGCTCAAGTGTATTCGGCACAAAGATGGACTCGGCCATTTCCAAGGTTACCAGGGGAAAGTCCGGGCTGATTCCCTCCGATAGGAAACCAGAGCCCCAGAAGGGCCCCGCTTACAGGCGTGATCTTCCTGTCAAGTACAGGGATGTTAGATCCTACCGCCCCAGCAGGGAATTTAGGAGGGACTGGAAGACTCGACCCTCCTTCATGTAGATGCAGTAAGCCAATCACAGCTGTGGAACAGCAGAAGTCCTTTTTGAGGGTCCGTCTGCCCACCCAGCTCAGGTGAGCACCAGACTCAAGAGATTCGCTCGGATATGGGCAACTCGTATAACAGATCCATGAACACTATCCTCTTATCAAGACCGGTCACAATTGGAAATTCATGGGCACATTGCCAGGGAACACATTCCAGCCTACCAAGTGCTTCCGCACCAGAAAGGGAGGGGGTTTATTCCCCTTTATTTCTGGTACAAAAAAAGGGGATCTACGTCCAGTCTTGGACCTAAAGAAGTTCAACAGACGATCAAAATAGAGGCCCTCAGATTGGAAAGGCCTTCAGTTCATTTTGTTGTCAGTGGACGTGGGAGACTGGATGCTATCTCTAGATTTTTCGGACGTTTACCTTCACATCCCAGTTCATCTTACCTTCCAGAGGTCCGTTCGGTTCTCAATCGATCAATCCCATTTCCAATTTTGGTGCCCCCCATTCGGCATCGCCTCAGCACTCAGAGCATTCGGCAAGTCAGGGTGTTCCTAGGGGCAGAATAAAATACCAGGTTGTACCGGGTGCAACTCCCTCAAGAGAGGCTGAAGCCCTTGCTCCAGAAGATAGTCTGCTATCATGCAGACGTCTAACTGTCAGAGCCTGCCTCAGTACCCTGTGGTCCATGTCAGCATCCATACCCTTGATACAGTGGCCCCTGTGGCACATGCGAGTCTTACAGAACTCCTTTCTCAGGCAGTGGAATAGAACGTCAATACTCCAAACCATTCACATCCCGAACTGGGTAAAGCAATTAGTATGGTGGTGGACACACCCGTCCGACCTCGGAGTCCATTCCAAAAGTTCCCCCAAGTCCAGAAGTAGTAACATCGGACGCCAGCCAGGGGTGATGGGGTCCACACTATCTAGACTGAGTAGCCCAAGGACAGTGGCATTTTCAGGCTCAGGGCATAGTGTCAAATATTTTAGAGCTCAGAGCAGCCTTTCAGGCCCTCCTGGCCATTGCGCCTCTTCTAGAGAGGAAGTGTCCTGATCAGGATGGACAACAAGTAGCGGTGTCATGTATCCAGAGACAGGAGGGCATCGGGAGTCGCACGCTTCAGGAGGAAGTTCGCCCATAATGGAAGGGGCACAAGTGCACCTGTTAGATCTGTGGGGAGTATGCGTCCCAGCAACACAGAATTCGTTGGCCAACTACCTAAGCCGAGAGACGCTTTCAAACAACGAACGGTCGCTGAACCAACAGGTATTCTCCATTCTTACGAAAACTTGTGGAGTACCAGAAGTCGACCTAGCGGCCACGCCAAAGAACTCCAAGTGTCAGAGGTTCCTGTCCAGAGCCCACTTTCCATTACCTGAAGGGACAAACTGCCTAGTTCTTCCATGGAGCTGCGAGCTAGGGTACATTTTTCTTCCAACTTCTCGGATTACAAGATTCCTGTCCTGACTTCGGAAGTCCTCAGCCACGGTTATTGTACTAATACCGTTCCGGCTGGAGAGGCCATGGTTTACGACCCTGCTACAACTAGGTACGCGACCTCCAATACATCTTCCAGTAACCTGGGATCTCATACATCAGAGGCAATTCTTCCATCCAGCCCAGAGAAGCTGCATTTGCCAGCTTTGAAGCTGAGAGGGCTAGGTTAGGGGAACTAGGATACTCTCAGGAGGTAATTTCAACCTTAGTACAAGCTCTAAGGAGCTCCACTGATGTCACCTATACTAGGATCTGGGAGAGGTTCGTGTCATCGCAGCAAAGAGATTGGAATCCCATCTCAAATTCTTGAATTTCTTCAGTCAGGGCTTAACAAGGGCCCGGGCTTGGGTACCCTGAAGGTGCAAGTATCTGCCCTTTCAGCCATGATGGGTACTAGATGGGCTCTTCATCATCCGGTCACTCTGTTCCTCAGGGCCTACGTAAGATCAGACCACCTAGGAGGCCAGCCTTTCCAACAGGGGATCTCTGTGTAGTACTCGAGGCCCTGTCCAATCCACCTTTTTCTCCATTCAACTTAGTCTCACCATGGAACCTAGCTCTGAAGATGGCTTCCCGTATTGCTATCACCTCAGTTAAGAGGGCGTCGGAGATACAAGCACTTATGGCTATGGAACCCCTATTTAGTGTTCTTCCCTGACAGAGTGGTTCTGAAGCCCTCAGACCATTTTTATCTAAGGGTAACTTCCTCCTTTCATTATAACCAGGACATCGTCCTTCCGTCTTTTACTAATGAGAGGGGCGAGTCCCATGACTAGGATGTCAAGTCTACCATCTCCAGTTACATCACAGCTACATCTCAGGAAGACGGATTCTCTCTTGATTATCCCACACGGGAGCAGACGAGGTCAGCCAGCTACCTCCCGTACCATTACCTCTTGGTTGTTAAAGCTATCAAAGAGACCTATTCCATCCAGCAACTTACGACTCCTAGAGGGCATTAGGGCTCATTCGACAGGGGCAGAGGCCACTTCTTGGGCAGCATATTGCGGGACTTCACCGGAAACCATAGGCAGAGCAGCAACTTGGTCTTCCCAACACATCTTAATTTCTCACTACACAGTCGACTTCGGCAGATCTGTTCTTAGAGCCAATTCCTCAGCGCTATAAAGAATAAATATTACTGTTTTCTTGCACCCTCCCGACTGGCGAGTTATTTCCCAGTGTGTGCTGCCATGAATGCGTCAGGAAAACGGAAAATTGTATACTTGTATACTTTCCGTAATTTTCCTTTCCTGACGCAACTTCATGGCAGCACACAGATGCCCACCCTGCTGTTTTATGATGATATATACAGAGAATGGTGCGGGGCGTCTCCCCTTTAAATTTATAGCTAACCAATCCTGTCAGGTTGTGGGGGCGGAGTCACAACCCAGTGTGTGCTGCCATGAAGATGCGTCAGGAAAGGAAAATTACGGGAAGGTGAGTATACAATTTTCAGTTTTTTCATGTCGAAAAATGATTGTGTGTACGCGGCATTACATTCACACTGCAAATTAACATGAGACTTAAAGTGATACTACAGGTTTGTTTAAAAAAATAATAATAAACATGTCATACTTACCTCCACTGTGCAGCTCGTTTTGCACAGAGTGGCCCGAACATCCTCTTCTGGGGTCCCTCAGCAGCTCTTGTGGCTCCTCCCCACATTAGGTGACCCCCCCCCCTAGGAGAAGAAGCGATCTTCCGAGGGGGTTACCTTGTGAGTGCCATTCATTTGGCGTCCATAGACGCTGTGTGTAAATTTTGGCTCTGCCCCCAGTGCCCGCGTCATTGGATTTGATTGACCGCAGCAGGAGCCAATGGCTGTGCTGCTATCAGTCTAGCCAATCAAATCTGGGACTCCGTGGAGAGAAGGACGGTGTGAACATGCTGAGGAGATTTAATATTTTGAGGGGGCTATCAGGTAGGCTGTACCCTATGATTTCTAACAGCAGCCCTGTTAACATGTATACTTTTAATGTACAGTAAAACTACTGTTCAAAAACTAACTGTTAAGACCTGCAGTGGTTAGGGTACTGCGGCCTTCTTTCCGTCTCCCAAGATGATTCTTCCGAATGGTTAGAGTGTTCCCCATCCCCAAGCATGAGCCAAGACTTCATGAAGGGTGTCCAGATATAGAATGACTTTATTGAGAGACAGGTTACTTATATACAGCAAAAGAAATACTTGATGTAATCAGATATACAATTACATCCTCCTCCCACATTATCATACAATGGTGTTACTAACGAGACCCCTTTCAAGAGACCTATTGTAGGAGACAGACGGCTGTCTCCGGTAGAATCCACATGAGTTAATTACTGGTCCTTTGCCCAGACAAGGTGTTTTAGAACTTCTCACCTGCTGAACAATAGAACTTCACACAATGAACACTTCTTGAAAGACAGACTAAAGATCATTTACATGACACATTGAGATATTGAGATATTGAGATCAGTTTAAGGAATAAACCAATTATCTCCAGGTAGAGAGCACCCTAATTTTCCCAACTTTAGAACACCCCTCTTCCACACAAGGTATACTTGCCATTACATATCTCCTGATAGCCCCGATCTGGGGGACCAACATATCCAAATTTCACCCAGATCGGTCCAGGGGTTCTTAAAAGACAAACAGAGTCTGAGAAAATCCAGAATAAAGTCTATTTTCTTCACACTAACAATGGGTTAAAACAGGAAAATGGGTTTTATTGTGTATAGATTTCATAGAAAATGAATTTTTGCATGACTGGCTTTTTTTTTTTTTTCATTTTCTTCTTGTTTTCTTCTGTGTAGTTTCAGCCTGATTTTATTTCCCTACTGACCCAATTCTGTCAGAAAAAAGGTTGGACTTTCAACTTTGTGAAGGCCGCTTGCATTGGACCTTCACATGATCTTGAGTAAGTAACAATTCTGTAAGAGCCTTGAACAAAGAAAGGTTTTGCACTCCATAAAATGTATGTATAACCGTTTTTTTTAAAGTAGGGAAGGGTTAAGAAACATCAGTTTTTTTGTAATGTTCCACTGGGATGAGTTCCCTTCATTTTCTGTCCTGGAAATCTCTGCATTGTGAGGGCAGGTACCATCTTAGATGTTGCTTTAAGTGGATTCCCCACTTAAAGATCTACCTTCAATTCTTTTTCTGGTGACAACTGTAAACTCTGTAATTTTCAGTCACTTTTGCCTCGTTTCCACTGAGCGGATCGGTTCGGGTCGTTTAGAATGGAACGGTTTAGAATGGTCCGGTCTATTCTGGTGAGCGTTTCCACTGCCAGTCGGACCGCCAGGGCCATACAGGTTTTAGATAAAATGCCTATCGTGATGTCACACTAGTGCGCCGAGAAACGTGATGCAGCATCACTCAGCATCAACCAAACAGCAACAACAATGGAGGTCATTCAGCAGCTCGTCTTTTCTCTGCTAGCCTTTTGGTTCTTTATAGGCAAAATACATGCCGCACTGTATGAGAGAAGGTTGCGAGCGGCAATGAGAAACACAGCAAAAAATAAAAGAAAACTTTTAGCTTGGATGTGTAGCCGGGAGGAGAAGTACACATTTGTGCGGCAGCGCTATAGGGTAAGCACAACTGACCGACACACACACACACACACTGACACACACACACTCAGACACACACACACACACACACTGACCCACCAATATGACACACACACACACACACTGACCTACCAGCCTGACATACACATTGACTTGAATGATGTTTTATTTTTTGAGATATGTTACCATATTTTTTTTTCCGGATGCTTTTCCTAAAGGCAAAGCAGCGCCGCCGACCGGTGATTTGGGCTTTCCCTCGTGCCAATGAGTGGTGGAATGTGACCGTCCCAGGATTCACACACAGACAGTGGGTGCAGAATTTAAGGATGTCAGAGGAAACCTTCTCATTCCTTTGTGCCAAGCTACGTCCAGTGATGGAAAAGAAAAACACCAACTTCAGAGCCAGTTTGCCTGTGATGAAAAGAGTTGCCATTGCACTGTGAAAGCTGGCTACCAACAGTGAATACAGAAGTATAGGTCATCTTTTTGGTGTCAGTAAATCATCAGTGTGCCGGTGTGTGCTGGACTTCTGTAAGGCTGTGTGCACATTGCTAGCTCCTGAAATTGTGCATTTTCCGGACAGGGAAAACCTTAGACATGGCTGAGTACTTTGAGAACAGCTGGGGCCTTCCACAGTGTGTTGGTGCTAGTGATGGCTCACATATACCAATAATAGCACCACGAGAATACCACACTGACTACTTCAACCGAAAAGCCTGGCATTCCATCATCCTCCAGGCAGTAGTGAATGGCAAGGGACTATTCTGGAATGTGAATGTAGAAAAGCCTAGTAGTTTGCATGATGCTTGGGTTCTCCGATTGTCAACATTTTGGAATTGGGTTGGCCAGGGAGGACTGTACCTGGTGAGCACTAAGAACATTTGTGGGGTGAATGTTGGCTATTATGTGCTTGGGGACTCTGCCTATCCTTTACAAAATTTGGCTCCTGAAACCATTTCCTGACAATGGCCGCCTAACAGAGCAGCAAACCTACAACAAGAAAACATCCAGGGTATGTGTTGTAGTGAAAAATGTTTTTGGAAGACTTAAGGGTAGATGGAGGTGTCTTATGAAGAGGAATGACAGTGACATTCAACTTACCAAATCCATGGTCCTAACTTGCTGTGCTCTTCACAATCCTTGTGAACGCCATGGAGAAGACTTTGACCAGGATTGGAATACATCTCCAGAAGAGTCAGTACCAGTAATAGCAGCACAGGATATGGAAGAAGAGTGCAGTGAAATACGTGAGGCTCTGATGCGGCACTTTAACGTTTAAGTTCTTCCCTTGAATTATTAAAATGTTCAATTACTTTTTGCTATATGTTTAATAAATTGTTAAAGAAAATAAGACCTACTCGGAATAGAATGTAGAAACATTTTTTACAATAACCTAAAAAAGTTGTAAAGGTTTTTTTTATTAAGCTATCGCAAAACTGCAAGTCCCATCATACTTTTGCCTCTGGGAGTCATGCTTGTGACTGTCAGTCTTGCTATGCCTCATGGGAATTGTAGTTCTAAAACAGCTGGAGGTCCGCTAATTGCATATCCCTGAGCTAGTGCATTTTTTGCTGTTTTTTCCTTTTTCGTCAATTTCACTTCTAAATGGTTTTTTTTTGTCTGAATTTCTCACTTCCTGTTCCTCCTCAGTAAGCGCAGCTCAGATGTTGTCAAGTTTACTGAGAAGGAACAGGAAGTGAGAAAATCAGACAAAGAAAAAAACATTTAGGGAAAAGGTGAAACAACAATGCCAAGTATATTCACAATTACATCTACACAAGTAAAAGTGAGAAGAAATGAAGCGATCGGGGGTGCCTTTTGCTGAAATCCAGGCTGCACCGTCCAAGGGTGATAATGCAAAGGAGGCAGAAGGGAATCGGAGCAGCACTACAAAGAAAGCCATGTGCAGCAAGGAGCAAATGTATCCAATCTTGTGTGATTCAAAAGTACCCTATTTATAAAATATAAACTTTTAAACCCAACTTTTAAACCCAATCTAACTAAATTCTTTTAAAAGTAAACATGGGTAAAGGTCCTGTGCTGCATGAAAGGCATTACTGTCTGGGTGGTGACCTGGGTTGACGATTGGCTCCAATCACTTGAACAAGCTGACCAAGGACACAGAGGAAGGCCTGGTTGAAGGTAGCCAACTGCTCCATCTGCTGCCGGGCAATTTCTGCCTCCTGGCGCATAGCTTCCTGTGCATCCTGATGTAGTGCTTGAAACCGCCTCTCAGAAAGGTTATCCGTTCTTTCCAGCTGCCTTTCTTCTGCTGCCCGCATATCCTCCATGACTGTGCGCAGATCCAACTGCAACCTTCTCCTTTCACCTGTAATATACAAAAGACCAACATTTTGTTTTTGGTAACATCTGTCCAAACAATACTTTTAAGCCCCTTTTCTCATCTGCGCCACTAGACTGTACCACACTGATTGACTGCCCCACCCCTGTTCCCCCTGCTCATCTGCTACACCAATACACAGCACTGCTCATCTGCCCCCCACAGCTGAACCCCCCTTCTCTACTCTTCCACCACTGTACCTCCTGCTCATCTGCCCCCCACAGCTGAACCCCCCTTCTCTACTCTTCCACCACTGTAGCTCCTGCACATCTCCCCCACAGCTGACCCCCCCCCCCTTCTCATCTCTTCCACCACTGTACCTCCTGCTCATCTGCCCCCCTTATCATCTCTTCCACCACTGTATGTCCTGCACATCTCCCCCACAGCTGAACCCCCCCTTCTCATCTATTCCACCACTGTACCTCACTGTACTTCACATTTGCCCCACTGCTGTTTTAGTTTAAGAAAATGCACAGTTAGAAATTTCTATATTATCATCATGTCTTACCATTGTGCAGGGGTGCATTGAGAGTACTCTGTGGTTGGCTTGATGAAATACTACTGTTGCTGCTAAAAGAGGTTGAAGGTCCATCATCTGAAAAGTTTGATGCATCATTGGAGAGTCCATCAACGGTTTCTGAAAATAAACATATGGTTAGATATTTTATTTCAAATGGTTAGCAGAGCGATATCCTATGCGAAGTTTAAAAAAATAAAAATTACCAAAGGGGTCTACCATGGATTCGAGAATTACAGTTGCAGAGTCCAGATCTCCCTCCCTGCTTTGGTTTGCTGGCTGATGACTGTAAATGGCTTCCATGGCGTCATACCACCTCCAAGCAGTTGGACAGTTTCCACTACCAATAATTGCTAAGAAAGTAGATGGTTCCTCAGATAACCAGACCCTGCTGTTGTTTGCTGGCATCCTTCTCCTTTTATATGGACTAAGCGATGTGGTGATTGTTTGGCGCTTTGCTTTGACATCAGCATTGCTGTTTTCTGTCCACCAATCAGTAGAATGTACCGTGTGACGCCAGTAGCTCCGCCCTAACCGTACCGTTCCATTTTTCTATGGACCCACATGAGGAGCAGGACCCTGAATGGTGCGGTACGGTTCGGTTTTATGGCACGCTTTGATAATGGAAACACCTAAAATAGCGTACCGAACAGATCCGCTCAGTGGAAACGAGGCATTTGTGTACTGGAATCAATGGTCACCAGTAGGGATGAGTTGACCACCCCCCTGTTCGGTTCGCACCAGAACCTGTGAACACACCAAATGTTTGTGTGAACTTTAGAACCCCATTAAAGTCTATGGGACTCGAACGTTTGAAATCGAATGTGCTAATTTTAAAGGCTAATATGCAAGTTCTTGTCCTAAAAAGTGTTGGAGACCTGGGTTCTGCCCCAGGGGACATGTATCAATGCAAAAAAGTAAAAAAAAACTACAGTTTTTTCGGGAACAGTGAATTTAATAATGCTTAAAGTGAAACGATAAAAGTGAAATATTCCTTTCAATTTCGTACCCGGGGGGTGTAAAGTATGCCTGTGAAATAGCGCATGTTTCCCATACTTAGAACTGTCTCTGCACAAAGTGTAATTTTTTTTTTTTTTATTCTTTTTTTTGTGACATTCCATATCATCCGTTTATATCAACTATACCAAACAAGGAGGAAAGAGATGTTCCGACCCAACCCCTCTCTCCCTCCCCATCTCTGTTAAAGGAATATTTCACTTTTGTTTGTTTTACTCTTATTGTTTCACTTAGCACTTTTGATTTCTCCCATAGAATTTAACACGGTGTTCGGCGGCCTTTTGAATTTGCCGCCCAACACTTCAAATTGTTCGTTGTTCGCTGAATAATCGAACAGGCAATGCATATTGCTAGGCTGACTATTATTTTGCAAATATAACCCTGTACTGTACTTAGTTTTTCCAGAGAGCTATACTGAAATCTTTATGGGCTCTACCATACCATATAAAAGTGGACCTTAACTCCCTTTTCATATATTGCATTATCTGGGGCTTTAATGGATGCGGGACCCTGGCAGCCACTATGTGGCCGCCATATTGCAGTCTCCCCGGAGCTCCGGGAGGGCGCCCCAACCTTGAAAGCCGCCGCCATGGGTAGCGGCGTGACGTCACCGCGCATGACGTCGAGGAGGATCCCGGAATGCCGCCGGCAGGTTGGGAGCTCCTCCTAGCGGCCAGATGGACGAGGCTGCTGTGGAGGATAAGGGGAGACCGAGGGGACCTCGGAAACCCCCCCCCCCCCACCTGCCGCGAGGCGCGGAGATGGAAACACACCACCACCAAAACCCGCTCCCCATGGAATAGGGAGGGGGCGGACCCCAGGAATCCCCATGATCGGCGGGGGGGGGGGGGGGCACGGGTGGAAAACCAAAACCAAGTGACATGCACCTGGGCAAAACTAACATAAATAATAATAATAATAATATACAATTGCAAAATAAAGTAAAATTACAATATATGTACAGAGTATAATTCTATAATCAGCATTAATAGGAATTCACCTAATAGTATTGAATAAGGTAATAGTAATGAAATATAGAATAGAGGACAAAAAGTAAAATGGGAAAGTTTGTATAAACGCAGCAATTCCAAGAAAACAATCTCCTGAATATTGTTAAGTGTATGAACACAAAAAAAAAGTATTAATAAAAATTGTAATAATAATACTAATCATGTGATTGCAAATATCCCTTACAAGAGGACCCCCTGACGAATTGGATACATGTAAGCATTGTAAGCTTTGGCTGAAATAGCCCAATGACCCACTTCTACTCAAAAAGGGAAAGGGGGTTTATGCATTAAAAATAACCAAAAGGAAAAATGTATTTCAAGGAAAAACGCTGGTGGAAATCAAACTACTCTACAGATGTCCTAAATCCACGGGTATCAACCTGGGGAGCGGGTGTTTAACCACCCAAAGATAATTTTAGCAAAGAATGGTGATACAAATTGGGGATTATTGTGCTGCACACCCCTGATAGTATATTAGAAGAAAAGGAGAAGTACCCCATAGGGACTTTGAGTTGCCTTGCTGCCCAGCCACTCAACAGCGCCCCCTTCATATGGCGACCATGGCACTTTCTATGGTTGCCATACTCTAGATACGCCACTGTTCCTTTTGTGAAATCTCTCTTCCTGACAGTCCCTCTGCTTTCCTTTTTTAAAACTGACAACACTAAGGAGGATAGCACAGCATGGTCAGTTCCCTAGCAGTGCTGGAAACTTAGTCTGCTCTCCTCCAATGATCAAACTTGTCCTAACACGCCTCCCCCTGCATAACTTTTCACTGGGAAGATCAGTGTTCTGTTGCTCTTCTCTCCCCAGCTCTTATGTAGCTGAGAACAGAGGAAATATCCCTTTAAAAAAGGGAAATTAGGGGATTTATGTTTTTTTTTTTTTTTTTTGTTTTGTTTTTATATCTATACACAAATGTTTGCCTTTCATTTAATTTTTAAACTGAATGGGCTGTTTTAGGCTCTGTGTACACGGGACGTTTTTACAACTGCTCCTAAATGATTAAACTTGACAGATAGTAACCGACATTTAAAACGTCCGTTTTGCTGCGTTTACATGCCGTGTTTAAATGCTGCTAAAAGCGGGTTACTTTGTTTGGTCGCGTTTGGCGTCTGAAACATTGAAATCTTCTGTGTCTAAATCCATTTTTTTGCTTTCAAAGAAATGCTGTTAAACACAACTGCCTAAAAATGGCAATAAACCTCTCCCCCTAGTATTTCGGAATGGCTCCGAAGAGTTGAACGAATTGCGGAAATAGAGGACCTGATTCTCCAATCTTTAGACTCCCCCACTAAATTTCATGATAAATGGAGTTGTTGGACACGCTTTATGAATTCTACAGAGTTTCAGCACCTATCTCATCATTCTATCCATATTTGAATTATTTTTAATCTCTCACATAACTTATGTTTACTATGTATATACATGTATATGTATAATTTTTAATTTTTTTTTCCTTCTTTTTCTTCTTCTTCTTCTTTACTTTTCTATTTATTTTCTTCATATAGAAAATGTAATATTCTTTATTTTAATCCTGATATCAATCCCTAATCGACAAATCGACAACACTAGTTATGTTTATGGAATGTATTTTCATGACTTTTACTGTTTGAAATGTATTACTATTCAAAGTCTTTTCTTCTGATACCCATCTTGATGTATCGATACATGTTTATTGCTTTTATTGTACAATTTATCCTGAAATACCAATAAAATCTTTAAACAAAAAATGGTAATAAATAGCCCCATGTACACTGCTGCTGCTAAACGGATGTTCAGAGGCAGTTGGTCACTCTTTTCAACTGCCCCTGAACTCAGTTAATGTTATCCTATGTGACCATGTACACAATCTCGCTTATTGCCGCTTTTAGACAGTTGCGCTTAACAGCGTTTCTTTGAAAGCAAAAAAATACGTTCAGACACCAAAGATTTCCACGTTTCAGATGGCAAATGCAGTAACCTGTTTAGCAGCGTTTAATTTATAGACGTTTTTTCGTTTTTGCCCATTAAAAAAAAAAAAATATATATATATATATATATATATATATATATATATATATATATATATATATATATATATATATATATATATATATATATATATATATATATATATATATATATATTTTTATTTTTTAAACGCTGTTAAATGCAAATGTGGCAAAACTGAAGTTTTAAATGTGGGTTAATATCTGTCAAATTAAATCTGTCAAGTTAAATTGTTCAGAAGCAGTTGTAAAAATGTCCAGTGTACATGAAGCCTGACAGGGTTTACAATCACTTTAAGGTTACTAGAATTGAGTCATATGGGTGTCATGGGCAACTGAATATAAATATATATATATAAAAAAAAATTGTATTCATTATTTTCATAATTATTTTCTCCTTTTCAGGTTTGCTTGTAGTGTAGAAGCCAACAAAAAAATATTTCCTCAATCTAGTAGGAAGAAAAATAAAAAACTGTCAGAAAAGGAGGCTGCTTATTTAGCTCTTAAGGAGCTGAAGAAAGACTTTCCAGATGATATTCAGGTAATAAACATTTTATGTCCTCCTGCACCTAGTTTTAAAGCTGACCTTCAGGTAGTTATTTATTCAGTAAAACCACTTTTGCCTACAGGTAAGCCTATACTAACTTGCACAGTTTAGGAGATATCCAGTGTATACGCATGTGCTGACATTATCGGCACATGCGCACAAAAGAAATGGCACGTACATGTGTCTGCAGCTGCTGTGCCGTGACCGACGGCTCCCGTGCGGGAGTGATGTCATTGCGGCTCCGGCCAATCACAGCGCCGGAGCCCGCGAACCCTGAAGTAACATTTCGCAGACATGTCGCAGCGGTGTACGGGAACCACTGCAACAGCATCATTCTAAGCTAGGCTTTATCACTTACGATTTATTACTTACGATCTATGTGTGGTATATATACGCTTTTGGTTTTCACTTTTGTATTTTCATTCTTCAGGCTGGTACACCCATATGTTTATTGTCATGTGTTGCACTTAGTATTTGTGTTCACACGTTCATTTACCCACGCCCATTGATTCAGTCGTGTATCCCCAGACTGTCTGCCCCTTTCCCACTCCCACCTTATCACAGTGCAGACACCACCCCCCTCCAACTTTTGTTTTATTCTTTCTGTTAAGGACAGATTTTAGGTGTTTGCAGCAGTGTCCCTCCACCACCTCCCTCGGTAGCGCAGGAGCCCTTCCATATACATATTCTTAAAGTGGAACTAAAGGCAAAACTTTTTTTTTTTTCATTTTTGACAGAGTAAACGTGAATCATAACCTTGTCGGCTTTTATTTATTTTTTTGCCATCTGTGTCCCATTGGAGAGATTTCCCTTCACCTATTGTCCTATAGCAAAACAGAAAGTGAGAGGAAATCTCTCCAAATGAAGGAATCCTTCTTTTGTCACAAGGTTTACCCAGAACTAGTATCCCGATTGGAAGAGTCCTCTTTTAATCCTGGTTTGACGACAATACAAAATTTGGGATTTTCTTTCACTTTTGGTGATGTTCTAATCCCTCTCCACTTTATCTAACATAATAAAGATTGCCTTTACTTATACTGTGATAAAACTGTGCCGATGCAGTAAAAAGATCAGGTTATACTTTCTGATGTGTAAAGCAGTGGTAAACTTGCGCTTCCCTAGACAAATGTGCAAATAAACTTGAAAAACAAAATCAAGGTGATAATGAGAGGGTTAAATCAGATAGAGCAGGACAACACCTGCTGATTGCCCTCAGCTGAATCAGTGAATAAATGCAAAAAAGTGTATAAAAAGGAATATATATTGGGACAGAGAATACTCTGAAAATGGTGCTGCAATTTGGAAACTGCTGGAATAGGCAGCAATTGATAGAAATGGTAAAAGAGAGAAATGTAGTGCAACCCCCAAAAATAAATATATTAGGTAATACTGTGAAACCACATCCAAAGGTAAATGTGACAAAACAAATGTAATAATTCAATGTATCCACTTGTAAACAATCATAAAAAAGTAAAAGTTCCTAGATGTTACAAACACAGGGCCAGATTCACAGAGCGATTACGCCGGCGTAACAGGAGATGCGCGGCGTAAGTCTAAATGTGCGCATGCGTTTCGATACGCCGTATCCCCAAAACGAGATAAGCAAGAAATTACTTTTTTTTTGTCCAGCGTAATTTCGTTAGGCGCATCCGTCCGCGCAAAACTGCACTAGACAGACCATTGATTTGCTATTCAAATATGCTAATGAGGGAGTTACGGGGATCCACAAAAGAACGTTGGTGCAGCTGCACGGCCTGTCTAAAATTAGACCATATAAAAGGTGGTCTAAAATTAGACAATTCGTCTACATATCAGAGAAAGCAACACCGTTAGTGAGGAGCAGAGCAGTCACACGTGTTGCCCAACAATCTGTATGCCAACATGCCAGGGACATCCTCGCTCATAACTATACTACTGACTTTAGAGGAGCAAAGAAGGTTGAGGCACGGGAGAGGATATACCGCAACCGCATAGACCTCTTTGGCATGAGTGATTCTGAGGTGTATCGCATCTTCAGATTCACCCCTCATGCCATCCTGGAATTAACCCTAACCTTGCAGGAGGACATCACCAGCCCAACACACCGCTCACATGCAGTGCAGCCACTGGTCAAGGTCATGGCAACACTCCATTTCCTTGCCAGTGGCTCTTTTCAAAGAACAAGTGGAGTGGTGGCTGGGATGTCACAATTCTCCATGAGCAGATGTGTGCACCAGGTTATCCCAGCAATCCTCAGACGCCTGGCCCACCAAATCATCAAACCCACCACTGAGAAGCTGCGGCTGAAGGCAATGACAGATTTCTACTGAATTGCCAGATTCCCACGCACCGTGGGGGCCATTGATTGCACACATGTGGCACTCCAGCCCCCCCATGAGACAGAGCACATATACCGCAATCGGAAGCATTGGCATTCCATCAACGTACAGGTGATAGTCGATGCCCAAGGCCTCATATGGCACGTCCGTGCCAAACACCCCGGTTCCAGCCATGACAGCTACATCTACAATCAGAGCCCCATCCGAAATGGAATTTGAACAGAACGTGTATGGGGACACCTGGCTGGTTGGTGAGTGACATGAGTGGCAGGCATGACTGTCCCCCCCCCCCCCATGATGCACACAACACAAGGGGCACATGCACTACTAACATCCTCCTGTCTTTTCCCTTATAGGTGACTCTGCATATGCACTGGGACCCCATCTCATGACTCCTATCCGGAACCCCCAAACCCCAGGAGAGGAAAGATACAATGAAGCCCACGCCCAAACACGTGGAGTGGTGGAGCGCACTTTTGGCCTCCTGAAGTCACGTTTCCGATGCCTGGATAAGTCTGGGGGTACCCTGTTGTATTCCCCAAACTTTGTGTGCCAGATCATCAGTGCATGTTGCATTCTGCACAACTTCGCAGTGAGAAAGGACCTGCAGATTGACCTACGTGATGACCTGACCCCTGAACCAGACAATCCCCCCCCCCCTGACCGAGGTTACCCCGTCTTCTGAGGGAAGAGCAGCCAGGAGACAGCTCACATTAGGCATCTTTGCACGTTAAACACACACATTAATCATGGCACAATGAGAATGCATGCATGCACACCACTGTGGTCCCTAGCACAGACACATCACATCCTCATCTAATTGGATTAGCACAAGACCACCATGCTGGGCTTGTGAGCAGCAACGCCATGCCTCGGCTCCAATTATGTCACTGTACATTCATACATCATTCACACGGACCTGGGAATCACTTCTCCCTGGTCCTGGGGAACCCTTCTCCACCAAAACTGAGGGTGACACCCCTTTGCCGGCAGGAATATCACCCCCACATTCCAAAAACATTCACATCACCAACAAAAAAAAAAATGTCCAGCAAAAAAAAGAGGAAAAACCAATTAATGCCGTTGGCGTGAGCCACGCCTGGGGCGCCCACGGCCATGGCCCCGGCTCCTCAGGGGAGACTCATGGGGGGGGGGGATCCGGGGAAGGAGGAGCAGCCCCTGGTCTCTGCCCACCTGGCGGCCTGCCCTCCAAGGCCACGGCAATTCTGTTCAGGCCAGCACCTAGTGTTGCCGTGTTGGCCTGGATAGCCTGGGTGAGGGCCCTCACATCCTGCCCAACGTCTGCTGTAGTAGTCTGCAGTACGTTTAGGCAGTTTGTAAGAGCCAGGGAGTGGCAGTCCAGGTCCCCAAGCGTATCCTTTATGGAGAACAGGCTCTCCTCCATCCGCCCCAAAGTCTGGCAGACCTGTCCAAGATGGCGGGTCTGAAAGGCCTGGTCCCTTCTCAGATTGGCGGGCATAAGGTCGGCCACCCCCCTGGTCTTCTGGGATGACTTCCTGCCTCCAGCTGAGGCTTTTGGCCGTGGAGAAGGGGAGGCCCTTGGGAGAGGAGCCCTGTTGGGGGAGGAGTGGGAGGGGCTAGCCCTTATGGAGGGCTGGCTGCTGCCAGCCAGAGAGGAAGACTCCTCCAAAAACAGCAATCCACTGCCTGACCTGACATCCTCCTCCTCCTCAAACTCCTCCTCCTCTTCAACCTCCTCCGAGGACTCCTTCCTTGTCGGGTGGGTCCTCATCAGGCTGTTGTCCCTGGAATGGTGCGGTCAGCCCAGATGGCCCAGCACCCTCCTGCTCATCTATGGATGACACAAAACATTCACAGGTTGGAGGATCCACACACTTGCCACATATTCCCTTTTACCCCCTCCCCCACACATGCTACACACCTGATAGGGAAAAAAACCTTACCTGGCATCATGCCTTCATGACTTGAGTCATAGCCGGGCAGGCCCTCCACCTGTTGTCTATGAAAGGTCAGGGCCACCGCACGCTCCTCCGCTGTCAGCCTAACAGGGCATGGTTGGCCCCCTCCTGTGCCCCTGGCATGGGCTAGCATTTTGGCCAGGTTCTTTCTGACCAGACGCCGGAGGTCATTGATCTTCTTCTTTTCAATCCCCGCCGTGTCCCCCCCCCCCCCCCCCGATGCATTCACCTCGTCAGTAATGTTCTGCAAGATATCACGCCTCCTGGCTGGGGTGGTGTTGGCACTCTCCAGGCTGTGGAGGTAACGCCCATATTGGCAAATGGCCCGGGCAAGAATTTGTTTCTCCACCAAAGTAAAATTTAACTTCCTCTTCCTCTCAGTCATACTCATACAAAAACTCTCTCCCAAACAATCAGCAATAAGGTTTCTACAGGGAAAGGAGGCAGTGAGGCAGCTGCCTCCTTTCCCTGTAGAAACCTTATCAGGTGAAACACCGCGTCGGATTGGAAGCCTTAGTATCAGACTCAGCCACTACTTAGCAGAACGGTAATCACTGTTCACTGCAAAGAGATACGTCTCAGATAGATATTGGATCCCTTTTTAACTGTTGTGTCTATGGAAAATGTGGTTGCCAAACCTTGATGTCCACTGCAACACATTTTTTAAATAAAGAGATTCCCATGAACTTTTTAAACATATTGCGCTATGAAGTCCTCTTCTTCCTTTAATTGCATTTGCTGACCATTTCATCCCCGGGAGAGCTGCAAAAGAGTGGAGCCCAGCAGAGTGTGAATGTGCCTTGGGACCTGTGAAGACGGACCCTCTTCCCCTGCACCCCTCCGATTCAAAGAACCCTTACCTTGTGCCTGCATGATCTCTTTTTACAGGGATCCATCTTTTCTGGTAAGGGGCCAGCTCGCCCAAATTTTTAATTTATATTCCTGCATATTGAAGTTATTACTGTGCGGAAGATCCAGCTATATTTTCTGCTAAGCCAGAGATTCATCGTTTCCATCTTCCATTTTTGACCAGTGGACTCTGTTTGTAACATCTAGGAACTTTTTTTATTTTTTCTGATTGTTTACAAGTGGATACATTGAATTATTATATTTGTTTTGTCACATTTACTTTTGGATGTTGTTTCACAGTATTACCTAATATATTTATTTTTGGGGGTTGCGCTACATTTCTCTCTTTTACCATATACTTTCTGATGCGTTTGTCTGGATTACAAGATCTGAACAGTATTACAAATCCATTGGTGCATAAAACAGTCACTATACTGTATATCTATTTCAACTGTTCATTTTACTGCCTGCCTGGAGTTCAGCTTTAATCATTAACAGTAATACAATGTACATAGTTTTGTGTAATTTATTTTGCCATCATTATTACATTATTTCACATGTGCAATTACAGGAATTACCAGAATTTTTTAAAGATGAGTCCAAATCTGAAAACTGGTCGTGCTCTGGAAGGTATTTTTATTTAGTCTTCGTTATTTCCTTTTTTTTTGTGTGTTATCTAAATGTCAACCACGGTTCTGCTTCTATGATAGTTCAGTCAAGTATGAAAGAAGTCCGGATGGCTGCACACCAAACTGAGATCCACATAAAACCATGAAGAACATGAACATGTACAAGCAAGGGAGGCATGGCTTACATGTTTCGCACACAAATTGTGCTTTATTTGATAACGTACCTCTATTTCCTGTGCTCCCACCTTCACACAAGGAAAACTTACCAGAAGTTGTTGACCCCTTTGTTATGCAAAAAGTTGGGTCAACAGTTGGGTTTTTCCTTTTCCACTCTTTCCCGACAGCATACAGTGCTCAACATAAATGAGTACACTCTAACAGAAAACATTTCATTTCCTTTCAGAATCAACATTTTCTGCGGGACACTATACTACACAATACTCCCACAACCCCGCCTTTGATTGCAACCAAGATTTGTTATTTGCACACACAAGTATTTTTCCTAACAAATTCATTCAAAACCATTTTGCAAAAATGAATACACCCTAATGAAAGTCTTAGGCGCAAAGCTAAAATCTAGACAACAAAATCCTAATTAACAATAATTCGACTACATGGGAGTCGACTTATTCATTGAACTGTCTGTCCAGCAGACCGTTGAATATAAAAGAGCGTTATTTAAAAGAGAAGCTCTTCCCATTTAATGCTGTTAGCAATGACAGCACTTGAAAAAGAAATGTCACAAGGCCTTAAAAATAAAATGATTTCTTTACAAAGAAAGGTGAAGACTATAAGAAGATCAGCAAAGCTTTACTTATCAGTCAGAATACTGTAACAAAAGTGATATAAAAATTTAACACAGTTGGAACTGCAGCCATCTCACAGAGACACCCAGGCTGTCCATCTCGACAGGAGCTTCTTCTGATGAGAAGGGATAAAGAAATTCGCAATACCATTTTACTGCGGTTAGCTAAAGAAGTAGAAAGCCAATCTGGGATGCTTGTTTCTCGTGATACTATGCGGTATACACTGCAGTGTAATAGCATGCATGGGTGTTGTCCACGAAGAAAGCCTCTGCTAAAGCCCATGCACAAAAAAGCCCCCCTATAATTTGCCAGGGTCCATGCTGAAAAAAAATAGATAACTAATGGGACTCTGTACTGAGTGTTGAGACCAAGATAATTTTTTTTTGGAACTGATGGCTTCAAAACTGTATTGCCTTGTACACACCATCGTTTTCCTGAAGTTCAAAAAGCCGTAGTTTTTCCCGACGTGATTCCTCTCCAGCCCGACTTGCATACACACGTTCATGCCAAAAAACGTCCGACGGGACTATAAAGGGGAAGTTCCTTTGAAATGGCACCACCCTTTGGGCTGCTTTTGATGATCCTTGTGTTAGTAAAAGTTTGGTGAGAGACGATTCGTGCTTTTCAGTCTTCGTGCTTTAAAGATCGTTTTCTGGTGTTCAGTTTGTACTTGTGGGTCCGTAATTTGTTCTTCAGTGCGTGTAGTGAGTTCGTATCAGTTTTGTCAGTGCGTTCTTGTCTAATTGTACTGATTTTCAGGTCGTTCTTCATAGGTCTTGCTGTTCTTTAGTGCTTTCTTTTAGTTTCTTCTGACTGGCTGACCGTGTTCTAGCCATATTGCGAGTACTTTCCCGTTGCTAAGTTCGTTCTGTGTTTGGTGTTTATGCTTTAACCCAAGTCCAGTCCATGAACAGAGTGAGGAGTTCCTGGACCAAAAATTGGTTGCTCCAGCGTGACCAATTCTGTCACATGCCTTTGTTGCGGGAGATACAGGAGAATAACTCTGATGACTACAGAAATTTTCTCCGGATGACGGACCCCGTTTTTCAGCATTTGTTGGCTTTGGTGTCCCCCTATATCACCAGGCAGGACACTGTTATGCAGGAAGCCATCACTGCTGAGCAGAGGCTAGTCATCACGTTGCGCTAACTGGCGACAGGGAGAAGCCTGCAGGACCTCACGTTCTCAACAGGCATCTCCCCCCAGGCTCTGGGGCTCATTTTCCCAGGCACCTGTTCTGCCATAATTCAAGTTCTGCAGGAGGACTATATTAAGGTAAGTTTTCTCCTTTTAACATCACATTATATGTATTTATAATGTTTGCGAATGTATTGTATTTCTTCATTTCCGAATTTGCATGTTTGTAATATTCTGTGAATCTCCCTTTGTCCCCATGCATGTTGTAAGCTTTAAATTCTCCTTTGGTGGGCTACATGCATATTTCCCTTCACTAACCTCTCCAGCATTCTATCCTGTGCCCAAACACCTAGCCTAGTCACTTCCCAATGTATTTTGTCTGCTACATTGTAGTGCTTTATCGTTGGCCCCCCCTAAAATGTTTCCAAATGTTTGTTTTTTTCATTAAATTCAGACAGAGTGCTCTAGGCTTTATTTGCAAGGTCCCCAACTCATCTAGAACCCCCTAAAAATATTTAAATGGCCCATTAGAGGGGGTGAGAAATCTAACAAAACATATTTTTGGTGTCTTAAAATACTCCATCAAAAAAAATGTTATACTGATGTTGTCCAAGAATGTTTTTGTCTAATCGGCTTACAAAGGTTATGTGTAAAAGTATTACTACATTTTCCCGAGTTCGTCTTTCAGGACAGCACCTTAGAGAGATCCCGGCTCCTCCCCTTCTAGGAAACACCGCCTTCTTCAGATCTTTAAAGCCTCATCCTCCCACTGGCCCTTCAGTTATGGTGTTTCCTCCGGTGGGGAGACATCGCTGGGGAACCAGGGCTGTTAGCCAGGGAGGCTAAGGCAGTATTTTTCTAGAAGGGCAGGATCCGGGAGTGTCCGGTATTGTGCTCCTTGTGTCTTTTCAGAGATTTTCGTTTGAAATTGGCGCCAGGTCAGAACGAGGGCGTTCGCATACCTGTGATAGCGCCGTGCCTCTCAGCGTTCTTTGGGGAAAAGTAGCAGCTGGGAGGTCCGCTCTTGCGTGCACCTAGGGTGGCGCTGTGTGTCATCCTAATTCCCCTTCCATTCCCAGCTTGGAGCTCAGTGGCTGCGCCGGACGACGGGTGACGTCAGTTCCGGCGGAAGGGGGCGGATCGACACACGAGGCCGCGTCTTCCGGTTCCGGACGTGGCCTTAGTAAGATGGACACAGCACTTTGGCTGGTACGATCGCCGGTTCAGCTGTAGAGACCGCGTCGTGCGGGACCAAGGACCACCACTTCCGTGTACAGGATGTCGGAGGCAGAGGCCTCTAGAATCGCTCCTGAGGAAAAAGTCGCCAGCCAAACAAAGGTCAGTGGTGTTTCCCTGTCTCACAAACCCCTGTTAAGCTCCACAGTGGTGTTTTTTCCCTGCCTGGTGGTCGGTGGGAGTTGAGTGGGTCCCTGGTGTTGGATGGTCCTGGGGACAACGCACTCTGGGTGATCCCTGTTACCCTTAGCTGGGGGGTTCTGGTTAACACTGCTGCTCTTTTTCTGTGTCTTTCAGAAATACACAAGCAAATCGCTCAATGGCTCTAAGAGAAAGTGCCCTGTCTGCAGGTCCACGTTAGGGGAAACTTGGGACAAGACTCTCTGTTGAGGGTGTATGGATGCGGTAGTGAGAGAGCAGGCAGCAGAAAAGGGGGTAGATCTGGTGGCATCAGTTAAGGAGCTTTCAAGCACCTTTCAGTCGTTTAAAACTGTTTGCTAACTTTCAGTTGCCCCAGAGCACCCCTCCCCCAGTACAACAGGTGGTTTCACCTGATCCACCGGAACCCCTCGCTAGTGGTGCAGAGAGACCGGTAGGGTCGGCAGGGGAAATTGAGGAAGAAGCAGGCAGCGCTCCCTCTGATTCTCAGGGAGAATCAGATGAAGAGGGGATGGACGGGGTGTCCACAAAACCCTCACGTTACAAACTCTCTCTAGAGGCGGTTGAGGAGCTTTTAGGAGCTATCCATACCACCCTAGGGATACAGGAGGAAAGAAAGCCGCTGTCCCTGCACGACCAAATGTACAGAGGCTTAGGGGAACAGAAAAGGAAAGTTTTCCCAGTCCATGACGTTCTGGTCGATGCCATCAAGAGGGAATGGCAGGATCCGGAAAGGAAACCTTTTTTCTCAAAGACGCTGAAAAGAAGATTTCCTTTTGAGGAGGGAGAAACCTTAAATTGGAATAAGTCGCCTAAACTTGACGCGGCCTTTTCCCAGGTTTCTAGACACACAGACCTGGCCTTTGAGGATATGGGGGTACTCTCTGATCCCATGGATAAGAGGATGGATTCCCTGTTAAAGAAAACCTGGGATTCCTCCCAGGGTAATCTTAGGCCAGCAATGGCGGCTACAGTGGTAGCCCGCAATATGGAGTATTGGCTGACTCAGATTAAATCCCATATCGAGGCAGGTACGGCAAAAGAAACAATCCTCTCCTCTTTCCCCATACTTCTGAAGGGGGTAGCTTTTTTGGCAGATGCCTCAGCGGAGTCTATTCATATGTCCGCAAGGTCTGCAGCATTGTGCAACTCAGCCAGAAGGGCCTTGTGGCTCAAAACGTGGCAGGGGGACAGTGCATCCAAAGTAAAACTTTGTGGCATCCCCCTTACAGGGGATTTGTTGTTTGGACCTGGTCTGGAGGCAGTCCTAGACCGGACTGCCTACAAAAAGAAGGCGTTTCCCGTTAAAGAAGTTTGGAGAACAGCCAAAAAAGAAGTTTCGATTTCGTGGGAAATCAGAGACACCCAGGTCGGGTCCCCAGAAGAAGGGTTAGGGACAGAAGGGGAAGGGTCGAGGGGGAGCAATTTTTCGCCCTCCTGAACCCCCCAAAAAGACCTATTGACACCCAAACAGTGGGAGGAAGATTGGGGGTCTTCCTCCCACAGTGGGAGATGATTACCTCCCACCAATACATCTTGGAGATCATCCGAAGGGGTTACAGGCTAGAATTCTCAACCCCTCCCCCCCTCAGACTGCTAATTACCAACCTGCCAAAGTGTGTGGAAAAATCTTGTGCCCTCCTTTCCTCACTTCAGGAATTGGAAGAGCAGCAGGTGGTTGTCCAGGTTCCGACCAGGGAGAGAGGTGGGGGTTTCTACTCCCACATCTTTGTGGTCCGCAAGCCATCGGGAAAGTTCAGACTTATCCTCAACCTAAGACCTTTAAATACCTCGGTCAGGTACAAGAGGTTCAGAATGGATTCAATCCATTCAGTAAAAGCTCTTCTCCCGCCCAACTGCTTTATGGCTTTGATAGACTTAAAGGACGCTTACCTGCATATCCCAATAGCGGAGGACCACCAGAGGTTCCTGAGGCTAGCAATAAACACAGGGGATCAGGTACTACACCTACAATTCAGAGCCCTTCCCTTCGGCTTGTCATCTTCCCCCCGCATATTCACAAAGGTGATGGTAGAGTTTTTAGCCTTCCTGCGACTCAGGGGAATCCTGATAGTCGCATATCTGGACGACCTACTATTGTTCGCTCCCTCCCTAGAGCAATTGAGTCGGGATTTACAGTCAGCCAGGAACATTCTGGAAAGTTTGGGTTGGCTCATAAATTTAGAAAAATCCAACTTAATCCCGTCACAGAGGGTGTCCTTCCTGGGATTTATTCTGGACTCAACAGATCAAAGGGTCTTCCTCCCCCCAGAGAAGGTGCAAAAAGTGGACAAGGCCATGCTGTTTCTGCAGGGCAGCGGCCAGGTCTCTATAAGAAAGGCCATGTCCGCCCTGGGGTTGCTGACCTCCACCCTTCCAGCAGTACAGTGGGCGGGCCTTCATTTCCGTCCCCTTCAACTCTTCATCTTGAAGGTTTGGGACCACAGCCCGGGGTCATTGGATTCCCTAGTCTCTGTCCCAAGTCAAGTCAAACGGTCCCTCTGGTGGTGGAGAAGGGGGGCAAACTTGTCTCAAGGCCTAGAGTGGATCCTACCCATATCCAGGACGGTCACAACCGACGCCAGCAACACAGGTTGGGGAGCACATTTGGGTTCCCACTGGGTGTAGGGCACCCAACGCGATTGGTCACTGAGTCAGGAGATTTTCAGGATGATAGCCCAGAGATGGGGGCCACCATGCGTGGACCTCTTTGCCTCCAGGCAGAAAACCAAGGCGGACAGGTTCTTTTCTCTAAGCAGGTACGATGGAGCTTTAGGGATAGATGCACTAGCTCAGAAATGGGAATTTTTCAGGTGTTATGCTTTCCCCCCTCTGGTTCTGATCCCTGCAGTGTTGAGGAAATTTCAACAGGAGAATACAACCTTAATTCTAATTGCCCCATATTGGCCCAAGAGACCGTGGTTTTCAATCCTAAAGAACTTGGCTGTAGAGCCCCCGTGGCTTCTACCAGCTCGGGACAACCTTCTCTTCTCACTCAAGGTCCAGTCTGCTGCCCTCACGTAGACAGGTGGAACCTTGCAGCCTGGTTTCTGAGGAGGAGTTGCTGTCAGGGCACCAATTCTGCGGACTTTGATCTCGCGCACATGCGCAGTAGAGCGGCGCGGCAGCGCGTCTATATTCAGCGCATGCGCGGGCACGGTCCGGCGGCGCGGCGCGTGCGGCGCGAACACGTGATCCCTGCCTCTGACACATGAGAGGTTGCTGGTTTGTCATCAGCTCCTGTATGTGTCTCACTGCTGTGAACCTGTTGTCCTGAACCTTCTGGCTTACCTGTTTGAATCCCTGATCTCGGCCTGCCTTGAACTTTGCTGACCTCTCCAATCCTTTGACCCCGGCTTGCATCCTTGGACTTCCGCTGACCTCTCCGATCCTTTGACCCTGGCTTGCATTACTGGACTTCCGTCGATCTCTCTGACCCTTGGCCCACAGCCAGTACCTTGAACCTGTTTGGCCTATTTGGTCCCCTGTTCCTGTTTGTTTCACGGACTGTCTCCTCAGCCTGTCTGCAGATCCTGTGTCCTGGATATCATACTCATCCACCAAGCATCTCCAGGGACTTCCGGTGCCTTCCTTGATCTACGCCTTGACTCAGTTTCCTGTTTCCGGTACCGGTGCCTCCTGGTGCTGTCACCCCTCTGTTTCCACCACCAGAGGGCGGTCAGCACTGGTTCGCAAGGGTGAGCTGTCCGCAGCATCTCGGCCTCGGTAAGTTCCTTAGACTCTGACAGTTGCTAAGGGGAAAAGGGTTTTCAGATCGCTTGGTTGCGACCCTCCTAAATTGTAGGAAAAAGGAAACGCAAGCCATCTACCACAAAGTGTGGAGACGATTCAATTCATGGTGCTCTGAAAGCTCCTTTAGCATACATAGTTCTGTAGCAGTGCTAGAATTCCTACAGGCAGGGGCAGATAAGGGATTGGCTCTCAGCACCTTGAAGGGACAGGTGTCAGCCCTGAGTGTATTTTTGGAGAAAAATCTAGCAGGGGATCCCTGGATAGTGAGAGTTTTTAAATCTTTGAGTAGGCAGAGGCCAGCTGGTATGACCCCTTTTCCCGTGTGGGATCTTTCCTTCGTTTTGCAGGCCCTTACGGGAGATCCTTTTGAACTATTGGGGTCATGCTCTTTGAGGTTAATCACTCTCAAAACTTAATTTTTGGTAGCGATTACGGCGGCACGTCGAGTAAGTGAACTCGAGGCCCTCTCAATTAAAACTCCTTTTTTTCAAGTTTTTCCGGATCGTATTTTTTAAGACCGATCCGGCCTTTTTGCCAAAGGTGGCCTCGAAGTTTCACAGAGGCCAGGAAATTATTCTGCCAACATTTTGTTCAAACCCGGTGAGGGAAAAATAATTTATTTTTCACAACCTAGATGTAAGGAGGTGCGTCCTTCAATATTTGGAGTGCACCAAACAGTTTAGAAAATCAGACTCCTTTTTTGTATCATTTTCAGGGGCTAGAAAGGGTTCTAGAGCCTCCAGGCGTACTATAGCGGGCTGGATTAGAGCAGCTATTATTCAAGCTTATGTGTTAAAGGGGATGGAGCCTCCAGTGGGAATCAGGGCACATCCTACTAGAGCAGTGGCGACTTCACAGGCGGAATGGGCTGGTGCTTCTCCGGAGCAGATCTGCAGAGCAGCGACATGGTCAAGTTTTTTGCTACATTCGTAAAGCACTACAGACTAGACCTGCTGTCGGCACAGGACCAAGCCTTTGGTCGTAAGGTGCTACAGGCAGTAGTCCCACCCTAAGGTAAAGTACTCGCTTATCCTCTCTAAGGTGCTGTCCTGAAAGACGAACTCGGGAAAAATGGAGTTACTTACTGGTAACATCCTTTTCCAGGAGTCTTTCAGGACAGCACCGCTACCCACCCAGGGTTTGGAGATTGGAAGACTCATCACATAAGGACGTCAGATAAGATAAATAATTCTTGTATAACGTTGTCTTGTGTCTCCCCAGTTGGCCGGACGTACTCTGTAAGAACTGAAGGGCCAGTGGGAGGATGAGGCTTTAAAGATCTGAAGAAGGCGGTGTTTCCTAGAAGGGGAGGAGCCGGGATCTCTCTAAGGTGCTGTCCTGAAAGACTCCTGGAAAAGGATGTTACCAGTAAGTAACTCCATTTGTTTTTCTTGTTTGACTCCACAGTTCCCTTCTATGCCACAGGAATGGCAGAATGTGGCATCCCAGTTTGCCCTGCAGTGGGACTTTCCCAACTGTGGAGGGACAATAGATGGGAAGCATGTCTGCATTGTCCCACTACCCCATTCGGGATCTTATTATAATTTTAAAGGGTTCCACAGTATTGTGATGATGGCGGTGGTGTCGGTGAACTATGAACTTTTGTATGTGGATGTGGGGAAAAATGGCCGGATGTCTGATGGGGGAGTCTTTTCCAAGATGGAGCTCTCCCTCCATGGGCCATTTCCCCAAAAGACCCTCATCCCTGAAAGGAGGGTCTTGAATTACCGGGTGTCCAGAGCCAGAAAAGTGGTTAAATGCGTTTGGCATCATGTAAACTCAACCATGTCGTAATGGCATGCTGTGTGCTGCACAACTACAGTATTTATGGGTACATTTCACAAATTATATGACATCTGTTGGGCCTGAGGCCGCACTACAGGACAGATACAGCACAGAGGACCAATATCAGAGGAGGCCCTGGTGGGATGGTCTGATTTGATCCATTGCCAACTCTGGAAGGAAGCGCTAGCTCTCGAGCAGCAACACCAGGGAAAGGTCCTCCCCTCCATCCATGTAAGGTACTGGCCGCAGTATGACGTAAGAATGCCATTGTTGTGGGAACAACAGAAGCAGGAGTGGACAGCTGAGTTAAGCAGGCTGATCTGGGCAGAGATGGGGTTGGACGAGAGCTACAGAGCCCTCCGGTGGTATGTAGCCCAAGAGTGCCCTAGGTCAGTGGATGACAGCCCCACGGAAAGGCTATTGACTATGATGGCCTTGGAATTGTTGTATTGGAGGATGTCCAGTGATCCTGACTTTGGGAGTGATCGGGAGTGGCGCTTGGAGGAAATAATGGAGCACAGAGAGCAAAAATTGAATGTCTCGGAAGGGCACTGGGCACTGGAAGATTTGGAGTTTCTGGCCATTCAGGAATGGGAGCTTGAGATCGCCTACAGACAGCTGCTAGACTCTGCTCAGCAGCAGGGTGGGGCTCCCGTTGCCTGGGACTATGAGGAAATTTCAGATGACAACTCTGAAATCCTGGCTGATGACACGGCAGTGGAAAATATGGAGATTGCCATGCCTAAAGCCGAAGCGGATAATGTGGAGTTCCAGGGAGCCGGGGGAAGTTGGCCCCTCTCTCCAGCAACAAGCTGAGGTGATAAAGCTTTTACTCCCAGCTGAATCACTGGCAGCGGGGCAGGATGCTACTGGCCGCGGCACACAACTGGAGCTTGAGCTGATATATCGGGGGATGGGACTGTGGTCTCCACTCACAGCAACCCAGCAGAAGAGCTGGCAACAGAGCAGAGTGCCACGGGCCTCTGCTCTCAACTAACAGAAGAGGGAGTTACTGTGGTAGTGGACGGGACTTCGATCTTCACGATCTTCCAACAGGTCAAGAGTGACTCATTCAATGTGGAACATAGACTGTTAAGGGGGTATTTAAGTCTGCTACTGTCATGTAAACTAGCCTCAGTCTGCCTTCTAAAGACCTTTGCATTGTGTGATGCTAATTAACAATGTTTTGTGTGAATTTCTATTGATGATAAATGTGTATTGTAGAGCAGGTGAGAAAAGCCAGAGTGATGACGTCTGACTTGTCAGCTGTAGCTAATTGTCTCCTGTGGATTGTGTCAGACCTGGCGCCAGAAAGTCTGTCTTCAAAAGATGTTTATTGGGCTCCTTGTATCATGTTGTGGGTGGAGTTAAGCCATTGTTCCTTGGGATTTCTACTGTATAAAAGCCTGAGTTTACCATTAAAGTATCTATCCGTTTGAACCAGAGACAGAGCTGTGTGTCTCGTTTCTGGGGAATCCTATGGGTCGTGTCTGTCTGCAGGATTGTGGAGTGTTGATAAGCTATAGTGGGTTGGTGGAATGGAATATCATAAACGGCGTTAAGCCCTGACTGTTACACCCACACATCTAGACAACAATGTTCAATAAATCTTCTACAAAAAATAGGCATGTGCAAATTTAGTTAACCCTGTATCTGGCAAAAACATTGTATTATTAGTGAGCAAACAATGTTTACTACGACCGATTACTGTGCCCAGGAACATGAAAGTTGCCATCTTTTTTTTTTTTTTCAAATATAACTTTTATTGAAAGAACACATGTGGAGAAGTTCCAAACATAAGACAGATAAATACATGTCATCAAGAAATATAACAAAGTAGAATAATCGAGGGCAGAAGGGTTAAAGGACATATCAACCCTTCCCAGAGCATGACATTTAATAGAGGCATACATAGAGGAGGGTCGGACGGCCCTCCCATGACATATCAAATCCGATGGGGGTAACGTCGGCAAGTGGGAACCTCCCCGTGTTCAATTTCTATATTTAGGGAGGAGTGAAGGTAATAGCAGGTGTGGAAAGAGGAAAGCGTAAGAGAGAAGGGGGGGGGGGGGGGAAGGGGGGGCGAAATTGGAGGAAGGGGGAAATGGGGAAAAAGAAAGAAAACAAAAAAAAAAAAAAAGGGGGGGAAATGTAGGCAAGGCGAGGACGGTGAGTGGTCACGGCGCCCCCAGTCAGGAGGGGCGTTAGGACATCAGTAAGGAGACTCCCTCATCTGAAAAAATAAATATATTCCAGATGCTCCAGACCTCCGTAAAGGTCTCCTGTTTATGCTGTGCAGTAAGGATCAGGTCTTCCATCTTACGTGTTTCCTCCACCTTCCGCAGCCAGCAACCCACACTCGGTGGGCACTGTTGCTTCCAGTAGAGGGGAATGCACGCCTTGGCTGCATTCAGGAGGTGACACAGCAATGATTGTTTGTAGGATTTAATCGACAACGTCGACAGGTGCAGGAGGAAAAAGGAAGCATCATCTGGGATCACGTACTCCGTGAACTTTTGTGTGATGCGACGGACCTCCGACCAGAAGTTCGTCAGCTTGGGGCAGGTCCAGAAAATGTGCAGTAAAGAGCCCGCGTCCACCCCGCATCGCCAGCAGCGGTCCGTGGCGGACGGGAAGCACGCGTGTAATCTGGTGGGTGTGAGGTACCATCTAGCAAACAGTTTGAAGTTAGTTTCTTGAATTTTAGTGCAGGAGGAGGATTTTATTGCTAAGGAGATTATACGTTGTTTCTGTGTCTCCGAAAAAGTCCGGTTCAGGTCTGTCTCCCATCTCGCTAAGCATCTCAATTCAGGTTGCATAGGGGGGGAATTTAAAAGAGAATACATTTGTGAGAAAGTCTTTGTCGCGGGCCCGGTCTCCGAGCAGCACTCCTCAAAGGTCGTCATGGGTCGTGAGAACTTCTGCGGGTCGGGGATAGAGTGGAGGAAGTGGTGCAACCGCACCGCATTCCAGAAGGGGAGGCTGAAGACTCCAGCGGGGTCCGTCAATTCGACTATTGACGGCCAACGGCCCAACATCACAAACTGAGATGCCTGTTCTCGTCCCGTCGCTCTCAGACCCGGGTAGTCCGTTGGGCTAAGGCCTGGTGAGAAGTCTGGGTGTCCAAGGATCGGGAAAAGCGGGGAAGTCTTGGACGAAAGAAGTGTCTTCAAAGTCACGTGGGAGCTACACCTTAACGTGGTCCCTACCAGTGGATGGGATTTCAACCGTGGGGGGAGGGCGTCAAAGCACCACAGTGCGCTTTTCAAAGGGACCGTGGTCTGTGATTGTTCAATTTGAACCCACAATTTGTTTGTAGCGTTACGCCTCCAGTCTACTATTCTACTCAAATGAGCGGCCTGGTAGTATCGTTTAATGTCGGGCACGGCCAGGCCTCCGTTCTGTTTGGGTAGGGACATTTGGGTTCTGCTTAACCTCGGTTTCTTCTGTGCCCAAATAAACCGCGTAAATACCCCCTGAACTTGTTTAAGGTAGGGAGCAGGAATCTGGATGGGGAGGGCCTGGACTAAATACAGGAATTTGGGGAGGATACACATTTTTATGAGATTGCACCTGCCAAACCAGGAGTGTAGTCCTGTGTGCCATTTGTCGAGCAGGGAGCGAGTCGTTGCCAGCAACGGAGGGAAATTGAGGGCAAAGACGCGTGACAGGTCCGCCGGGATCAGTGTTCCTAAATATTTAAGGGCTGTATTTGTCCATCGGAAGGGGAAGCTCGCCTGAATGGGAAGAATGCGCTGGGGGGGGATAGCCACGCCCATAGCCTCTGATTTGGAGACATTTATTTTTAGGTTCGAGACGGTGCCATATACCCGAAATTCCTTTAATAGGTTTGGCAGGGAGATCGTTGGGTTTGTCAAGGAGAAGAGAAGATCGTCTGCATAAGCAGAGACCTTACAGTGCAGGTCCCCCGTCTTGAGACCTTGTATGTCGGGGTTCAGTCTAATTCTACAGAGAAAAGGCTCCAAGGAGAGGGCAAAGAGAAGGGGGGAGAGCGGGCAACCCTGTCTCGTGCCGTTTGTTATTGGGAACGGGTCCGATAGGAGTCCGTTCACCTTCACCTGGGCCGACGGGTTGGAATAGATACCGCCCAACCAGGATTGCATCCGCCCCCCCACCCCAACGTGTCGGAGGACAGAGAGCATAAATTTCCAGTTGACTCTGTCAAATGCCTTTTCGGCATCGGTGCTGACAAAGACGCATGGGGTGCGACTAGTGTTTGCGAGGTTTACCAGGTTCAGGACCTTAATGGTGTTATCCCTGGCCTCCCTTGTAGGGACAAATCCCACTTGATCTAGGTGTAGCAGGGATTGAAGGTGGTGCGCTAAGCGGTTGGCCAGGATTTTGGTGAACAGTTTTAAATCCGTGTTTAAAAGGGAGATCGGCCTGTAACTCCCGCACGCCCCTGCGTCTTTACCCTCCTTATGGATCAGTGTGATATGAGCTCTAAGAGCATCTCTAGGAAGCTGTGATCCTGTCCCTATTGTGTTAAAGAAGGAGACCATGCGTGGGCCTAGAATTGGGAGTAGGGATCTGTAGTACTGGACGGTGAAACCGTCTGGGCCTGGGGCCTTATTTGGCTTCATGGAACCTAGGGCGGATTGGAGTTCCTCTAACGTGATCGGCGCCTCCAAGTCATCTAGGGCGTCCCGGGGCAGGGAGGGCATCTGCGAGGTCGATATGTATTCGTCAATTTCATCTTGCGTTGGGTCACTATTTGAAAGATTATAGAGTGAGTGGTAGAAGTCTTTGAATTCCCGCGATATGTGTTGTGGTAATGTAACCTTCTCCCCCCCTGGACTGTAAATGTGGGGAATATAGGCCGCCGATTTTTGGTCTCTAACTGCCCTTGCCAGCACCTTACCGCATTTGTTTCCCGACTCGTAACCTATCTTCCGACATATCTGCACCGCCGCCTTCGCCCTATAGTGGAGTAGGTCCGTGATTTGTTTGCGTAAGGTCCCCAGCTCCGCCTCTGAGTCCGGTGTGGGCCTATGTTTATGTCGGGATTCGGCTGCTTGGAGTTTTGACATTAATGTGGAGAGTTGGGCATTGCGTTCCCTCTTAATGCGAGCACCATGTCTAATGAGGACCCCTCTAATGACTACCTTGTGGGCTTCCCAGAGGGATCCCGGGTCACAGTCCTGGGTGTCATTCTCTCGGAAGTACAGGGGGAGCTCTGCCAGAACGTCCGCCAGGACCTCCGGAGTCTGGAGGAGGCTCTCATTAAGGCGCCAGAATTTAGGCCTAGTGGAGGTGCCTCCGTCCAAGGAGTACGTCAGGGAGATGGGTGCGTGGTCTGACCAGGTAATGTGGCCGATAGACGAGTCAGAAACAGCGTGGAGCTGGCCATGGGGGATCAAGAAAAAATCAATTCTAGAGTATACCTTGTGGGGCGAAGAGTAGAACGTGTAATCACGTTCCCCAGGATGCTGTAGGCGCCATACATCTATCAACTGCGCCTTATGTAATGAATTGGCTATTCTTTTCCTCTGCGCGGGGGGTATCGCCGAGTTCCCAGAAGAGGTATCTGAGGTAGGTATCAGGGGAGCATTAAAGTCCCCTCCGAGGATCAGCTGGCCCTCCATAAAGTCTGAGAGTTTGTCTAAGGTGTGGGAGACGAATTTAGCTTGTTGGTCATTTGGGGCATATATTGTCGCAAAGGTGATTAATGTGGTGCCCACCAGGCCCTTCAAAAAGACGAAGCGACCCTCGGGATCCAATAGTTCTGCCTGAAATTTCCACGGTACCTTATTAGAGATCAAAATAGTAACCCCCTTGGATTTGGCTGTGGGATTGGTGGAGTGGTAGGTCATAGGGAAGAGCCTGCTCCTAAAAAATGGGAGTTTGTCATGTTTAAAATGAGTCTCCTGGATGAAGGCGACATCCGCTCGAGACTTTTTTAGGTCGCTCAAGAGCATGCGCCTCTTTTCAGGGGTATTCAGACCCCTGGCATTCAGGGACACAACTTGCATGGAGTCCATCGCCTTGTCCACAGGTGGGGAAGGGAGAGAGAGAGGAGGGGTGAGGTAAGAGGAAGGGGGGGTGGGGTTCTGGGGGGGATAGGGGCAGAGGGAAGGGTAGAGAGGGAGGGATAGAGGGAGAGGAGGAACAGGAGAGAAGGGAAGGCACAGGTCTAAGAGAGAGAAAAGAAAAGGAGGAGAGAAGCAGAGGGGGGGGGGCGTCCGCAACCACAGGCGCCCCCTCACAACAGGGGTTAGTGTAATCAAAAGACCTACCAAAGTGGGTAGGTATGACCAACTAAGAAAGTGGCACTGACGTGCCTGGACACTCACCAGATCAAAAGCTGGTATTCGAGTGTCGGCCTAAGTGGGGGATTGGAAAGGGACAGCCAGTGAGAATCTCACCGGCCACCCCCGGCCTCCCCGGCAAAGTGACATAGCATTATAACAAAGATTGAAAAGTTGAGAATCCAGCATGTATGCATATAACAGATGACACCAGATAAGTGCCACCAGGAACATTTAAACAATAACATTGCACAGTAGTAAAATCCCCTACTCCCCTAATGAGCCTCTGAACTGAGGCAACCCCCTAGCCTAAGGCTGCATGTCAGAGATGTCTCAGGGTCTGCGCTAACATCTCTTCCCCCCCCCCCCCGGGGGCGCACGGACCCACCTCACATCACCAAGGGCCCAACCTCCAGGGGCACCCCAGCGTCCCCCCAACTCCCAACTGGTCCTCTCCTCAACCCGACTCACACAAGCAGATATGGGAGCAGGGGGCCAGGCCGGCGCGACCCCAGAGCCGACCCCTCTATGCCAAGCCCGCGGGGGGGGTGGGGGTACATTCAATCGAAAGTGCATGCACCACTATCCCTAGGGGGTAGGGGCCCCAGGAAGCCTCAGATTGCAGGATGACCAGCACTATAGATAAGCGAACCATCGAGGGCAGCGTAGATCTAGGGAGTCCCCCTTAAAAGCTAATGTGAATCCTTCCCCATACGACTGGCTCAATGGTAATAACCAGAGTGCTACTCCCCCCTAAGCAAACTATTAATCCCAGGAGTTCAAGATCGCCAGGGCAGAGCCCCTGGGCATAGTTACCATTCGCACAAGTAGGCAGTCCGTTTGTCAGATTTTAGGAGGTCATACTTTCATTGCTGTGCGCCGGGAGACAGCTGGAGCAGGGAGTTGCAGCGATAAGGGTGTAGTCTTGTGTAGTGGGCAGCCCCATGCCTAGTCTCAAAGTGTTCCATAAGCCTCGATCGTGGACCCATCGGGAACGGGGGGGGGGGGGGCAGAGCAAGTCCATAGGGAAGAACATCAGCAGACATCGTTGTAGAAAATTGAGGCAGTCTCAGTGACCCCCAAAGGGGGTAGAGGGGGGGGGGGCTCCAGCATGAGCAGAAACAAAAATTAAGAAGAGAATTCCTGTGCAGCGTATAATAACATGACCGGGTAACGCCTGGTAGCTTAGGACTCACGTGACCCTTCAGCGGAAGATGGTTCCTGCACTCTTCTGTTGGGCCTTTGCTGTCGCGGGGCATGGCCGCCCCGATACGGTCCGGTGTTTGGGCGATTCGGCTGGCGGGGCAGGATGACCAGCCAGTTCGGTACCTCCACCGGATCTGCTCCCAAGAATGTGAAGAGGGCAGGTAAGTCCGCCGGAGTGCGGACCACAAAGGACGCCGTCATCCTGCGGAAAGTGACCGCTAGGGGTAGCCCCAGCGATATGTACAGCCTGCCCTCCTGGCTAGATCGAGGATGGGCCTTAACATGGCCCTGCGTTGTAATGTAGCCCTGGACAAATCCGGGAGGATCTTTATAATGGCCCCATCAAAGTTAACATCTCTCTGCTCCCACGCCTTTCGCAAGATTAACTCTTTGTGTGCGTAACGATGCAGCCGGCAGATTACATCGCGAGGACGGTCTGGGTCCGCAAGCCTGGGACCCAGGGCCCTGTGCACACGATCTAACTCTAGGGCGGGGGGCGAATCTCCCAGTAAGCCCTGGAAGATGGCCACCACCGAGACCGCCAAGTCCTCTGATCCCGTAGCCTCCGGTAGGCCCCGCAACCTCAGGTTGTTGCGGCGGCTACGGTCCTCCAGATCCTCTAGGTGTAGCTGCAGGTCTATGGCCGTGGTTGCCTGCACTGCCTGGGTGCTCTCTAGCATCGTCACCCTCCGCTCCAGCGCGGAGATCGAGGCCTCCCCGGTCTCTACACGATCGGATACCAGCTGCAGCTCCTCTCTTACCTCCTGTATGTCGCGGCTGTGGGCCTCCTCTACACGTCGGACAAGATCCTCGATGTCGGCCTTCGTGGGGAGAGCATGGAGGATGGATCTGAGGTCGTCAGGTATAGTGCCTGGGTGCTGCGACGAGTTCTGGGTGGACGGTCGGAGAGCCGATGGGGTCCCCTGAGACAGGGCAGCATCCATCCCGAGCCGGGGAGGGGAGGTCAGCGCGGGATCTGTGTGGGGCAGAGGAGGAGACACACGTGGAGGCCTTGTAATGGCGTCGGCAGGTTGGCTCTGGGTGTCGCATAAAAATCTCCTGATGCCGCTCCGCAGGGTGATCGGACGGTTCCTGCGTGATGGTGGACCGGTTCTGGGTCTTTTGCTGTTTAGCATGCCTTAGTCAGTGAGCCAGATAGTTCGCTGTATGCCAGGGTAAGCCGGGGGGAAGCCAGGAGCTCACAAGAAAGACGTCTTCACTCGGCCATCGCTAAGCCACGCCCCCGAAAGTTGCCATCTTTAACTGTACAACATTCCAGAAAAGCTCATGCAGCAACATGCAAGTAATAATAATCATAGTAAAACACAGGAAAATTACTTACCTTTTCCAAGAACTTTCTTTATCCTCCTGTATTGATCCGGCTCCCTCAGCTTGAGGTCAGACCATCGTTTCCGCAGCTGTTCTGTAGATCTGCGCACCCCAAGTTTTTTGTGAAGAGTTTTCACCACTTTTTCCATAATTTTGGCCTTGCGAAGATTTGGTGTTTTGTACGGTCCATGCTTTGAATCATAATCCGCCATCTTCAAAATGGAAACCATCTCCACCATCTCTTCGAAAAGCCATGTTAGAGGCCTTGTATCTCCGGGATCGGGGCGTTGGTTCCTCCTGACTTTCATCCTCGTTGGAGGTACTAATAACAGCCACCTGAAGTCTCTCCACCATTGTCGTCTACCACTGTGAGAAGGGGCGGGGAAATTTCTCAAACGAACGTCAGGGGCGGGCAAAGCACGAACGTGAGATCGAAGGTAAATTGTTTACTTGACTCATCAGTGGCTGAGATTGTAGCCTATATATGGTGATACAGATTAGGAGAGTCTTGACTGACATTAGTATTTTTGTCTTGTGTTTTGACTTGCAGAAATAATGTATTGTTTCAAGGAGCATGAATTAATGGGAGAGTTCCTGGACAGGTGGAGGGAGCAGCCCTGCTCTGTGGGAAACAAAAAACGATCTAAATAAATAAAAAAAAAGGAACTAGGAAGGCAGCACTGCTTGAATTTGTCAAGAGATGGATCCCCACAGCCCCCATTCATGATGTGAACACACAAATTGGGACCATTAGGGGCATATATAGGAAGGAGCGCAATATGGTCCTGGAATCAATAAGGTCAGTTAGGTCAGGAGCAGTAGCAGAGAATATATATGTACCCAGTCTGTGGTACTACAGAAAATGGAGCTTTCTTGACGACCATCTGGAAGTCAGGGGATCCCTTTCTACCCTTTCCTCCAGCCTTCCCCCCCCCCAGCCAACCTTCCACCCTTCCCTCCACCCCTGCTGAGCCTTCTTTAGAGGAGGAACCTGACATATGGAGCCCGGTATAGTAGGTTACTTGTACTAAAAATATGATGTAAAATAAATGTTACTCTTGCTCAAAAATTATTATTTGAAAAAAAAGTGTTTCAAATATCAATAGATAGTAGTGGACAAAAATGATGGGGACAAGAAGGAAAAATGCTGGGATCAGAATGATTGCCTTTGCTATTCATTAACATTCAATTTGCTATAGTCATGAGCTGAATTTTTTTTAACACTGAGGGCACAGTACAGGGCGTTAGGTACAGATCAGTATTACACACTGACGGCGTACTGCACTGTACATCATATACATATCAGTTGGTACCCTGACACCGTACTCCCCTGGTCAGCCTGCTCTCGCTGCTTCACCGACTGCCTGTTACACACACCTCCCTCTGGTCTGAGGTTTAACTTACCCGCCGCTTCTTCTGACACTCCGAGTCTCCAGTCCTACTACCCGCTCTCTGGTCCTACTGATTTACCACCTGCCTGCTTCTTGTGTCAGTCTCAATGGGTGTCAGTGACCTGATCACCTCCACTGGTTGAAATGCCACGCTGCCTCCGCTCACGGGTCTCGCGCCGCCCTTCTCGGTCTCCCAAGTTTTTACTGCTACCTGGAGCTCTGTTAAAGAGATTTTCTTTTTGAATCCCCCAAAAAATGTAAAAAACTGACAGGGGTTCTATACTTCTACTCTTTTAGAGAAAATTGATCACTGTAGATGGTGTTAGGCCTCATTCACATGAACAGCATATGCCCGTGCGAAGGCCATGGTTCATGTGATTTGGGATGCAGTGGCTGCATGTAACAATCAATATTCCCATCGCACACTTTCCTGGAGAAGGCTCTGAAATATTGGGTGCTGCGGCAACTACCAGCTGGAGACTGTATCATACGTGACACAGTAAAAATATTCCCAGCACACCATGGATCTTCAGATTGAGTCCAAACGTTTTATTGAGGAATGATCACATCACAGATAGGAAGGTGCAATGTTTTGGAGCCACGCAGGACCCCTTCATCACACATGTGATGACCCATGGACACAGCCGCTGCTCCCAATTTGACATCTGTGTGGGTGCATGTCCCCAAACAGAGTGTGTACAAGTCATATGCTACTTTGAAAAACATTTGTAAATGTATTATACCTGGTAGATTGAAAGTCCACTGCTAACGCTGTTATTATATTCAAATGTGTTGTAGCACTAGTGATGTAAGTCTGGATGCAAGCACTGGTGAAAATGGACTGGCCCGATTAACAACTAGTGACTCTAGTTTGGATAGAAGCACATCTGAATGTGGACTGCAACAATCAACTGCTGCATCAGAGGTATTTTTAAGACAGTACGGGCACTTTACGACAATACAGGTTAGCTGTGCATTGCCATAGACTTCTATTGCATTGGGCAGTTTTGGTGCGTTTTCTGAAAGTGCACAGTAATTCCTGAATCCAGGAATTTTTGTGCGCTTTCAGAAAATACATTAAAACTACTTAATACAATAGGAGTCTATGGCTAACGCATAATACAATGCACAGCACCTGAGGTGCAGGAAAATCACAGTGCATCGGTGTGGCAGTGCCACAAGTGGAAAAACAGAATGCCGATGTTTGATGCTGAAACTAGAAAATTTTGTAATTTCTACTGCACTTATACTGTGTATTTGTGTTGTCTTTACCCTTGTACACATGATCAGTCCATCCGATGAGAACGGCCTGATGGACCGTTGTCATCGGTTAACTGATGAAGCTGACTGATGGTCTGATGTGCCTACACACCATTGGTTAAAAAACTGATCGTGTTAGAACGCGGTGACGTAAAACACAACGATGTGCTGAAAAAAATGAAATTCAATGCTTCTGAGCATGCGTGGATTTTTAACCGATGGTCGTGCCTACTAATGATCGGTTTTGACCTATCGGTTGGGAATCCATCGGTTAAATTTAAAGCAAGTTGGCTTTTTTTTAACCCATGGTTAAATAATCTATGGGGCCCACACACGATTGGTTTTGACAGATGAAAACGTGGTCCATCGGACCGTTGTGCTCTGTTTAACCTATCGTGTGTATGAGGTCTTACTAGATGAGTAGAGACTGTTAACTGACCTTGGTGAATAAGGCGAGTTCACTTCAATTATCTGATCATGTAGTAGCAATATTCAATTTTTTTCTTTCTTAATTTTGCCTTGCACAACTTCGCCATATTTCCTCTACAAAGTGAATTGTTTTTTACAGGTATTATCAATCTCATTGTGTTTTACTAAAATCCAGCCTGGTTTGTGTTTAAAGTCTTGCATTTTTTTTGTAAAAAGTAGGGAATTTTTTTTTTATTATTATGGTATTTATCGGGGTATTGCACGCTCCCGCGTATAGCGCGCACCCCTGATGTGGACCTGTAAAACATTTTTTTTAGTACTTACCGTTTTGGTGTCTTGCGCGGCATCCATCGTCCGGTCCGGCGTCCGTCTTCGGCATCTGCGGTGTCCTCCCGGCTTCTCCAGTGCTCCGGCGAGTCGAATCCCTGCTTCCTGCGCTCAGTTTGAACGCCTCTGCCGACATATACCGAGTGCAGTACATTCGGGTACATTGGGCCAGGCTCGGCTTCGCTCGTGCTCACGCTCTGTGACGTTCATGCGTGAGCACGAGCAAAGCCGAGCCTGGCCGAATGTACCCGAGTGTACTGCACTCGGTATATGTTGGCGGCTCACTTCAAACTGAGCACGGGGAGCGGCTTTCGCGTATATCGCGCACCCACGATTTTCCCCTTATTTTAAGGGAAAAAAAGTGCGTGGTATGCGCCGATTAAATACGGTAATAATAGTTAAAGAATATCCAATATGAATCAATAATTATCACACGGCAAACTCTGTCTGGGGATCGATCTGCTAATCTACGTGGAGTAGGCGGATGACAGGTCTGTCTTTTCTAACTGTGCAGAGACGGACCTGTCAGAGCCCGTGGTGTGAATAGCCCGGCGTAAGGCCACGTAATTATAAGGGGGCGGCTTGGATTTAAATTAAGTGCGCCCCCGCGTCGATCAAACTGCGCATGTGCCGGCCGCAAACATAGCCCAGTGCGCATGCTCCAGCTCACGTCGGAAAACGTGAATGACACCGACGTGAGCGTCGTTTACGTAAATTCCCTATTCGCAAACGACTTATTAAAACGACGTAAACGACGGAAAAAGACGACTCTGTCCCGACGCCATACTTAACATGGCATACGACGGAACTTCGTAAGGTTACCCCTCATATAGCAGGGGTAACCTTACGCTTACGTAAACGACGACGGGACGGCGTAAAAACGTTCGGGAATTCGGCTTATTAGGCTCATTTGCATAGGCAAATGAGAAATCAACGTAAAGGCCACCTAGCGGCCAGCGAAGTCATTACATCTACGATCCGACGGTGTAAGTGTCTTACACCTGTCGGATCTTCACTGTATCTATGCATAAATGATTCTATGAATCAGACGCATAGATACCCAGTAAAAAAAAACAGAGATACAACGGTGTTTCCCTGCGACACACCGTCGTATCTCTTTTGAGAATCTGGCCCATAGAGCGTATAAAGAGTTTACTTTACTACAATGAAATATGATTATGGGTTACTGTAATATTGGCATAGTTATTTGCTTCAAATACCAAATGTCATTTTTTTTTTTTTTTCAAAAGTTTATTGAAGATAATGTAAACATTACATGTGACAAAGCATAACAGTGAATCAAGAAACCAAATATCATTTATTATTATTATTATTTTTTTTTTTTATATAGCATCAGCAGAACTACACTGTACTATTTAGTGAATTCTGTCAGAAGAAAAGATTGAGCTACAATTTTGTGGACACGCCCCTTGGTGGACCTTCACATATGCCCCAGTAGGTTACCATAACAAAATAAGCTTAATAATACATAAGTATACTGCATATATGAATAAAAAAAATACTTAATCTATAAATCTTATTTGATTATTAGAGAGGGTATTGCTTCTGAAAAATTTGTTTTTTATATAATGACATAGATGCTGTAAAGTTTATATTACTGCACTCAGAATGACAGATCTGCAAATCAAATCAATCAATGAATAAATGAATGGAAGGATTAGTCCACCGAAAAAAATATTCAGTTACAAATGGAATCAGCTTCTTATATCTCATGGGGACATAGGAGACAAGATCTCATTTGCATGTGTAGCACACCCCCATATGGACTGCTGATGAACTTGGATCCCCTACTCCTGCACAGCCAGGCACACCAAACACAAGCACCCAGAGTCAGAACAGTCCGTGACTTTGATTTTGTTATTTATTGAGGATTAATAACTTGGATAGGGATTGGAGGTTATGGGATGCCCACTTGACTTCAGCAAAACTTTAGGGACATCTTCCTATATACAGCCTCCTTCGCTTTACTCTCACCAATGCAGTGCTGGGAGAACAAGTAGTGGGGAGTCTTTTACTTTTCCCGCCAAAAACTTTCTACTCCTACAAGCAGATGTGATGTCCCAAATTAAGGAGGCAGTTGCTAATTATCCTCCTCCTCTGGATCTGCATCTTCAACCAAAGGATGAGCTCTTCTTCCACAAGGAGCACATTTTTATTCCTGAGCAGTTTAGGGTGCACATCTTCAAATGCCATTACCACCCCCTTGCCGGGCACTGTGGAATTCACAAGACCTCTGACCTAGTGTCCCGTTCCTTTCGGTGGCCTGATTTTTTTTTTTTTTTAAGGATTGTAGAGATTATGTCAGGTCCTGCTCCGTATGTCTCAGAAACAAGTCTGATCGTGCCAAGACCTGGGGGTTGTTAGAATCTCTTCCTGTACCTGAAAAACGTTGGAACATGATTTCCTTGGAACGTATTGTGAAACTCCCCCGTCTGAAGGATTCACCACCATATTTGTTATAGTGGATCGTTTTTCAAAAATTGCCCATTTTGTACCCTTGAAAGGAACACCCTCTGCCTTCTGTATTGGTTAAGGAGATCGTAAGATTGCATGGCATTCCAGCAAGCATAACCTTAGATTGTGAAGTGCAGTTTACCTCCACATTTTGGAGGGTCCTATGTAAAGCTTTGAGGATTGAACTATGTCTCTCACCTGCTTATCACCCTCAGACCAATGGTCAGACCGAAAAGGACAAATCAATCAATCCTTCTCTCAGGATGATTGGGTGTTCCTTGGCAGAATTTGCATATAATAATTCTGTTCATTCTGCTATCAAACAGTCACCCTTCTATGTTAATTATGGGTATCACCCTTCCTTTCTACCCAATGTACCCATGGAGTCTTCTGTACCAGCTGTGCAAGAGAGACTGGACTTTTTCAACACCAATAATCAACTCTTGCAAGAGACGATCCTAAAGTCACAGACGGCTAATAAGAATTTTTTTGATAGGAAGAGAAAAGGGAGCCTGAACTTGAAGCCAGGGGTTTTTCTGTCCACAGCTAACCTAAAGTTGAAATGCCCTTCGAAGAAACTTGGCCAAAAATTCTTGGTTCCTTTTTCAATTAAAAAACGGATCAATCCTGTGGCTTTTGAATTATCCTTGCCAAGCAGTATAAAAATTCATCCTGTGTTTCACATTTCGCTGCTCAAGCCTGCGGTCTCTAACCCTTTCCCAAATCGTGGCACCGAAGCCCCTGCCCACTACTGGTTGAAGGAAGTGAAGAATATGAGGTTGAGGCTGTTCTGGACTGTAGGAAGAGGGGAGGTCGGACTCGGTTCCTCATTACATGGAATGGTTATGGCCCTGAGGATAACTCCTGGGAACCAGCCTCTAATGTTCATGCTCCCCGGTTGATACAGGCCTACCTCCAGCTTCATCCCGAAAAACGGTCTCTTCTGGGTATCCGGAGGCTGCCCCTAAGGGGGGGGGCAATGTCAGGGAATTCCTGTGAGACGTTTTGCACACAGACGTGAACAAGCATATAGCCTTTGCCATAGAATGGTGAACAAGCGCGCTTGCACAACAGAGCCCCCAATCGTGGGTGTGCATGCGCACATGCGTGTTCACATGCGCGAACATGCACACGCACTAGCCTAATTCTCCTTGGTGCCAGACGGCCTATTAAAAGGGAGTCTGGGCTCTTGCTGACTGATCTTCAGCTGTGTTCCTGAATCATGCTCTGATCCTGTGTGTCCTCCCAGTAGTTAGACCCCGCTTGCTCTTGACCTTGGCTCTGTGTTCTGTTCCTGTACTGTTTCCCATCTCTGACCGGGCTCCGTTCCTGACTCTGGCTCGGTCTATGATTTGGTACCTCACTGCCCGCCTGCTGACAAACCTGGCTATTTCTGAGGCTTTGCTCCTGTCTATGTTCCTGGTTGCTGTTAACTCTCGGTTACCTGCCTGGCTGTTTCTTGTTCCTGCTCAGCTCATCACAGTCTACTCTAGGCCGCTAAACCCTGCCAAGCTGTTCTCCTGGGACCTCCTGCTCCAGGCACACATGTCCCTATTGTCCTTCAGGTTCTTCTGTCTCACCTTCAGCGGAGCCAGGGCAGGAGCTATAAGAGAGGCCGACCTCATCAAATCAGTCTCCCATCCGATCCCTGACAGCATTACTCTCCTGTCATGCGGAAGTAATCCTGATTTCCCATCAGTCACTCGAGAGATTGCCTTTTGAAGCCTATCCCCAAATAGAGCCTTACCGTCAAAGGGGATCTTGCACCAATTCTGCTTAGAGGCTGCATCGGCAGCCCATGGCTTCAACCACAGAGCCTGGTTGGCCATAACAGTAACTTGGCTCTAGCAGGATATCTAACAGAATCAATTTCTGCCTCCCCACAAAGTCTGCAGATAACCTGAGCTCCTCCAGCACCTTTATGATGTCATCCTTCGTTGCATATTGCCGAATGGCCACCTCAATCTTCTCAGTCCAGACTCTGATGGCATTTGAAGCTGATGCTAATGCCACTGCCGGTCTGCAGACGCCTCCTGACAATTTGTAGGCCTTTTTTGGGTCTGAGTCGATGCGTCTATCCAAAGGATCTTTAAAGGAGGCTGAGTCCTCCATTGGCAGGGTGATGTTTTTGGCTAGGCGAACCACTGTAGCATTGACAACTGGAGGAGTATCCAAGAGAGCTAAAGGGTACAGTTTATTTAGTCGGTTCAAGGAAAAACGTTTTTCTCTTGTCATCCATGGATGGACACAGCCTCTTCAATTCTTGACAAGTGGGGTATGTTCCCTGTTTACAGGAGAGGACTAGGCAAAAACATGTTAGATATTCATATACATGTCATTTAAACGTAGTTGAACAGGGGGGGTCCCTCCGGACATAACCCTCCTCCCTGCAGCATGCAGCCTCAGTTTCAATCTGCCTAGCACATGAGAAGGACGTATGGCTTCCTTTGGGCCCAGCGCCCTGAGGAAAAGATTTTATTTTTATTTTGTCTTTTTGACTTCTATCGACTGTCAGCTGAGAGACAGGGTGGATATTCTAGATCCTTGTAGTTTTCTCAGTTCGGCCAGTGAGCATGAGCACACCTTTGCAAAGAGGCTTGGTCTGCCACGACATGCCTCATGAATCCTGTGGTGGCCAGTGAGCTTTTCTCAGAGGTCCGCACATGACTGAGCTGTGGTGTTGTCTCACTCACAGTGGACGGCTACCTCCATTGCGGTTGTATGCCTGTCTGGAATGCCTCAGGGAGTCATTGCGTGGATGGGTAAGTACAGTCCCTCCCTCTTAGGTGGGGGGGTACGGCTGAGCATTCTCTGGGGTTTGGGTATCCTCCCTTCCCTGCTCCCCTTTTCCCTCTGCTGTTCTGCGTTGCTGTGGGGGGGGGGGCCCGGTTGAGGGGTCTGTGTGCCTGGCCTATGTGTATTTTACTGCTGGGGGTCTGCTTTCTGGAAGTTTTGGGGTGCTGGGAAGCCTTTCTGTGTTCAACTTTTAAAATGCTGTGTTTTACCACCGTTCTGGCAGCGCTGGCGCAATATTTGTTTTTTTTCAGTTTCTATTGAAAATCCCTTTGGCGGCCATTTTGTTGTAGCCGGACCATGATACAGCATATTATTATGGCGGTCGGCCATTTTCCTGTGGTCGTGTCAGGCCCCTTATGCTGCGCTCTGCGGCCAACTTGCCTGAGTCCTCGGCCTCTAGTGTTGACTCCTATGGCGCGCAGCGCCGTTCTCCTCATGCAGCAACCCACAGCTAACCAGCTTACCTCAAACACAAAGCGGTGTGCACGACACAAGCAGCGGCGCTGAGCAGTCCTCTTGTGTGGTGAGTCCCCTGGGTAACCCCCCCCCCCCCCCCGGTCAGTGCAGCAGGAGTGGTGTTTTTTTTTTCTCTCAAAAATGGAGTCAGTATCTGGTTCTTCTTCCCCCAGCATGACAGAGGCAGCAGATGGTACTTCTGATCCTGCACTCACAATAGAGGGTGCCAGGGTGGAAGCGGCGTCCGGCAGTAAGGGGGTAAAAAGTGCCCCCTCCCTCCGCTATCCACTGGGGAATGTTCAGATTCAGACCAGGACCTGGATGCGGCTCAGGTGCCTGGTTCTGTTCTATCTGAAGACGTGGACCAGGACCTTCCTTGTAAGGAAGAAACTGTAACTGGGTTGGGGCATGATAATGCACTTGTCAGGAAACTTATCAATGCTGTAAGGGACTCCCTTAAGCTGGATAGTGCAGCTGAGGTGTCTGCTGAAGGCCTCGGTCTCTTTTGGGTCATACAAATCAGACCGCTATGTTAAGGTTTTTCCTTATGTGTCCTTCTTTGATAAATTCATTGATGCAGAATGGGATAAGCCGCAGAAGGCTTTTGTAGTCCCTCACCACCTGGTGGTTCGGTACCCCTTTGAGGAGAACCTTTTAAAAAAATGGACCCTCCGGTTGCCCGGTTAAACAAGGTGACCACTTCCCCTATATAGGGAACTCCTGCTTTTAAGGATCAGACTAATAGAAGATCCAAAGCACTGACCCGCTCCATGTTTACCATGCTGGGGTCTGCCTTTCGGCCTATTCTGGCCACTACCCTGGTGTCTCAGACGCTTACTGAGTGGGCAAAGGTTTTGCACCAGACCGCGGAGGAGCACCAACTCCCATCCGAGTTTATTAGACTGGCTGACCAGCTGGTCCAGGGCCTTGTCTGTTTGTGATGCTTCACTAGATGCAGCACCCTTGATATCCAGGGCTTCTGTTTCGGCGGTGGTTTTACGCCGCCTGCTTTGGCTGAAATGCTGGTCTGTGGACCAGGCCTCTAAGGAAAGCCTTGGCGGATTTAACCTTCAAAGGTGAGAGGCTTTTTGGGTCTTCACTGGACGACATTATCAAGGATGTCACGGGAGGGAAGAGCACTCTCCTCCCTCAGTCCTCCAAAGGGGAAGGAACCCTGCCATAAGCCGTGTCCTTTTCCCACACAGAAGCAATATTTTCGTCAGTCAGGGCCCGCGGGTAAACCTCCCAGACAGACAAGGGCTCAGTTGGGGGACAGAAACCTCCCTGGGTGCGTAAGCCTAACAAGCCGGCACCCAAGCCCGCAACTGCATGAAGGCCTGCCCCCCCCCCCGACTCATGGGTGGGGGGACGGCTTTGCAGGTTCACGACTTGGTGGACCTCTCTGCTCTCCAACCGATGGGTCTGCGAGGTGGTCTCTTTGGGGTACAAGATAGTTTCTTTCCTATCCCCCGAACAGATTCTTTCCCTCAAGTCTCCCTCTCCTACCGGTTCGTTGGGCTGCGCTGTTGGGGGCAGTAAGGTACTTGCTAGGTTGCGGAGTAATTTTACCCGTTCCGCAGGACGAGAGGTTTCAGGGTTTTAAATTAGAATCTCTTTGTGGTCCCGAAGAAGGATGGGGTCCGTCCGATCCTGGACCTCAAGGCTCTGAATGTCTTTGTGAAAGTAAGGAAGTTCCGCATGAAATTGATTCGCTCGGTGGTAGCTGAGCTCCACCCAGGGGGATTTTCTGACGCCCTTGGACATCAAGGATGCATACTTGCATGTCCCAATCTGCGCAAGTCACCAGAGGTTTCTGCGTTTTGCGATCAGGGAGGGCCACTATTAGTTTTTGGCCCTCCCTTTTGGCCTGGCGTCAGCACCAAGAGTTTTTACCAAGGTGCTTGCACCGATCCTAGCTTTGCTGAGACAGATTGGCATTGCCATCGAGGGCTACTTAGACGATCTTCTTCTGAGAGCAGCTTTCGGCTCAGAATTAAGGGAGGATGTGTCTATAACCAGCCAGACCCTCCAAGAATTCGGGTGGGTGTTAAACACTCAGAAGTCGGACTCAGCGTTTGGAATATCGGGGGTTGATTCTGGACTCCTCGGAAGCAAGGGTCTTTCTACCCCTGGAAATATTGCAAACGCTCCAGTCTGCTGTGAGAGCTTTGACGTCCCGCAAATTGTCGTCTCTCCACTTTTGCATGCGAGTTCTGGGCCTCATGGTTGCCTCGTTCCAGGCTGTACCGTTCGCCCAGTTCCACACTCGAGTACTACAGAGGGAGCACCTGTCCAAGTGGGACAGATCTCCATCGTCGTCGGATCGTCAGATTCAGGTCAGCCACCTGGTCAGGGCTTCTCTGAATTGGTGGCTGAGATCCCCGGCTCTTCGGTCAGGGAAGTCCTTTCTCCTCTTTAAGTGGACGGTGGTTACGATGGACGCCAGCCTTACGGTCTGGGGGGTCAAGTCGGCCCAGGGTCATTGGTCTCTAGAAGAGTCCTGTCTACCGATCAATGTTTTGGAACTTCGGGCGATCAAGCTATGCCTCTCCTCGTGGTCAAGGAGGTTGCAAGGCCGCGGAATAGGGATCCAGTCAGACATCGCCAAGGCGGTGGCTTATTTCAACCATCAGGGGGGATCTCGGAGCTCGGCTGCATTATCCGAGGTCGCTCACATCCTAAGATGGTTAGAAAGAAGTGTGCCAGCTCTGTTGGCCGTCTACATTCCAGGCCGAGTCGCCAGAATCTGGACCAGGGAGAATGGTTATTGCATCCAGAGGTGTTTCAACTCATTTGCAGGAGATGGGGAACACCGGATATGGATCTCCTGGCCTCTCGTCTCAACCGCAAGGTGTCGAGGTTCGTGGCCAGGTTCAGGGACCCATGGGCGGATGCGTCAGACGCGTTGGTAGCCCCGTGGGGTCAGTATTGATTAATCTATGCCTTTCCCCCATTGAAGTTGCTGCCTCGTCTGCTTCGCAGAGTGGAGGCCGAGGAGATCCCGATGATTCTAATTGCCCGGATTGGCCCCGGCGTCCTTGGTACGCCGATCTCGTGCGCCTAGTGGCGGTGTGTTAATCCATCCTGCTTTACAGTCGCTGGCTTTAACGGCATGGTTATTGAAAGCCAGGTTCTAAGGGACCGAGGTCTTTCCGACTGTCATTCCAACTATGTTGCGGGCACGGAAGTCTTCTTCTAGGAAGATTTACCATCGCACTTGGAAGGCCTGAATCTCTATGTGCGAAGAGATGGGTTGGCGTTCACAGACGTATTCGGTATCTAGGATCCTGCTTTTTTTTACAGCGCAGCGTGGATCAGAAGGTTGCTTTAAGCACCATTAAGGGTCAGATTTCAGCCTTGGCTGTGTTTTTTCAGTGACCTTTGGTGGCCCATTCTCTGGTGTGCAACTTTGTTCAGGGGGTTTGTCATATTTCCCCCTTCTTAGACCACCTCTTCCCCCCATGGGATTTGAATCTGGTGCTCTTGGTTCTTCAGAAACCTCCCTTTGAGGACATCAGAGAGATTCCTCTCGACGCTTTCTCAGAAGGTGGCCTTGGTGGCCATTACGTCTGTCAGAAGGGTTTCTGAGTTGGCGGCCTTGTCCTGCAATTCGCCATACTTGGTCCTCCATAAGGATAAGGCGGTGTTACGCCCGCGACCTTCCTTTCTTCCGAAGGTGGTTTTGTCCTTTCACATTAAGGAGGACAATGTGCAGCCATCCTTTTGTCCTCGGCCGGTGAATGCTAGGGAGGTTGCACTTCATTCCTTAGATGTGGTACGCGCTCTGCGGGTGTACCTGTCAGCTACGGCTCAGTTTTCGGAGGTCTAACTCACTTTTTGTGTCGGTATCCGGTCCACAAAGGGGCCTGGCGGTCTCGTCAGCCACCATTTCTTGGTGGATCAGACAGACTGTCATACAGGCTTATGCTTTTAGGGGGCGGGCGCCCCCCTTTCCGGTCACGGCACATTCGACCAGGGCAATTGGTGCTTTTTTTGGGCTTTCCGACATCAAGCGTCTGTCTCACAGGTGTGTAAAGTTGTGTGTTTTTTACTGATACTGTTCCCACCCCTCATTTTTTTGACACTGGTTGGGGACGTCCCACTTGTCGAGAATTGAATAGGCTGTGTCTGTCCATGGATGACAAGAGAAAATAGGATTTTTTGTACTCACCGTAAAATCCTTTTTTTTTTTTTTGTCGTCCATGGACGGACACAGCCCCCACCCTTCCTTTTTAGGTTTGTAAAGCTTGTTACGAAGCTGCAGGGAGGAGGGTTATGTCCGGAGGGACCGCCCCCTGGGCGGGGCTATTTAACTCTGTTTAAATGACATGTATATGAATATCTAACATGTTTCTGCCTAGTCCTATCCTGTAAACAGGGAACATAACCCACATGTCAAGAATTGAAGAGGCTGTGTCCGTCCATGGACGACAAAGAAAAGGATTTTATGGTGAGTACAAAAAATCCTATTATCCGTTTACTTCCATTCTCCCTCTATACGTTTTTTAACTCCTCCATAAATGGGGAAAAAGGAAAGTATTTTTCTTCAAAGAAGGAAAAAAGACTTGGATTTTTTAGGGGGCTCCTCAGTCTCCTCCCAGCCTATTGCTTGTTTGACTACCAAGACAAATGGTTAAACTAAAGAGAATCTGACCCAGAGGGGTCAGATTCATCTGTAGAATCATCGGACTCCTCTTTGTCTCCTGTGGTTGGAAGAGGAGGAACTGATGCGGCCACTGCAGGGCCAGAGGTGGACAGACCTGGAAGGGCAGAATCTGAAGCTTGAACTTGCCAGGTACCCGCAACCTGTTGAGCAGGAGAAGAGACCATTATCTCTGCTAGTGAGTCCCTGATGACTCTTTTGATCAAATCCGTCACCTGCTGAACCTTCGTTCTCTCCTGTTCAGCATAACCCCCAAAGGCAGTCCTTGCAGATTAATTTATCTGCCATTGGGGTGGCTCCACATGCCGACATCTTTTGGAACTCTCTCGTCTGGGAGGACTAGATGAACGGTGTCTCTTAGAAGCTCTCATGACGAAAACTAGTTGTTTTTGGCTGTGACCAAAACTTGGCTAAGAATGACCACTGTGACGGCCAGAAGTCTTGTTAGACTAGTCTTGGCGTATAGGGCTGAAACGAGAGTAACAGCGTTAAGGCACATTTTGTTGTGTGTTTTCTTCCTTTTTTTTTTTTTAATGATCGAATTCGTGGCATATCCTTACCTAAGAAAACCCATGACTGTTAGGCAGGTAGAGGTAAAGAGCAGCAGAAAAAAAACACTGAAGAGAAAATAAAAGAGAAAAATAAAAAAAGGAGGGTAACCGAGAGGTACTTCCTCACCCCGAAGCCCTGCCTATGAGGAAAAAACTCCCAAGAAGGAAAACAAAAACACCTCTTCCTCCTTAATAATAAATATATATTTCTTTATCGTACACCACGAGACACAGAGTCTTTAGTCATTACATAGTGGGTTGTATAATTCACCAAAGGTGATTGGACACTAGCACAACCAATGAAGACAGGCTCCCCTCTATATAACCCCTCCCATAAGGGTAATACCTCTGTTTTTTCACCAGTGTCTGAGGTGAAAGGCACAAGCTAAGAAGGTGCTCTGTTGAAGGATCCCTCTGGGGGTTAAGGAGTTCCGCTACCGGGTCCATCCAAAGTGCTTATTAATTATGCCAAATGGATGGTACCCGAGCCTCGCAGAAGACCGAGGCGGTGCCTGTAATGTCTCTCTTTGGAGGACTGGGCTCTGGGATCCAGCACCTTTCTCAAATTTTAAATGGGCAAAGGTATTCTGGCAGAGTCTTATACAAGGCCCAGGGAAGAGGTCTCCTTTAAGTAGGAACCCATACCCCTGAAGGTTGGCACAACACTACCCCCTGTGAGGGGTGAAGATTGGTACTGTCTGGTCTCGGCAGTCCTGCGGCGTGGATAAGGTAAGTGGGAAAAACTCTAAGTAGAACGAAAGCTCAGTGTGAATTAGCACTTCCTCCGCTGCAAGGCTCTGCAAGGCAGAAGTGTGGCCTCTTCCCAGGCAGCGCCTATCTTCAGAGGTGCACGGATGTCTTTGCAGGAGGTCATGTTGCCTCTCTCCCAACCCAACCATTCTCATAGGCAGGGACGCGCTTTTCACTCCATAAGTCGCGGTAGAAGCTAAAAGGGGGCGTGGTCACACCAGTCGGCACAACGGCGTGTGCGCCGTTGTACTGCGCATGCGTGAGGCAGAAAACTTTGATATCAGCCTCAGCTGCCTGACAGACTCCACTGGAAGAGCTTGGGGGCACGCGATAAGTGGTTGGATTACAGGCACTCAGCATCAGACTGATGGTTACTTACTTATGTAGATTGCTAAACTAGCACAGTAGTGTATGCACTGTTTGTACCTCTGCTTTGGCTTAGGAACATGTCCACCCAGAGAAGGAATTCTGGGACTAAGAAAGACAAAAAGGAGACGTCGCCTAAAACTGGGGGCTCTAACTGTTGTAGCAGGGTAGTATCCTCTCCTGAGGAAACAGAGGCACCCATACAGGATGAGCCATTACCTTTGTCAGGAATAGGAACCTCTCCTGTTATGCCAGCTCCTGCATATGTCACTGAAGACACTTTGGCAACGGTCCCTTTCTCCGGTCCCAGGGACCTCTGCCTCCAGGCAGTGGCAACGACATTCTCAATCAACAACAAAACCTAAGACATATTCCATTGATTCTCTTGAGTTGAAAGTTGGCTTTTTTGGTTGCGATCTCCTCTGCTAGGAGAGTATCTGAACTAGCAGCTCTTTCCTGCAAAGAGCCTTATTTAGTTTGTCACAAAGACAAAATTGTATTGCGGCCCCACCCTACTTTTCTTCCTAAGATGGTCTTTCCATTTAAATCAAGATATTGTTTTGCCTTCCTTTTTTCCTGAACCACAGTCAGCAAGGGGGAAATTATTGCACTCTAGATGTAGTAAAAGCAATGAAGATTTATCTGCAAACAACTGCTCAGATGTCGGGTCACCTGTGGACAGATGCACCTTGTTGGAGTGCACCTGCAAGGTAGTGAACCCTATGACTGCTGCGGATGGAACACAGAGTGGATATGGAAGGCAGGTCCACTCGAGCACAAACAAGGATCCCACAGGATGCTTGAGCCGCTGAAGGGACACGACCTGGTTCTTCGAAGATATTCCGGAAAATGTTCAAGAAGTCAGACAGGCTAGAAACCACTGGATCATTCAGTTCCCACAGAGGGGCTTCCCAGGCTAAAGGCTACCTTTGCCCGATCAGACAAAGTTTTGAGGCTGGAGCTCAAAATGAATAGTGCATTGGCTAAGGAACCCCCTGCAGGCCATGGAGTCCCCAGAGAAACGGGACGGAGCTGGCAGTTGTAGTGAATGTGTGGCTGCAACTACGACTGGTGCGATAGGTGCAGCCGCTGGTTGTACTTGAGGTTTCTGATTCAGGGTTCCCAAGGAGGCCTGAAGCTGCTCGAAGCGGGAAGCCAGATCCTGAAGGAATCGCATCACCTAAATGATTTGATTCCTGAGTCTTAAGTCTGCGGACTATGCCCTGAAATGGATCATCTGCGGGAAGCGGCATGTCGGCCGGGTCCATGGCTGATCAAACTGTCAGGTCACCTGTGCCCAGATGACAGATGCACCCCGTTGGAGTCAGGAGTGCACCACAAGGTAGTGAACACTATGGCAGACTGCTGCGGATGGAGAACAGAGTGGATATTGAAGCCAGGTCCACTCAAGCACAAACAGGGATCCCAACAGGAAGCTTGAGCCCAAGGTTCCCCAGGGCGCAGAGTCTAAGATTCAGCAGGTATTCACCAGAGCCTCTAGTGGTGAGGATGGCCTTGGCTGCAACTGAATCCAGGTCGCAGCCCCCAGAGTCCCCCAGCTCACGCTCCGTAGGGCATAGAGGAGAGAGGGGAAGCAGCCACTCAGGATACAAGACATTAGTGAGGGGTAAGCCAAGGTCAGGGCGACAAGCAGACAAGGATAAACAAAGGACAGGCCAAAGGTCAGGGTCACAAGCAAACAGGAATAGTCCGGGACAAGCCAAGATCGGTACACAGAGATAAACGTAGCACACACAGGAACCCAAACACACAATGCTTAACAAACAACGTTGATCAGCAAGGCAGACCTGCAGTGCACTGTTTAATATAGAGTATTCTTTGCTGGGTTGGCAAGCTGTGATGTTGCTCTTGTCAATAATTCAGTGTACTCTTTGACAGCGGACATTATTAAGTTTCCTACGGATCTCATATAATCAGGGACCTCCATTCCAGTCCCAGTATATCCCAGTATATCCCTTCTGTACATCCCAAACTTGCATTAATTGTACATCCTGATATCCTTCTTTGACTGGCAACCTCATTGCTTGAACCCAGCGTGCTGTGTATATTTTCAATTCTTTTAAAACGTATCCAATGAAATATTCATCATTTATAATACATGAACTAATTGTCGTTCTCTACACATCCCTGAAGGTTATCCCGAAACACGTTGGGTGTAAAGAAGGTTCTTCTTGTATTTACCTATATGGTGACAATCATTGGAACTCTGTATTTTAATTTAATATGTAAAAAAATTTTTTTTGATGAATAAATATCTTATTATCCTGTATATTTTGAAATATTAGTGCCTTAAAGGTCAACCCAGGGGAACTCCCTTTTTCCTTTTGGTTAATATAGAGTTACTGATATGGCCTAGGGTGGAGCTTTGCTAGAGGAGAGATTATTTAAGCAGCCAGGTGAGAGTGACTGGCCTCTAAGGTGAATACATGGAGGAGGTAAGCTGACAGACAAACATTACTGCATATCCATGACATCAGATACGTAAAACAGATGTTTTATTTATTCTGCCAGATGGTCCCAAAAAGGGCAAGGCAGCATCGAAATCGACCATTTCTAAATGGATTCGAGTGATTATTCAAACTTATGATTTAAGGAATAAAATTCCTCCCTTTCCTGTCAAGGCGCACTCGACCAGGGTGATAAGTGCCTCCTGGGCAGTGCATCATCAGGGTTCGATGACTCAGATCTGTAAGGCTGCAACTTGGTCTTTAGTCCATACATTTACCAAATAGATTTAAGAGGACATGAGGATGCCGCCTGTGGGCGTACTGTGCTGTAGGCAACGGTATAGGTCCTCTCGTTCGATAGCGGTCTGCTTGATCTGTGTCTTCCTCCCCTCATATTGAGCGTTGCTCTGGGACGTCCCACTATGTAATGACTAAAGAAAGACTCTGTGTCCCTTGGTGTACGATAAAGAAAATAGGATTTTTAATACCAGCTTACCTGTGAAATCCTTTTCTTGGAGTACACCACAGGAGGTCCTGCCACTCTTTCTGGGTTACATATTGCTTTGCTACAAAACTGAGGTACTTCCCTTATGGGAGGGGTGATGACTTGCCTGACGAAGAGGTCCTGTGTGGCCCCGAAACGTTGCACCTCTTGTGATGTTTTCTGTGCATTAAAACTTTTGGACGTTATATACGATCCGTGGTGTGCTGGCGAATATATTCATGTGGTTGATTGTTCCAGTGCCCAGCTGGTGATCACTTCAGCACCCATTTTTGTATTTATAAGCCGTTTCCCCAGGAAAGTGTGCATTTGGAATATTTATCAGATTATATAGAGGGGAGCCTGTCTTCAGTGTCCAATCACCTTTGGTGAACTATACAACCCACTATGTAATGACTAAAGACTCAGTGTCCCGTGGTGTACTCCAAGAAAAGGATTTTACAGGTAAGCTGTTATTAAAAATCCTATTTAATCAAAATACAGGGGAGGGAAAAACACCATAAAAAGTTTATCATTAACCTTTATTTCTCACTACAGTTACTCTTACTTTTTCTTTCTTTTGAAAAATATATATATTTTTTACATTTATAACCTATTTTTCCTTCCCTTCTCCCCCCCCCCCTTATTTTATTTTTAAAAACACAAGGCAGAATGACACCTTTGCTATTTACAATAAAGCCAAGAGAGGAGGAGCGCCGTATCCTCCTTCCCAGTACCGCCCCCAGCATTATAGGCTGAAGTGAGGGAAAAATCACAAGACCTTTCCCTCAAGCAAGATGGCGGCTAGGGTATCGGGCTTCTGTGCATGCGCAGATGGGCCAAAAGACGGCCGAGGCTGCCCGCCAATCGGAAATACAGAAAAGAACTAACCAGCGGCATGCTCGCGCACAAGCGGAACACCACCGTACCTAGAGGGAAAGAGACAGGCTTACGGGTGAAAGAAAAAATACACAGTATAGGCAGAAAAACAAAACCGAGAGTATAGGAAAGAAAAGCCCTTACCTGCCCGCACAAAGGGAACCAATCACGCGCCGTATGCAGGACTATCGCTCCAAGATTGGAGACTGCTGCAGCCCCAAAAACCCACAGAAGGGGCTCCCCTCTTATCGGCTTTTAGCAGCCCAAGGAAGGGGACTGCATCTGGGAGAAGGCCAGAACCCAGACGGAAACTGCACAAGGCAGAGATAAAGACCTGGTTCTCTCTTTTATAATTTATTCACTATCCTGAGGGGAGGAGTCCGGGGCGGAGCTTATCACAGGTATGCTGCCATGGAGGCACCAGGAAAATCTTTTCTCTCCATCTGAGGCTGACTATCCTGGGATGTAGTGGATAATGTCCTGGGATGTAGTGGATAATCCTAAAATAATAATTGTTCTTTCTTTGTATTTTATTAGGCAGCAGTTTACTGTTTCATTGTTCTCAACAATTTCACTTGCAGATTTAGTTGCAGAGCAGAAATCGATGGGAAAAAATATCCTGAAAGTAAACCACATGCATCAAAAAAGATGGCTAAAAATGAGGCTGCATTGATGGAACACAAAAAGGAATTTCCTCAGGATTTTCCAGTAGGTTTTTTAGTGTGTTTGTGTAAAAATAGAATGCATAAATTGTGTGTGGATGTGTTTTATCAGTCATAATCACCATCTAGTCAAATCCTTGAAACCAGGTAACTATGGGCATCTATAATAATATATAAGAAACCTCTTAACTACTTCCAATTCTGACACTTCTCTCCTACCTGTAAAAATCATAATTTTATTTTTGCTAGAAAATTACTCAGAACCCCCAAACATTATATATGCTTTTGTTTAGCAGAGACCCTAGGGAATAAAATGGTTGTCGTTGCAACTGTTTATTAGGGCTGAAACAACTAATGGATTATGAAATTAATCAATTACAATTTTCATAATCGATTAATCGGCCAGTAACATAATGGGGTTAAAAAAACTAAAACTAGCCCTTTTATAGTACAAAAAAGCAAATTGCTACTGTAAATATTACTTTCACTGTCCCACAGTAAAAAAAAGAACCGCTTAAAGTAGCGATTATTTGCTCTTTTTGTACTTATTTTTGTTCGTTTTTTAACCCCATTATGTTACTAAACATCTCAGGCCTGGGTTCACACACTACATTCATTTACATGTTTTCCTATGGGACACGTTCACATCCATTATTTTATTTTTTTCAGCTGCTGCGTATTTGGAAAGGGCAGGGACTTTTTAACGCAAAACGGTGCTATTTTTATTTATTTTTTGGTTCGTAATCTGCCAAACAAATTGTCTCAAAAAAATGTAGAAATGCAATTTTTTTGGTTTTGTTTTTTTAAGGCCATTATCCGGTTAATTGAAACAATAATCGGCCAGCTAATTGATTATGGAAATAATCGTTAGTTGCAGCCTACTATTTATCTTGCACGGTATTTGCGCAGCAATTTTTCAAATGCGTTTAAATAAAAACAAAAAAAAAAACCCTTATTTTTTTTAAATAATGTGAAAAATTATGTTACACCGAGTATATAGGATACCTAACATGTCATGCTTTAACCACTTGAGGCCCGCGCTACCGTCGGATGACGGCAACAGCGCGGGCCTGAATAGCCAACATGCCGTCATTTGACGGCATGTCTTTCTGGCGTTCCCAGCGCGCGCTGTAGTGCGCGCTGCGGGGAAGCCCTGTGTTGTCCGTGTCCCTTGGACACGGCCAATCACAGATCGCGGCAAACGGCCAATCAGAGCAGCCGTTTGCAATGCAATCTGTGGGCGAAATGAGAGATGATCTCTCATAGATCATCTCTCATTGCCGTGTTACACAGAGACAGCGTCCTGTCTCTGGAGAGGAGGAGCCCGATCTGTGTTCCTTCCTACATAGGGACACAGATCGGTCACCCCCCCCAGTCACCCCCCCTCCCCCTACAGTTAGAACACACCTAGCATACACATTTAACCCCTTCCTCACCCCCTAGTGTTAACCCCTTCAATGCCAGTCACATTTATACTGTAATTAGTGCATATTTATAGCACTGATCGCAGTATAAATGTGAATGGTCCCAAAAATGTGTCAAAAGTGTCCGATGTGTCCGCCATAACGTCGCAGTACCAATAAAAATCGCAGATCGCCGCCATTTCTAGTAAAAAAAAAATAATAAAAAATAATAATTCTCTCCCCTATTTTGTAAGCGCTATAACTTTTGCGCAAACCAGTCGCTTATTGCGATTTTTTTTTTACCAAAAATATGTAGAAGAATACGTATCGCCCTAAACTGAGAAAAAAAAGTGTTTTTTTTTTTAATTGGGATATTTATTATAGCAACAAGTAAAAAATATTGTATTTTTCTATAAAATTGTCGCACTTTTTTGTTTATAGCGCAAAAAATAAAAATCGCACAGGCGATCAAATACCACCAAAAGAAAGCTCTACTTGTGGGGAAAAAAGGACGTCAATTTTGTTTGGGAGCCACGTCGCACGACCGCGCAATTGTCAGTTAAAGCGACGCAGTGCCGGAAGCTGAAATTTCACCTGGGCAGGAGGGGGGTGTAAGTGCCCAGTATGCAAGTGGTTAAAATTGCGCACACTTGTGGAATGGCGCCAAACTTCGGTACTTCAAAATCCCCATAGGCGACGCTTTCATTTTTTCTTTTTACAGGTTACCTGTTTAGAGTTACAGAGGAGGCCTAGTGCTAGAATTATGCGTTCACTTCTGCGAGCGAGCATGCGGGGATGGGGCGCTATACATTTTTACATTTTTTATTCATTTTACTTTTTATTTTTCTATTTTGATGCTTTCTTTTTAATACATTTGTTTTTGGTCACTTTTATTCCTAATTCAAGAAATGTAAACATCTCTTGTAATAGAAATATGGCATGATAGGTCCTCTTTGCAGTAAGATCTGGGGTCTATAAGTCCCCAGATCCCACCTGGGAAGCCTGAAATAAAATCTAAAAAAAAGCAGTGGTGGCATTTTTTCAAATGCAGAGGATGGGCGTGATGTTATGACATCACGCCCAGCCTCTAACGACCATAGAGATTTTGAGAACCATCTGGCCCGCCGGAAATCTCTATTGTCAACATCCAGAACGGGTCGTTTCCTTCTCTGGCTCACCGATTGCATGAGTCAGTAGAAGCACCAGAGGGCAGTAGAAGGGGACAGAACAGCTGCTATGATTGTTCTTATGGTGAAGGGAATCGCCGGCTCTAAAAGAAGATATCTGAATGATGCCTGTAACCTGCATGCATCATTCAGATATTCTCAGTCAAAGTCTGCAATGTCATTTGATGTTGGGCGGGTGGGAAGTAGTTAAATTACATATTTAGTCTGGTTGAAAAAATTCCATCTAGTTTACCCAATAAAGGGTGGTTAAAAAATCATACAATCCTATACCCACATTGATCCAGAGAAAGGCAAAAAAACAACGAATGATCCAATTTTCTCCAGCAGAGGAAACAATTTCTTCCTTATCTCCTGAGAAGCAATTGGATATTAAAGTTTATATATCTTAATCAGTGCAAGACCATACGCAAACCTACAATCAAGTAATAAAGCAATTTGGGGGCGATCCAGTTTAATGCAGAGGGTTTCTCCAGGTTGGGATATACTTTGAGATGCTGCCCCAGGCATTCCTCACGGACAGAAGCAAAGTAGGCTTAATTATTTCTTGGCTTTCTGATAGAGCCTTGGCCTGGGCAAACCCTTTATGGGAGATGCAAAAAGCTATTGTCCTGAGTTACATTGGGTTTGTGGCTTTCTTTAACCACCGCAATACCACATGCTGTCATATGACGTCCTGGTTTTGAGGGGGGGATATCTGAATGATGCCCGCAGCTACAGGCATCAGTCAGATATCCTTCTTTTCAGCTGGCGATTCCACGTTCTCATCTGAACAGACGGCCTCTTCATTCACAGGAGTTATGCCACCACAAGAGTCCTGAGTCCCTGCACCTCAGCGATTTACAGGCGACCGACTCAAGTTCCGTGCATTCAAGAACTCTTGTGAACTTTATTTTACCCTGCAGCCGAGAACTTTCTCACTCGAGACCACCAAGGTGGGATTCACCATATCCCTGCTTCTGGGAGAATCACAGTCAAGGGCCCATCAGCTCCAAGAACAGAACAGTACAACCCTGAACTCTCTTGCCTCCTTTGAAGCGATGGCCCAGCTCTACGACGACCCTCAGCGTTCAACTACTGCAGAACTAGCTCTCCATACTCTACGACAGGGTCATCGACCCGCTGAGGATTCTACTGCAGAATTCCGCCTGTGGGCCTCTGATACAGTTTGGAATGATGCAGCCTTGCGGCATCAGTTCCACCTTCACCTGTCTGAGGGCCTCAAAGTAGAACTATCCAGCTTGATCACAGGTTCCGAGAAAGGAGAACAGAAAAGGCTAGTATCACCACTGCTTTAATAAATATGCAGGCAAAGTCCATGCAGCTGGGACTTCTCCGTTCTCCACTTTCTAGTAAAGAAGTGTGGGGCGGCATGACATTATCACCAGAACTGCCTGGTGCGGCCCGCAAAAACCAAGTCCATCACTTCTACGTATCTCAGCGGGAAAGGGGTCTACCCATATTACCCTGTCCCTGTCTATTTGACCTGCCATAGTGGATTCTGGCGCTTGCAGCTTCTTCATGGAAAGAGACTTTGCCCAACTCCACCAAATCCCATTGCAAGCCAAGGCACACTAGGTAGCCATCCATCTGGCCGATGGATCCCGTCTCAGGCCTGGACCCATTACGCATGGTCATCAGGACTTTTTACGCCGGACATTATTCCTTCTCCTCTGTTCCCCATCATCTTGGGCATCCCTTGGCTGCAAGCCCATAATCCACAAATAAACTGACAACAGGAGAACAACCTGTTCCTGATCTAGACGACATCTTCATCTTCTCCCCTTCCATCGCAACGCACAGTGAGCACGATTAAAAAAGTTCTTTGTCCTATTAAGAGATCGTGGGTTGTATGCAAAGGCTGAGAAATGTGAATTAGAGAGGGAAACTATTCAGTTCTTGGGGCTCATTATTTCTACATGGCATTCTACATGGCATTCCACAGGCATCTCCATGGATCCACAGGAAGTCGGATCTATTCTTGAGTGGCCCATTCCTACGAACAGGAAAAGCACACAGAGATTTATCGGGTTTGCCAATTTCTACCGCAAGTTCATTAAAAACTCCTCTGTCATCTTTTCTCCTGTCACTGAGCTAATAAAGCAGAATACCTGGATCCAGTGGATACCCGCAGCTCAAAAAGCATTTGATCAGTTAAAGACTTTGGGCCAGATTCACATACACTTAATATTGCGCTGCGTAATCGAAATACTCTACGCTGCCGTATTTTACCAGGCTCTACACCGAATTCTGGTAGATTTTTGCCCATACGCTACGGCGGCGTAGTCTATTTCTCGCCGCGTAATCGAAATACGCGATTAGCGGGCATGAAGCATTTAAATTAAGCGCGTCCCCGCGGCGATCGAACTGCGCATGCTCCGTTCAGAAATTTCCCGCCGTGCATTGCGCGAAATCACGTCGTTACGTCATTCGTTGTTTGAGTAGCGTCGTTTACGAACATTCCTATTCCCGGACGACTTGCGTCAAAAAAAATAAGACGTCGGAAAACGTAGAAATTCGACGTGGGAACGACGGCCATACTTAACATGGGCTGTCTAATATTAGAGCAACAAAAAGCTGGTATAGTGTCACGCAAAAAAAGATGACTAAAGGTGCCGTAAGAGATTGCGAATGAAGATCGTAATTTCGGGGATCGCCGGCAAAAGCTCATTTGCATACCCAGACGCGGAAAATGACGGGAAGTCCACCCAGTGGCCGCAATTTTATTGCAGCGTAGATCCGAAGGCGTACGAACACGTAATCCAGTTGAATTGAAGCCTGCAGCCGTCTATTCATGGTTTGAGGTTTTCAACTAGCTAGAAAACGCGCGTAATTTGAAATTACTCCAGTCTAACACTAGTTAGACAGGCGTAATGGCTCTGTGAATCTGGCCCTTTGTTTACTACAGCATCTATCCTGCAACACCCAGACCCTGCATTCCCTTATGTCCTCGAGGTGGATGCCTCAAAGAATGCTGTAGGCTCCATCTTGTCAACACCAGGGAAGTCTCTGTTACATCCCGTTGCCTTCTTTTCCAGGAAACTAAGCCCTGCAGAAAAGAATTGACGTAGGAGATCGGGAATTACTGGCCATAAAGACAGCTTCGGAGGAATGGCAATTACTGGCTATAAAGACAGCTTTGGAGGAATGGCGTTACCTGTTGGAGGGAGCAGCTCACACCATCTTGATCTATACTGATCACAAAAACCTTGAATATCTTAGGACTGACAAACGACTAAGGCCCCCGGAAAGCCAGGTGGGCACTATTTTTCTTTTGCTTCCCCTTCCACATAACCTATAGGCCAGGCACCAAAAATGTCAAACCTAGCAGCTCTCTTCTTTGTGCCCAGGCATCTCAGCTGTCGGATAGTTGTCAGCACTCATTGATTCCTCAGTAGCTCAGCTGATTATCATTATCTGCTCGTCAGTCAGCCCCTTTCTGGCTATTTAAACTGCCTTGTTCATTCCTTTCCTGCCTTCGCCTTGTCAACACATCTGGAGTTTCTCTGCTATGTCCCTGTGAAAGACTTTGCCCGGCTGACGTCCCTTCTGGTTCCTGATCCTGTTCTTCTGCCTCCGACTACGCTGATCTCTGGTTTCCTGATTACTGGCTTGTCTGACTAAATGCATTGGCTTCCGATCCCTGGCTTATGTTTGACTATGTTTACTAATCTGTACCATTTTTACCATTACATTAAAAGGTGTGATTTTTACTGCATTTCTGTTGCAGTCTAATTCATGGTTCCTGGCAATATTCCAGGTGAGGTCTCACTAATGATTTGTATAGCAGAAAAATTATCTTTCTCTGTGGAGTCCATACCTCCCTTAACCACTTCCATACTGGGCACTTAAACACCCTCCTGACCAGACCAATTTTCAGCTTTCAGCGCTCTCACACTTTGAATGACAATTAGTCATGCAACACTATACCCAAATGATTTTTTTGTCCTTTTTTCCCCACAAATAGAGCTTTCTTTTTGTGGTATTTGATCACCTCTGCGGTTTTTATTTTTTGCGCTATTAATGAAAAAAAGAATTTTTTCTTAGTTTCTGTGATAAAATTTTGCTAATTATTAATTTTTTTCTTCATAAATTTTGGCCACAATTTATACTGCTACATGTCTTTGATAAAAATAACCCAAAGTTTTTGGAAATTTTTTGGTCTGTGTGAAAGTTTTAGGGCCAGATTCAGATAGAGTTAGGCTGGAGTATCAGTGATACACTAGCATAACTCTCACTTTGAGCTGGCATTTCTGTTTTCTGTAAGCAGAAAACAAGAAACGCCGGGTTGGAGTTCCTATACGAGCGGCGTAATTGTATTTCGCCGTCGTATCGGAACTGCTATTTTAAAAATGGCACTCGGGGCGTTCCCACTGATTAACGCCGAGAATATGTTAATCAGCGAGAATCGGCAATTCACGATCGTACGCGGGCCCGACGCAGTGACTTTACGACGTTTCCGTAAGCGATACACGGCGTAAAGAAAAACATGCCTCCTAGGTGGAGTATCCTATGTTAAGTATGGCCGTCGTCATTGCGTTGAATTTAAAAATGTTCGCGTCATTTGCGTAAAACGTCCGTGAATGGGGATTGACGTCATTGACGTTCACTGACAAAATTTGGAGCATGCGCACTGACAGTCGACGCATGCACAGTACGTTTGCCGCGGGATCGCGCCTAATTTAAATTATACACGCCCCCTACCCGCCCAATTTGAATTCCGCCGGCTCATTTTCGCTACGCCGCTGCAACTTTAAGAGCAAGTGCTATGTGAATAACAGTACTTGCTCCGAAAGTTTCGGGGGAGTAACGTTAATGAGAAACGTTACTCCAAAATAAAGATTCGCTCTTCTACCTGAATCTGGCCCATAGAGTCTACAAGCTATAGTGCAAATCATAAAAAATGATCACATCTGATCACACCTGATGTCCTGAAGGCCTCTCTCATTTCTTGAGACCCTAACAAGCCAGGAAAGTACAAATGCCCACAGATGGCACTGAGGCGTCACAGATGGCACTGAGGTGGCACAGATGGCACTGAGATGGGTACTGATGTGCTCTGATGAGGCCTGTGTACTGGTGGACACAGGTGGGCACTAATGAGGCGGCACAGATGGCACTAATGAGGCGGCACAGATGGCACTAATGAGGCGGCACAGATGGCACTAATGAGGCGGCACAGATGGCACTAATGAGGCGGCACAGATGGCACTAATGAGGCGGCACAGATGGCACTAATGAGGCGGCACAGATGGCACTAATGAGGCGGCACAGATGGCACTAATGAGGCGGCACAGATTGCACTGAGATGGGTACTGATGAGATGGGTACTGATGTGCACTGATTGACTGCGGCACAGGTGGGCACTGATGAGGTGGGCACTGATGAGGTGGCACAGGTGGGCACTGATGAGGTGGGCACACGGTGGTACTGGTGGGCACACGGTGGTACTGGTGGGCACACTGTGGTCCTGGTGGGCACTGGTGGTACTGGTGGTACTGGGGGCACAGATGGTACTGGGGGGGGCACTGTGGTCCTGGGGGGCACAGATGGTACGGGGGGGGACTGTGGTACTGGGGGGGCACAGATGGTACTGGGGGGGACTGTGGTACTGGGGGGCACTGTGGTACTGGGGGGTTCTGTCTGTGTGAGGAGGGAGAGTCGGCAATGAGAGATGATCTCATATGTTTACATATGGGATCATCTCTCATTGGCCGCACAGATCGCGCTGTAAATAGCTGCTGTGATTGGCGATTTACCGCGATCTGTGTTTGGCTGTGTCTGAGGGACACGGCCAGCACAGGAGTTCCCCGCTGCACGCTCGGGGGCGTGCGCAGGGAACGCCAAAAGAGGCGGACGAGAAAACTCGTTCAGTCAGAGATTCAGGGCTGCGCTGCGGCCGTACAAACTCGTACGGCCGTCAGCAAGTGGTTAATACAAGAAAGGAGTTTGCCCGCTTTGGAAACCGCAGCTTGGCGTTGCAAGCTATTATTAACCACTTGCTTACTGGGCACATATACCCCCTTCCTGCCCAGGCGAAATTTCAGCTTTCAGCACTGCGTTGCTTTAAATTAAAATTGCACGTGTCGTGCGACGTGCCTTACAAACAAAATTGACGTCCTTTTTTTCCCCACGAAATAGAGCTTTCTTTTGGTGGTATTTGATCGCCTCTGCGTTTTTTTTTTTTTGCGCTATTAAACAAAAAAGAGCAACAATTTTGAAAAAAAACACAGAATATTTTTTACTTTTTGCTATAATAAAAATCCAATTTTTTTAAAAAAAAAAAAATTTTTTTCCTCAGTTTAGGCCGATATGTATTCTACATATTTTTGGTAAAAAAAACAATCGCAATAAGTGTATAGTAATTGGTTTGCGCAAAGGTTATAGTGGCTAGGAAATAAGGGATAGAATTCTGACAATTTTTATTTATTTTTTTCACTAGTAATACGGCGATCTGCGAATTTTGTCAGGACTGCGATATTGCGACGGACACATCAGACACTTTTGACACATTTTTGGGACCATTCACATTTATACTGCGATCAGTGCTATAAAAACGCACTAATTACTGTATAAATGTGACTGGCAGTAAAGGGGTTAACACTAGGGGGTGAGGAAGGGGTTAAATGTGAGTCCTGGGTGTGTTCTAACTGTGTGGGGGGAGGGGAGCGACTGGGGGAGGTGACCGATGCTGTCTCCCTATGTACAAGAGAAACAGCATCTGTCTCCTCTCACTGACAGGACGTGGAGCTCTGTGTTTACACACAGAGCTTCACGTCCCTGCTCTAAAACTGCCGATCAGCGGGTACCTGGCAGACATCGCGACCGCCAGGCACGCGCATCGGCATCTCGGGGACGCGCCGGTTGCGCGCGCGCCCCCCAGTGGCCAGAGAAAACGATGACGTCAATTGACGGCAGCTTGGATATTCAGATCCCCTAAGCTGCCGTCAATTGACCATATGCGGGGCCGCAAGTGGTTAAGCTTGATCTACCAAAACACCCAGATCCTTGTCCACCAGTTGTACACTCCTAGTATGTTATAATGCATGCATATTCTTACCCTCCAAGTGCATAACTTTACATTTATCAATATTAAACCTCACCTGCCACATAGCTGCCCACTTAAACAGTGCATTGAGGTTGGCTTGTCAGTTGGAGACATTATGTAAGGAAGTTATTCCACTGCATACTGTAGCTTGGTGTCACCTGCAAAGACTAAAATGCTACTTTTAATCCCAGACCCTATATCATTTATAAAATATGTGTGTGTGTGTGTGTGTGTGTGTGTGTATATGTGTGTAATATAAATACACACATATTTCTCCATGTAAAAATCTAATTTTTTTTGCTAGAAAATTATTCAGAACCCCCAAACATTATATATATATATATATATTTTTTTTGCAGACACCCTAGGGAATAAAATGGCAGTCATTGCAACTTTTTTTCTTGCACAGTATTTGCGCAATCATTTTTTAAACGCCTTTTTTTAGGGAAAAAATCAGTTTCATGAATTAAAAAATAACAAAACAGTAAAGTTAGCCCAATTTTTTTGTTTAATCTGAAAGACGATGTTACGCTGAGTAAATACCCAACATGTCACGCTTTAAAATTGCGCACACTTATGGAATGGCGTCAAACTTTGGTACTTAAAGTTGTTGCACACGCTCTAACAGGCGCGATGATACTTCACATGTGGGGTTTGAACGGTGTTTACATTTGTGGGCGGGACTTGCATGCGTGTTCGCTTCTGCACGCCAGCGACCGGGACAGGGGCGTTTTTAAAAAAAAAATGTTTTTATCACTTTTATTCCTATTACAAGGAATGTAAACATCCCTTGTAATAGGAATCACTGTGACAGGTCCTCTTTATGAAGAGATGTGGGGTCAATAAGACCCCACATCTCTCCTCAAGGCTTACAAGCATGAAATTGGTGAAAAAATCACATGCCGACAGCCACGAATGTGGCTTTGTTTACTTCCGGGTACCGGATGTGACATCATAACGTGGCTCCCAGTCCTCCAACGGTCATAGAGATGACTGTGACCGTGTGGTCACCAGTCATCTCTATGGGTCTGCAGCGAGCGTCGGCCGATTCGCTCTCCGGGCCCCCGATGGCACAGGAGAGCCCGGAGAAGCACCGGGTGGCGGCGCGGGGGGGGGGGGGGGAACGACCCTCCTGCTGCCTATAAGAACGATCAAGCGGCGGAACCGGTTCTTATGGTGCACAGAATCGCCGGCTGAAGACGGCATCATTCAGATATCACCACACAAAGCCGAGGACGTCCATGGACGTCCTTGGTGATTAAGTGGTTAAGCCAGCTTTTTATCCATTTACAAACTGATCTTTCCAAACCGGTAGACTTTACCGTACACATTAGCCATGTGTGGGGAACTGTGTCAAATGCTTTCGCAAAATCCAAATATACCAGGTCCACAGCCACCCCTTCGAAATCTGATTTGTTTGACAACTTTTGTCTTTCATAAATCCATGCTGCCTGTTGCTTATTTACGTTGTCTTTTATTAAACTCTCCAGTATCTTTCCAACTATAGAAGTTAAACTAACAGATCTATAGTTAAATTGTTATAACAGTGCCAACAAATTTTGGTTAATAATGTGCTGCTGATATTCATTTCAGGAAATCTCAAGTGGTTTCATACCTGGATTCCCTAGTGCAAGACCTTCTATTTTAAGGTATTTTTCTGTTGTGTTTATTTTATTTTAAATCGGACCTTCCACTACATTGACAATGAACTTTTATATATTGTGCTACCCTCCCCTCTCTGAAAAGTACCAGTGGGGGGAAATAGATTACTCACCTTTCTGCAACTTCCATATTGCAGGGTAATGATCTCATCCTTCAGCCAAGAACATACCTTGGAATGTTGAGTAGCCAAAATATCAAATACTGCTAACCCTGCTCAGTGTGAAAGGGCTCTTAGTTGCAAAGCAGTTTCTGTATGAAATGTGTCTGTTGCCAGTAAGGAATATTCATGCTGGAACAGAACATATGACACTTTGCCAACAGTCCGATTTCCTATAGTTTTTTTTTAGGGTTGTCCCGATACCTCTTTTTTAGGACCGAGTACAAGTACCGATACTTTTTTTCAAGTAGTCGCCGATCCCGAATACCGATACTTTTTTTAAATGTGTCCCCAAATGCAGCCATGTCCCCCACATATGCAGCCACGTCCCCCCACAGATGCAGCCATGTCCCCCCACATATATTGCCGCCATGTCCCCCCCACATATATTGCAGCTATGTCCCCCCCACAGATGCAGCCATGCATGTCCCCCACAGATGCAGCCATGCATGTCCCCCACAGATGCAGCCATGCATGTCCCCCACATATTGCAGCCATGCATGTCCCCCACATATTGCAGCCATGTATGTCCCCCACATATTGCAGCCATGTATGTCCCCCACATATTGCAGCCATGTATGTCCCCCACATATTGCAGCCATGTATGTCCCCCACATATTGCAGCCATGTATGTCCCCCACATATTGCAGCCATGTATGTCCCCCACATATTGCAGCCATGTATGTCCCCCACATATTGCAGCCATGTATGTCCCCCACATATTGCAGCCATGTATGTCCCCCACATATTGCAGCCATGTATGTCCCCCACATATTGCAGCCATGTATGTCCCCCACATAATGCAGCCATGTACAGTAGGTGACTGGGATATTGTGTCAATCTCGCTCCCTTTCTCGGCGAGATTGAGCACTTGCGAGCCCCATCGTGGGAGCCAGCGCCGAGCTGGCTTGCCGCGATGGAGACAAAGCCGTCATAGAAGCGACGGGGATCCGACGCGGATTCCCGCCAATTCTACACGTGGGCGGAGTTTGTTATGAATCCTGAAGGAGAAATCCCCGCCGGATTTAAAAAAAAAATCCGGCATGGGTTCCCCCCTCAGGAGCATAACGGGCCCTTAGGTCTGTTATGGGTTGTAAGGAGACCCCCTACGCCGAAAAAACGGCGTGGGGGTCCCCCCACAATCCATAACAGACCCGTATCCAAAGCACGCCGGCCGGTCAGGAAGGGAGTAGGGGCGAGCGAGCGCCCCCCCCCTCCTGAGCCGTACCGGGCAGCATGCCCTCAACATGGGGGGGGTTAGGTGCTCTGGGGCAGGGGGCGCACTGCGGCCCCCCACCCCAGAGCACCCTGTCCCCATGTTGATGAGGACAGGGCCCCTTCCCGACAACCCTGGCCGTTGGTTGTCGGGGTATGCGGGCGGGAGGCTTATCGGAATCTGGAAGCCCCCTTTAATAAGGGGGCCCCCAGATACCGGCCCCCCACCCTAAGTGAATGAGTATGGGGTACATTGTACCCCTACCCATTCACCTGCAAATAAAAAGTGTAAACACAAATAAACCACACAGGGTATTGAAATATTTTATTAGTTGGCCGCCGGGGGGGGTGTGTGTATGATCGCTTTTATAAAAGCGCCCCCCTCCGGCGGGCTTCTGTGGGGGGTGGGTGCCGCCGTCTGGTTCTCTTCCGCCGCCGGGGGGGGCGCTTTGATAAAAGCGCCCACCACCCGGCGGGCTTCTTTCGACGTCTTCGGCAGCTGGGGGGTCTTCTCCCGCTCTCCGGGGGTCTTCTCCTGCTCTCCGGGGGTCTTCTCCTGCTCTCCGGGGGTCTTCTCCGCTCTCCGGGGGTCTTCTCCGCTCTCCGGGGGTCTTCTTCTTCTTCAGGACTCGCCGCCGATAACTTTGTGTGTTAGCTCAATTACTAGCGGCGGCGAGTCCCCTCTTCTGTGACTTTGTCTTCTTCGTCTTCTGCTTCTTCTTCCTCTTCTGTTCTCCAGATGTTGACGCGACGCTTCCTTCCGCTGTTATGCCGGGCGCACGGCTCGCAGCGAATTATATAGGCCTGTTTTGTGACGTCGCAGTCCCATCATGCTCCGGTAGGTAGGTAGGTAGGAGCCGATGTAATTAACACCTTTCAACAGAATGTGTCCACACATTGAAGAGCCAACCTCACTTAACATTTCAATAGCCGGAGCTAAGCATTGAAGAGTCTTTCACAAGCCGGGTCACTTAGCATTTTAAAAGCCTATTATACAGAGGGATGAGTTACTGTCTTGTTGACCTGGTCTCAAGTCACCATGAACCAATTGTAATATTCCAGTATCCTGCCATATGAAGTATTATTAATGTCCCATCTCATGTAATACATGAATTATGATCCTATTAGCCACCCTACGCCTACAAGGGCACAGGGTGGACTTAGACCCAGGGGTATTAGTGTCCCTGGCACAGGAGTATCTCACATCCTTCCAAAGTCTCTGGTTGTCACGGTTCATTCCATTACATCTCTCCCTTTTTGGTGGGAGACGGACACAGGAGGGAACCCCAAACAGGTTGACTCCGAAGTCAGTCAATAGTTCCAGTCCTCCATAAAATTCATGATTATCCAAGTTAATGTTCTTTTTAGGGTACTGAGAGAAAACAAAAGTATTGCCCTCATCTAATTGGTGCATATAATTCACCTACCTTATTCGCTGACCATTTAGCATCTGGGAGGTCAAAACATTTTTCATTGCAGGTTAAATAAACCAAAGGGATGTTTTAGATAAAATAGTCTCAGCTTCCTCTTTAAATGTCCTCTGTGATTTCATCTGTGCCACACCATTATGCTGACATGTAAGGGGGAGTGTTTATTGCATTTGTTTTAAGCTGAACTGTAGCCTTACCATCAATCTCGCACAATTGTATATGCTCTTCTCCTGGACTGAAATTTCTTACTGATTTCATTGCACACTGTGAGCTTCTCAGTGTGCTTTAGAAGCAGCAGGAGGTCAGATAGATCCTTCTTCATTTCTTGGCTGGAGGACATCCAACAGAATCTAGCTTGTCTTCATAACTTTACTGTTCATGGCCCTCCCCTTTTTATTTTTTGGATTTCAATGCTTTAATTCATTGGGGCCCGCATCCAATGTTGGCATTACCTAGCAACACCTACTCCCCCAGACTCAAAGCGGTAGTTAAACACAAAACCAAAAATGAAATATATTGCAGCTTACCAATCATTAGATGTAGTGGCATTTGTTTTCTTATTTTTAGGCTTTTCCCCCTCTGTTTTCACCTGGTGATCTGGCCAGTAACGCACTTCCTGTATTAGTGTCACCACTCTGGATGAAGGAACACAGACACCTTTGGACAGCTCCTGTCAGTCTGGGGTGAGGAGTGTTCGCAAATTGAAGCCAAACTCCAGCTCACACTGCATGTATACTAGCGGTTACAGGGTTTTTTTGTTCAATAAGCTGATCATTGTAAGCACCCCAGTCATTAGTAAATGGTTTTTCTCAACACTCTAACAACTACATTTGCAGGAAAGCTTGCTCTTTTGAAAAAACGCTGATTTACTGGCTGGATCACCACTTTAAAATATGTTAATTCAGCCATCTGCAGTACCTTCTTGGAAAGCCTCACATCTCAAGTATGTGGAGCAGCATCCGACATCTCCTTTTTTCCCCATGGGTTACAGAATGTTAGGGAGTGTACTACTTCAGTGAAAATTAGGGTCAGTGATATTGCAGATGGCATGCCTGTGATTCAAAATAACAATGCAGCCCTCCTGCAAACTATTTCACACACATTTAAAATGGAGGATATTGACAATAGATTAGGAATTGCTGACAAAGCTAAATGTGATAATGAGTCTACTTTTATTGCACAATGGCTCCTGGCATTGCGGGCAAGAAATATAATTACCTTTCATGTTAAATGGGCACATCTGTATTCTACCCATCCAACGTCCAAGCCCTATCCTGGTTCGCCCCTAAAATTACAGAGACAAAGAAATAGGCAGGAAAGTATAAGGCTACCTCCTCAAAATGATCTAAAGTAATGCTTTTTCTTGGCTTCTCTCAAGAGTTTTTAGAAATGCAGTTTTCTACTTGTATGCTCTTATCTGACAATAATTCTCAGAATAGATAAACATTTTGACTCATCGTCCACCTTTAGTCCCCCATTTCTGGCATATGGCCTGAAAGATATTGGGATGGAGAGACCACTCTCCTGGTAATAGTAATAGTTGCTGGCGACTCAGTCCGCTTGCCAGTTTTCTACCCCCGTAATGAAGATTGCATAGAGACAAGGAACATGTTCTTCTACCCAAGTCATAATCCGATTCACCTCCTTCTGAGCGCCCTGTGGGTGCCTCCTTGGTGATTGATGTAGGCTACTGCAGTAGCATAGTCGGATTGAATCCGTACTGGGTGGCCCTGTAACCTGTGTGTCCAGGTTCTGAGGGCCGAGTATACTGCTAGTATGTTGATGGGCAGGTTCCTTTCGGTCTTGGCCCTGGTTCCCTGGGCTGAAACTTCTTCTATCAATGCTCCCCAGCCCCTTAGGCTGGCATCCGTAGACACCACCTTCCAGGTGACTAGGAGAAAGGATTTTCCCTTCCGCAAGTTTTTGTTTTTTAACCACCAACTGAAGCTTTGGTGCACTTGTGGGGACAGGCGCATGGGTAGATCCAGAGCTTGGATCTTCCTGTTCCAGGCGGCTAAGATACTGCCTTGAAGTAGTCTCGAATGAAACAGGGCATAAGGGACAGCCTTGAAGGAGGCCACCATCTTCCCTAGTAGCCTCATGCAAAGGCGAATAGACTGCTTTTTCCTTGCCTTGACCTTGTGGGTCAGGTCCTTTAGCGACTTGATCTTTGGTTTTGGCAGGAATAGCCTGCCTTGGGCTGTGTCTATGATCATGCCCAAATACTCTACCCATTTCTTTCTCGTACATCACGGGACACAGAGCGGCATATTCATTACTATATGGGTTATATGGAGTACCTTCAGGTGTGGACACTGGCAATCTCAAACAAACAGGAAGTCCCTCCCTATATAACCCCCTCCCCTAGTGGGAGTCCCTCAGTTTTTTCGCCAGTGTCTTAGGTGTTGGTCACGGAATAGCTTTGCTCCACATCCTTGGGATTAAGGGCGGGCTAACCGGATCTGTCCAAGGAGCCTCAGTGCCAAAGTGGACAGTACCCGGGCCCCAAGCCGTGGGGTTTTGCCTATAATGCTCCTCTTTGGAGGGCTGGACCCTGGGCCCAGGACTTGGAGTTTGTAAAAACCATAAGTTCCTGTTTGCCAGGGTGCTATATAGGTCCAGGACAGTGGGTACCTTCATAGGACCCCAGGGCCTGAAGGTCTACTACGCTACCCACGGAGATGGGAGAAGATTGGATCAGTTTGCTGGACAAACATCCTGCAGCATGGAGCAGGTAAGGGGGAGCCTGCGGGACTTGGTTCGACAGCAGGCTCTCCGGGGTAACCTAAAAGGGGGGACAGCCTAAGTATGCTCTGCATGGGCAACCTTGCTCACTATGTCTAAGAGAGACAGGATGACACCTTTTTCCCCCATCACTAGGTTCCCCTTTCTAAGAATGTGTTGCTAGCTAACCTGCTGCTTTCTTCCTAGGACTAGTAAGGATCCCTAGGGGCCTTTTGGAGTCCTACCTGGCCGGGGGTTTGAATCTGCCGCCTGTTTCTGCAGTCCTGGGTCTCCAGCAGCGCGGCTCCTCCATGTTCCTCCTGTTCCGGCATACGCGTGCGCGCGCACGTCTTATAGACGTTTTTCCCGCCGTTCAGACAGGAGGGCGGGGGGGGGGCGTGCCTGCGGCGTCATACAAGGGCGCGCCTTGTGCTGTTATAGATCAGCAGGCAATTTCAGTGCTCAGTCTGAGGCTGATTTCAGAAGGAGAGGACGCAGAGCGGCAGAACAGTGACTCCCGGTGGCGGAAGAGGGGTAGTACATGCTGGACTTTGTTCCAATGCCTTTTTTGTTAAGCCAAGAAATCCCCCTTTTTGCATACAGGTTGGAGGCTGGCAAACTAAGTTTGGGGTCACTGTATGTTTCTAAATAAGAAAATATATATAATATATATTTAAAAAAAAAAAAAAAAAAAAAAAAAACATACGGGATCCCATCAGTTTTTGGGCATTAGTGATCTATTGTCCCCTAAACTCTGGTTTTGTACTCCTGGCCACTACAGTCTGTTGTGTGGGCGGAGTCCCTCGATTTTGTATTATGGCTTCCAAAGGTTCGGGGTCAAAGGGTACAAAAAAAGACCAAAAAACAAAGGGGTTCCCCTTCTGATTCTGATGATATGCCGATACTTTCCCCGCAACTTATTAACATAAAGGGTGCCTTGGATGAGCCATTAGGGGGATCTGGTGCGGAGGCTGGCCCAGATCAGCCCAGCCCTGTGTTTATCACAGAGGAGATGCTAGCCGTATCCCTAGGGGGGCTAGAAGACAGAATAGCAGCATTGATCGCTAGAGCTATTCCTGGTAAGAAACGGGTTAGATCCCCATCACCAAGAGGTGTATCCTCAGATGCTGAGATTCTCTCTCCGGAGGAATTGGAATCACAGGAGGATCAACTAGACCTGAACCAAGAGGGTTCAGGGATTGAGGGATCTGCCTCTGAGGAACCATTTTCAGAACAGTCTTTGACGGACATGGTCCGCTCGGCATTTAGTTTACCATTGCCAGAGCCTCAGGTTCCTCCGGTATCCTCTCTGGGCTCTTTGAAAGCTCCGTTAAGCAACGCAGTGTTTCCGGTCCATCCTCTCTTGGAGGAATTGATCTTTCGGGATTGGGTACGGCCGGACAGGATTTTTCTGCCACCGAAAAGATTTGCGGTCATTTACCCATGGAGGAAAAATTCTCCAAGAGGTGGAGGCTCCCAATAGTGGATGCAGCCATCTCATGTGTGAATAAATCATTAACTTGCCCGGTGGAAAACATACATATGTTTAAAGATCCGGTTGATAAAAGGTTAGAGACACTTTTAAAAAGCATCCTTTGCTACGGCAGGAGCAGTGGTACAGCCAGCTGTGGCTGCAATTGGTGTTTGTCAGGCGTTAAAAGACCAGACAAAAGAAATGTTAAAGGACATGCCTACCCAACAAGCAGAAGAGTTTTCTGACATTCCCAGAGCTCTGTGTTTTGCTGTAGATGCTATAAAAGATTCCATCCAGCAAGCCTCTCGTTTATCACTATTTTTGGTGCACATGAGAAGGCTCTTATGGTTGAAGAACTGGGCGGCGGAGCCCCCATGCTAAAAGCTTCTGGCAGGGTTTCCCTTCCATGGAGGACGACTCTTCGGAGAGGATCTGGATAAATATATTCAGACTATTTCAAATGGCAAGAGTACCCCTTTTACCGGTCAAAAAGACATTCCGGGGTCCTACATTTAAAAGGCAGCTCTTTCCTGTCTCTGGGCCCTCAAATTCCAGGCAGTATCGACGGCCGCCTGCACGATCCAACGTTAACAGTAGATCGCAGGGACAGGCCCCTGGGGGTAAGAGGCCATGGTATCGCAAGCCGACAAAGACAGCCCCTAAGTCTGCCTTATGAAGGGGCGCCCCCACTCTCGCGGGTGGGGGGAAGGCTTCGTTTCTTCTCAGAAGTTTGGGAAGCCAAGATCCCCGACAAATGGGTCCGGGCATCTGTAACCACAGGCTACAGACTGGAGTTTCTAAGGTATCCTCCGCCTCATTTTCAAGAATCAAGGCTACCAAGGGATCCAGCAAGGAAGGCATCATTGCTGGCAGCTTTGGATCACCTGCTCTACCAGGACGTAATAATAGAGGTGCCAGCCCAAGAGCAAGGGCTAGGTTTCTATTCCAATCTCTTTGTCATACCAAAGCCCAACGGCGATGTCAGGCCAATCTTGGACCTAAAGAGGTTAGACGGTTACCTAAAGGTTCGTTCCTTCCGGATGGAATCCATCCGGTCAGCAGCCGCCGCGCTTCAGAAAGACGATTTTCTGGCCTCCATAGACATAAAGGATGCTTACCTTCATGTACCAATCTTTCAGTCGCATCAAAGATTTTTACGCTTCGCGGTGGGGCAGCGACACTTCCAATTCAGGGCGCTCCCCTTCGGGCTGGCCACGGCCCCCCGGGTATTCACGAAGATCCTAGCCCCAGTTCTGGCCAATTTAAGGATCCAAGGGGTCACAGTCCTAGCATACTTGGACGACCTTTTAATCATAGATCACTCACGACCGGGTCTGCAAAAGGCAGTAAACCTCACGGTTCGGTACCTCGAAGAATTCAGCTGAGTCCTAAACCGGGGAAAGTCAGCGTTCCAGCCTACAAAGCAGTTGGAATACCTCGGCATGAGGTTAGACACAGAACAGCAAAGAGTGTTCCTGCCCCTGGTAAAGATCGAAGCTATCAAGGGGCTGGTTCAGTTGGTTCTAAACAAGAAAAAACCAACTATTCGCCTGTGTATGCGATTACTAGGCAAGCTAGTGGCCACGTTCGAGGCAGTACCATACGCTCAGATCCACACTCGCGTCCTACAGGCAGCCATTCTAGCAGCCTGGGGCAAGAGGGCACATGCCTTAGAGTCCCCTTTGACGCTATCATCAAGGGTCCGACAAAGCCTGGCCTGGTGGTTGAACCCCCAGAATCTTCTAAAGGGAAAATCCTTCAGCCCTGTTGTCTGGAAGGTAGTTACCACAGACGCCAGCCTGACAGGCTGGGGGGGCGGTCTTCGAGGGGTCCTCTCGCCAGGGAACTTGGGTGAAAGCAGAGAGGCAGCTCCCCATCAATATCTTGGAGATCAGAGCTGCTCGCCTAGCCCTTCTGGCATGGACCTCCAGATTACAGGGGTCCCCGGTGAGAATCCAGTCAGACAATGCCACAGCGGTGGCATATATAAACCACCAAGGGGGAACCAGGAGTCAGGCCGCTCAGAGGGAGGTGAGCTTGATTTTTCAGTGGGCAGAGGTTCATGTACCCTGCATTTCAGCAATATTCATTCCCGGAGTGGACAACCTGCAGGCAGACTTCTTAAGTCGCCAGAGTCTGTTGCCAGGGGAGTGGTCTCTGCATCCCCAGGTCTTTCAGACAATCTGCCAGAGGTGGGGAATGCCGGACGTAGATATAATGGCATCCAGGTTCAACAAGAAACTAGACAGGTTCGTGTCTCGAACGAGGGATCCTATGGCCTGCGGAACCGATGCGTTGGTTTGCCCTTGGCATCAATTCAAACTTCTCTATGCATTCCCTCCGCTACAGTTACTCCCTCGCCTGTTGCGCAAGATCAGAGTGGAGCACAAGCCAGTCATTTTAGTAGCTCCGGCTTGGTCCCGGAGGACTTGGTACTCACTAGTCCTGAAGATGGCAGTGGGAGACCCTTGGACTCTTCCTCTACAACCAGACCTACTCTCACAAGGACCGATCCTCCACCCTACATTACGGCGTCTAAATTTGACGGCCTGGAGGCTGAATCCCTGATTCTCAGGGGTAGAGGTCTGTCTAGGCAGGTAATCCCTACCCTGATTAGGGCTAGAAAGCCGGTCTCCAGGGTGATTTATTACAGGGTGTGGAGGAACTACGTAGGCTGGTGTGAATCCAAAAGATGGAATTCCCGCAAATATACTATTGATAGGGTGTTAAGTTTTCTCCAGCTAGGAGTGGATAAAGGCCTGGCACTAAGCACAATCAAGGGACAGATCTCAGCTCTGTCAGTGTGGTTTCAGAGGCCGCTGGCCACCCACTCGCTGGTAAAGACCTTCTTACAGGGGGTCTTGCGTATTAATCCTCCTGTCAAGTCACCACTTTGTCCATGGGACTTAAATCTTGTTATGTCATCCCTACAGAAACAACCTCTTGAGCCGTTGGCTGAGGTACCTTGATTTTACTGACTAGAAAGTCGGTATTTCTGATCACCATAGTTTCGGCCAGGAGAGTATCGGAATTGGCAGCCTTATCTTGTAAGGAACCATATCTCATTTTGCATAAGGATAGGGCGGGGTTCCGTCCTCATCCTTCCTTTCTACCAAAGGTTATATCCAGTTTCCACCTGAACCAGGATGTGGTACTTCCATCCTTCTTCCAAAACCCACCTCTAGAAAAGAGGGGTTGCTGCATACGTTGGATATTGTCAGGGCCGTAAGGGCCTATCTTAAAGCTACAGAGAAGGTTCGGAAAACAGATGTGGTGTTCGTTTTACCGGAAGGGCCCAAGATGGGTCAGGCAGCCGCTTGATCCACCATCGCAAGATGGATTAAACAATTAATTGTTCGGGCCTGCGGTTTGAAGAGGTGCCTCCTCCTTTGTCGGTAAAGGCCCATTCTACCAGGGCCAGGGGCACCTCCTGGGCAGCACATCATCAGATCTCTATGGCTCGAATATGCAAGGCAGCAACGTAGTCATCAGTCCACACGTTTACAAAATTTTATCAAGTGGACGTAAGAAGGAATGCGGATACAGCCTTTGGGCAGTCAGTACTACAGGCCGCGATTCAAGCTCCTCAGGATCTGAGGGGGCTCCCTTGATTTGATTTGAGATTTACATTTCTCGTTTAAGTTGGATTTACTAGTATCTGAGTATACCTCTAAAATTAAATCCTTCTTTGGAAGATGTCTCCCTCCCCTCATTAAAGCATTGCTTTCGGACATCCCATATAGTAATGAATATGCCGCTCTGTGTCCCGTGATGTACGAGAAAGAAAAAGGGATTTTTAAATACAGCTTACCTGTAAAATCCTTTTCTTGGAGTACATCACGGGACACAGAGCTCCCACCCCTCTTTTTGGGAACATTTTGGGAGGCATACTGCTTGCTACAAAACTGAGGGACTCCCTCTAGGGGAGGGGGTTATATAGGGAGGGACTTCCTGTTTGTTTGAGATTGCCAGTGTCCACACCTGAAGGTACTCCATATAACCCATATAGTAATGAATATGCCGCTCTGTGTCCCGTGATGTACTCCAAGAAAAGGATTTTACAGGTAAGCTGTATTTAAAAATCCCTTTTTTTGGGCTTGTAGAGCAGATTTTTGTAGGTTTACAATCCATCCTAACTGTTCCAGGGTATCATCCCGTTTCACCTGGTCCTGACGCATATCCACCGCTGCTACACCTGGTTGGGTTACTGCGCCTGCCAGGAGGAAGGATGATTTTGTAAAGATTCCAACCTCTTTTTCAGAAGGATCTTTAAATACCTGGGCATTTTCCACCGGACAAGTTAGGTTTTTGTTTACACAAGAAATCTCTGCATCCACAGTAGGCAGACTCCACTTCTTAAGTAAACTTGTCCTCCATAGGATAAAGCACTTTAAACTTCCTAGCAGGAGCAAACGCTTATCTGTGTAAATCAGATTCTCCAATAAAGGATGAATTGGAAAAGCACAGGCAGCCTGTGGGGATTTTAACGAGCCTAAAGAGGAGATGGGTGATTCAGTTTACTCCTTAGAGCGGCCGTCACTAAATGGCGACCCGTGGTTTAAGTCTGGCCCCAGTGACGCTTCTGCCCGGACCGCCAGGCCGCCAGTAATGTTAGCAAGTGTTTGCTAGGGACCGCGGGTTTCCCTAGCAACCAGTGACGATGCATGCGACAAAAGACTCACACTCGTGGGCCGTGAGTAGGGATGTGACGTCACGTGTGCACCCCGACCCCTGCTGCTCGCAGTTCCCGGGTTCTAGCTCTCTTTGTGAGTAGGGGCGTGAGGTCATGTGTGCCCCGCCCCCTGCTGCTCGCGGTTCCCGGTGTTCGGCAGGACACCTGGTCCTGGCTCCTGGGTCGCGTGGTGTCACATGCGCGCTCCGCCCCCCTTCTGGTTCTCCATATGCCGCAGATTCCGCCCCTTTGGTGTTTTACTTGTGCCCTCCTGCATTCAAGGTATGTGGGCAACATATTAACCATGTATTGTGCACACTGCTGGGCATATTGTGTAAAAGGTCACGCTGATGTGCACCTTTTTTTTATTTAGACAAATTTGGATGGACACATTTTATTTTATGGAGCATGCTGATGGGTATATTTTGAATGTATACACTGATGGGCATATTTTGTTAAGGGGCACACTGATGGACACATTTTATTTTGCCTATTAGGCGTGCACATTTAAAATATACCCATCAGCGTGCACCTTAACATAAAAGTTGCCCATCACGTGACCCTTATTTTATGTTAAGGGGCACGCTGATGGCCCCATTTTATGTTAAGGGGCACATTTTGTTGTGCCCATCAGAGTGCCCCTAATTATAAAATGTGCCCATCAGAGTGTCCCTTAATATAAAGCCTGATGGAGCACTGTGATGGGGACACCTGATGTAAAGGGGCGCTGTAATGGGGAAACGATGTAAAGGGACACTGTGATGGGGACAAATGGGGACTTGAGATTCGGACCTCGGCTCAATGAAAATTTTAGTGACCAGACCTCCTTGAATTTTAATTCAAGACCCCTGCCTTAGAGGGTAATCTGAATGTGCAGCGCACTGCTTCAATATAATAATGCACCTGTAATTTTAGCACCTGAGATGCAGAAAAAGGTTCCTCTGCTAGCTCTGGTCCCTCCGAGTCCTCATCCCCTGATGGAGCCTCATCCTCCTCAGATCTTTCTGTAAGGAGATCTAATACAACAGGAGGAGATCTGCTTTGCTTTTTGTCCCTTTCTGCGGACTTTGCGTTTAACACAGTGATTCTCCCTTTTAAATTGTTTAGGGCTGTTGCCAAAGTATCATCAGTGACATATGCAGGCACCGACACCACAGGAGAGGCTGCAACTCCTGATGGAGGTAATGGCTCATCCTGTATAAATACTTCAGGTATTACAGGGGATGAGGGTATCGAGCAGGCACGGCTAGAGCCTCCTGTCTTTGGCGGCGATGCTTTTCTGCTTTTCCCAAAGCCTCTTCTTTGGAAAGACATAATGTTAAGCAAAGCCAAGGTACCAACAAATGCATATACTACTGTGCTAGTTTAGCAATCTACATATAAGTATGCAACTAATAAAACCGTTTCATGCCAGAGTGGGCGTCTTATCCTTGGGGAGTGCTCGGCCAACCACATGGAGATCTTACATACCCTTAAATGCTGCTGTGTCCCTTGCAGAGAAGCTCCAGACATAAGAAGTTAGTTCCTTCCTGTCAGACCGCCATTAATAGCGTGCGCCTGTGCGAGTCCCCATACACTCCCACTGAGATCGTCATGAAGTGTGCCTGCGCACTCGCGTCCTAGGGGCAACCTCCGCACCCCTGTGCGGTTCATGGCATTCTCCTGTGTTTAGAGATCTACTAGCTTTCTATGAAAGGAGGAGGAGGGCAATGCAGAGCCTGCAGCGGAAGGAGTGTGCCTGCCGCATGGACTGACACTGCTTTGGAGCTTGGTGAGTCATAACTCAACTCTTCACTCCCCCCAGTGGCGGATTCAAAAATTACACCCACTCTAAATAGAAACGATCATTAAGTTTAAACTTCTGTCCTTTTCCTAGACTCACCTTGTCCCCGCCACAGGTTTTCTGCCAGACAAATACCAATCTTCCCCCATCACGGTGGGGTCTGCATGCCAACCTTCAGGGGTATGGGTTCCTACTTAAAGGAGACCTCTTCACTGGGCCTTGTAAAAGACTCTTACCAAGACTTTTGGCGTATAGAGAGTGCTGGACCCAAGAGCCCAGTCCTCCAGAGTGAGACATTACAGGCGACACCTCATCCATGAGGTCCTGATACCATCCAGTTTTGGCGTAATGTAATTAAGCGCCTTGGATGGACCCACAGTGTAGCTCTCTACCCTCACAGGGCTTCTTAGGCAGAGCTTTCTTCAGCACATTTTACTCGCGTCCAACACCTTAGACACTGGCAAAAAAACTAAGGTACTTCCCTGATGGGAGGGGTTATATGGAGGGGAACTGTCTTTGGTTGTGCCAGTGTCCAATCACCTCTGGTGACCATACAACCCCTGGTGTACGATAAAGAAAACAGGTAGCTGAGGCTGATACAGGTGGTAAGAGGGGTGGCTCACTAACAGGTGACATAGACGTAGGCCCCTTACAGTCCTGTGAGGGTAGTTCTGGGGGTGGTAAAAAGAAATGAAGGACCCCAAGGCCAAAAGGTAGAAGGGTAGGTAGAAGGACCACTGGGATTTCATTAAAGGTATTAAAGGTTAAGAAGTGCTTTTGGAAGCACACTCAGAAAAAAGTTTTCCTTTAAAATAAAGGGAAGTAAAGTCAGACACAGGTTTTAACTGCTGTGGGTGATAGTAGGCACAGAGGTGCCAAAAAGTATGATGTGATGTGTGTCTCCCTCTGGTGCCAAACGGGGGGGGGGGGGGGTGTGGCAGTGTGAGAGGTCATGCCATTGTGGAAAAAGGAAATCTGGGCCAGATTTTGAAAAGAACGGCACACTGATGGTACAGGCGTGTGCTGGGTTCTTAGAATAGTCAGGATTAGAGTTCAGGGCTCTGTTAGAGAGATTTCCCCTAACTTCCTTTTCTGCTGTGGATGGTCTCACCAGACAGGAAGTGAGGGAAAATCTAGAACATCAATGCAGGCAGAAATAAAAAGTCTGTTGGGTTCTAGCCTTCTACTACTCTATTAAAAAAAAATTGACCATCGTAGAATTGTTCTAAGTCATATGCTACTTGGAAAAACATTTGTAAATTGATTATACCTGGTAGGTTAAAAGTCCACTGCTAATGATGTTATTCTATACAATTGTGTTACAGCACTAATGATGTAAGTCTGGATAGAGGCACTAGTGAAAGTGGACAGGCCCAATTAACAACCGATTACACTAGTTTGGACAGAAGCACCAATGAAAATGGACTGCAACAATCAACTACTGCATCTGAGGTATTTTTAAGACATTAAGAGGAAGAAGAGAATGCTTTAATTGGATACTGTTTTTTAATTAAACTAGAATATTTTGTCATTTCTACTGCACATATATTTTGGCTTGCGTTACTAAAGGAGTTTTAAAATGGAGTGAACCAGAATAACTACCAAATCCCAAACAAGGAAATATTTCACTATCTTCAGATTTTTTTTTTTTTACTCATCTCACTTCAAGGTAGGTGATCCAAACACTACCTTGTATGAACAGATCTGCCTTAAAAACCATAGAGGCATAGGCCTAATCTCTGAGATATATGCGTATCTCTGTAACCTAAATCCCCAGGATAAAATCTTATATATGTCAAAATGGGAATCTAAATGTTCTTTAGACTCTGATGTCATGGAGTGGGATGAATGTGTGGATAACTTAAGAAAATGCGTGAGGTCTCTTACCATCCGGGGGAAACGGCCATTAAACTTTTCACTAGGTGTTACCTGACCCCAGTTAAAGCAGATCTCCACCCTAAAGTGAAGATCCGCTGATCGGAACCCTCCCCCAGAGGCGTCGTTAGGCCCTGGCTAGGGGGGCTCAAGCCCCGAATGTGACCCCGAAAAGCCCCGAATCCCGGGCATTTAGCTAGCCATTGCTAGCCCCGAGTCCTGCCGAGTGCGATCGCATTGCAGGCTGCTGGTCCCGCCTTCTGGAGCCCAACACCTATGATGGACGTCCCACTGATCCAATGCCGAGACCGCAGGACCTGTGACGTCCATCATAGGCGCCGCAAGCTTAGAAGGCGGGAATTACAATGCCGCCTGGCGCGCCACCCCCCCACTTCCTGCTTGGTTCGTTCCGGCGGCTCTCCACCTCCACGGCTCTCAGCCTCCTATCATGGGCACACTATGTGAGTATGTCGGCCGCCCGCCCGCCTGCCCATGAGCCCTCGAATATGCCGGTGAGTCCCTGTGAGACCTTGTGGGACACGTGAGTAAAATTGAGACAGCTGATGCCAGTCGTTTTTAGCCTGAGAGGATGCTCTGCAATAAAAACACTGTTTGCCACTGACTTTTACATCGAAAACGGAACAACAGTTTAAAAAAACGTTGGATGCTGTGATTTGTTTGTTGTAAAAGGGAAATAAGGGATTGTTGGGGAGAAAAAAAAAAGATGTATATCCAGAGAAAGGTACTCCTGGAATGTAAAACTGACTGGATTAGATCTAACTAGATTTGAGCTTGTATATGGAGAGCTGCAGCATGGTATATTGGATATACTGGACATAAAAATAAAAAAATCTGCCAACTTAGCTATTACACTTTGTCCCCGATTGCCTCTGATTTGTGAGCTGGAGTTGGGTAAAACCTCCTCAGACCCCCCTCACAGATCTTCTGTATCCCCCCTAATTCCCCTCAATTCCCCCTAAAGCTGTGCTGGATAGTTGGTGAGTTGACATGTCAGCAAGGAGGAGAGAGGATGAGCATGCCAGTCAGGAAAATGCGGGGACATAATCATTTCAATGGGAAAGGAATCAGTCCGCAGCAACAGCAGCAGCCAAATTGGGGAGGTATGCTCATACCCTGGAACATACACCAAGAACAAAGTTACAATTTATTTCATAGGAAGGGAGAAAACAGTAAAACTAATTTTGAAAAAAACACAGAAGATTCACTTATAATACAAAATGGGAAATTTGAATATTGGGGCACCGAGTTATAAAGGGGATAGAATTTGTTTATTTGGTCTTATTATGTCTTTCCTTGTAGTTTTCTCTCCCACTTTTTCTGCTTTTACTATTCTTTTTTATGCAGGCACGCACGCACACACACACACACGTCAGTGTGTGTACTGACACAAACACACGTAGGTATGTGTGACAGGTAAGTCGCACCGCGGCCGCCGCCCCCAACCCCGGGTGCCGGCTTCGGGCTGAAGCCCCTGGTCTTTTTGCCACCTAGCAACGCCCCTGCCCTCCCCCCTCCGGCGTCACATTTGACACCTTTCAGGGGGGAGGGGGGTGCAGATACCTGTCTAAAGACAGGTATCTTCACCCACTTCCGGCCCACAGTCTCGGGCAAAAGTCAGGTTTTTCCCGTTGTGTGCTAGGAACTCTCGGCTCCCAGCACACAGCGGGAGCCAATCGGCGGGCGCAGGGCGACTCGCGCATGCGCTGTAGGGAACCGGGCAGTGAAGCCGCAGCGCTTCACTTCCTGGTTCCCTCGCCGTGGATGAAGGGGTGAGCAGCAGAGAGACGAGCGAACGCTCGTCCTCTGCTGCGAACGCTCGTCCTCTGCTGCGAACGCTCGTCCTCTGCTGCGGACGCCACTGGACTCCAGGACAGGTAAGTGTCCTATTTTTAAAAGTCAGCAGCTGCAGTATTTGTAGCTGCTGGCTTTTAAAAAAAAAATTTAATGGGCCATCCGCTTTAATTTACATTTTATTTTTTTCTACAGTATCTCTTCTATGCTTTAGATGTTGTCCAGTACCAGGCACGTTCCTCTATTTGTTTTGGGAATGTGACCATATTACTCCAGTTTGGAGAAAACTAACAACATTTGCAACTTCCTTTGCAGGTACCCAAATTACTCTGACCCCCATGTACTGCTTTTTATTTGCCCCTATTTTAGAGGTTCCCACTTTACAGATGAGACTGATCCATACAATCTGTGTCTGTCCAATGGGTAGTCGCATTAAACTGGAAAACGTCCTCAGTTCCAGTCTCCCAAGTTAAATTGGGAGTGAAATCTGTAGAGTAGAAAAAATGTATCGCACTCTGTACCACGCTATGCCATATAATGACAATGTAATATTTTTGCTTGAATTATTCCTGGTATTTAGTACCGACTATTTGTCAGTTCACTGTCTGATGCTCAAAATTTTTGTTTTAGTTGCAAATTATTGTATTATCAGCAGCTTCACTTTGAAGATGGTCTGTACCATTCTCCTGGTTACACTCACATGTATATCTTGATTTTGTAATTTTATGCTACCTTCTTAACTATGTCCCACTCAAGTTTTGTCTATTTGATACAAGATGCTCTTATTTCTGTACCACATTTTTTGTTATCCTTTTGATAAAAAAAAGTTTGTAAAAAAATTTAATGGAAGAAACATCAGAGTTAACATTAATGTATCGCACAGCTCACACGTTTCTACTCCAATTTCACTTCATAAATGAAAAAAATAGCCAGCTCTTTGTATCAATGTTGGTATAAAATCCATCTTTATTGGGACTTTAAACCAAATATCCTGTGCAATGCATTTTAAAATGACAAGCCCTTTTTTTCTAAAAGCACAGAGCATATAAAAGCATAAAAGATTTATATACTAAGGTTACATTTACACAGGTGATTGATGCCATACAGTGGATTCTAGGACTGTTTGCATGTACGTATCTGCATGCACAGTGGCTACCTGCAGTTAGGCACAGATGTCAGACCCTGGATCATCCTTTACCTGCGTAGGTAAATGAAAATTATTATGCACCACCTGTATGGGAAATTATGGATTTCCCATACAGGTGGTATAACACTTAGTCAATATGTATTCCAGTTTAAAATTATAGAACCTTATAGTATCTATGAATGGAGGTGACCTTATTCAGGATTTAACAGGTTAAAGTGACACTGGTGCTAAAAAGAAATGGTGTTAATTAAAATATTCCCTGTAAAGAAGAAAGCAAGGCTTTGTTTACACAGGGTGTACCGTATGCCCATGCGAGGCCGTGCTTACCTGCATAGGGATGCACAGGTGTTCTGTGCATCCCTATGCAGGCAGACTCACTGATGTCAATTGGGACACAGTGGCTGCACGGACACAGCCAATATGACATCTGTGTGGGGCATGTGTATGTCCCAGAACTTGCACCCTCGCCCACATGGATGTCATGTTGGGACATGGTGGCTGTGTCCCAATTGACATCAATGGGACTGCACAGGACACCTGTGCATCACTGTGTGAATAAGCACCATCCTGCACAGGTGTGTCCGTCGGCTGAGCCGACGGACACACACGGAGCGGACACAAAACCGGTCCGCTCCGCGTGAAAGGAGCTTTTAGGTTTTCCTCTACCACCGATTTTTTTTTTTTTTTTTATCTGAGGAGCGTTGAGCAGCACAGGTATCAAGAGTAGTTATTTTATTTTTACATGGAATACTTAATTTTTACTGACAGAGTTGCTTTAAGGTAAATGTCAGTGAGTGATTACTATGTTTCCAGCTGTTGTATGCTAGGTTTTAAACTGGTTGCCACTGGATCATTAATGTGAGGTCAACTGCTCCCCCTTAAGCTGCCTGGCAAAAAATATTTTTGCTGTTGCAGGGGTGAACCATTCAACTGAATGGGAGCACATGTGGTTGTGGCACACTTGTGCTAGGTTTAAGGGATTAAAAAATGCAGTGAGGTGGTAATATATTGCCTCCTTACTCCTTGTCAAATGCCCTCTGAAGAGCAACCCAAATCCAAATCTGGACTGCTTTTCTGAGGGCCTTGCATGTGTAAACAAGCCCAAAATGCTGGTGTTTTTAAAAGCACTGTTTTGCTTTAAAAGGGACGTGTTGTCTGAAACGCATTGCGTTTATTTCAGCTTCCCAGTAAAACATTTTTTTAAACCAAATTGCATAAAAATAAAAATACCTTTTTGTTTTAATAATGTTTATTTTGCTCATCCCATGGAGCTGAAGAGCCACCAAAGATCTGTGATTTTGACTAGAGCATATTTAAACTTGACAACTTGGCATACATGTATATAGCAATAGCCTCAAATCAGTAAGTTTGTTTCTTAACTTTTTAGTAGTATCTGCTTGCATGTGAGGTAACATGAGAAGTTGTAGAGTTTATTTTTTTGCTATGAAATATGTGAACTCTAATTATGCTATATGGTACTGTACTATTGACATAGTTATTTGCTTCTTTGAATAATACCAAATATTTATTTTCTACTTTTTTTTCTAACTAGACTCTTCAGTCGCTACAGAGCAACTGGGGCCTCTTTTGTAGCTTTTCAGACCCCACTGTGAGGAAAAAGTAGGGTGAGTCAGAATTGTGCTCATTTGAGCACCGGACTCTGTTGGCCGTCTCCTTAAAAATTTTAGACACTTTTAACATATCATGTGAGATAGCCACAGCGTGGTTTACAGCTCCTGCTCCTTGTTGCACCTGTGTGGTGCAACCTTGGTGTCAAGCATCTGTGGTAGTGGATTCTTGGTCCACATATGCGTGCTTGCTTATGCCCTTTGATGGTGAATCTCTTTTTGTTAAATCCTTTGACAATCTTAATAAGGAGATCAGCCCTTTTAATCTCCCAGGCCCCCAAGTCCAAGGCAAAGTCCTTTGAATCCACCAATAAGTATTTTTTACGATAAGGGGGTGCCCCCTACTTGTCAGAGTGGGGACTTCTTCTATTGGTTTGTGTGGCCATTTGGTTTTATGACACTTCAAAAATCTAGAGCTTTGGTCTTCATATACCTCACTTCATGCTGCCAAACTTACGAGTGTTTCTGCAAAGATTAATGGATTGTCTCGCTTCTCTGGCGTGGCTTCCATTTCAAGAGGTCATACCAATTATCCAGGATAGGAGAGGTTCCAGGATTTTCACTCAAGTCTTTTTACTGCCCCCAATTGCAAGGGGGCATCTTCCCCATCTTAGATCTAAAGGTTCTCAACACCTCGGGTACCAAAGTTCAGCTTGGAATCAACAAGATCAGTTATTTATCCCTTTGTCCAGGAGACTTTCTTACCTATGTGGACATCAAGTGAAGCGCTACCCCATCAGGAGCCGCTGATTAGATTTTGGGATCTACTCTCTTTATTCTTGGCTCACCCCTATTCAACTGGCTCGAACCCTCCCTTCACACATGATATGTCCAGTAAATGTATTGTGACCTCTGCTGGGCTGAGGCCACAATAGCAGGTATATATATATATATATATATATATATATATATATATATATATATATATATATATATATATATATATATATATATATATATATATATATATATATATATATATATATATATTAGGGCTGTGCAAATTAACTTTTAATTAATCGATTAGTCTTTAATTTTTTTGATCGATTAAAATTCTTTTGATTGGTACTAACCTCTCCGCCAGCTTCTGGGCCGTTAGGGAGTTCCGTCGGAGATCCGGTAATGTCACGGACCCCGGCAGGGCTTACCGTGTCCATCTGTCCATCTGAAGGGCTCCTTTGCTGTGCCTTCATATCTGCATGCAGGCGGGACCTTACTATCTGCCACACACAAGGGCTGTTACACTTCTCTCTATCACTTCCCTCTATCAACCTGGGATTCTACAACCATCCACTGGGAGTTGATAGTTCCCTTCATGGGACATCTACATGCCGACGGACTGATGTTATCCTCTCCTCATCTGGATTCAGCAGTGGTATTGTACACATTTTTATACCAATATCATACTTAGCTACATGTTTTCATGACTGCTTTTGGTACCGTTTGGTATTACTCGCATCATTTTTACAGTTTATGTAGCTACATCGATTTTATTTCCAGTGCAATATTTATTTGGTTACCTACTTGAAGACTATAAAAGTTTTAATGCTATTCTCATTGAGCGCCGCCTTTTTGTGTGTTTTGTATCCTGCTATACATTCTTCCAGTGGTTGGTAGCTGCCCTGGGAATCAGCCTGCAAGGAGATCAGCTAAAAAGTTGTTGGATCTGTGTGTTATAATTAATCGAAATTAGCCGATTAATCGATTAAAAAACAAAACGATTAATCGAACACAAAAATTTTGATCAGTGACAGCCCTTAAATATATGTGTGTATATGTACCATGGTGGTGTGTGTGTGCGTGTATATATACCATATTTTTCGCCGTATAAGACGCTCCGGCATATAAGACGCACCCAATTTTAAAGGAGGAAAATCTAGAAAAAAAAGATTCTGAACCAAATACTGTAGTAAAATATTTGCCCCCCCACTCGTCATCACCATCACACCACCCCCACATTAGTAATAGCCAGTAAAATTGCCCCCACATAATAATAGCCAGTAACAGTGCCCCCACATAATAATAGCCAGTAACATTGCCTCCACATGATAGCCATTAACAGTGCCTCCACATGATAGCCATTAACAGTGCCTCCACATGATAGCCATTAACAGTGCCTCCACATGATAGCCATTAACAGTGCCTCCACATGATAGCCATTAACAGTCCCCTCACATGATAGCCATTAACAGTCCCCTCACATGATAGCCATTAACAGTCCCCTCACATGATAGCCATTAACAGTCCCCTCACATGATAGCCATTAACAGTGCCCCCACATGATAGCCAGTAACATTGCCCCCACATGATAGCCAGTAGCATGTTGCACTCACTGTTCAGGAGTAGAAGATCCCACGAGCCCTCTGCTCAGTGCACGCCGCCGTCGGGTGTACCAAGATGGCCGACCGCTCCGGAGCTAGGCCAAAGCCGTGTTTTTTTCTAAGACCGCTGCGGCGTATATGCAGCCATTTCCCACCATACCTAGATGCCGCCGCCGCATGGTTAAACAGCGTGCGGGGAACATTACAGCTTTCCAGATCACCCGTCCAATCCTGAGCAAGGGGGAGTGTCTATACGTGGCGTGGCGGGAAACACTACAGCTATTCAAATGAAAGCTGTAATGTTCCCCGCTGTTTAACCATGCGGCATTGCGTTATGCGGCGGCAGATTTCGTTGTGGCGGCGGGGGGGTAGTATCGGAAGAGGCTTCGGGGGCATTTGAGGGAGTACAAGTACTCCCGCAAATACTCTGTATCGGTCCCGATCCCGATACTGGTATCGGTATCGAGACAACCCTACATACAATGATTCCGCAAGGGCCCTTGCAGGAATCCACAAAGGATAACCAGAAAAGATTTAAAATAAATGGTACCAATTCAGTCAGTGTAGGCAGTCTATGCTCGCGAGCTTCCCCTAGCAGGCAGTTCTGCGGAACAGCTAAGAACGTCTCGAGACCAAAGTCCACATTGCGGCCGTTGGTGCACTTAAGAATTTGTAATCCAAAAGGGATAAACGATGAGATAAAGTTAGTCAAAACCAGAGTATTATGGATAGTAACGGTGGTGAACTGATCGCTCGTCAGCGTCAGTCACTGTGTGTAACAACTATCAACTTAGAAGGCCTTGAAGCCTAGTCAGAGGCCAACACATGTCTCCAAAGCTCGCTGGTCAGTCACCGTCCCGTAGTACAAGGTCTCCGGTATCAGACCCTCCACTGTTTCAGTTGTCAGCTGGGTGGCTTCACCGGTCTCCTGGAACACGAGCTAGGTACAGTAGTCTTGCTTCCCTCTGGCGGGTTGACCTCCTGGCGACTCCAGGCTTCAGGCCTAACAGCATGGCTGTGCTGCCCTCCACAGCTCCGCAGAGGAAAAGATGACGGTCCCGCGAGAGCGAGAGCAGCTCCTCCCTCTCCTTAAGTAACCTTCCCCATCAGTCTGTGCGGAGGTGTCACATGTTCCAGTAATGCAGGGCATTGTGGGAAGCATAGTCTGCTTCTATGTATAGTCAATGGAGTCCATATCTCCTGGCACTTGCAGTCCCACAATGCATAACTCCTTAAAGGTATCGGAACATATTTACAGGCGTAGCTAAGGTTCCGGTGGGGTTCAGGCCTATCAATAGTCTCTGATACGATCACCCCGCTACACACTCCCCCACTTGAAATCTTTGGTCCCCAAAGAGGGTGACAGCATGTATCCTGATACATGCTTTTCAAAATACAAGCGGAGAAAGGTTTGTTAGAGTATGTAAGGCAACAAACACTGAGCATTATTTTTAACATTGTTTGGAGCTAAACAACTCATAGTTTGACAGGGGATCCTCCCACCAGCTATTGGGTATGGGCTACTCTGTCCACTGTTTACCAACACTAAAGCCACGTATACACGATCGGTCTATCTGATAATGGTCCGACGGACCGTTTTCATCGGTTCACCGATGAAGCTGACTGATGTGCCTACACACCATCGGTTAATGATCCAATCGTGTCAGAACGCAGTGATGTAAACACAACGACATGCTGAAAAATATGAAGTTCAATGCTTCCAAGCATGCGTCGACTTGATTCTGAGCATGCGCGGCCCTTTAACCAATGCTTTTGCATGGGACCTACACACGATCGGTTTGGACCGATGAAAACGAACCTCAGTCCGTTTGCATCGGTTTGAACCGATCGTGTGTACGAGCCTTTAGGCATTAGATTCAGATGTGTCAGGGGGTGAGCAGGGGTTATCCTCCACCAAATTTTCAGTAGGAGGATAACACAGAACATTGGATCTTTTTGGAGGTGAGGATAGTTTCCTCAGAACACTCTCCCAATTGGCTGTAGGTCAGTCTCTTTGGAGGATGAATAGCTATTCTTTCCTTTGATTCTTTAGGTATTAGAGGGTCAAGAGGAATAGGGTCTGCGTCAGAATTCTGGAGAGCAGTATCGTCTTCTGTATCTGACTCAATGGGCTCCATAACTTCTAAATCATTTAAGTCTCTGTTAGGCGGGCTTGAGGCCTCAATGGAATCTTCTGAGGAGTATAAATCAACACCATCCTCCAATTCTTCAAGCACATGCTGAGGTAAAAATTCAGGGGCCTTCGGCCGAAGTATCCCACTACTTGTTATTTCAGATGAGGGCAGGAACGAAGTACTAGGCTCTGGTTGTTGAGGACCATAACCACTCTGACCCTATCCAATCATCTGTGGACTCTTCATCTTCCGAATCTGAAGGTAGTATTTGAGACCTAGTAACTGGCCCAGAGGGCCTGGAAGTAGAGGGTAGGTCCAGAGGGACAGAGGCCAAGGCTATTCGAACAGCTTCCGTGAGGGGCAATACGTGATTCCTGTGCCAGGTCTTTAAGGGACCCAGACTTCCTTTGGGCCTGATCTGGTACACGGGAAGGCCAGGCAGCTGTTTACATATGATATATGGCTGTGACTTCCAGCGATCAGCCAGTTTGTGTTTTCCTGGAATACCGAGGTTCCTTAGCAAGACTCGGTCCCCTGTAGATCCTAATACCGGACTTTCAAATCAAAGTTTCTTTTGTTCCTCTGTTCCCGTTTTTCAGAGTTGGCGTGAGCCTTCTCATAAGCTGTCTTCAGGCTCCTTCTCAAGCAGTCCACATAACCTTTGTGGGAGGCTGCGGAAGTATGATCCAAGGATATTCTGAAAGCTAGGTCGAGCCTCTCGCCCAAACATCAAGCGGTATGGTGAGTACCCGGTTGCGTCATTCATGGTGCAATTATATGCATGCACAATGGCTGCCGCGTGCTTGCTCCAATGTTGTTGTTTTTCTGAACTTAATGTCCCCAGCGTATTCAAAAGGGTCCTGTTAAATTGTTAAGGCTGTGCATCTCCCTGGGGATGGTAGGGAGTGGTTCTGGTTTTGGCTATATTCAACAAATCCAATGGCTTTCGTATTAGCTTGCTTTCAAAGTCTCTCCCTTTGTGCATTATGGGTTGCCACAACAAATCCATTCTGACCAAGAACTTCTCCACCAAAACTTTGGCCACTGTTGCCTTCTGATCCTTGGTTGGATATGCTTGAGCATACCTTGTGAATTGGTCGGTCACCACCAGAACATTTCCTATTCCACTCAGATCAGGCTCCAAGCAAAGAAAGTCTATACGCACTAGCTCCAATGTACCCTGGCTTTGAAGATGGCCCATTGGGGCAGCTTGACGGGGTAAAGTTTTCCTCTGGATACACCGGATACAAGAATGGCAATATCCTTCAACTTCAGCCCTCATGCCAGGCCAGTAAAACCTGTCTCTGACTAACTGGAAGGTCCTCTCAGGGCCCAGATGGCCATGCTGGTCATGAAGCGCAGCTAGTACAGTCTATCCGTGTTTACTGGGTAGGAACATCTGCCATTTCTCTTCGGGACCATCAGAGGGGCCCCTTCGGTAGACCACCCCTTGATGGAGCTGTAGCCTGTCCCACTCTTTATGCACCTGCCGTGCTTCTTTTAAAGGACTGGTAATAAGCACACTTGGGTTCTGATCCTCCAAAGCCTCTAAGATCAGTTTGCAAAGGGGATATCCTTGATCTTGCTTTAAAACCTTCCTTGATATTTTAGGCAAGTCTCCACTCCCCACTTGGGTTACATTGCAATAGAACTTGGGCACTCCCACTGCCAGAACTCCCAGTTCTTCAGCTCGGGGCCCTCCTTTCATCTGAAGCTCAGTTCCTTTGCACAGCCCCCTCAGAGGTTATGTGAGTCCACTCCTTCTCTGGAGCAACTGGCCATGGGGCCTCCTGGAGAGGGCATCAGCATCCTTGTTTCCCACTCCTGGACGGTACTTCAGGCTGAATTTGAAACCCGAGAGGGCTGCTAACCATCGATGTCCTGTTGCATGCAGCTTGATGGTGGTTAACAGGTAAGTGAGTGGGCTGTTGTTTTTTTTTTTATCTGAGGAGCGTTGAGCAGCACAGGTATCAAGAGTAGTTATTTTATTTTTACATGGAATACTTAATTTTTACTGACAGAGTTGCTTTAAGGTAAATGTCAGTGAGTGATTACTATGTTTCCAGCTGTTGTATGCTAGGTTTTAAACTGGTTGCCACTGGATCATTAATGTGAGGTCAACTGCTCCCCCTTAAGCTGCCTGGCAAAAAATATTTTTGCTGTTGCAGGGGTGAACCATTCAACTGAATGGGAGCACATGTGGTTGTGGCACACTTGTGCTAGGTTTAAGGGATTAAAAAATGCAGTGAGGTGGTAATATATTGCCTCCTTACTCCTTGTCAAATGCCCTCTGAAGAGCAACCCAAATCCAAATCTGGACTGCTTTTCTGAGGGCCTTGCATGTGTAAACAAGCCCAAAATGCTGGTGTTTTTAAAAGCACTGTTTTGCTTTAAAAGGGACGTGTTGTCTGAAACGCATTGCGTTTATTTCAGCTTCCCAGTAAAACATTTTTTTAAACCAAATTGCATAAAAATAAAAATACCTTTTTGTTTTAATAATGTTTATTTTGCTCATCCCATGGAGCTGAAGAGCCACCAAAGATCTGTGATTTTGACTAGAGCATATTTAAACTTGACAACTTGGCATACATGTATATAGCAATAGCCTCAAATCAGTAAGTTTGTTTCTTAACTTTTTAGTAGTATCTGCTTGCATGTGAGGTAACATGAGAAGTTGTAGAGTTTATTTTTTTGCTATGAAATATGTGAACTCTAATTATGCTATATGGTACTGTACTATTGACATAGTTATTTGCTTCTTTGAATAATACCAAATATTTATTTTCTACTTTTTTTTCTAACTAGACTCTTCAGTCGCTACAGAGCAACTGGGGCCTCTTTTGTAGCTTTTCAGACCCCACTGTGAGGAAAAAGTAGGGTGAGTCAGAATTGTGCTCATTTGAGCACCGGACTCTGTTGGCCGTCTCCTTAAAAATTTTAGACACTTTTAACATATCATGTGAGATAGCCACAGCGTGGTTTACAGCTCCTGCTCCTTGTTGCACCTGTGTGGTGCAACCTTGGTGTCAAGCATCTGTGGTAGTGGATTCTTGGTCCACATATGCGTGCTTGCTTATGCCCTTTGATGGTGAATCTCTTTTTGTTAAATCCTTTGACAATCTTAATAAGGAGATCAGCCCTTTTAATCTCCCAGGCCCCCAAGTCCAAGGCAAAGTCCTTTGAATCCACCAATAAGTATTTTTTACGATAAGGGGGTGCCCCCTACTTGTCAGAGTGGGGACTTCTTCTATTGGTTTGTGTGGCCATTTGGTTTTATGACACTTCAAAAATCTAGAGCTTTGGTCTTCATATACCTCACTTCATGCTGCCAAACTTACGAGTGTTTCTGCAAAGATTAATGGATTGTCTCGCTTCTCTGGCGTGGCTTCCATTTCAAGAGGTCATACCAATTATCCAGGATAGGAGAGGTTCCAGGATTTTCACTCAAGTCTTTTTACTGCCCCCAATTGCAAGGGGGCATCTTCCCCATCTTAGATCTAAAGGTTCTCAACACCTCGGGTACCAAAGTTCAGCTTGGAATCAACAAGATCAGTTATTTATCCCTTTGTCCAGGAGACTTTCTTACCTATGTGGACATCAAGTGAAGCGCTACCCCATCAGGAGCCGCTGATTAGATTTTGGGATCTACTCTCTTTATTCTTGGCTCACCCCTATTCAACTGGCTCGAACCCTCCCTTCACACATGATATGTCCAGTAAATGTATTGTGACCTCTGCTGGGCTGAGGCCACAATAGCAGGTATATATATATATATATATATATATATATATATATATATATATATATATATATATATATATATATATATATATATATATATATATATATATATATATTAGGGCTGTGCAAATTAATCGATTAGTCTTTAATTTTTTTGATCGATTAAAATTCTTTTGATTGGTACTAACCTCTCCGCCAGCTTCTGGGCCGTTAGGGAGTTCCGTCGGAGATCCGGTAATGTCACGGACCCCGGCAGGGCTTACCGTGTCCATCTGTCCATCTGAAGGGCTCCTTTGCTGTGCCTTCATATCTGCATGCAGGCGGGACCTTACTATCTGCCACACACAAGGGCTGTTACACTTCTCTCTATCACTTCCCTCTATCAACCTGGGATTCTACAACCATCCACTGGGAGTTGATAGTTCCCTTCATGGGACATCTACATGCCGACGGACTGATGTTATCCTCTCCTCATCTGGATTCAGCAGTGGTATTGTACACATTTTTATACCAATATCATACTTAGCTACATGTTTTCATGACTGCTTTTGGTACCGTTTGGTATTACTCGCATCATTTTTACAGTTTATGTAGCTACATCGATTTTATTTCCAGTGCAATATTTATTTGGTTACCTACTTGAAGACTATAAAAGTTTTAATGCTATTCTCATTGAGCGCCGCCTTTTTGTGTGTTTTGTATCCTGCTATACATTCTTCCAGTGGTTGGTAGCTGCCCTGGGAATCAGCCTGCAAGGAGATCAGCTAAAAAGTTGTTGGATCTGTGTGTTATAATTAATCGAAATTAGCCGATTAATCGATTAAAAAACAAAACGATTAATCGAACACAAAAATTTTGATCAGTGACAGCCCTTAAATATATGTGTGTATATGTACCATGGTGGTGTGTGTGTGCGTGTATATATACCATATTTTTCGCCGTATAAGACGCTCCGGCATATAAGACGCACCCAATTTTAAAGGAGGAAAATCTAGAAAAAAAAGATTCTGAACCAAATACTGTAGTAAAATATTTGCCCCCCCACTCGTCATCACCATCACACCACCCCCACATTAGTAATAGCCAGTAAAATTGCCCCCACATAATAATAGCCAGTAACAGTGCCCCCACATAATAATAGCCAGTAACATTGCCTCCACATGATAGCCATTAACAGTGCCTCCACATGATAGCCATTAACAGTGCCTCCACATGATAGCCATTAACAGTGCCTCCACATGATAGCCATTAACAGTGCCTCCACATGATAGCCATTAACAGTGCCTCCACATGATAGCCATTAACAGTCCCCTCACATGATAGCCATTAACAGTCCCCTCACATGATAGCCATTAACAGTCCCCTCACATGATAGCCATTAACAGTCCCCTCACATGATAGCCATTAACAGTGCCCCCACATGATAGCCAGTAACATTGCCCCCACATGATAGCCAGTAGCATGTTGCACTCACTGTTCAGGAGTAGAAGATCCCACGAGCCCTCTGCTCAGTGCACGCCGCCGTCGGGTGTACCAAGATGGCCGACCGCTCCGGAGCTAGGCCAAAGCCGTGTTTTTTTCTAAGACCGCTGCGGCGTATATGCAGCCATTTCCCACCATACCTAGATGCCGCCGCCGCATGGTTAAACAGCGTGCGGGGAACATTACAGCTTTCCAGATCACCCGTCCAATCCTGAGCAAGGGGGAGTGTCTATACGTGGCGTGGCGGGAAACACTACAGCTATTCAAATGAAAGCTGTAATGTTCCCCGCTGTTTAACCATGCGGCATTGCGTTATGCGGCGGCAGATTTCGTTGTGGCGGCGGGGGGGTAGTATCGGAAGAGGCTTCGGGGGCATTTGAGGGAGTACAAGTACTCCCGCAAATACTCTGTATCGGTCCCGATCCCGATACTGGTATCGGTATCGAGACAACCCTACATACAATGATTCCGCAAGGGCCCTTGCAGGAATCCACAAAGGATAACCAGAAAAGATTTAAAATAAATGGTACCAATTCAGTCAGTGTAGGCAGTCTATGCTCGCGAGCTTCCCCTAGCAGGCAGTTCTGCGGAACAGCTAAGAACGTCTCGAGACCAAAGTCCACATTGCGGCCGTTGGTGCACTTAAGAATTTGTAATCCAAAAGGGATAAACGATGAGATAAAGTTAGTCAAAACCAGAGTATTATGGATAGTAACGGTGGTGAACTGATCGCTCGTCAGCGTCAGTCACTGTGTGTAACAACTATCAACTTAGAAGGCCTTGAAGCCTAGTCAGAGGCCAACACATGTCTCCAAAGCTCGCTGGTCAGTCACCGTCCCGTAGTACAAGGTCTCCGGTATCAGACCCTCCACTGTTTCAGTTGTCAGCTGGGTGGCTTCACCGGTCTCCTGGAACACGAGCTAGGTACAGTAGTCTTGCTTCCCTCTGGCGGGTTGACCTCCTGGCGACTCCAGGCTTCAGGCCTAACAGCATGGCTGTGCTGCCCTCCACAGCTCCGCAGAGGAAAAGATGACGGTCCCGCGAGAGCGAGAGCAGCTCCTCCCTCTCCTTAAGTAACCTTCCCCATCAGTCTGTGCGGAGGTGTCACATGTTCCAGTAATGCAGGGCATTGTGGGAAGCATAGTCTGCTTCTATGTATAGTCAATGGAGTCCATATCTCCTGGCACTTGCAGTCCCACAATGCATAACTCCTTAAAGGTATCGGAACATATTTACAGGCGTAGCTAAGGTTCCGGTGGGGTTCAGGCCTATCAATAGTCTCTGATACGATCACCCCGCTACACACTCCCCCACTTGAAATCTTTGGTCCCCAAAGAGGGTGACAGCATGTATCCTGATACATGCTTTTCAAAATACAAGCGGAGAAAGGTTTGTTAGAGTATGTAAGGCAACAAACACTGAGCATTATTTTTAACATTGTTTGGAGCTAAACAACTCATAGTTTGACAGGGGATCCTCCCACCAGCTATTGGGTATGGGCTACTCTGTCCACTGTTTACCAACACTAAAGCCACGTATACACGATCGGTCTATCTGATAATGGTCCGACGGACCGTTTTCATCGGTTCACCGATGAAGCTGACTGATGTGCCTACACACCATCGGTTAATGATCCAATCGTGTCAGAACGCAGTGATGTAAACACAACGACATGCTGAAAAATATGAAGTTCAATGCTTCCAAGCATGCGTCGACTTGATTCTGAGCATGCGCGGCCCTTTAACCAATGCTTTTGCATGGGACCTACACACGATCGGTTTGGACCGATGAAAACGAACCTCAGTCCGTTTGCATCGGTTTGAACCGATCGTGTGTACGAGCCTTTAGGCATTAGATTCAGATGTGTCAGGGGGTGAGCAGGGGTTATCCTCCACCAAATTTTCAGTAGGAGGATAACACAGAACATTGGATCTTTTTGGAGGTGAGGATAGTTTCCTCAGAACACTCTCCCAATTGGCTGTAGGTCAGTCTCTTTGGAGGATGAATAGCTATTCTTTCCTTTGATTCTTTAGGTATTAGAGGGTCAAGAGGAATAGGGTCTGCGTCAGAATTCTGGAGAGCAGTATCGTCTTCTGTATCTGACTCAATGGGCTCCATAACTTCTAAATCATTTAAGTCTCTGTTAGGCGGGCTTGAGGCCTCAATGGAATCTTCTGAGGAGTATAAATCAACACCATCCTCCAATTCTTCAAGCACATGCTGAGGTAAAAATTCAGGGGCCTTCGGCCGAAGTATCCCACTACTTGTTATTTCAGATGAGGGCAGGAACGAAGTACTAGGCTCTGGTTGTTGAGGACCATAACCACTCTGACCCTATCCAATCATCTGTGGACTCTTCATCTTCCGAATCTGAAGGTAGTATTTGAGACCTAGTAACTGGCCCAGAGGGCCTGGAAGTAGAGGGTAGGTCCAGAGGGACAGAGGCCAAGGCTATTCGAACAGCTTCCGTGAGGGGCAATACGTGATTCCTGTGCCAGGTCTTTAAGGGACCCAGACTTCCTTTGGGCCTGATCTGGTACACGGGAAGGCCAGGCAGCTGTTTACATATGATATATGGCTGTGACTTCCAGCGATCAGCCAGTTTGTGTTTTCCTGGAATACCGAGGTTCCTTAGCAAGACTCGGTCCCCTGTAGATCCTAATACCGGACTTTCAAATCAAAGTTTCTTTTGTTCCTCTGTTCCCGTTTTTCAGAGTTGGCGTGAGCCTTCTCATAAGCTGTCTTCAGGCTCCTTCTCAAGCAGTCCACATAACCTTTGTGGGAGGCTGCGGAAGTATGATCCAAGGATATTCTGAAAGCTAGGTCGAGCCTCTCGCCCAAACATCAAGCGGTATGGTGAGTACCCGGTTGCGTCATTCATGGTGCAATTATATGCATGCACAATGGCTGCCGCGTGCTTGCTCCAATGTTGTTGTTTTTCTGAACTTAATGTCCCCAGCGTATTCAAAAGGGTCCTGTTAAATTGTTAAGGCTGTGCATCTCCCTGGGGATGGTAGGGAGTGGTTCTGGTTTTGGCTATATTCAACAAATCCAATGGCTTTCGTATTAGCTTGCTTTCAAAGTCTCTCCCTTTGTGCATTATGGGTTGCCACAACAAATCCATTCTGACCAAGAACTTCTCCACCAAAACTTTGGCCACTGTTGCCTTCTGATCCTTGGTTGGATATGCTTGAGCATACCTTGTGAATTGGTCGGTCACCACCAGAACATTTCCTATTCCACTCAGATCAGGCTCCAAGCAAAGAAAGTCTATACGCACTAGCTCCAATGTACCCTGGCTTTGAAGATGGCCCATTGGGGCAGCTTGACGGGGTAAAGTTTTCCTCTGGATACACCGGATACAAGAATGGCAATATCCTTCAACTTCAGCCCTCATGCCAGGCCAGTAAAACCTGTCTCTGACTAACTGGAAGGTCCTCTCAGGGCCCAGATGGCCATGCTGGTCATGAAGCGCAGCTAGTACAGTCTATCCGTGTTTACTGGGTAGGAACATCTGCCATTTCTCTTCGGGACCATCAGAGGGGCCCCTTCGGTAGACCACCCCTTGATGGAGCTGTAGCCTGTCCCACTCTTTATGCACCTGCCGTGCTTCTTTTAAAGGACTGGTAATAAGCACACTTGGGTTCTGATCCTCCAAAGCCTCTAAGATCAGTTTGCAAAGGGGATATCCTTGATCTTGCTTTAAAACCTTCCTTGATATTTTAGGCAAGTCTCCACTCCCCACTTGGGTTACATTGCAATAGAACTTGGGCACTCCCACTGCCAGAACTCCCAGTTCTTCAGCTCGGGGCCCTCCTTTCATCTGAAGCTCAGTTCCTTTGCACAGCCCCCTCAGAGGTTATGTGAGTCCACTCCTTCTCTGGAGCAACTGGCCATGGGGCCTCCTGGAGAGGGCATCAGCATCCTTGTTTCCCACTCCTGGACGGTACTTCAGGCTGAATTTGAAACCCGAGAGGGCTGCTAACCATCGATGTCCTGTTGCATGCAGCTTGATGGTGGTTAACAGGTAAGTGAGTGGGCTGTTGTCTTTTCTCACCACTAATTCAGCTCCGTATAAGTAATCTTTCAGCTTACCTACAACAGCCCACTTCAATGCCAGGAATTCGAGTTTATGAGTGGGATAATTCTTCTCAGATGAAGTTAAACTCCTGCTCACATAGGCCACTGGGCGTAGACAACCACTGTGCTCATGGTACAACACTCCTCTCAGCCCCTCTCTACTGGCATCCACATGCAACTCATAGGGCCAGATTCATGAAAGGTTACGCTGGCGGATCGAGTGATCCGCCAGCCTAATTGTGGCTTTGAGCCGGCGTTTCTGTTTTCTATAACCAGAAAACAAGAAACGCCGGGTTGAAGGTCCGATGCGATGAGCGTAACTGAGTTTCGCCATCGCATCGTTACTTCAACTTAAAAATGGCGCCGGGGGCGTTCCCGCCGATTTCCGCTCAAAAAATATGTTAATGAGCGGAAATCGGCAATTCACGATTGAATTCCGGCGCGACGCAGTGACGTTACGACGTTTCCGGACGGGATACGCGGCGCATAGTTATACCTACATGGGGTTGGAGTATCCTATGTTAGGTATAGGCGTCGTCATCGCGTCGGGAAAAAAAAAAAAACGTCGCTTGCGTAAAACGGTCATGAATGGGAATGTGACGTCATTGACGTTCATTCACAGATTTTGGAGCATGCGCACGGGGATGTTTTGACACTCGACGCATGCGCAGTACGTTGGCGGCGGGATCGCGCGTAGTTAGCATACTACACGCCCCGTACCCGCGACATTTGAATTCCGCCGGCTCATTTGTGATGCGCTGCCGCAACTTTAGGAGCAAGTGCTTCATGAATGACAGCACTTGCTCCTAAAAATTCGGCAGCGCAACGCAAATGAGAAGCGTTACTCCAGAGCAAAGATGCTCTGGACTACGTGAATCTGGCCCATAGGGTTTTGAAGTATCTGCATACACCAGAACTGGGGCAGTGGTCAAATTCTTCTTAAGCTGAACAAACGCCTCCTCACATCCAGGACTCCATTGATCACGGATGGATTCTTTGGGTTTCCGAGGGCCTATGTGGAGCTTCACCGGTTTCACGGATTCAGAGGCGTCATCTTCATCCTCTGCCTTTAGTAGTTCATTTAAGGGTCTGGCTATTTTTGCGAATCCCTCCACGAATCTCCTGTAGTAGGAGCAGAACCCCAGAAATGACTGCAACTCCGTCACATTGGTGGGCCTAGGCCAGGAGGTAACTGCCTCCAGTTTTTCTGGATCTGTTGATATCCCTTCAGCAGAGACTATGAGGTAGATTCACATAGATCAGCTGATCTTTAGATGCCCCGCCGGCTAAATATCCCAGCGTGCATTGCTCCAAATGACGCCGCAAGGACGTCATTGGTTTCGACGTTAACGCAAATTACGTATGCCCGTATTCGCGAACGACTTACGCAAACAACGTAAAAAATTCAAAACTCGGCGCGGGAACGACGGCCATACTTAACATAGGATACGCCGCACTTACCCCTTGTGAAGAAAATAGACTTTATTCTGGACTCTGTTTGTCTTTTAAGAACCCCTGGACCGATTTGGGTGAAATTTGGATATGTTGGTCCCCCAGATCGGGGCTATCAGGAGATATGTAATGGCAGGTAGACCTTGTGTGGAAGAGGGGTGTTCTAACGTTGGGAAAATTAGGGTGCTCTCTACCTGGAGATAATTGGTTTATTCCTTAAACTGATCTCAATATCTCAATGTGTCATGTAAATGATCTGTAGTCTGTCTTTCAAGAAGTGTTCATTGTGTAAAGTTCTATTGTTAAGCAGGTGAGAAGTTCTAAAACACCTTGTCTGGGCAAAGGACCAGTAATTAACTCATGTGGATTCTACCGGAGACAGCCGTCTGTGTCCTACAATAGGTCTCTTGAAAGGGGTCTCGTTAGTACACCATTGTATGATGATGTGGGAGGAGGATGTAATTGTATATCTGATTACATCAAGTATTTCTTTTGCTGTATATAAGTAACCTGTCTCTCAATAAAGTCATTATATATCTGGACACCCTTCATGAAGTCTTGGCTCATGCTTGGGGATGGGGAACACTAACCATTCGGAAGAATCATCTTGGGAGACGGAAAGAAGGCCGCAGTACCCTAACCACTGCAGGTCTTAACACCCCTCATATAGCAGGGGTAACTATCCGCCGGAAAAAGCCGAACGCAAACGACGTAAAAAAAAGCTACGGGCGGCGTTCGTTTCTGAATCGGCGGATCTCCTCATTTGCATATTCGTTGCGTATACAAACGGAGCGCTACCTAGCGGCCAGCGGGAGATTGCAGCCTAAGATCCGACGGTGTAAGTCACTTACACCTGTCGGATCTTAGGGAGATCTATGTGTAACCTGATTCTATCAATCGGCCGCATAGATCCGACCGACGGAACTCAGAGATACGATGGCGTATCAGCCGTCGTATCTCTATATGAATCTGCCCCTATGTGTCCCAGGTAGTGAACAGACGGCTGGTAAAACTGATATTTCTCTCTAGACAGCTTCAGGCCTTCGTCATGCAGCCGTTTCAACACCTTTTCTAACCTCTGTTTGTGTTTTTCCAGAGTCTTCCCGAACACAATAATGTCATCCAAGTACACCAATACTTCAAGTTCATATCACCTACAGTCTTCTCCATTAATCTCTGGAAAGTGGCTGGAGTGCCCGATATCCCTTGGGGCATGCGATTGAATTCAAAGAAACCCACTGGGGTTATGAAAGCTGTCTTCTCTCTGTCCTCCAGGTGCATGGGAATTTGGTAATAACCACTCTTCAGGTCCATTACGCTGAACCATTTAGCTCCTGACAGGCTCTGCAGCGCATCCTCAATTCAAGGGGTAGTGTACTGATCGGATATAGTTCACTTGTTGAGAGTTCTGTAGTCGATGCACAACCTCAAAGAGCCATTTTTCTTCCTCACCACCACTATGGGTGAAGCATAAGGACTCCTGGATTCTCGGATAGTTCCAGTCCTTTTTAACTCTGCAAGTTGTTCCCTCCAGATCTTCTAGGTCCGTCAGGAGAACTCTTCGGACCCGCTCTCTGAAAGGTTTGTTTTCTTTCAGTCGGATCCTGTGGGTGGCGCTTTTTGCACATCCGACATCAAACTCAGTGTTCAAGAATATCTCCTGCCACCTGCCAAGTTAAGCCTCCATCCTTTCCTTCCATCCTGGTGGGAGTTCAACGCCATCAGGTTGATGGCTCTTCTTTAAATCCTTTATCTTCCTGCCTTCCTCTAGATCAGAGGGGCCAACAGGGGTGGCTTGATGTACCCGGTCCAGTAGCACTCTGGCTGGCACTTTCACAGGATTTGTAGTGGTATTCCTGTTGACGGATACCCTTCCACGATTTTTCTCCAATACCTTCAATGGGATCACTTCAGGTATCACCTAAACCCCTTCTGAGGGTCCTCCAATATCAGGCTCAAGGACGAGAAACGAGCCTGGTTGAGACCAGGTAAGCTTGACTGAGGCCCTGAGGCAGGTCACGTTCCCAGGTTGCAAGATCCTCATGGTTTTCCCTAACCTTCAGATCCTTCCCACTCCCTTTTCAGGAGCCGCCTTCTCCATCACCAGCTGGTGGTACACTCTTCTTAACATCGGATGGACCCTTTGAGCTGAGGCCCCTACTGCTTCAGTTAAGGGGGTCAGGAGTCTTCTGACCAAAGCCGTGTTCGTCCCTATGATCAGGGAGCACTTGTGAGCCCCTTTCGGCCGGAGGCAGACTATTGCCAAGGTGTCAAAGGTTTCTGCTGCTCCAGCTATCGAGGGATCAAAGGTCAGGCGTATTGGTAGATACCCATCATAGGGGAAACTCTGGGTTCCAATGCCCAATATTTCCAACGCTTTCAGTTTCTGCAAAGGCAAGTGGGAAAGGTACTTATCGTAGAAGTCTCTGTACAGAAGAGTCCCTTTTGCCCCCGGTATCCAAGAGGGCTTTGGTGTAGATCCCTTCCACTTGAATGGCTACTAGTAAGGAAGGCCCCACTAAGTTTTCAGGGAACTTTCGAGGTATAGCTTTCTCTCTTCCTCCTGTAACTTGTATTCTCACACCCCTTTTGCGAGGATCCCTTTTTGGCCCTATCCAATCACGTGAGTGGGAATTGGGGGGTGGTCTCGGAGGGGTCTTTCCTTTCTCTTGTTTTACTTTGGAGCTGTCCACGTTAGGTGAGCTCCCGGTTGGCTCCTTCAACGGGGCCCTCTGAAGTTTTCCGACTGCCTGTTCATTGGCTGGTTGGCGTTGACCGGGCTGGTGCAAGCTTCCCTTGTGTGCCCTATACCTCCGCAGTTGAAACAGAAAAAAAACCTTCTTGACTTATTTTGCTGATCGTAAGACCCGTAGGCGGGCTTCTCGGCTTTATCCCTTCTGGTTTGGAAAGGGGGGGAAAAGCAGCTACCATTTCCGTCAACTGAGACACTTGTGTCCTTAAGGCCGTGTACACACGATCAAATCTATCTGCTGGAAACGGTCTGACAGACCATTTCAGCAGACAGATTCGATCGTGTGTACGGGCAAACAGACAGATTTGGCCAGCCAACAGATTTTAAAGACATATCTGCTCGCACATGCGTCGAATGGATTAGACGCATGCGCGGAAGTAATTTACTTCCTGGTGCGGTGACGTGGCGGCGTCAACGTCACCGCCACGTCACCGCTCTGTCTGTCGGCTGGGATTTTGGTTTGATCGTGTGTACAGTGGTCAAACCAAAATAGCCAGCAGACAAATCTGTTCAAATCACTCTGTCAGACCGATTTGAACAGATTCATTTGCTCGTGTGTACAAGGTCTAAGAGCTCAACTTGGGGATCACGGTCCTCGGTAGCCATAACACACACTCGCGCAGGAGTCTCTGAGGTTTGGTACTTATTCTTTTGATCTAAGAGGTCCTTCTCCTGTCGAATGATCCGAACCAGATCAGGATACTTCAACACCCCACTCCCTTGTTGGGTTCGTAACTGAAAAACAATGGCATCCATGGGCTGGGCTCCCCTTGTCACTTGTTGGAAGCGAGTCTTATCCACTTCCCTTGGATCTATTCCCTTCTTTAACAAGATCGGGTGCAGGATCTTATCCAGACGGCCAACAAATTCTGATAGCTTTTCTCCTTTCTTTTGGAAACACATTCTGTAGAACGTCTAAATAACCCTGGGCAGTGCAATTATCTTTACTAAGCTTGAGGTTGCGTATAGCCTCTAGGGCTGGTCCTCTAAGGCCTCGTACACACGAGGGGATATGTCCGCTGAAAACGGTCCGATAAACCGTTTCAGCAGACATCTCCACTCGTGTGTATGGGCTAGCGGACAGATTTCTCCACCCGACAGATTTCAAAGCATGCTTTGAAATCTATCCGGTGGGAATCTGTCCGCCCGACATGTCTGCTGGTTAGTACACTTACCAGCAGATATGTCGTCCCCCACCGCCGCCGCCGAATGGATTTGGCGCATGCGCGGAAGTGTTTAACTTCCTGGTGCGGTGACGTGGCGGCGTCAACGTCACCGCCGCGTCACCGCCACGTCACCGCGCCGTCCGGCGGCGGGGAATTTGATCCGATGGTGTGTACACGCCATCAGATCAAACTCCCGATCGGACATATCCGATGGAAATGGTCCGCGGACCGTTTTCATCGGATATGTCCGATAGTGTGTACGCGGCCTAAGACCTTCCATAATCCTCTGCTTCTTATTCTTCTCTGGGACTCCCCACTCTTCTAGAGCTTGGGCGCCATTATCCATCCATTCTTCAAAGCCATCCTCTGAGGACGGTACAGGGTGTCTCTCGGAGAAAGTTCTCAGTTTTCTATACCCTGTCCTCAAGTAATCAGGAGAATCCTTCTTGCACTGGGCTACGATTTCTTCCAGGACAGCACATAATTCTGGGTTGAGATCCTTAAGTGGCGCATTGCCAGACCCCTTTCCCTTCTTTCCTGAAACCCCACTGGATATCAGAGCACTAGAAGAAGTAGGAATAACTGACTCTTCTGCAGGCTGTATCAGAATAAGTTCTATGCCATCGGTGGTTCTTACACTAGGGTTTTTAAAACAATCTGGAATTCCATTTTTCCATTCACATAAGGCATATGTGTGTGGGTTGGCATTATCCACCTTTGTGTTCGTCAGCCAGAACTTCTGATCTGGGGACAGTGTTTTCGGTCCAAGTCTTTCCCTTTACTTCTATCACTAGGCCTTCACAGGAACATTCTCATCCATACACCACTTGGATGCAGCGGCTGCATCCATGGCTGATCCTGACAAGGGTGAGGTTCAATAAGGGGAAAGATTTATTTTTTTATTGTTGAGAAGTAGAATCGAGCCCCCATGTGCAGCGCTACCCCTTCAGGAGCCGCTGATTAGATTTTGGGATCGACTCTATTCTTGGCTCACCCCTATTCAACCCCTATTTAACTGGCTCGAATGTATTGTGACCTCTGCTGGGCTGAGGCCACAATAGCAGGTATGTATGTATATATATATATATATATATATTGGCAATGCAACAACAATATTACCTGCTCCTGTGGGCGGTTCTTCAAGCGGGAAAGAATACACTTCACACAATATCTATTCAAACCAAAGGAATGACTTTACTTAGATAGAAGCAAATACGGGTTTGAATTATAAATCAATAACAATTATACAATGGCATACAATGATTCCGCAAGGGCCCATGCATGAATCAGCAAAGGATAACCAGAAAATATTTAAAATAATAAATGGTACCAATTCAGTCAAACTAGTGTAGGCAGTCTATGCTCGCGAGTTTCCCCTAGCGGGCAGTTCTGCGGAACAGCTAAGAACGTCTCGAGACCAAAGTCCGCGTTGCGGCCGTTGGTGCACTTTAGAATTTGTAATCCCAAAGGCATAAACAATGAGATAAAGTTAGTCAAAACCAGAGTATTATGGATAGTAACGGTGGTGAACTGATCGCAGTCACTGTGTGTAACAACTATTAACTTAGAAGATAACAAAATAACCTGGGGAATGCCCAGGAAAAAAACAGGCCTCCTTACCGACCAGCCTGCAGAACAACCAAATTAACCTATCTAACAGTATGCGTCAAAAACGGGTTTTGTCCATTTGCAAACGCATGCATAAGTCACAGAGCCGCACCAAGGCACCCTGTAATCTGTGGTCCTAACACTAAACAGTGAGTGTCCCCATAGTAGAGGCACATGCATTTTAATGGATAGATGAGGGCAGGTGGACTGAAGGGGAGCCACCCCTCCTAAAAGGTACAGGAGCACACCAAACACCCAGCATATAGCACAATGGCTGCACAGGTGCTGGTGTACTGCTGGACCAATATAAACACCACAGGTGAAACAAAAACGTGTCCACCGCCCCCATCTATTGCTGGCAATCACAGTAAGTGGCATTGGTAGGCTAAAACAGATAACAACATAACCTGGGGAATGCCCAGGAAAAAAACAGGCCTCCTTACCGAACAGCCTGCAGAACAACCAAATTAACTTAGAAGGCCTTGAAGCCTAGTCAGAGGCCAACACTTGTCTCCAGCTTGTGGGGTGGCACTAGATCAGTGGTCATCAACCCTGTTCTGCAGGGCCCACTAACAGGCCAGGTTTTATGTATTACCTTGGGGAGATGCAGACTGTAATACTGCAATCACTGAGCAGCAAATGACATCACCCGTGATGCATTTCAGTTATCTTGCAAACCTGGCCTGTTAGTGGGCCCTGCAGGACAGGGTTGATGACCACTGCACTAGATTGTCTCTTCTAAAGGGGGGAGCTGAAAGTTGAGCAGGTGCCCTCTCACCTGAACAGGGCGATCTGCCTGAGTTCTTCTCCAAAGCGCGCTGGTCAGTCACCATCCGGTAGCACAAAGTCTCCAGTATCAGACCCTCCACTGTTTCAGTTGTCCGCTGGGTATCTTCACCGGTCTCCTGGAACACAAGCTAGGTACAGTAGTCTTGCTTCCCTCTGGCGGGTTGGCCTCCTGGCGACTCCAGGCCCAGGCTTCAGCCCTAACAGCATGGCTGTGCTGCCCTCCACAGCTCCGCAGAGGAAAAGATGCCGGTCCCGAGAGAACGAGAGCAGCTCCTCCCTCTCCTTAAGTAACCTTCTCCATCAGTCCGTGCGGAGGTGTCACATGTTCCAGTAATGCAGGGCATTGTGGGAAGCATAGTCTGCTTCTATGAATAGTCAATGGAGTCCATATGTCTCGGCACTTGCAGTCCCACAATGCATAACTCCTTAAAGGTATCGTAACATATTTACAGGCGTAGCTAAGGTTCCGGTGGGGTTCAGGCCTATGTGTCAACCCCACCACTATCAGAAGTTGAGTCCCCCCACTCTCCCTTACATAACAGTGCACCCCCCTTTCCTTATGCTGCTGCTGGGAAAAAGCTGGATGCATTGCTTGAAAGCTGAAAGTAAGGGTCTGGAGTAGGACCAGAGGAAGGCTGGAGCTCTCCTGCAGCTGCAGGAGAGGTGCGAGTGCCACATAAAATGGCCTGGAGGGCCGGATTCGGCCCGCGGGCCTTGTGTTTGACACCTGTGACCTAGAGTATCTGGCCCTAGGTACATCCCTGTCCAAGGTTTCCTTTCTATGGATAAACTTCAAACTCTTCCCTCCCATGTTTGTACTGTATAGGTTTTTATGATGGATGCCAGCTGGGGAGGAGTAACAGATACCCTTTCAGTACTAGGCACATGGTCGTCAGAGGGAGCTTTTCTCCTGATCAGTATTCTGGAGCTCAGGGAAATCTGAATTTTCCTTCACTGCTCAACCTTTATCATTTGCAAGGTCATTCAAAATTCAGTCTGAAAATGTAAGAATATAAGAAATTATAACAAGAATACTTGGCTATAGATGCCTTTTCTGCCATGCACAGCATGGCATAAATGATCAGATCAGGGGTTTGCAAGATAGTAGCTTTTAGGCAAAACTCAATATTATATAGTTTTTAAGCAGTGTTATTTACAGGACTTTTATGTAGGGAAGTGGCCAACCCCCCTTACAAGCAACACAACCTTTTAAGGACTTATCAGTTTGTAATGACATTCCTTTGGTAAGAAGTCAGCTAAGGTAACCAAACTTTAGAGGCTTTATCAGATATTGTGAAACAACTTCAATAAGGAAATATGAAATTTCCTCATCAGATCCTTAACCAATAAAGGACCCTTTTTTTTTTGTTTACAAACATTTTTTTGAGACAAAATGAAATGTACAGTCATAAGACAGTACATAACAGAAAAAGAATGATAATAAGACATACATGTAAAACAAAACAGAAAAGTACCGAAGCATACAAGTTGACCAACAACCAAAAAAAATAAAAAATTACATTGATCCAGAAAAATAGGCGTAAACCCGATAGTAGCCATCAAACATGGCCCGGCAATCCGGAGTGGTCACTGTCTCGTGGAAGTAAGATTTGTCTGAGTTACCCAACCATCCCATCTACTCTCAAACAAGTGCATCTTATCACGTCACGTGTGCAGGATCTTCTCCATGAGCATAATCAAATCTATTCTGCTTAGAACAGAGGATAGGGGTACTACCGGGGACTTCCAATGCAAAGCGATAGCCCACAGAGTAGATATACAAATAGTGTGTATAAGACATTCCTCCTTACGGAGGACACCCGGGATATTTGCCCCAAGAAGGCACATGGAGACTGTGAGCTGTAAAGAGGTCCCAGCGATTGCTGGGGCGACGTTGGAAATCTTCCCACAAATAGGGGAGAGTAATGTACATTCCCAGAATATATGTTTGAAGGTGCCCCGGAGCCCGCACCCCCAAAAGCATAATCGGGAAGACCCCGGTAACATGGCCTGAAGCCTGGATGGGGTATAGTACCACCTAGTCAGCACCTTGTAGACTGTCTCCCTAACCGTCAGTGACTTTGAGGCTTTGCGCAGGTTATCCAACATGGTGTCCCAGGTCTCCGGGGAGAAATGCTTGTTACAGTCCAACTCCCATTTATGTTTATAGGGGGCATCCCCTGGGAAATAGGAGTCACGGCAGATCCGTTCAAAGGAGTAGAGGGAGAGGACGGGGACAGAGCAAAATGAGAGATAAAAAAAATGTTTTATTTGTATATAATGATAGTGTTCTCTAAGCGGTATCTGCTTATGTGAGCAAAGGAGGTCAAACGTGGCGAATGAATTGCCGACTTGAAAATCGGCTAAAGTGACCAAGGAGTTGGATATCCACCACGAAAAACTCCCAGGGTGCTGAAAGGCCGTGGCAAATAAGGGATCACCCAGAAAAGACGCGCCTCTAGGTGCAGATGACTTAAGGCCAAGTCTGCTCTTATAGCGATACCAAAGAATAAGGAATTGTGTCACTATGGAGTTAAAGAAGGTTAGTTTATGTGTCAAATTGGAAGGGGACCAAAAGATGCATGTAAGAAAATATGGACTGAGAGAAATGAGCGGCCAGGAAATATAGCCACAGATTAGGGAGGCCCAAGCCCCCAGAGGCTTGAGAAACATATAAAACATGTTTGGAAAACCAGGGCCACTTGTCCCGCCAGATAAACTTATTGACCTCTCGCTGTAACTTGGCAATAAAGGATTTAGGGATCAATATAGGAAGGGCTCTAAAAAGATACAAAAGTTTTGGTAAAAATGTCATTTTAACTGCTGCGACTCTCCCAAGGAACGAAATGTGGTAAGAGCTCCAGATCTTAAGCAAATGTCAAAGACGAGACACACATGTCGAATAGTTCGCAGCAAAAATGGAGGACCACTGCGGAGTGATAGAGATGCCCAAATAAGGTATTTTATCCGCTGACAACTGAAATGGGAAGGAACTACAGAGCGTTTCACACTGAGTAGAGGGCAAGTTAACAGGGAGTGCAGTAGACTTTGTTACATTAACTGTAAGTCCCGAGATAGAGGCAAATTTAGATAGTAGGGTAAAAAGATTGGGGAGGGAGATCTGGGGTTGGGTTAAAAAGAGCATGACATCATCCGCATACATACATAATTGGTGGATGCCAAAGGGTAGCCTGATATATCGGGGTGCTGTCTAATGGCCATTACTAGGGGTTCTAAAGCTAGGGCAAACAGGGGCGACAAAGGACACCCCTGCCGAGTGCCTCTGCCCAGTGCAAAAAACTCAGTTATGACCTGGCAACCTAATTCTCGTTCTGGGATGGTGGTAAAAGGCCTGTACATCCATTAGGAATTCATTACTCAAGCCCATCTGGCGCAGGACAGAGAAAAAATAAGGCCAAAGGACGCTATCAAACGCCTTGTTGATGTCTAGACTCAACTATAGGACCTGTTTCTTGTGTAGATTGGTGTCTTGCAGAACATTTAGCGCCATCCGAATATTGTCAGTGATATATCTGTTCGGGATAAAGCCCGATTGGTCAGGGGAGATCAGCGTCTCAATAATATGAGCAAGTCTATCAGCTAGGGCACGACTAAAGATCTTAAGATCATTATTGATGACCGATATTGGTCTGTAGTTCTGTGGAAGGGAATAGTCCTTAAGGGGTTTGGGAAGGAGGGACATGTTGGTCAGGGTCATCTCTGGAGGAAATTGATCTCCTTTCAGAATACTATTAAATAGAGTAGTTAAGCGAGGGATTAGAATGGGTGCATAGTGCTTATAATAGGTAGCTGTGAACCCATCCGGGCCTGGGGCCACCGAGAGCTTTAATGATTTAACCACTGCCAACAGCTCTTCGCCTGTAAAAGGTGCATTGAGGGAATCAGTTTGAGCAACGGATAAGGTGGGGAGGGGAAGGGAAGAAAGACAATCCTGAGAGATTTGAGAAGGGAATGGAGGGGGATTGGTAAGCAATTTGGAATAAAAATCCTCAAAAATAGTTAATACCTCCGTAGGATGCGAGACAATATTACCATTAGGATCACGGAGCTTATAAAGAAGGGGAGGGTGTAAGGATTGATTTAACTTACGGGCAAACATAGAAGAAGCCGTATTGCTATGAAGGAGGAATTTGGCCTTGGACCAACAAAGGGACTTTTCAGTTTTGGACGACAACAGAGCATCCAGTTCAAGTCTCTTCTGAGATACCATCCGTTCGTTGGACCTTGATGGATTCCCGATTTGAATTTTATGCAGTTTATTCAAGTCTGAATTTAATTGGTATATTTGTTGCCATCATTCTTTGTTTTTCCGAGAGGCTATGCTAATGAGACGGCCCCTCAAAACAGCCTTATGGGCTACCCAAAGAGTACTAGGAGATATGTCTGGGCTGGCATTGAGGGCAAAATAGTCTTGTATGGGCGTAGAAATTTCTTGGCGTGTGACAGGGTCAGTGAGGAGGGAGTCATTTAAAGGCCAAGTGTAGGTCGTGTCCGACAAGCCAATTAGGGAGGTAGAAAAAGTAACCATATTGTGGTCGGACCAAGGGCAAAGGTTGATATCAGCCTTCGTAGAATTTGCTAGAATGATGGGAGTGAAAAAAATATAATCCAACCTGGCAAAGGAGTTATGGGGATGAGAGTAAAAAGTTAAATCTTTAGCACCAGTGTTATGAGCCCTCTAAGTATCGGACAATTGAAAGGATTGCAGCGTTTTGGACAGTGATTTAGGAAAAGCCGAGTTAAGATGGGAAGGAGAGCTCCTGTCCATCTGGGGATGGGCCACTAGATTAAAATCCCCCCCAACAAACATGTGTGGTGAAGAGTAACGTTTAAGAATTTTAAAAAAGGAAGCCTGTGCCACATTAGGGGCATAGACAGTGGCTATCGTAAGTTCCTGTCCGGAAACCAGCCCTTTAAGTATGAGGAACCTGCTATCGGGATCTTTATAAATACGTTTTACTTCAAAGGGGAATGACTTATGTAAAAATATGGCCACCCCTCTACATTTCGACTGGTATAAGGTATAAAAAGCTTGTTTATACGTTCTATGGAAAAAGGAAGGGTGACTATTAGAGGCAAAATGAGTCTCCTGCAATAGGATGATGTGTGCACCCAACTTTTTGTAAGCAGTGAAGGCCTTTTTCCGCTTGTGGGGGGAATTAAAACCCTGCACATTATGTGTAATACATGTGATCACCATTTATGAGTCAATTTAACAAGCTCACCTGAAAGAGACGGAGGTGACAGTAGTGCAGCGCCAGAATTCCCGAACACAAGGAGGGAACCAATCAGGGAATACCTCAAACGATAAACAATATCAGGATCAATGGAAAATATACAGTGGTTAGAATGCTTCGAAAATTGAGAAAAACAAAATACAATGAAAAAGCATGCAAACAAAAAAACATTCAAATAAATGCCAGCAAGATAATATCAAACTGGACGGAGAACGGGTCAGGTTGCAAGTAGCAAAAATCTGAAACAGAGACATTCGTCATGAACCTTTTTTTTTGTCCTACATGTAAACAAGGTTATTTTGTGGCCCAAAGTTTCTTTTCTTCACAAAGTGATTTCTTCCTTTCAACTTAACCAGTAAATTGTACATCTTGCTATCTTACTGCAATTTCTTGTTAGTATCTGGTGTGTGCTGTTTAAAGCGGAGGTCCCACTTAAAAAAAATATTAAAAGCCAGCAGCTACTAATACAGCAGCTGCTGACTTTTAATATAGGGACACTTGTCCATGGTGCCCGCTATGCCGGAAGCCGAGCAATCGCTTGGCTCTCTGGTGCCCCCACCGCCATCCTCGGTGAGGGAATCAGGAAATTAAGCTTTGTGGTTTCACTTCCCGGTTCCCTACCGCGCATGCGTGAGCCACGCTGCGCGTCTTCACTGGTCCCCGCTATGTTCTGGGAGCTGTGTGTCTGACAGAAGAGAGCAGGGGTACAGAGTAGGTGCCAGAAGTGGCGTAGATCACCTAGGGCAGGGGTGCCCAACCAGTGGCTTGGGGGCCACCTGTGGCCCACGGAGCCCTCTGATGTGGCCCGCGACCTCCTGCTCTGGGATTGAATAGAATAGAATACTGTTATTAAAGGTCAGTTTATTACAAAAATCACAGTGTATACATGGATAGATCTTTTCTGCAGTGGTTACTGGGCTGCTTTTAAACTAATCCATGGGTTACCTGCACTAAGCCACGGTCAGTCCGACCCAATTGGACCCTCAATTCACCTCTAAGTGGCAGATGTAAACTGACTTGTGTCCTACCTCCAATGCGATTCGGCTGTGTCCGTGTCCGCTCTGCATATGCAGAGCGGACATTGTCCTGCCATCCACCCGCTCCACTGATTGTGGCCCGCGACCAGTTACCAAGTCGCTTAAGTGGCCCTCGCTCTTCAAAAGGTTGGGCACCCCTGACCTAGGGGATCTATGCCAGGAAGTGGGAGAAAATACCTGTGTTGGACAGGTATCTGTTCCCCCCCTGAAAGGTGCCAAATGTGCCCCCGGAAGGGGGGGGGGGGTTCCAAAAAGTGGATTTTACATTTTTGGGTGGAACTCCACTTTAACTCACAACTACAGCTCCCTTTCAACAGTCTGACTCTTTGTAATTTCTAAAAAGCCCCCAAAGAAGAAACCTACTTCACTGCCAACTATTGCCAGGTAGATTTGCCAATTCCTCATTTAAACCTGTGACCGCAAGGGCAAGGTTCTGCCTTTCCTTGTCAAATGCACTGCACAGGATTAGTTGGAGCATCTTGGGCTTTTTAGTGTTAGATATCTGTTTCCCAGGTTTGCTAGGCTGCCATCTGGTCTCCTGTTTACACATTGATTAAATTAAGTACTCCTGCAAGCTGTTAAGAGCAACCCCTGTTTATCTGTTTGTTTTGTGGGCTATTGGCCTTTTTGTTATGTTGACTACACCTTGGTTGGACTGCTTTTCAGCATTACAATGTACCTGAATTATTTTGTTCTGTGTCCCATAATGTGTGGTTTAAGAAAATATTATTAATAGATATTTGATTTAATGTGCATTGTTTCTCTTGGAATACATTAGGAGACACTGGTCCCTCCCTTCTGTTAGGCCGCGTACAGACGAGGAGACATGTCCGCTCAAACATGTCCGACGGACCGTTTCCAGCGGACATGTCTCCTCGGATTTTGGTCCGATGGCGTTTACACACCATCGGACGAAAATCCCCTCGGACTGAGGATGCGGTGATGTTGACGCCGCCACGTCACCACTCCAGGAAGTAAAATACTTCCATGCATGCGTCAAATCCATTCAACGCATGCAGGAGATTTATGTCCGCTGGTTAGGCGTACTAACCAGCGGACATGTCCGATGGACAGGTTTCCAGCGGACAAATTTCAAAGCATGCTTTGAAATTTGTCTGCTGGAAAAACCTGTCCACTAGGTCGTACACACGATCGGATATGTCTGCTGAAACGTGTCAGCGGACATATCCGATCGTGTGTACGCGGCCTTAAGGTTGATTCCTACTTTTTATGAACTGAGGCATGCTAGGAGTGTGAGGGGTAGGAGCCTTAATGATTTCATCCTGTGTCCCCCATTGTACTTCAAGAAAATTATTTTGTGAGTCAAAAATTATTTTTCTTTTCTTTTTGGAGGCAGACAATTTATTTGTATTTTTGATTTTTAAAGCATCAACGAGACTACATTGCTGCACTTCATGAAATCTGCCAGAAGAAAAAATCAATCTTGAACTTTGTGGACAAGCCCCTTGGTGGACCTTCACATAAGCCCCAGTAAGTTACCATAACAGATGAAAAAAGCACAGTAACACAAAATATACAGTATTTTTTAATCATTATGTTGATGTAACGTTTTTTCCTTAATTATACAGGACAAAGGAGAAGCATTTGGGTAAATAAGGGTTATGCTGCTGCCTTTAACTCGTACACTGGCAAACAAGAGCTGTTAGTACAGCTCCGTATAACCCCTCCTTCCCAACATGCCTTAGTTTGTTTGCTAGTGTCCTAGAAGAAATTATGTTAGCTCTCTTCTGAAAGAAGCTAATTTCTTATCTTGATTGTACAGTACTGGATACAGTTTAGACCATAAATTGTCACTACTCTCAGGTGATTGGACACTGTCAAACGCTTTGCAATCACTCTGTTAGACTCTAGATTCATCTAGTGTCCTTATATAATGCACCTTTTCTCTTGCTGGAGAAAAATTGTTTTTTTAATTTTTGCAATTTTTTTCCTTCTGGTTTTAAAACCTGACTGATTATCATTTTAGGGCTCACTAGCAGTTTCTGGATCTACGTCTCTTGATGCAAATCTTGGGAACTGTGCTCAGACCGCACAGCAGTGGACATCTGCTTTTGACACTCACCCTGGAACATGGCTATACAGGTCAGGGGCCATGGTCCATTCCTATGACATCCCTACCCTAAAGATCCTCTTAGCGGTGTGTCCACTGTGACAGGAGAAGCCTTGATCTAGCATGGGACATGTATTGTGGGCATAGTAAGACAGGACTTTCCTGTATCTTTACAACCAATTCCTGACTACACATACAGTATCTTGATGGCTTATTACATAGTAGCTTATTATGTAGAAGATACTACTCTATATCCTTTTATCCTACAAGACACACTGCAGTGCTAAGCAGATAAGCAGTTTTAAGGACACAGGTTATGGGGTGATCCACACCTAAAGGGTTACTATACCCTTGTTTTTTGTTTTTGTCATTAAATAAAAAACATATCAAACTTACCTCCACTGTGCGGTTTGTTTTGCACAGAGTGGCCCCGAACCTCATCTTCTGGGGTCCCAACGAGCTCTCGCAGCTCCTCCTGCATCTGGAAACCCCATTGGAAAAGTGCTTTCCCAGGCAGTTACCGTGTGGGCGCACTCCCGAGTCCAGCATTTGCGTCCATAGACACAGAATGTCGGACTTGGCATAGGATGCATTAAGGTGAAAAAACACAAGGGTTTACAACCCCTTTTAAGTGTTTTTACCCTGCCTATTGTCTCGCTTACTCAGCCTTATCTGTAACTTTATTATAGCATTTACTGTTAGAGTAGCAACGCTTTCAGAATCAGCAGGTGCTAACACTTGTAAGCTTTCATCTGCCTCTTTTTCCCCTTATTATCCTCAGATGATACAACCTTAACTGCCTGATGCACTTCCGTTTGCAGAAAGGCAAAAGAAAAGCTGCTATTCACAAAATTCTGCTGGTGAAAAATCATGAGGTCTCAATGGTCTACAACTTGAAGACTCTCAATTTATTTTTTATTTTTTGCAGGCTGCTAGCTTAGTGTGCTGGCACATCTTTTATTTGTTTGTACTGTGCAATGCCCCTCCATGTGTACCTTACTTCAAAAGCTAGTTAAAGAGTAGGTGTTTTTTTTTTACAAACCTACAGAGGTCTACAAACCTCAGACTCTGACCTGAGTTTTTATGTGCCCATCCTTCACATACTGTGGTTGAGGATCAGCAATTTTTATGAGATAAGAAGTCTTTCTGCTCTCTCCTCACAGAACTGGCCCTTGACACCAGTCAAATTCCTTCCCCAGATTTGTTGCATAGCTCCTGTTCTCAGTACCCCTTATCTGTTTTTCTCCTGCACATATGGTCTGCCTGCCTCTCGCACCACGCGGCTTCAGTTGTGACTGATTTGTAGACTCTTACCCACATCTATACTTGCCCGATACATACCGTTACCTGGTGCGTTGACTCCTCTTTAGTTCCTAACAGTGCAGTCCCTCTACAGCAGGGGTGTCAAACTCAATTTAATTGTGGGGCACATCACCATTATGTTTGCCCTCAAAGGGCCAGTTGTATCTCTAAGGCCCTGTACACACGATCAGACATGTCTGATGAGACTTGTCTGACGGACCGTTTTCATCAGACAACTCTGAACTTGTCTGATGGTCTGATGTGCGTACACACCATCGCACCAAAATCTGATCAGACCAGAACGCGGTGACGTAGAACACAACGACGTGATGAAAAAACAAAGTTCAATGCTTCCAAGCATGCGTCGACTTGATTCTGAGCATGCACAGGTTTTTGGTCCGATTCTTTTGTGTACTAACCATCAAACCTGTCTGACGGACAGGTTCCATCAGACAGGTTTTAAAGCATGTTTTAAAACTTTGGTCTGACAGACAACGGTCTGATGGGCCGTACACACCATCAAACTGGTCTGATCGTGTGTACAGGACAAGACTAAATGTCCAGAGCACCCCACTTCCCCTTGCTTCAGATGTCAAGAGCCCCCACCACCATCAGAAGTCAAGCGTCCCCCACCCTCCTGTACATCACAGTGCACCCCCCTTGCCTTGTGCTGCTGCCAGTGTTCTGTCAAATTCTCCAACCACGTCACTTACGATTTCTTTAAACCATCAGTAATTGGCGCGGCCGCCAATGTCAGCCTATTAGCAAGACAGGGGACGGGACGGCTGCAGATCGTGACAGAGAGCGAGAGCTGCCAAACTTATATTAACAAGCGGGTGATTGCCCACTTGTTGTTATGAAGAGTCTCTCGCTGCCTGTCACGATCTGCAGCCGCCCTGCCCCCTGCCTTGCTAATAGGCTGACATTGGCGGCCGCTCGGGAGACACACAGGACATACAGGCTGCTAACTATACTGCGGTCTGTGACGAGGCTCACCTCTTGTTGAAGCATGAGGGAATAGATATAGGCTGCAGGGGAGGCAGCAATTGGCACTATGCAGGTAGTACTGTGATTGGAAGGGGGGTGAAAAACTGCAGGGAGGACTGTGATATGAGGGGGAGGAGGTGCATGACTGCAAGGAGGACTATGATTGGGGAAGGGGGGGGTGCATTAATCCAGGGAGGACTGTGATGGGGACCATGACTGCAGGGAGGACTGTGATGGGGACCATGACTGCAGGGAGAACTGTGATGGGGACCATGACTGCAGGGAGAACTGTGATGGGGACCATGACTGCAGGGAGAACTGTGATGGGGACCATGACTGCAGGGAGAACTGTGATGGGGACCATGACTGCAGGGAGAACTGTGATGGGGACCATGACTGCAGGGAGGACTGTGATGGGGACGCCATGACTGAAGGGAGGACTGTGATGGGGGGGCCATGACTGAAGGGAGGACTGTGATGGGGGGGGCCATGACTGAAGGGAGGACTGTGATGGGGGGGGCCATGACTGAAGGGAGGACTGTGATGGGGGGGCCATGACTGAAGGGTGGACTGTGATGGGGGGGGCCATGACTGAAGGGTGGACTGTGATGGGGGGGTCCATGACTGAAGGGAGGACTGTGATGGGGGGGCCATGACTAAAGGGTGGACTGTGATGGGGGGGCCATGACTAAAGGGTGGACTGTGATGGGGGGGCCATGACTGAAGGGTGGACTGTGATGGGGGGGCCATGACTGAAGGGTGGACTGTGATGGGGGGGCCATGACTGCAAAAGGGCACTATGATATAAAGGGGAGTGTAATCCTTACAGTGCAGGCCCCTTTATTAAAGTGCTCCTTTACAGTGCAGGGTGGGTTGTAACACTCTGCAAACCACCCTCCTTCCTTATGACGTCACCCACCTCCCCTCCCCACCGGGCCCTGAAAAAAGTGGCTACACCAAAAGTGGTCCCTGGTGCCACAAAGGTTGGGGACCACTGCTCTACAGAGGATCCTCTTCCAAACGGCTGGGTGGCTATTATTCCCTTTTTTCCAGTGCTTCTGCCCTCAGAGAACTAATCACTCCTTCCCTACCTGAGCTTATTCTCCCAAAAATATAGGCATTCTTGGGCCTTTTACAGCACCTAGCATCTTCACAGAAGTCACAGGGTCTGTTTTTCTGCTGATCCATACGAAGCAAACATTTAGGATCATTGCGCGCTGGGCTTCACCACTTCAATACAGGGCATTTTCATCTCTTTCCTGCCCAGGGTCGTTTTTAGTTTTCAGCGCTGTTGCAATTTAACTGACAATTGCGTGGTGGTGCGTTGTTGTACCAAAACAAAATGTATGTATTTTCCTCGCAAATAGAGCTTTCTTTTGGTGGTATTTTATAACCTCTTCGGTTTTTATTTTTTACGCTATAAACAAAAGAAGAGTGACAAGTTTGAAATTTTTTTTTTTGTTTTTACTTTTTGCTATAATAAATATCCAATAAAAATTTTTACTGTTTTACTCAGTTTAGGCCAGGGGTCTCCAAACTTTCTAAACAAAGGGTCAGATTACTGTTTTTCAGACTTAATGGGGGCTGGACTGTGGCCATCGGGATTAGAAAAGGTTCCTGATTATCAGTGGGAACAAACCATGCCCCATCTTTGGTATCAGTGGAAGGGATCATGCCCCATCATTGGTGTCATTAAGCCCCATTGCTGGTGTCATTGGAAGAAATTGTGTCCCATCGTTAGTGTTATTGCGAGGAATTGTGTCCCATCGTTCGTCTCATTGAGAGGAATTATGTCCCATTGATGGTATTAGTGTTTGAAAATAGTGCCCCAAGGGCCGGATCAAGGCAAGCAAAGGGCCGCATATGGCCCCCGGGCCGCAGTTTGGAGACCACTGGTTTAGGCGAATATGTATTATTCTACATATTTTTGGTAAAAAAAAATCGCAATAAACGTATATTGATTGGTTTAGGCAAAAGTTATAGTGGCTACAAAATAGGGTATAGATTTATTGGCATTTTAATTATTATTATTTTTTATTTTTGCTAGTAATGGCGGCGATCTACAATTTCATTTTTTTATTTTTTTATTATTGCGACTGTGACATTGCGGTGGACTATCGTACACTTTTTGACACTATTTTGGGACCATTTACATTAACCACTTCCCACTCAAGGACGTCATATGACGTCCTGGACTTTCAGTGGGGATATCTGAATGATGCCTGCAGCTACAGGCATCATTCAGATACCCATCTCTTCAGCTGGCGATTCTGAAGAGCTGAATGTTTCTACAACACTGAAAACACACCAAAAAATACATAGGTGTGAACCAGGCTTAAAGGGGTTGTAAAGGTTTGTTTTTTATTTTCTAAATATGTTCCTTTAAGCTAGTACATTGTCCATTCACTTACCTTTTTCCTTAGATTTCCCTTCTAAATGTTTTTTTTCTTTGTCTGAATTTCTCACTTCCTGTTTCTCCCCCGTAAGCTTGTCACCGCCATTACCCAAATGGTGCTTAGTCAGCCAGAACAGCTTACTGAGGAGGAACAGGAATTGAGAAATTCAGACAAAGAAAACAAAGAAAATAACCTTTTAGAAGGGAAATCAAAGAAAAATTGAAGTGAACCAACATTGTGCTAGCTTAAAGGAACCTATTTAGAAAATAAACCTTCACAACCCCTTTAAGTCCTGTGGTGTAGTGTATGAGTCTACAATTAAATTTGTAGTTCCTGTCTGTATTTTGAGGCAACAGATTATTGTTTCATTGTTCTTGATAATTTCATTTGCAGATTTAGTTGCAGAGCAGAAATCGATGGCAAAAAATATCCTGAAAGTAAACCGCATGCAACAAAAAAGCTGGCTAAAAAGGAGGCTGGACTTCTTGCTTGGATGGAACTCAATAAAGAATTGCCTAGGGATAATGCAGTAGGTTTAATGTGTTTTTTTGTGTAAAAACAGAAATGTGTAAAGTCTGTGTGAGTGTGTTAAAACTTTTGATAGGCCACATTTGTGATGAATGTCCTGCTAGTCCATTAAATCTCTGCCTTTGAATGTCACAGCCATCATTCAGTCAAAGGCTTTATAGAAAACCATGTATCAATAGGCATCTTTAGTAATATAAAAACTCTTGAATTGTCATAATAGTGCAAACTTGTCTTTCAGGGATACGCATTTTTCCCTACAAGGCTGCTACAGCAGTGATGGGTGGGGGGAAACAAGGTTAGCTAAGCAGCTTGAGAGAACAACTTGAGTGTTCATTTAAAGTTTAATTACTGCAATTTTAGGTACATACAGTATAAATACTTGAATTTGTATAGCCTGCCCACATTTTTATGTTAAGGGCAAATTCTTATTTTTGCAGTCTGTTGCATTGTTTTGTGAATGAATGTGTCTTGGCTGACAGCACACAGCAACAGACGCACATAATCCAAATACAATCCTGAAGGGCATCTTTGCTTTCTCATTGGCAGATTCTACCTCCAGTCTTGAATTTAGATGACCAAGTATGCCCTACCAATGAGATTCCATCTTCATAGTACATATTGGTCTTTCCTCTATATCCTAGCCACAGTTCAGATACTGCACTTCCCAAAATCCATGTTAGCAGAGAAAGAGAAAAGCACTTCTATTACCTGTCAGGTACTCAAGGTTTCTTCCACCCATTCACCTTTACATACTCAGTAAGAATTTTCCATCTCCTTCCTATCAGTGCATCCAGGGCCGATCCTCCCTATAGGCGCACTATGCAAGCCGCTTAGGGCCCCGCAAAGCTGCAAAGGGCCCCCCCAAATTACTAGAGGCCCCGTCTAGTGAGAAGTCATTTTCTTCCCCTCACCCCGCTTCTAAACTCGCTGGCTGAGTCATTTCCGACAGCAGAACACCCCCTCCCCCCGCTTCTTAACTTTCTTTAATGTGACATGTCACTGTCGTCAGCACCTCCCGCTTCTCATTTTTAATGTGCTATGTCATTTTGCTTAGGGCCCCAGGGAGGTCAGGATCGGCACTGAGTGCATCACTCCCCAGCTTCCTTTTACACCTTTTGTTTTCTGTCAACAAAAATGTAATATAATGGAAGGAAACTGTTAACATTTTTCTTTTAACCAATTTTGTACAACCATACATTTAAAAAGTAGTGGACAGTTGTTTATCCAATGGCAATTATAAATAGCACCAGATAACATACCGTCAGCTGACCGTTTTTGCACAGACCTCACCGCAGCCCCTTGGCTTTACATACCTAAGCCTTCCCTGTGACTCTGTAACTGCTGCCACATGGTCCACGCACCTTTTTGCTGTTACTCCAGTAACACTAAACCTGTTGCGCTTTGCCACCACTCCAACTGTCGCTTCTACCACTACTCCAGGGATGGTTATTGCATCAGTTAGTACTCCTGGTACACTCCACCAGTTGGTCCTTGCCACAGATATTGCCCCTGGTATGCTCCACCTCTCAACACCTTTCTTCAACTTCTGCACCTGGTATGCTTCACTTGCTGATTCTGTTTCTTAAAGCCCTTGCATCCAGGAGCATGCCTGCTTCACTCTCCTATTGCTTCTTGCTGTAGACCCTGGTACATTCTGTCTGCCAACTCTGCTCATCTGAGCACCACAGCCAGGCACATCTGTGCATCGCTGGTCATCTGACTCACCAACTTCCTCCATTTCCTCACTAATCAACTGGATCATTCCACAGGCCTCCTCTGTTTCCTCATTGTTTGCCTGACCCATCTCTCTGGTGGTCCTATTTCATCTTTCTACTAGTTCTGCTAGTATTTGGGGAAGCAACTTGGGGGCAGACTTGGGACACTCTTGTTTGTGCTGGTTGACTGTAAGCTTTTTGTAAAGATGTACAGGCATGCACAGATAAACACACATCAACAAAGAAACTTGGATGCATTTTGGCAGAACTTATGTTTAAGCACTTTATGTGAAATGCATCAAGGTTTCTTCTTTGGTCTGTTCATCTGAGCATGTCTGTAATTTCTTCAAAATAAAGGCTTGGTTTAACTGTCCAACAAGCTAGCAGTAGGGGGGCGGTGTGGTGCACATTTCAGTGTATCACATAGCTTCCTATTTGTTTTTCAGAAAAACTTTATTTGAAGTGCACAAGTGACACTTCATGTCAATGTACAGCAGCATGCATTGTACAGTGACATGCAAACCTATCCAGTGCTCTTCAATAAAATGCAGCATGTTAGCATATCAGTCGTAAGTAGAACCTACAGGGCCCCAGTGCAAGAAACCATGAAAGGCACCCTGTTTCCAGGACCCTTATCTTTGAGCCCAGTAGAGGAAAACAAGGGCTTTGTCGTAAATGCGACGTTTACGACCCAGTAGTTTTCGTTTTATTAATTATAAAAAAAACGTTTTTTTTGTTTGGTTTACAATATTAATCTGTACTGTATTTTTGGAAAGCTTTTTTTGATTTTTTAGAAGCCCCGTTGGGAGGCTATGGTGAGTGAGATATCAGGGGTCTAAACACACCTCTCACCTTTGAGACAGGAGAGAGCATGGGGGCTGGAGAAGAGATGGGAGGCTGGAGACCAGCACAGGGGTGTCCAGGGAAGTGCACAAGGACCAAGAAGAGCACGGGAGGGGGGATGGGGAGAAGAACCAGGTCTCTTTTTTTTTCGTCATGATTCCTGGCGGTCTTTTTTCCGTCCCGAAAACCGCTCGTGTGTATGCTTTTCCGAGGGGAATAAAACCATGCATGCTCAGAATCAAGTATGAAATGGGAGCGCTCGTTCTGGTTAAACAAGCGTTTGTAATGGAGATGGTACATTCGTCACGCTGTAATGGATTGAAAAGCGCAAATCGTCTCTCACCAAACTTTTACTAACATGAGGATCAGCAAAAACAGCCCAAAGGGTGGCGCCATTTGAATGGAACTTCCCATTTATAGTCCCGTCGTACGTGTTGTATGTCACTGGGCTTTGGTCAGGCAAGATTTGGCATGAACGTCTGTATGCAAGGCAGGCTGGAGAGGAATCACGTCGGAGAAAACGTGGTGTGTACGAGGCATTAGTGTACATAAAGCCTTCTTGCCAAGCAAGAACAATGAATGAACTGGAAATTTGTTGAATGCAACACTAGATTAACTGATTTTACATACTGCTAAAATAATAAATATGATACTGTCCACTGTACATTTGTTGCATTTATTGCCAGAAAATTTCAGCTGAATAATATACTGCTGATATTCATTTCAGAAAATCCCAAGTGGTTTTATACCTGGATCCCAGAGTGCAAGATCTTCTATTTCGAGGTATTTTCTGTTAAATTATATTTTATTGTGTTTTTCTATTTTTGTATTTTAAGGAATAACATAACTGAGCATGGATAGAACCTATTATTTTTTTTTATGAATTTATGCCCAACACATAAATGAATAACCATTTTTTTTTTTTTTATTGTTTTGCCTATGCTAGTCAAAATAGTCATATATGGACATATAATGATGCAAATATGGCTGACTTTAAGAGAGTTGGTTTGTGTATATTATTTAAAGGCTTGTATCGGGAACTGTTTCTAGTGATCAGAAGTTCTGCAATAATTTTTTCCCTCAACTATGGACAACTACTCGGGAAAGTTATGTGATCATCCTAATTATTGCCTAAAAGGAATATCAGCACCCTTAATTTGCTCTGTTGCATGACTGGTCTGACCAAACCAAAGAACTGTGACCGCCATCAATTGACTGAATGCCATGTAGATGCACAGATAAATTCATGTTCATATGGGAAAGCAGAAAGCCCGGCAGGAAGAATCTGTATATTTTCTTATTATTTAACGTTAAAGGTGTTGTAGAGGTTTGTTTTTTATTTTCTAAATGGGTTCCTTTAAACGAGTGCATTGTTGGTTCACTTACATTTTCCTTCGATTTCCCTTCCAAATGTTTTTTTTTTTGTCTACATTTCTCACTTCCTGTTTCTCCTCGGTAAGCTTGACCCCATCATCCGAGCTGTTCTGGCTGGGGGTTAGTAAGTGTGCTTGCCCTCTCCCTTGGGACTACATCCCTGTGGGTAGACGTTCACAGCGTGAACATACTGTATTCTATCAAACCTTTGAATTAGCCTTGCACCACAGCTGCCATAACAGTAGAGTTTTCAACATTGGGGTTTAACCAGTCATTAATGAAATTCAATTGAGGGATTATAAAATGGGTAAATACGTACAGAACTGCTAACCTACCCATACTCTTTGGGGCTTGCAGTGCTGGCTTATTAACCACTTAAGACCAGGACCATTATGCAGGTAAAGGACCTGGCCAGTTTTTGCGATTCGGCACTGCGTCGCTTTAACTGACAATTGCACGGTCGTGCGACATGACTCCCAAACAAAATTGGGGTCCTTTTTTTCCCACAAATAGAGCTTTCTTTTGGTGGTATTTGATCACCTCTGCGGTTTTTATTTGTTGCGCTATAAACAAAAATAGTGACAATTTTGAAAAAAATATTTTTAACTTTTTTCTATAATAAATATCCCCCAAAAATATATATAAAAAAATGTTTTCCTCAGTTTAGGCCGATAAGTATTCTTCTACCTATTTTTGGTAAAAAAAAAATCACAATACGCATTTGATTGGTTTAATAGGGGATAGTTTTATTGCATTTCTATAAAAAAAAATGTTTTACTACTAATGGCGGTGATCAGCGATTTTTTTTTTTTCGTGACTGTGACATTCTGGTGGACACTTCGGACAATTTTGACACATTTTTGGGACCATTGTCATTTTCACAGCAAAAAATGCATTGTTTACTGTCAAAATTACAATTGCAGTTTGGGAATTGATGTTATTGATTGTGACCCACAGCTGGGCACTTAAAGAGTACGTATATGTGCAGGGGGCGGTCCTTAAGTGGTTAATGTGGAGGAAGGTGTCACTGTTTACGAGGATAATATGAAATTCAACCATAAAAGTTTGTAAAAACAAGCCTTTACAACCACTTTAATATCATAGAGGACTTTAGGAAGTTTACCTGGATGAAAAGTCAACTTCCAAAATTTGCAAATATTCCCCTTAGAATCCATCACTCCCAAGATGACACCGAATGAGCAGGTACGCCCCCCCCCCACATTGGTATATGTGACCACATTTAAATCCCTAGGAATTTAAATACATACATCCATGCCCAAAATTAAATTTTGTTACTTTTGATGCATTCTGTGGAGACAATATTGCAAACTTGAAAATTTCTTTCCCTAAGAGCCGGTTCACACAGGGGCGGCACGACTTTGGGGGGCGACTCGGGAAGGCGATCAAAAGACGACTTCAGAGGCGACTTGCAAAATGACTTCTGTATTGAAGTCAATGCAAGTCGCCCCCAAAGTTGTACAAGAACCTTTTTCTAAGTCGGAGAGACTTGAGTCGCTTCTATTAGAATGGTTCCATTGAACAGAGCGGAGCGCGAATTGTCAGGCGGCTGCGTCGCCTGACGAGTCGCCCTTGTGTGAACCGGCTTTTAGTCTCGTTGGTCTCATAAAACTTAGAAAAAAAATGATCTATTCTCCCAGGTTTTCTGTGTCTTCTATTTGACTTCACCATATATCCCAAATATTTTTGTCAGTAAATTCATGATCTTGTATTCCCTTTCTGTGACATTAGACTGAATCCCATTTGAATCTTTTGTGTCTACCATTCAAAGCATAACAACAAAACGAGACAAAATAGTTCCCCCAAAAAAGACCAAAATTAGAACACTATGGAAAAAACACTGAATTTTATTAAGTAGAAAAAATATATAGTGCAACAAAAGACATATAGAAAATTACAGATAAACAGAGTGGTATCACAGTTAAAAAAGACAACGTTGTCAATTAACCACTTAAGCCCCGGACCAATATGCTGCTAAATGCCCAAAGGGTTTTTTACAATTCGGCACTGCGTCGCTTTAACAGACAATTGCGCGGTCATGCGACGTGGCTCCCAAACAAAATTTGCGCCCCTTTCTTCCCACAAATAGAGCATTCTTTTGATGGTATTTGATTGTCTCTGCGATTTTTATTGTTTGCGATATAAACGGAAAAAGACCAACATTTTTGAAAAAAAATGATATTTTCTACTTTTTGTTTATAAGAAAAATCAAACTACATTTTAGTCAAACATTTAGGCCAAAATTTATTGAGCCACATGTCTTTAGTAAAAAAAAATCGCAATAAAAAAAAAATAGCTACCTAGTGGCAACAGTGACACTAATACAGCGATCAGAAAAAGGATCGCTTAGTGACACTGGCATTAGGGGGTGAAAGGGTTAACTAGGGCGGTGATCAAGGGGTTAAACCTTTATTAGGGGGGGTACGGGGGCTACCCTGGACCTAACACTAACTGCCTGTCACACTAACTGTCACACTGACACTAAATGCAATGATCAGTAAATATATAATCACTGCTATTAGTGACCCTGTGACAGGGGGCTGGGGGGTGATGTGAAAGGATTAAATAGGCCTATGTGTGTGGTGTTAGTGAGACTTGTGATGTTTTCTCTCCTCTTGGCGAGAGGAGAGCTGACATCACTTCCTGTGCATGTGTTTATATATACAGGCAGAGGAAGTACAGAGCAGGGAGGGAGCAGATTGGCTGGGAGCGATCCGGAAGGGGGCGGACAAAAATGAACAGCCGCCCCCTCATCCCGGAATGCTCCCACGGAATTACCGGCCGCTGCAAGTACCAGGGGGGGTCCCGATCGGACCCCTGACCCATGTCTAGGAAGGGACGTACAGGTAAGTCCATCTGCCTGTACGTGCCATTCTGCCGACGTATATGTACATGCGGCGGTCGTGAAGTGGTTAAAAGGAATCACAGCTGCGCATCACACAAACAACCCAATGACCAAACACACCTGGTTCAGGCACACAATTGATGCATATGACAGCTAGCCACAAGACTAGAACAAAAATACAGAAAAATGGTGACTGCAATATTATGTGAAAAATTTCAGTTTCTCTGATGAAAACAGCGTTCATTGGCTGTTGAAACTAATCAGCTTGATGTCATCAGCAGCTGCTGAGGATGTCCTCTGTCTCTACCACCGGCTTCCTGCGCTCTGTTTGGCTGCCTGACTTCACACAGGATCACACCTGAAGATTGCCTGCTATTTGCATGGTCTTACTGCAGCACGGATCACACAGTGGAGAAGCAGTGTGCTGCTGTCTTTTCCTGTGTGTGTGCTGCCCAGCACACTGAAAACCCAACTTGTGTCCTGTGAGTATAATGGGGGGATTGAGAGGCTACACAGGTAAAGGACTGTTACCAACCAGCTGGTGAGCTCTGTCATCTCTACCTAATGTTTTAGGGCCCTTTCACACGTACGGACAAACGGTCCATTTTTTACAAGTCAGTTTACGTTAGAGGATGATCCATCTGCTAACGTCCGCAAAGATCCGCGTCCGCAAAGATCCGTTTTTTTCCGACGGAAGAAAACCCTATTTTTCTTCCGTCTATCGGATCAGATGAATACGGACAGACGGTCCATATTCATCCGATTCCCCATAGGGGAGAGCGGAGGAAAGACAGGGCGGTCTCTGCACAGTGTGCGGGGACCGCCCTGTCCGCCGACAGCTCAGCGGGGATTTACGGATGATCCCCGCTGAGCCGACGGACACACACGGGGCGGGTCAAAAACAGTCTGCTCCGTGTGAAAGGACCCTAACATTATGGACTTACCAGCCTGATCCCTGTGCTTTATACTCTCCCCCATATATGCAGCCCAGCGCCATATTTGTGCTATATATGTACCTATTGAAGCCTGTGCATACTTGCGTTAATAACACTAATGTTTTTCTATGGACTTTATCCCGAAAGAAGACATTGCAGTCGTGGTGGGAACAATTATCAATTCCAGACTTGACTATGCAAATGCACTCTATTTCGGACTCCCCAAATACCAAATCTGCAAGTTGTTCAAAATACTGCCACTTGATTAGTGACCAGCAAAAAAAAACATGGGAATCAATCTCACCTTCACTGAGATCCCTTCATTGGTTGCCAGTAAAAGACAGAATCACTTTCTAGGCACTCTGCCTAATGCACAAGTGTATTCATGGAAACCCCCCCCAATATCTATGTGAAAAAATAAAAGCTCACAACCCCAATCACGTTCTGCGATCCACCAATTAAAATCTTTGCCAGATACCTAAAGCCAGATATAAGTCCAAAGGAGATTGAAGATTTGCAGTCCAGGGACCTTGTCTGTGGAACAACCTACCAACCACCATTCGATTAGAGGTGAGCCACTTGGCCTTCAGGAGAATGATCAAAACTCATCTCTTCTGAGGTCAAAGCGGCTTTACGCACGGTATCGATTCAGCGCCCAGAGGCGATTCAGTTTGCATGTGTTGCGCTATATAAGTTTTTCACTCACTCACTCACTGCATCTAAGTTCTATTACCATTGTGATTAGCAAGTATTTGTCCTACTGACAAAGTGACAGATCTACCTCCACGCATCCATCCAACCAACACCCTTATCTCTGGATTCACCCTTTTCAAATAGCACATTCAGCTCACTGGAAAACTGGAAACCCCCCCCCCCCCCCTTCCATACACAGGACTGCTCAATATACTAAAGTCTGGGAATGTTCCCACTCTGAACTGTGCTCTATTAATTGTGTGCCTGAACCAGGTGTGTTTGGTCATTGGGTTATGTATGTGTGATGCGCAGCTGCGATTCCTTTTTATTTTATTTTATCTTTTTTAACCACTTCCATACCGCGTCACGTCCAAAGACGTGAACAGCGCAAACCTGAGGTGCCGGGTTGACGTCTTTGGACGTGACTGCCTTTCCCCGCTCCCAGCGCGTCCCCGCGAGCGCGCAGCGGAGAAAAACTGTGTTGGCCGTGTCCCCTGGACACAGCCAATCACAGATCGTGCTGAATGGCCAATCGCAGAGGCCATTCAGCACTCGATCCCGCTGTCCAATGAGAGATGATCTCAATTGTAAACAAATGAGATCATCTCTCATCGCCGGCTTTCTCTCCTCACACACAGCGTGTGAGGAGAGAAAGAGTGACAGCGATTTAAGTGAGTGAAAAAAAAAAACAGTAAAAGGAAAAAACAGTGCCAGTGTCTCTGCCAGTGCAAATAGCCTGTGCCACCTGCCAGTGCAAACAGCCTGTGCCACCTGTCCCTGCCATCAGTGCCATCTGCCCCTGCCATCAGTGCCATCTGCCCCTGCCATCAGTGCCATCTGCCCCTGCCATCAGTGTCACCTGCCCCTGCCATCAGTGCCATCTGCCCCTGCCATCAGTGTCACCTGCCCCTGCCATCAGTGCCACCTGCCCCTGCCATCTGCCGTAAGTGCCATCTGCCAGCAGTGCAATCTGCCATCAGTGTCACCTGCCAGTGCAATCTACCATCAGTGCCACCTGCCAGTGCAATCTACCATCAGTGCCACCTGCCAGTGCCATCTGCCTGTGCCACCTGCCATCAGTGCTATCTGCCCGTGCCACCTGCCCGTGCCACCTGCCATCAGTGCCATCTGTCATCAGTGCCATCTGCCCGTGCCATCTGCCCGTGCCATCGGTGCCATCTGCCATCCGTGCCATCTCCCCGTGCCAGCTGCCATTAGTGCTACCTGCAATTAGTGCAATCTGCCATCAGTGTCACCTGCCAGTGCAATCTCCCATCAGTGCCACCTGCCAGTGCAATCTACCATCAGTGCCATCTGCCCGTGCCACCTGCCCGTGCCATCTGTCATCAGTGCTATCTGCCTGTGCCATCTGCCATCTGTGCTACCTGCCATTAGTGCTACCTGCCATCAGTGCCATCTGCCATCAGTGCCATCTACCAACAGTCCTTGCCATTTGCCGTCAGTGCCACCTGTCAGTGTCATCAGTGCCAACAATGGCTAAAAGATCCTTTTCACTCGAGGAGGCATATGAAATTATGGCGGCTGACGAGAGCAACGGGGAGCTCTGCGATTCAGATTCCACTGAAAATTCCGACAATGAATCTGACGTCACCTATGAGCCGATAGTCAGCAGTGGAGAAGAGACATCCTCGGAGGAGGAGGAGGAAGAAGAAGAAGAGGAGGAAGAGGAAGAAGAAGAAGAAGAAGAAGAAGAAGAGGAGGAGGGTCCACCCGCCAGAAGAAGGCGTATTGCTAAGGAGGCAGTGCCATACACCAGCACCGCTGTGCCATCCACCAGTACCGCAATACCTCAGCAAGCAAGGTCACGTACCAGTGGGGTGTCACCTCAGTCCCAAAGGGTTAGGTCCCATGCCAGCCTTCCCTATTCCCTTCAGAACCCCCTGTGGCTTCCTCCTAATTCAGGAGAAGCCAACATTCCCCCTTTCACTGCCCAGCCAGGAGTCCAGGTGGACACAGAAAATTTTGCCCCGATTAATTTTTTTAATTAAATTTTCACCGACAACATGCTTGCCTCAATTGTTACCCAGTGCAATCTTTATGCAGAACAATTTATTTCCAATAACCCCACATCCCATTATGCCCGTCCCTTCGAGTGGAGAGCCCTAACAGTGGAAGAGTTTAAAAAAAATTTGGGCCTCATATTCTGTATGGGACTAAACCACAAAAACCAGCTACGTGCCTATTGGTCAAACCGCCCCATCTACCACATGCCCATCTTTTCCTCAAAAATGCCCAGGACCAGATATCAATTGATAATGAGATTCCTACACTACAACGATAATACCCAGTGCCCTCCCCGAAATGACCCAAGTTTTGATAAACTTTATAAAATTCGGCCACTACTTAATTATTTTTCCGAAATTTTCCCCCAGTTGTTTACCCCGGACCAACAAATATGTGTAGACGAATCCTTAGTAAAATTTTCTGGCAGGCTGGGCATAAAACAATTCATTCCCAGTAAAAGGGCCCGCTATGGGGTGAAGCTCTATAAATTGTGTGACCGAGCCACGGGGTATACGTATGCCTTCAACGTATACGAAGGAAAGGACAGCCAGCTACACCCCCCTAATTGTCCAGACTACGTAGGAACCAGCGGGAAAATTGTTTGGCAACTCCTGAACCCACTCCTGGAGAAAGGATACCACTTATATGTGGACAATTTCTACACAAGTTTGCCCCTGTTCCGAAACCTTTACCAAAAAAATACCCCAGCATGCGGCACCGTGCGATCGAACCGGAAGGGCTTTCCTCAAAGTCTTGTCACCAAAAAATTAGAAAGGGGAGACGGCGAGTTTACGTACAGAGGAAGTTCTGGCTGTGAAATGGAGGGACAAAAGGGATGTGTACGTGCTTTCTACCATCCACAACAACACATTCGTTGAGACCAGAACGAGGAATGGGCTAATCCAGAAACCAAAATGTATTCATGACTACAATAAGTTCATGGGGGGTGTCGATTTGAACGACCAGATGCTGGAACCCTACCTTTCTACAAGAAGATCATACCAGTGGTATAAAAAAGTTTCAATTTATTTGTTCAATTTGGCCGCGTACAATACCTACATAATATATCGGAAATCCACTCCAAGACCCAAACCCTACCTTTTCTACCTGGAGGAAATCGCCACTGACCTTTTATACCCCAGCAACCCACCAGCATACATTCGATCCGATGTGGTTAGCCGATTCAACGAGCGCCACTTTCCAGATAAACTCCCTCCCAGACCAACAGGCCATAAATGCCAAAAAAGATGCAAGGTGTGCTCCAAAGCAGGAGTGAGAAGAGACACCATTTATTTTTGTCCTAAATGCCCTTCCCAACCAGCCCTCTGCGTAGTTGGTTGTTTTGCCCGTTACCATACCTCACTAAATTATTAGTCACTTTCTGCCATTTACCTTCACACCCCTTATACCTCTGCTTATGACCCCGGCTTGTTATTTGACCACGATTCTGCCTACCAATTCTGTTTATACCTCTGCCTGATCTGGAACTGACCCTGGACTGTTATTTGACCACGCTTATGCCTACCGATTCTGTTTATACCTCTGCCTGATCTGGAACTGACCCTGGACTGTTTGACCATTCTTTTTGCCTGCCTCTTGGACTGATCTTTTACCCTGCCAGTGGACTAGTGGGATTCATAGCACAGGGGTCTCACATATGTGAGGGGCTCCAGAATTTGTTTTTCTGGATGAAGAAAACTATTTTTTGTTTTCTCATTCTAGATTAGGGTCTGGTTGCCCGGAGGCTTCAAAGAGATTTGGGTGGGAGAAGCCTCCACCCCTGTCCCCATTCTGTCCTGAACGAGGCCCTACTTCTGCCTGTAGGACCTATGCCATCATGCCTCTGCCTGTTGCATGAACTGACCACCTGCACTAACCCTGACGGGACAGTATCCCTGCCTGGACAATTGTGTATGCCGTTGCTGACCAAGTCCCTGCCTGCTGCCTGGACCAGTGCTATCCTGCTGTGTAGAACTGCGCTACTATTACCACAGGTAATCTTTTGTTTACGCTTTGCTCAGCATAATGTATTTTGGGGTGTAACTCTTGGTATGTGCATGCTATGTGTATCTGGAACACCGGACCGTGTTCCTTGCATGTTTGATCTCTGTATGTGGTCAGGCTGTGTAGAAGTCTCACACATGTGGTATCGTTTTACTCAGGAGGAGTAGCAGAATGTATTTTGGGGTGTCATTTTTGCTATCTAAATGCTGTGTGTTGGAAATATCTTAGAAACGCACAACTTTGTGTAAAAAAAATGCGTTTTCATTTTTTTTCCACGTGTTCCAAAAACTTCTGGAAAACAATGAACCGTTCAAAAGACTCATTATGCCTCATAGATTATACGTTGGGGTGTTAGCTTTCCAAAATGGGGTCATTTTGTGGGTAATTTCATTATCCTGGTGTTCCAGGGCCTTCAAAAGTGTAATAGGTAGTCAACTAGTTAGATGTGCAATTTATGCTCCTAAAACCCCTGATGGCGCTTCCTGCATGTTGGACCTCCGTATGTGGCCAGGCAGTGAAAAAGTCTCATACATGGGGTATCGTTTTACTCAGGAGGAGTAGCAGAATGTATTTTGGGGTGTCATTTTTGCTATCTAAATGCTATGTGTTGGAAATATCTTAGAAACGGACAACTTCGTGTAAAAAAAATGCGTTTTCATTTTTTTTCCACGTGTTCCAAAAACTTCTGGAAAACAATGAACCATTCAAAAGACTTATTATGCCTCATAGATTATACGTTGGGGTGTTGGCTTTCCAAAATGGGGTCATTTTGTGGGTAATTCCATTGTCCTGGTGTTCCAGGGCCTTCAAAAGTGTAATAGGTAGTCAATAGGTAGTCAACTAGTTAGATGTGCAATTTATGCTCCTAAAACCCCAGATGGCGCTTCCTGCATGTTGGGCCTCCGTATGTGGCCAGGCAGTGAAAAAGTCTCACACATGGGGTATCGTTTTACTCAGGAGGAGTAGCAGAATGTATTTTGGGGTGTCATTTGTGGTATGCACATGCCATGTGAGAGAAATAAGCTATTACAATGACAATTTTGAGAACATTTTTAAATAAAAAATAAAAATCTTAATTTTGCAAAGTATTGTGGGAAAAAATTACAACCTCAAATACCTTTTGGGTTATTTTTATCAAAGACACGTAGCAGTATAAATTGTGGCCAAAATTTATGAAGAAAAATTAATAATTTGCAAAATTTTATCACAGAACCTAAGAAAAATCATTTTTTTTCAAAATTTTCGGTCTTTTTTTATTAATAGCGCAAAAAATAAAAAACCCAGAGATGATCAAATACCACCAAAAGAAAGCTCTATTTGTGGGAAGAAAAGGACAAAAAAATCATTTAGGTATAGTGTTGCATGACTGAGTAATTATCATTCAAAATGTGAGAGTGCTGAAAGCTGAAAATTGCTCTGGGCAGGAAGGGTGTTTAAGTGCCCAGTAAGCAAGTGGTTAACTGTGATACCACTCTGTTTATCTGCCATTTGTGTTCTAATTTTGGTCTTTGGGGGAACTATTTTCTCTTGTTTTGTTGTTATTTAGATACATGATTATTGTCTTTTTTTTATTTTTGATTGGTTGATCCAGGCTAAACCCACATTTCTTGTACCATTCAAAGCATCTCCTAAATCTCTTATCTCCCATTAAAAAAGTTCTATGGGGTCCCTGTTCTCATTTAGATTGCTTTGCAAAGAGAATGGAGGATCATGTTCGAATTTATTTAGCTGACATTTTTGCTGAACATTTTGGAATTTTACCAGAAGTGGAAAACTACATTATATACTTACAGGATCAACATGATAGAACTATGTTACTGAGGGAACAGAGAAAACAAAAACTGCTATGTTAATGCCATGGGCAGACTGCATCATATACTGTATGTTATTTTGTTTTGCCGAACTCTTCATTGGTAAAACTGATCAATCTTATTTTTTGCAGCGCTGAAAGTGGTATAGCTGGAGTAGCAACTGACAGTTTTGAGGTATTACATTGTGAAACATTTTTAAACATATTTAAGCTTGTCATACATGTATCTGTGTGTAGCCCTCTCTGTTCAATAGAAGACTCTCATTAGACCGGCTTCTGTTTAACAGTACTGCTGTAAAACTAAGAGTCGATCAGTGCATTCAACCAATGGGCTGCAGCACTGATCAGTATATTCGGATGCTGGCTATCTGAACAGAAACAAACTGAGTCGTATGGCCAGTTCTAATTGCGTTATACCAACGAAGAATGAGCAGATCCTACAGTTAAGCAGGCTATACATTTTGATTCAATCAACCAGCGTGTCGAACAAACAAAATGTGCGGACTCGAATGTGTGGATGGGGGAATGACTCCTGCTGAGCTATTGTGTTTGCACAACAGAGAGCCCTCCGCGCCATCAGCACTCAATGATCAGTGTTGATCGATTGACTTCATTACACGCCGGGTGCCCATATATCTATCAAATTTTGATCCATGTATGTCCGGTTTTGAGGCAACCTTAGAGCTGTTTTGTGTTATTTGGAACAGAGTTAGTGGGTCATTTGAGCTGCATGTGCCCTGATAATCCTATTAAGGCCAAAAATAGGGATTTTTTTTTTTTTTTTTATGGTGTGAGTGAAAGAAGAAACGTCCTTAGGCTCTTTTGCTGCTACGGGCGTAAAGACATATGACGGCACAGAACCACTTCCAGCTGGGCAGGTTAGTATGCCTTACGGTTGCTGCATTTCCCAAGCACATGGTTGTTACAGTGAATCACAATGGATTTCCTGAATCTCTTCATTAAATTATTAGCTATGATCAGTGTCTGATAATTCAAATCATTCAGAAAGTGACCCTCATTTTCTCTATGCCACTATCGCAGAGAGCTACAATTCTACTGATGCTAATCCGCCAGTAAGGCACCTAAAAGTACGTTTCTGCATGTTGCACATCAGGCAGCCCATTTACTTGAATGGGCTGCCCTATGATCAATTGGCCTGCCAAAGGAGCTCAGGGACCAATCTTTGGCCCTGAGGCAGTTGCGTTTTTATTGCGCAAAAATTATGGCAAAATTGCACCGCATTTGGGGTATTATTGCGAATAAATGACACCCAAACGTGCATCATGCATTTTGCCATGATTTGGAAGCATGGCCAGAATCATGCCAGTTCTGCCCGCTATTCCTACTTGCCCAAATTTTGAGCGGGGCCGAACCATTGATTTTCACCCCTTTGAAACAGGCACAGTTTGAATTTACAAATATTTGTTGTTTATTAACTCGGTACAGTTTACGCTTTTTTATTTAGTAGGAATTGTGTAAGCTATATTGTGTTTGAGTCTTAATAATGGTTTTACTATATTTTTACCAAAAACATAATTTTGATAAACATTTGCGCAGCTGTCATGAGACCCTTAAAATCAGTTGCAACATCTTTTAATGAAAAGCTGTATATGAAATATGATAACCTCCAGATTTTTAGAGTTGCTTAATAACAGTTTTATGTACCATTTCTTAAAAAGGCACAGTTTAGAATTTACGTATATTTGTTTTTTTATGAACTCAATAGAGTTTTTATTGTATAGATTAAGGGCCTGTTCATACTAGAATGCTGTGCGAGAAGCCCACGTTCCATGCCAGTTTCCCGCACGGCCTTGAAATTGCACTGCCCTTGTGACCTGCAGCGGTTGTCGGTTAAAAATTTAGTCATCCCAAACACAGGCCGCAAAAGCAGTATGTTTGCCCCCCCCGGATTACATGGTACATAAGTACCATGCAATCCGGTTACAGTGTGTTTCTAAAAGTACTGCTGTGCAATTCACATGCAGTTCTTAGTGTGAATGGGCCATTAGTAGGAGTTTTGTAAGTTATGTTGTGTTTGAGTGCGCTGGTAATGGTTTTATTGTTTTTTTTAATCAAAAATATCAGTTTGATAGATCTTTTGCATAAATATCATGGGACCTACAAAATTAGTAGCACCATCTTTTTACTCTACTGGTCTTTTTGCTTTTATACAATGTATGGTTTGGAATTTTTTTTATTTATTTTTTTACAAATTCTGAATAATTAAGAGGGAGTTAAAGGGGTTGTAAAGGTAACATTTTGTTTTCCTAAATAGCTTCCTATACCTTGGTGCAGTCCTCCTTCACTTACCTCATCCTTTGGTTTTGCGTTTAAATGTCCTTATTTCTTCTGAGAAATCTTCACTTCCTGTTCTTCTGCCTGTAACTCCACACAGTAATGCGAGGCTTTCTCCCTGGTGTAGAGTGTCGTGCTCGCCCCCTCCCTTGAGGGGGCGAGCAGGAGAGTAAGGATGCCCTCTACGTTGCAGATAGAAAAAGGAGCTGTGTGTTAGTGGGCATCCTGACATTCCTGCTCGCCCCCTCAAGGGAGGGGGCAAGCACAACACTTCACACCAGGGAAAAAGCCTTGCATTACTGTGTGGAGTTACAGACAGAAGAACGGGAAGTGAGGATTTCTCAGAAGAAATAAGGACATTTAACATCAAAATTGAAGGATGAGGTAAGTGGAGGACTTCACTAAGGTAAAGGAAGCTATTTAGGAAAAAAAATGTTTACCTTTACAAACCCTTTAAAGCTGTTCGGTTTTACATTTGTACCAATATGTCTCTTCTATTTTGATATACTCTTTAATTGTATTTAGGTTACTTTTCACTCTTCTTGTCCAACACCTTCAAATCCAGAAAGGTAGGTTTTTGCCATTAATCATTTACATCATTTACATCTGGTCTCACATTCATTATATTTTGGTAATTTTTACATCTAGAGATTACGGCAATAATTTAATACTTGTCTATCTGTGTAGACACTCTCTCTAATCTCCTCTCTTCTCCTAATTTCCTTCCTTGATTTAATTTCTTAATCTGTATTCTCCTTCCTCTAAACTTCACTTTTCAACCAATGCTTGGAAAGCGTTTCCTTCTGAGCCACTTCAGCAAAAATCTATGCATCGTATTAAAAAGGAATTGCATCGAGTTGTATAACTGGGAGGTTATTTAGGTATTCACATTTTACTGAAGAACTCAAGGAAAATGGGGGTGATTTCTAGAAGAGCATCTCTGAATAAGCAACTCTTTCTTCCAAAGAGCCTTATTTAATTTGTCATAAAGATAAAATTGTACTACGACCAGCCTGCCTTTTTACCAATAAGGTGGTGTCGACTTTTTTCAAGACATTGTTCTGCCTATTTTTCCGGATCCGCGGACAGCGGAGGAAAAATTATTGCACTCTCTGTATCTAGTGAGAGCAGTAAAGGTGTATCTGCAAGCAACGCTCAGATACGTAAAACAAATGTTTTGTTTATTTTGCCAGATGGACCCTGAAAGGGCCAAGCGGCATCGCGATCCACCATTTCCAAGTAGATTCAACAAGTATTTATTCAAGCTTATGGTTTAAAAAACAGGACTCCTCCTTTTTCTGTTAAGGCGCACTCTACCAGAGCGATAAGTGCTTCATGGGCAGTGCATCACCAGGCTTCGATGACTCAGAACTGTAAAGCTGCAACTTGGACTTCAGTCCACACATTTTCCAAATTCTATCAAATAGAGGTGAAAGGGCATGAGGGTGTCGCCTTCGGGCGAAGTGTGCTGCAGGCAGCAGTATAGGGCTTCTTGTCCGCAAACGGCCTGCTTGATCTGTGTCTCCCACCCTTCATATTGAGCATTGCTCTGGGACACCCCATTATGTAATGAATGGCTCTGTGTCCCATGGTGTACGATAAAGAAAAAGGGATGTTTATAACCGCTTACCTGTAAAATCATTCTTTGGAGTACACCATGGGACACAGTGGTCCCCTTCTTCTTATGGGAACCTTTATTGCTTGCTACAAAACGGTGCTTCCCTGGTGGGAGGGGTTATATGGAGGGGAACTGTCTTTAATTGCTTGTGCCAGTGTCCAATCACCGCTGGTGACCCATAACCCATTATGTAATGAATAGCTCTGTGTCCCGTGGTGTACTCCAAAAAAAGGATTTTACAGGTAAGCTGTTATAAAAATCATTTTTTTTTCTTCTTAGCACATGTTGAATGTGACCAATCACCTTAACACAGGCGAAAAAACTGAGGTACTCTCCATTTGGGAGGGGTTTTATAGGGGATGAACTCAATTTTAATTGGGTTTGCCAGTGTCCAATCACCTTTGGTGACCACATAACCCATTACGTAATTGAGGCTATGTGTCCCGTGATGTATGATCAAGAAATGTTAGTTTTCTGTGTTAATATAATTTTCCTTCCTGTAATTGGCACTTGTATTCTGTTTTCTCAATTTTTAATGATTATTAATAACGATAATATTTATATTTGTAAAACTAGAAGTGATGCATAATCTAATATTCACATCTTGTCTATTCTTCCAGGAAATCTGCAAAAAGTGGACAAGACCGTTTATCACGTGCAGATTCTGAGGTATTCTATTGTTAGACAAATAGCATTCATATTAATAATGCAAATAACATCCTGCACAGTTTTTCTTGAAACTCAAGTAAAATAGGCCCCAAATTCATATACTCCACACACAACTTTCATAAACCCTTTCTCTGTCAAACAGGTATGTTGGAAAACCAACATCTGACCCCTATCCCATAGGCGTTTGCAGGCAATGGCTGAGAGCGCTGATCATTGTGGTCTGGCAGTAGGGGGAGGGAGTCATGCTGTCAGAATACAATAGCACAGCGGGGGGAGATCACTGCACTAACATCGCATGTGTTAGTACAGTGATCTGCCAGGTCTTTTTAGTTCAGCCCGCTGGGTTGAATGTAAAAAAAAACTGTGTGTACCCAGCATTACAAGGGGGTTGCTGAAAGTCAACCATACACTCCTGCAAAGCCAATTACCACATATACTCGAGTATAAGCCGACCCGAATATAAGCCGAGGCACCTAATTTTACTACAAAAAATGGGAAAATGTATTGACTCGCGTATAAGCCTAGGGTGCCCATCTGCATGCCTCATGTGTCCATGCCCCACTGTGTCCATGACTAGACTGACGTTTAACATGGCAGTCTATGGAAGGGGTGCCCAGCTTTGAAATATCAGTGTCCCCAGTCATATGTCCCCCAGACAACATTCTTTGCACACTTGTAGAGGAAAAATAGGGCTACTTGTGTGCCAATATATGGGTCCAGGGGACCTACGACCGGCCGGTACCGGGTCCCCAAATTCACCGGAGAAGTGATCGCTTAACATGGGAGTCTATGGAAGGGGTACCCGGCTTTGAAAAATAGGTGCTCCCCGGCCATAATTCCCCCGGACTACAAACATTGTACACCTGTAGAGGAAGAGGCTACATGTGTGCCAAGTTTGGGGTCCAGGGGACCTACAGCCGGCCGGTACCGGGTCCCCAAATTCCGAGAGATTAGGTGCAAAAAGGTGACTCGAATATAAACCGAGGGGGGCATTTTCAGCACAAAAAAATGTGCTGAAAAACTTGGCTTATACTCGAGTATATACGGTAACAGAAAACAAAGAACAGTTTACATTTATTTTAATAATAGTTTTTCTTCTTAGATGTCATCTCAATCTACCACAAGTAGTTTTAGCAGTGTCTCGAACACCTATCAAAAGTAAGATTCTTTATTATGTTTTTTCTTAATGTATTCAGTTATTTTACCATAATGCATTGTTTTAATGACACATCTTTCATTTTCTGTCAAATTATGCAGGCCTCTACAGCTCACCTGTGTGTGTGTGTGTGTGTATAATAAATATATATATATATTGTGACAGGAAGTCAGGTAAATCTGTGGGTGTTGTCACAGATGGGAGATACATGTCTGCCTTGTTTTGACAATACACCAATTACTACCAGGTGTCGGCTGCAGAAATAGCCAGAGAGGTTTAAGGGCGTTGGGAAACTTCAGCTGTTCAGAATGAGGCAGTTAAGGCCTCTGTAAGTCACCCAAAGGATGACTACTGATTGCTGCATCCTATGGCTTTTTGAGTTAAGGAGAGCAATGAGAAAGACTTCTGAAGAGGTGAGGTGGTTGGTGATTTTTCTGTGTGATAAAAATCAAAAAGACTATTGTTTCTCTGCTGTATGACCAGCAGTGCCTGCCCGGCAGTAGGCTGTGCCAGACTCCATAGATAGGTTCCTGTGTGGTGAAGGTAGACGCCCCAAGTGGCCAGGTTTTATTTTATGTTTTGTTTTGTTTGAACACATCCAGGGGGGTCACACCCCCCCGCTACCGAGCTAACCCCTTACAAGATAGATAGATAGATAGATAGATAGATAGTGGTTGCCGCTGAAGGAGCAAACGGTTTATTGTGTGTTCAGGCATGTCATTGGTTCATCTCTATACTAGCATCCATTTTTGACTAGCATAATTCCGTTGGCGAAAATTTAATGAATAAATAAAAATGTACTTACACAGCACACATGGTAAACGAGCATAAAAACAAATATTGCCGGCCGGCATATAGGAGCCCTTCCTCCTCAACGTGGTGACGACGCGGCGACGCAGTGACGGCAATATTTGTTTTTATGCTCGTTTACCATGTGTGCTGTGTAAGTACATTTTTATTTATTCATTAAATTTTCGCCAACGGAATTATGCTATGTGCGCCTTTTTCTTTATCCGGAGTGTAAGGCCACGTACACACGAGGGGATATGTCCGCTGAAAACGGTCCGATGGACCGTTTCAGCAGACATCTCCGCTCGTGTGTATGGGCTAGCGGACAGATTTCTCCACCCGACAGATTTCAAAGCAAGCTTTGAAATCTATCCGGTGGGAATCTGTCCGCCCGACATGTCTGCTGGTTAGTACACTTACCAGCAGACATGTCGGCTCCCACCACCGCCGCGCCGCTGCCGAATGGATTCGGCGCATGCGCGGAAGTGTTTTACTTCCTGGTGCGGTGACGTGGCGGTGACGCGGCGGCGTCAACGTCACCGCCGCGTCACCACTACGTCACCGCGCCGTCCGGCGGCGGGGAATTTGATCCGATGGTGTGTACACGCCATCGGATCAAACTCCCGATCGGACATATCCGATGGAAATGGTCCGCGGACCGTTTTCATCGGATATATCCGATCGTGTGTATGGGGCCTAAGAAGTGTCTCGTCCTGGTCTACTCTGGATGATCTTGGGAACCACAGGGATTCAAAGGCCGTGACTGGGTTATAGTCAGACGCTGGCTTATGTCTGACCTCTGGTAAGCTGCTCATTCACTTGGTGGCGGGTGCACCTTTTGGAGTTCGTTTGGTGTCATTGCACAGAGGATTACTTCTGGGAATTATCATCATTTTTATCACTATGGACTTTAATGGACTTTAGGAGTATTTTGTTTACCATCATTGACACTGGTGTAACTTATTCTGATTATCTTTTGTGTGGCGCGGCTTTTTATATTCTATTGCTTTCTGTTTATCACACGCTTGCTGCAGCCTGTAGTCCTTGGGGGGAAGGGGTTTCATAGCGCGGTCTTTTTTGTTCTATCAAAACTGTATGTTTCCAAAAATATTTTTAAGCTCTGTTTATTAAAACCCAAAAAGTTGTGCATAAGTATATGAACACATGAGTATAAAGCTGCATCCATAAACATGTCGAATCGTCTGAAATATAAAATCAAAATTTTTGTTTATATCTACTTTGAACCAACTTTGTCAGTGTGTCATGCAACTGTCCAAAATTAGCAGGCAGATTCTCCCTTCAACAGACCCTATGGTTGAGGTCATCTCAAAGGTGTGTCGCCAATTCCTGATTTACTATTACAGTGGTGCAGGTGGCGCCAGACCAGACAGTATCTTTGAAAGTTTAGTGCTGATGAACTGTATTATACTGCAAATACTTTTGGTAGTTTACTCTATAGACTAAAGCCAGGTGCACACTAAGGTCTAGTTTACACTTGCTTCAAAACATGGCTTCGGACAGGCTTTGTTAAAGCTCTATGAATGCCAGTCAAAGCCCATGTCACTAAATAAAATGTCATATTGTTTTTGCTTGGTGCTTCAATGAGGCTCTGATGAGGCTTCAGTGGGGCTTTGGTGGCGCTTCAATGGGGCTTCAATGAGCCTTTTATAGGGCTTCGGTACGGCTTCGATGAGACTTCAGTGGGGCTTTAAGCGAGCTATGCCATAGACTTGTATGGAGACTTTGAAGACTCTTTGAAGCATCACTAGAGCTACATGGGGTATACATTTTAAAGTAAAGCCAAAGCAAAAGCAAGGTGTAAACAAGTCTGTAAGGTAACCATTTTATTTAGTGACAGGAGCTTTGACTAGCATTCAAAGGGCTTTAAAAAAGCGTGTACACAACCTCTGGATGAGTACCTAAAAGACTACTTTCCTTAATACAAATGTAATTTTAGAAGATTGAATTTAAATACGTTTGTAGTTAAGATATGTTTGTTGATTAGATACAGCCTCAAAAAACTGATTTTAAAGGAAGACATCATCTTGGCTTAAACTTACCCAGTAAGTCCACACAGTTAGAACACACCCAGGGAACACAGTTAACCCCTTGATTGCCCCTAGTGTTTACCCTTTTTCCTGCCAGTGTAATCTATACATTGATCAGTGCATTTTTTCCTTATCATACATCACGGGACACAGAGAGAGACTATTATTCCTTACTTACTGGGTTATACTTCAGATCCAGGTGAATTGATACAGGTAGACCAAAGGTCTTTTAGACAGGAAGTGATCTCCTATATAACCTCAACCCTCACAGGAAGTAGTTGAGTTTTTTACCAGTGCATGCAAGGTGGATAGGCACGTTTCTTTGAGCTCTCTCGAGCTACAGGTCTTGAAGTCCCAGAATGGTTCGAAAATGACTCAAGGGATTGACCAATCAGATCTATCTGAAACAAGCTTATATGCTAAGATAGATGGTACCCAAGCCTCGCAAAGACCTCTGGGCACTGGACCCTGCGTAGTGGAATCCTGGACACCACAGAGCTAAGGCATTCTTCCAGGGTGCTCTACAGGTCCATGGGAGTGGACCCTAAACCATGAAAAGTGTACCCAGTTCTTAAAGGTCCTCAAGTGACAGGAACCCGCCGTGATGGGTGAAGATTGGGCTCTCGGTTTCTAAGGTTGCCCTGCGCCTGGACGGGTAAGTGAAATCCCCCCTTATTTATTATTGTGGGGTGCCCCATGTGTGTAACAATCTATCATTCTAGCTAATGCTGGACACCTGTGTAGCGGTGACTGCAAGGGGGAGTTTTGGGCTGACTGTTGAAAAGGGTAAGCTTTCTTGTTGTCTTTTGTGAAAAAAACATGCATGAATATTCGCTGTCGCACAGGAATACATTGTGTGTGCGCGCACGTGCAGAGCATCCCATTGCACAGCCATCTTATTTAAGCTGAGAGTGGTTGACAGGTGGCGCTTCTTAGGGACAGCTGTGGGACACAGAGTAGGCTCTGAAAACCTTTTGTGTCAGCAGTTCATTCCTCCTTACCCAGGTCACAGGAGTCAACAGCTTAGCAGGATTGTTGCCTTATGGGATTGGTGAGCCCTGTTAAAGGGTCTCCCTTCTGGAGTAAAATACTAAACCCAGGTACTCCCTTTTTGTGTCTTGCAATGTCTTCAAAAAATAGGAGCGGGGCTAACACTACAGGAAAGGGCACACCTACGTCGTCAGTAGCTCCTGAGGAGTCTAGTCGAAACTCTAGTGTTGTATCCCTTGAGAGACCAGAGGCAATCTGAGCCACTGCGCCTATCTGGTATTGTGCCTACAGTCAACACTTCCTCAGCAGGAATGGAATGTCCTCAGCCCTATCTGGGTTAGAGCACATGATTGTCTCCATCCAGCAGGGTGGCACCAAGCGTAACAGATTCCCATACCCTGAGCCTTCTAATTTGGAGCAGGAATGGGTTGAGGATAGGGGAAGAACTAAATGCCAAGGATTCTGTGGAGGGCCTGGCAGATGAGTCTTCTGTGGAATCTGGGCCAGAAGATGTCCAGTTGGCATCAGCCTCTCAGCCTCGCAGAGGCTTTTGATCCAGACTCTTACCAATATGGTTCGTTCTGCCTTTAAGTTACCTCCTGCAGAGGTTTCTGAGCCTCCCTTTTCCTCCCTTTTCCTCTTTGGGGTCCCGGAAGCCTCATCCAGGCTGCACAGGCTTTCCCCTTGCACCTGCTGTTGGAACAGGAGTGTATTTGTTCCCCCTAAGAGGTTTTCCCTTTTATATCTCACAGAGGAAAAGTTTGTTATGAAGTGGAGCGTGCCAGCTGTAGATGTGGCAGTCAATTCCTTAACCACTTAAGGACCGGACCAATATGCGGCTAAAAGCCCAGAGGCGTTTTTACAATTCGGCACTTCGTCGCTTTAACAGACAATTGCACGGTCATGCGATGTGGCTCCCAAACAAAATTTGCGTCCTTTTCTTCCCACAAATAGAGCTTTCTTTTGATGGTATTTGAACACCTCTGCGATTTTTATTTTTTGTGCTATAAACAAAAATAGAGCGTCATTTTTGAAAAAAAAAACAATATTTTTTACTTTTTGTTATAAGAAAAATCGAATAAACTAAATTTTAGTCAAACATTTAGGCCAAAATGTATTCAGCCACATGTCTTTAGTAAAAAAAAATCGCAATAAAAAAAAAAATAGCTACCTAGCGGCAACAGTGACACTAATACAGCGATCAGAAAAATGATTGCTTAGTGACACTGGCAATAGGGAGTGAAAGGGTTAACTAGGGCGGTGATCAAGGGGTTAAAACTTTATTAGTGGGGGTACGGGGGCTACCCTGAACCTAACACTAACTGCCTGTCACACTGACACTAAATGCAGTGATCAGTACATATATAATCACTGCATTCAGTGACAATGTGACAGGGGGGTGGGGGGGGGGGGTGACTGGGGGTTAATGTGCCTATGTGTCACTGGTGTCAGTGTAGTGTTGTGCAGACTCACTGTGTGATGTCTTCTCTCTCAGCGGCGGTTGAAAATACCGACGAGAGGAGAGATTACATCACTTCCCCCATTCCTGTGTTTACACAGGCAGAGGAAGTGACACGCGTAGGAGGACGCGCATTGGCTGGGAGCGATCCAGAGGGGGCAGACAAAAATGAACAGCCGCCCCCTCATCCCGGATCGCTCGGACAGCCACGGGGACCGCCGCAAGTACCGGGGGGGGAGGGGGGGCGATCGGTCCCACGTCTAGGCAGGGACGTACAGGTACGCCAATGTGCCTGTACGTGCCATTCTGCCAACGTATATGTACATGCCGCGGTCCTTAAGTGGTTAAACAGGAACTTAACCAGTGTCTAACACACAGGGCTTGAAAGACTCTGTTGACAAGAAACTGGAGTCATTCATAAGGTCTTCCTTTTTTTTTGCCAATTTAGCTATTCAGCCAGCTCTCTCAGAAATTGGAGTCTGCCAGTTCTTAAAGGATCAGGTTAGTTGGCCTGATAGGCCTAACCAGGAAGATGATCTTGCTGAAAATAGGGCAGATATTCCTTCCTGTAGATGCCTTAAAGGGTTCTATACAGCAAGTCTCTGGACTGGCTATCCTGTCTTTACACATGCGCAGACTTGGGTGGCTTAAAAACTAGTCAGCCGAGCTTCCCTGTAAGAAATTATTGGCAGGGTTCCCCTTCCATGGGGAACGTTTGTTTGGTGATGATCTGGACAAGTACATCCAAAAGATTTCCAGAGGAAAGAGTGGTTTACTTCCTGTAAAGAGAAGGACCAGGCATCCATTGTTTAAAACCTCTAGGACTTCCTCAGGTGATTTAGCTACAAGGCAGTTCCTCTGCCAACAGGGCAATGGAGCCAGGGGCAAGCCGCAGGGTGTCTACAAAGATCCTAACACCTGTACTGGGTCTTTTAAGGGCCATGGGGATCTTGCTGTTCGAATACTTGGATGACCTCCTGCTCAAAGATCACTCACTACAGACCCTGGAACACAGTGTAGCCTGCACAGTGTGGTATTTAGAAAACCAGGGCTGGGTCATAAATATCCAAAAGTCAGCCATGAGACCAGCTCACACTCTCAAGTATCTAGGTCAGATGCTGGATATAGTCCAGGCAAAGGTATTTCTGCCACCCGTAAAGATCTGTGCCCCCAAATGATCAGGTGTGTCAGGTAAGGGGCACCAGGCAACCCTCCATTTGGCTCTGTGTGAGTCTTTTGGGAAGGACGATGTCCTCGGAGGCAGTTCCCTATGCTCAATTCCATTTCAGGCCTACAGTATACAACAAAGCATCTTCTCGGCTTGAAACAGGAGAGCACAAGCCCTGGATTACCCCAAGTCCTTATCTCCCTGGGCACGTTTAAGCACAATCTGGTGGTTGCAGGATCAGAATTTGCAAAAGAGAAAATCCTTCCTTATGGTGTATTGGTGAGTACTGACCACAGACACCAGTGTCTCGGGCTGGGGGGCGCAACCCTAGAGGGGCTCACAGCTCAGGGGAGATAGTCAAGGGTAGAGCAGAGCCTGCCCATCAACATCCTGGAGTACGTTTGGCACTACGGTCCTGGGCAGAGGAACATGTGCCAGTTCTATCAGCGGATTATCTCAACCGCCAGCAGATCTGCCCGGTGGAATGGTCCCTACACCAGAATGTGTTTTGGGAAATCTTTCAGGAATGGTGATGGCCAGAGGTCGATCTATTGGCATCCATGTTCAACAACAAGCTACAGCAGTTTGTGTCCCAAACAAGTGATCCCCTGGCAATTGGAGAAAATGCTCTAGTAGTTCCATGGTACCAGTTCTCTCTGGTTTGTTTTCCCCCGATCCCTCTCCTTTCACATTTGTTGCTCAGGATTCAGAGAGAGGGGGTTCTAGTCATCCTGGGGGCACCAGCCTAGACCAGAAGGCTCTGGTTCCCAGAGATCATGAGATTTGCACTAGATGGTTGCTTCTGCGCCTCCCTGATCTATCTGAAGGTCCTATATTCCACCCCAATTTACAGTCTCTAAATTTGACGGCATGGCTATTTAAGCCAGGGTGTTAAAGGATCGTGGCATCTCCGGACCGGTGGTGTCTACCCTAGTGAATGCTAAAAAACGGTCACTAGGAAGATCTTTTATAAGGTCTGGAAGACTTCTATTGCTTGGTGTGAAGCCAGAAAATGACATCCTCTGAAATACATGATTGGGAGAATTCTCTCTTTTCTACATTCGGCTGTGGAAATCAGATTGGCTTTGAGTACAATCGGGTTAGATTTTGGCCTTGTCAGTATTCTTCCAAAGGCCCTTAGCCTCCCATTCACTGATCCGAACATTTATGCAGGGGGTAACTCGTTTGCTTCCCCCCATTAGCTCACCTAAATCTGGTACGGTCTGTGTTATAGAAACAACCGTTTCAGCTCATCAAGGAAATTCCATTAGACTTGCTGTCGCGCAAGCTAGCCTTCCTAAAGTCCATCGCCTCTGCTACAATCGTGTCGGAGTTGACGGCCCTTTCGTGCAGGGAACCATACTTGATCCTTCACCACGACAGGGTCGTGTTATGACCTGTTGCGTCCTTTTTGCCAAAAGTGGTGTCAGACTTTCATTTGAATCAGGACATTGTTTTGCCTTTTGCCTCGTTTTTCTCTCAGCCTCATTCAGTGGAAGAGAAACGACTGCACTCCTTGAATGTAGTGTGCGCAGTCAGAATTTATTTGTATAGATCTGCGTAGAGCCGAGGATCAGACTCCTTTTTGGTTTTACCAAAAGGACCCAGGAAGGGGCAGGCAGCTTTTAAAGCTTCCATTGCCAATTGAGTCCGCCAGTTGGTCATTCAGACCTATGGTCTGAAACGTAGGTCTCCTTCTTTTAGGGTGTGAGCTCATTCTACCAGTGGTGTAGGCACCTCCTGGGCTTTTCACCATCAGGTATCTGTGGCTCTGATTTGTAAAACTGCTACCTGGTCTTTAGTGCATACGTTCACAAAATGTTATCAAGTGGATGTTCGAGTTGCCAAGGATTCAGCTTTCAACCCCAGTGTACTGCGGGCTGCCGTATAGGTCTGATGGCTATTGTTTTGGCAGGGTGTCTCCCTCTCTTCAAGGCTATTGCTCTGGGATAGCCCAGTAAGTAAGGAATAATGGCCTCATTCTGTGTCCAGTGATGTAAAAAAAGAAAGGTAAGTATGACAAAAAATCCTATTTTTAGCACTGATCACTGTAATAATGTCACAGGTGGGGGGCGTGGCCTGGACGGCATGGTGTGAGGAGTGTTCTGCGGGAGCTCCGCTCGCTAAGAATCCGCTGCTAACTATCCTGGGGCTTCTATTGCCTATTTTCTCCCCGATCACTGGGCTTGTTTTTTTCTCATACCTGCTGGGACCATGTCGCCATCGAAGAAAACCTCGGAAGCGGCCGCTAAGCTGGCCAAATACCGGCATGACAAGGAGGGTGCGGAGGAAGATGGCGCCGGCACCTCTGCCCCCGCTGACTCGGCGGCGGATGATACGGCGCGTGTCCTCGAAGCCATCTCGGATTGTAAAAGCACCTTGACAGGCAAGATTGAGGTGGTGAAGGTGGACGTATCGCTCCTCCGACAGGACATGGAGCTTAGGGATCGGCTCACGGAGGCGGAGACCCGTGTCGGCCACGTGGAGGATGACATACCGCCATTACAGGTGGCGGTGGAACAGCTCCAACATCAGCTCACCGTGGTCCTGGCGAAGCAGGACGACATGCAGAACCGCCTCCGGAGGTGCAACCTCCGTTTTGTGGGCCTCCCTGAAGGTGAGGAGGGCAGGGACCCGCCGAGATTTTTGGAAAACCTGCAGGTGACCACGTTCGGCCGGACTGAGTTCTCCCCCTCCTTTGCGGTGGAGAGGGCCCACAGATTGGCTGCTAAACCTCCTCCCCCGGGTGGGCCACTACGGACTTTCATTGCTAAACTGCTCAATTTTCGTGATCCAGATGCTGTTCTCCGTCTCACCAGGCTGCAGGGTAACATCCCCTTTGGGAACCTCGAGATCAAGGTGTTCCCGGACTTCTCGGCGGACGTTCAGAAGAAGAGGGCCCTCTTCGCCGAAGCCAAAAGCCTCCTATGCTATGCTGTTCCCAGCTCGGCTGCGCGTTGTCGGTGAGGATCGAGCGCATTTCTTTGATACCCCTGAGGCTGTCTTCACCTGGCTGGAGAATGCTGGACCACCGCCCCGGCAACCCACATAGATCCTGGCTCTCTCCCCTCTTTTTTCTCCCTTGTTTGGGCGCGGCGGGATGGAACTCCTCTTCTCCGATTCTCCGGAGGCCCTGGACTACTGCTCCTCTCAGGTACTGTGTCCCCTGCCCCCCCTGTCTGAGGCCATTTGTTCACTTTGCACCCCCGTGCCCATCCCCTCCTGACTCTCCCTTCTTCCGCCCCTGCTGCTGCCCTGTCCCTGTACAATCCTTCCCTCTCTCCGTTCCCCTGCCCTTACTACATGCTATCTCACTGCGGCCCGCTTTATTAGTTGCTAATAGCGAGCTGTCCCGTCGTGCTGGCACCCGGACTATGGACTCACATTGCTACATCCTTGTGTTCCCTGTGCGGACTGTGTCCTGGAGTTCTAACGCCGGGGGCCTTACTCCTCGCATTGATGGTGGTTAACCAGCAAATAATCGTCCCCCTAGTTGCGGTGGATCACGCCGTCTTTCTACTATGTAATCTATGCCTTATGGCTCAAGTATGGTTTCCCTGGTCTGGCTGGACGTGTCGGGCTCCACTGCTCCGTTGTGTGGTGGGCGACTTGTCCGGACACCCCAGTGCTCTAAGTTGGTGTTTTTCACCTGTTTTGTGGTTGTTTTTTCTATAATTTTGGGTTTGTTCTTACATAATCTTTGGTCATGTGTTTTTTGTTATGCCGATTGCCATTAATATCTCTATGCAGGGGGTGGCGGGTGGGGTTTGGGACATTGCATTGTACAGTATTGATGTGCCCTTGTTTTATTTTTATTGGTTGCTATGGCCTCCTGGTCTGGGCGCTCTGGGCTTTGTGTGTGGTACCCGTGTCTCCCCCCTCTTCTTTGATGGGGTGGGCGGGGGTGCCTGCGCGCGGCCCTGGCGCGCCCGGGACATTATTAGTAGATGCCTGTCATGCCTGGGGTAAAATTCCTGATGTGGAATGTGCGAGGCCTCAGGGCCCGCCCGAAACGCACTGCTGTTCCCTCATACTTGAAAGCCCAGCATGCAGATGTTATGGTCTTAGTTGAGACTCGCCTAACAGGCCAGCTCTTGATGTCCCTTAAGAAGCCGTGGGTAGGCTGGGTGTATCATGCTCCTCACACCGCAAATTCTAGGGGAGTGGCGGTGCTTGTCACTAAATCTACTCGATTTGTGTTACTTACGCTTCAATCCGATCCCCATGGTAAATATGTATTTTTGCATGCAAAAGTGAATGGTTTGGAAGTTCTTATACTGGCTATCTATATACCCCCCCCCCCCCTTCCAGTTCTCTGTCCTGACCGAGGGTTTGGGGTTCATGTCACAATATCCCTGTGTGCCGGCTATCTGGCTGGGGGATTTTAATAATGTCCCTAGTACTGATCTTGACAGGTTATCTCTTGCTCCCCCGGATCGCCCCACTCACTCCCTGACCAGGTTTGGTAGACTTCTCCTTGACATGGAGCTTGTGGACACGTGGAGACACTGTCGCCCACTGGATAAGACGTATTCATGTTTCTCGTCGACACATGGCTCCATGTCGAGGATTGACCTCATATTGGTTTCTCGTACCCTTGTTCCGATCTTGGGTGATGTGGGGTTCAATCCCCGAGTCCTTTCCGACCACGCCTCCTATTGGATTGAGCTCCGCATTGGACCCCCCCCCTCCTCTTACAACTGGAGACTCAATCCCTTTTGGCTATCGGTTATCCCCGACTTGGAGGAGGCTGGTGCTGAGTGGGATTCCTTCTTCCTGGACAATACAGATTCAGCGCTCTTTGGGGTGGTCTGGGACTCCTTCAAGTCTCACGCCCGCATGGTCTTATCACAACGCATAGCCCACCATCGTAGAGTCTCGGCTCGGGTGGTCGAACAGGCGGAGCTTCCTGGCTGAGGCGGAGAGGGAGTTTACTTCTGCTCCTTCCTCGGCCACGGCGGACGCCTTAAAATTACAGTCCAGAGTGGTGAATGGTGTCCTATTCGAGAGGGCAGAAAGGAAAATATTCTATGGCAGGCAGAGAGTGTATGAGTGTGGGGAACGCGCGGGGCGCTTACTAGCTTATTTGGCCCATCTGGATCATAGACCTCCCACGGTGGTTTCCCTTCGGGATGCTGGTGGGGTACTGCTCACTGATCCGGATGCGGTGGCTGGGGGGTTCCGCTCTTTCTTCGCCTCCCTGTACTCCTCTAGTGTCACGACCAGCAGGGCAGAGACGTCCGCTATGCTGGCCGATATTGAGTTACCCGTTCTTTCGGCTTACTAGATGGAATCTTTGGAGGCTCCTATCACCGTGGAGGAAATCTCAAAGGCAATCTCCCTACTTAATGCTAACAAAGCGCCGGGCTCAGACGGTCTTCCCCTTGAATTTTTTAAGATGTATGGTGAATCTTTGATACCTAGGCTTCATGACCTTTTTGCATATATTTTTTTCGTCTGGCTCTTTACCGGCCTCCATGACCGAGGCCTGCATCGTGCTCATTCCCAAACCCGGTAAAAATGTAGAACTTCCTGAATCCTACCGCCCAATATCCCTTTTACAGCTGGATATCAAGATCCTTGCCAAGATCCTGGCACTACGTCTCAACAATCCTTATGCTGATCCACCCTGATCAGGTTGGGTTCATGCCTGCCAAAAACACGGCCTATAACCTGCGTAGACTTTATATGAACTTACAGGCTGAACATGATCAGGTGGGCTCTAGAGTCGTGGCGTCATTGGATGCCGCTAAGGCCTTCGACTCTGTTGAATGGGTCTACTTGTGGGAGTGCCTTGCACGCTTTGGCTTTGGGCCCAGCTTTATTAGGTGGATCCAGCTTTTATACCAAAACCCGTGTGCCAGGATCTTGGTCAACGGTCGAGGTTCTGCCCCCTTTCCCCTTTCCAGGGGAACCAGACAGGGGTGTCCCCTCTCCCCACTGCTATATGCTTTGGCGGTGGAGCCCCTGGCCTCCTCCCTTAGAGCGCATCCAGGTGTTTGTGGTCTTCATCGGGGGGCTCTGGTAGAAAAGATTAGCCTTTATGCGGATGATATGCTGCTGTACCTGGCCGACACCGGTCATTCCCTTCAAACTGCCCTTGCGGTCATTGAGGCCTTCGGGCGTCATTCTGGCCTGAAGATCAACTGGGACAAATCCCAGATTCTTCCCATCGATGTGAGTGCCCCCTCGAGGCCTCAAGCCTCCTCCCCTCAGGGTCAGCTCCCTGAAATACCTTGGGATTCACATATCTAGATCCCCTGAGGACTTTGTCCGCCTTAACCTGGAACCGTTAATCCTATTTTTGAAATCCAAAACACAAATCTGGGCCAAATTGCCCTTGGGGGTCATGGGCCGTGTGAACCTGATTAAAATGATTCTCCTCCCCAAATTCCTAAATGTCCTGTGGCACTCCCCCGTGTATCTTCCCCTAAAAAAATTTAAGACCATCGATGCGATCCTTAACTCATTTGTGTGGGGCTCCGCTCGCCATAAGTTGTCCTGGCAGGCGCTCAAGAACCCGACTGAGTTGGGTGGGGCGGCGGTGCCCGACTTTAATTTTTACTACCTGGCGGCACAGCTCTCCCACTTTTTTTATTTTGATAAATTGGATAGGGACCGCTTCCTCGAATGTTTGTGCTCCTGGGCTCTCCCACCCCTTTCAGGTCCTCTTTAGTAACTTCGGGGGCACATGGATACTGGGAGACAGCAGGGGCCTGCTTTACCACTACTGTAAGATCTGGGAGGTGGTGAGCCGCAAGTTGAAGGCTCCGGCTACCCATTTCTACACCCCACTATATGGGATAATCCTGGCCTGGGCGAGCTGCTCTCCATCCCTGACTGGACCCTTTGGTCGGACCGGGGAGTATGGTATCTGTCCGACGTGTATTAAGGAACTATTCTAAAGTCATTTCAGCAACTTAAGGATGCCTTTGCTCTCCCTAACTCCATGCATTTCCGTTATCTCCAACTCCGACATGCCCTCCATGCACAGTTTGGGGAAGTGTCCCCTAGTGTAGAAAAGCTTGATGTGATTCGTACCATTACGGGCCAGGACTCCCGCAAATTTATTTCAATTCTCTACTACTCCCTCCTTCGACCTCCCGCTGTGACTCTGGCCTATGGACTTAGGGACCGCTGGTCCAGAGACGTGGGGGAGTTTGTGGATGATGAGTGGGAGGATGCGTTGGAGACCACAAAAAAGGTTTCCCCCAAGTTGTCGGACCGCCTTACTCACCTATTTCTTTTGCATAGATCCTACCTTACCCCCATCCGTTTAACTAAATACAAGCCTGATTATAGTCCGCTATGCCCCCGATGCGATAGCCCCTCCAGTAATTTCTTCCACCTTCTTTGGTCCTGTCCTGTTATACAGGACTACTGGTCACATGTGGTGAAGTTCATTCACGATGAGATGGGATCTCCCCTTACCCTATGCCCCAAACAGTGCCTGTTGGGAATATTCCCGGACCCAGACTCTGACAAACACCACAAAACTTTCCTCCAAGAATCATTATTTACAGCCAGATTGCTCATAGCGAGAAAATGGCTCCGGGCCCTGCCCCCGACCCTTCAGGAATGGATAGTTGCAGTCAACGCCCTATTGCCATATAAGAACTAACTATATGCTCACAGGGGCTGTCCGGTTAAATATGATAAAGTGTGGGGAGATTGGGTGGGAACTGCAGCTACTTGCGATGCCCTCCCTGACCAAACTTAATGTATTTCTTCCCTGAACTGGATTGTATGTCCCTGCTGTATGAATACCTGGTCCTATGGTTTCTTGTGATGATGATGTTGCATTGTTGCCCGTACTCTGTACCCGCCAACTATTGTATGTACTATTATTGCCGTTATGTCTACCTCGCCTTTATGATTTGTGGCTCTCTGCATATCTTTTTTTTTTCTTTTTTTCTTTTTCTTTTTTTTGTTTAATGTGCTGTTTATGTAACCCCCTTTTTTTTTTCAACAAATAAAACACTGCCTTTTGTAAAAAAAAATAATGTCACAGGTCCACAAAAGTGTCACTGGGGTCAGATTTGTCCTCCGCAATGTCGCAGTACCGCTAACCATTGCAGATACTGCCATTACAGTAAAAACAATTGAAAAAAGTCCATAAATCTATCCCATAGTTTGTAGACACTATGGCCAGGATTCTTGTAGCACTTACGCCGATGTATCTCGATATACACCACGTGTCAAGATGCGCCGTAATCACCTAACTAAGATACGCCTAAAATCCGGCTTCAGTGCACCGACGTAGCTTGCCTACGCCAGCGTATCTTGGGCAAATATGCAAATAAGGGAGATACGTCTTCAGGAACGTAAATGCGAACGGCGGAAAAGATACGCGGTTTGTGTAAGGCTTAAGTCCGGCGTAAAGTTATTCCACATATAGGAGGTGTAACCCATGCAAAGGTATGGACCAGGGAACAGCCGTCGTATTTTACGTAGTACTACATGAATAGGGCTGTGCGTAGGTTACGTTCACTTCGTAGGCAGTGTATTGACATATCTTAGGCAGCTATTTCGACGTGACTGTGAGCATGAGCACTGGGATGCGTCCAAGAGACGACGCATGCGCAGTTAGTTTTTTGAAGCTCAGCCCATCATTTGCATGGGGTCACCCTTCATTTTAATATATCAGGCCCACTTCCACCTACTTTGCTGTACGCCGACAAAGATACGCTACGCACGCACAAAGATGCCCTGTTGGCTGTGAATCCGGGCCTATAACTTTTCCCCAAACCAATCAATATATGCTTTTTGTAGAATACATATTGGTCTGAACTGATGAATACATTTGTTTTCTCTTTCGTTCATGGACCAACACCGCACTCTCTTGACAAAGTGGGTATTCAACCTTCAACCAGGAGAGGTCTAGGCAGAAAACAGGTTAATGCTTAAAGGGTCACTAAAGGAAAAAAAAAATTTTGCTGAAATGACTGTTTACAGGGTATAGAGACATAAAAGTTAACCGATTCCTTTTCAAAATGATTAAAAATAGATACAAATCAATCATATAATGTGCATGCAGGTTAGTTTCACTTTTGAACTGGCTTCATGTTTCTGCAAAGTAGAAATAGAAACACAGAACAAAAACAAACAAATCCAGGGCAGTGTTTTGTTTTTAAAATGAATCTGATTGGTTCTGGGAAGTTTTAGACACACAGTAATGACAGCTTAAACCATCGTGAGAAAGCTCCCAGTATGGTGCTTATAAGGAAACAAACAAGCAGGAAGTGTGGAGAACAGAGAAGGATTACAGCAACTTCAAAGCAAAAACAAATAATAAGGACATGAAACCAGTACTGCAGTAAGGTAAGGGAAGCTATTTAGCTAAAAAAATGTTTTCCTTTAGTGACCCTTTAAACACTGCAAAAAAACTGTACAGTACCGCCCCGGGGACAGTCACTCTAGGTACAACCCCTCTTCCTGCACCACGAAGCTCAGTTTTTTTCTGCCTAGTGTAGGAGTTGGACATGGCTCCCTTCAGGACCATGGGTTCTGGATTTTTTTCTAATTTTTGTTTTTTTTCTTTTGTTACTTTTTGTTCCTGTGACCTACTAGCAACTGCTAACTGGGTGACAGGCTGGATCCTAGATACTTATAGTCTCCCCAGTGTCGGCTATCGAGCGTGTGCCGGCCTTTAGCTACGTGCTGGGCTGTCCACGACATGCCCCGTGCCTCCAGGGGTGGCCGGTGAGCTGCGTGCTCCGGGGTATACATATGACCTGGCTCTATGCTCGAGTCAGTGTGCCTGGCCAACTGTCACCTCCGTTACCATGCGGAAGATGAGCTTTCAGGGATGCTTCCAGCGGGTCTGCGCAGGTGGGGTAAGTAGTAATTCCCTGCTTCAGTGGGGGGACATGGCTGGACATCCTGGAGTGGCTGTTTAGATGGGTTTCGACCTTCCTTCTCCCTTCCTCCTCCCTATACTGGGGCCAGACTAGCTGTGTGACTGGGGCTTCCGCCTGGGGGGGGGACTCCATCTGATTGTCCTCCGCCATCCTTCGAGGACAATTCTGATGCAGAATCAGGCCCGGCTACAGCTCCTGGGCCGGATTCTGATGCGTCAAAGGGCGCGGACCGTGGCCGTTCAGATAGTGAGGATGACTCCGGGCCTGGGTCAGCACGCGAGAGGGCCCTGGTGAGTGATCTTATCACTGCGGTACGAAATACACTGAAGATGGAGAATTTTGCGGAAGTAGCTGAGGCGACGGTCCATTTTGGGTCCTGCAAGCCGGTCCGCACGGCCAAGGTGTTTCCTTGTGTTTCTTATCTTGATAAGCTCTTATACAAGGATTGGGAAAAACCACAAAAGGTTTTCTCTGACCCAAAAAAATTTGCGGTCTGGTACCCCTTTGAGGAGAGTTTCCTGAAGAAATGGACCTCTGCTCCAGTAGTGGACCACCCGGTGTCCAGACTTAACAAAGTAACCACGAATCCGGTGGAAGGGGCCCCTGCTTTCAAGGATCCTGTGGACAAGAAGGCTGAGGCAATCGCCCGCTACCTATACACGGTGGTGAGCTCGGCAGTGCGTCCAGCGGTTGCTGGGGCTCTGGTGTCTCAAACTCTGACTAAGAGGTCTAAGACACTGCTCCAGGGGTTAAAGGCTCATCGGACACCTCCGGATGAGGTGGCCTTGGCCAACCAGCTAGTGCAGGGCCTCAAGTTAGTCTGCGAGTCTGACCTGAATACTATTCCTTTGCTGTCCAGGGCCTCGGTCTATGCCGTGTGGTGGTGTTGAGCCGCTTGATCTGGCTAAAGTGTTGGTCGGCGGACTAATCTTCCAAGAAGGCCCTGATGGATTCGCCCTTTTGAGGGCAACAGACTTTTTGGTGCTTCTCTTGACGATATTATCAAGAATGACACAGGAGGTAAGAGCACGCTGCTCTTAGTGTTGCAGTTAAACGCTCCCAAAGCATCTTCTGAGGGTCATAAATGACCCTGGTTTTGCAAACCCAACAAGCCTGTGGTGAAATCTCAGTCCGGACAAAGGTCTGCACCCATCCATCTCTCGGGTGGGGGGGGACGTCTCTGATTTCTGACCGGTGGGTTTGTTAGGTGGCTTCCTCGGAGTACAAGATGGTTTCTTTCTCGTCCACCAGCCGGCGTGTCTGGAAGCCCTGTTCAGGGCGGTTCAGGAATTGCTGACATGTGCGGTTATCATACCTGCTCCGGCACAGGAATGGTTTCAGGGGTTTTACTCTAACCTATTCGTAGTCCCAAAGATCCTAGTTCCCAAAGCCCTCAATTGCTTTGTGAGAGTGCAAAGATTTAGGATGGAGTCAATTCGCTCTGTGGTCGCGGCTCTTCATCCGGGGGACTTTCTGCCATCCTTGGACATCAAGGATGCTTATTTGCATGTCCCCATCTGCACCAGACATCAGAGATTCCTGCGGTTTGCGGTTGGGGGGGGCATCACTATCAGTTTGTGGCTCTCCCCTTTGGCTTGGCTTCGGCACCCAGGGTGTTTGCTAGTGTTGCTAACGAATATTCGCATTGCGAATATTCGTTACGAATATTGCATATTAGAGTATTCGCAAATAAATAGAATATCGCGGTGAATATTCGATATTGCGAATATTCATATTTTTTCAAATTTATTTTTAAAACAGATCACATCCTAGTGATCTCCATCGACGTCTAAAAGCATTGCTGGTATGATTAGAGACCTTGGGCCGAGTAGCTAAGGCGATCCTTTTATGTTGCCGAATATTCGCAATGCGAATATTCGCGAATGCGTTCTCTGCCCTTCTGTGTTTTGTGTATAAAAAAAAATAAAAAATTAGCTTTAGTTTAGTCATATAAGTTTGTGTAAGTAGAGTTAGTGTTTAATGCCTATTAGTTTAGTAATCCAGGAAATGATCTCCGTTTTCGCGTGTTGACGAGAATTTCGCAATCAATTTCGCATTCGCACTAGCGAAATTTTGCAATTTTTTTTTTTGATAAAATATCACGAATATTCGATATTAACGAATATTCGCGAATATTCTTCTATATATTCGCGAAATATCGCGAAATCTAATATGGCGTATTCCGCTCATCACTAGTGTTTACCAAGATGTTGGCTCCAGCCTTGGCCCTGCTAAGACAGCGTGGCATTGCTATTGTGGGCTACTTGGACGACCTGCTTCTGAGGGCTACTTCAAGCTCGGAATTAGAGGAGGGCGTGTCTATAGCCTGTCAGACTCTCTGAGAATTTGGTTGGGTGCTGAACACCCAGAGGTCGGTCTCGGTCCCAACTCAACGCTTGGAATACCTGGGGTTGATTCTAAATTCCTCTGTGGCGAGGGTGTTTCTCCCGGTGGACAAACTGCAGTCTCTTCGGACAGCGGTGCAGCGGTGGACATCCCAAAGATGGTCGTCACTCGGTTTTTGCATGCGGGTCCTGGGTCTCATGGTAGCTTGCTTCGAGGCGGTGCCGTATGCTCAATCTCACACCCGAATGCTGCAGGAGGAGATTCTGCTCAGTTGGGACAAGAGTCATTCATCCCTAGATCATCAAATCTGGGTGTGCCACCTGGTCAGGTCCTCCCTGGTGTGGTGGCTGACATCACCGGCTCTTCTGTCCGGGAAATCGTTCCTCCTCTTTCACTGGATGGTGATCACGACAGACGCCGATCTTACCGGCTGGGGGGGTGTCTGGGGGGTCCAGTCAGCCCAGGGTCGCTGGACTCCGGAGGAATACCGCCTGCCAATCAATGTCCTGGAACTCCGGGCAATCAAGCTTTGCCTCATTGCGTGGTCTCAGAAACTGCATGGGCACCTAGTCAGGATACAGTTGGACAACTCCACAGCAGTGGCGTATGTCAATCATCAAGGAGGAATAAGGAGTGTGGCGGCGGCTCCAGAGTCGCTCACATCCTGAGGTGGGCAGAAGGAAACGTGCAGTCTCTATCGGCCGTATACATTCTGGACGTGGAAAACTAGCAGGCGGATGATGCTGGATGCTGGACCAGGGAGAATGGTCTCTGCACCTGGATGTGTTTCACCTCATCTGCCAAAGATGGGGCACGCCGGATATGGATCTCATGGCATCTTGTCTCAATCGGAAGGTATTGAGGTTCGTGACCAGATCAAGGGATCTCTGGGCAGACGAGACGGACACGGTGGCACCGTGAGGTCAGTATCGGCTGCTTTATGCCTTCCCTCCTCTAAAACTTTTTCCACATCTGCTTCGCAGGGTGGAGGTCGAAGGGATCCCAATGATCCTAGTGGCTCCGGATTGGCCTCGGCGTCCCTGGTATGGCAACCTAGTGCGTATGGTGGTAGACATTCCCTGGTGTCTACGCTGCGAGAGGACCTTCTGTTGCAAGGTCCCATTCTTCATCCTGCTTTACAGTCGCTGGTTTTAACGGTCTGGCTGTTGAAAGGCAGGTGTTGAAAGACTGAGGCCTGTCGGATTCGGTGATTTCTATCATGTTGAGGGCGTGGAAAATCGGCTTCCAGGAAGATTTACCATCCTACATGGAAGGCTTACGTCTGTGTGAAGAGATGAGATGGTGTCCACATACCTATTTGGTTTCCAGGGTCCTGCTGTTCTTACAGCGTGGGGTAGACCAAAAGCTTGCTTCGAGTAAGATTAAGGGGCAGATATCTGCTTGGCTGTCTTTTTTTTTCCCGGGGGGCGTGGCTCCCCGGGTATATAACCCCCACTCTGACTGAACAGCGCCAGTTTTTTTTCTGCCTAGCATCAGGAGTAGACTGGCCTTTGAGTCCATGTACTCTGGATTTTTTTTTTTTTTTTATTATTTTTTTTTCGCTTTTATTATTTTGGTTCCTGCGTTTTTGGATCCTGGATTCTACTATCAACTGCCGACTGGGTGACAGGCGGGATCCTCAAACCTTGTAGTCCCCCCATGTTCGGCCATCGAGCATGTGCCGCCCCTCAGCTCAGCTCACAAAATGCCCCATTGCTCCAGGGGTGGCCGGGGAACTTCATGTTCTAGGGCACACATATGACCGGTCTCTATGGCCTTGTCACAGTGTGTCTGGCCGACTGCCATGCCGTTCGCGGACGTTGGTTCAGTCAGGAATGCCTCCAGCCGGTGGTCGCAGGACGGGTGAGTAGGCCCCTTGCCTCGGCAAGGTGGTATGGCTGGGGCTTTCTTGGGGAGGTCGACTGAGGGTACGCCCTGCTTTCCTCTCTCCCTTCCTCTCCCTCCTTCCCCATACTGGGTGGCGGCTGTTAAGGGGGGGCCCTCCTGGGGTACTGTCACTGCCAGGGTCTGTGTTTTGTGGGGGAGCAGTTGGTTTGGTGTGGGGAGTGCTGCTGTGTGACTACTTCTGTGTCACTGTGCTTTACATTCACGTATGTGGCTGCCATTTTGCTGTAGCCTGCATGCTTTTTCTGGCATACGGCGGTAATTTTGGAAATAGTCTTGGCCTCTTGTGCCTGAAATACCGCAGCAAAAGCCCGCAAATCACTTCCTGAGGGACAGCGAAGCACAGCCAGCCTTCTCAGCACTTATCAGCGCTTCTGCCAGAGCTACAACTGGGTCGGGTGATGAGTTCCCTGTAGGGTCCCCTGCACTGTATTTACAGCCAGGAGGGCGGCCGGTGGGTGTCTGCCTTGCAGTGCTAGGGTGGCATAAGGTTGGTCAACATGGAGTCTGAACCAGAAGCTTCCACCCCAAACTTGCCGGAGTTAACCCTTAGTGCTCCTGCGGTCTCTGTGGAGGCTATGACAGCAGTCCTGGAGGCTTTTCTCGCCAGGATAGAAGTGACTAGTGGCCAGAAGGGGGTATAAAAAACCCCCCCTCTCTCCACCAGCTTCTGGGGATGGCTCTGACGCCGAACCAGACCGTGCTACTGCCTCTGGCTCTGGTTCTGTCATGTCAGATGATGCAGGCTTGGCCCACGCGGACAGTGAGGATGACTCTGTTTCAGAGCCGATGCATGATAAAGCGTTTGTTGGAGCCCTTATCACTGCGGTGCGGGATACTCAAAAACTTGAGGTTTTGGCGGAGGCATCAGATATGCCGGTCCCTTTTGGGTCCCGCAAGCCACCCTGCACCGCGAGAGTGTTCCCTTGTGTTCCATATTTGGACAAACTGTTGTACAAGGAATGGGATACACCGCAGAAGGCTTTTGCTGTTCCAAAATGCTTTGTGGTCCGTTATTCTTTTGAGGAGGACTTTTTTTAAAAGTGGGTCTCTCCTCCCTCAGTGGACCCTCCGGTGTCCAGACTGAGTAAAGCCACCACATTACTTGTGGAGGGGGCTTCCGCATTTACGGACCCCGCAGATAGGAGAGCTGAGCCTGTGGCCCACTCCATGTTCACAGTAGTGGGCTCAGCTGTGAGACCGGTTTTGGCCGGGGCTCTGGTGTCGCAGACGCTCACCGAACAGGCAAAGGTCTTGCTGCAAGAGCTTGAGACACAGAATGTTTCTGAGACCTGTCTGAACCTGGCCGACCAGTTGGTGCAAGGCCTAAAATTTGTCTGAGTCGGCCCTGGATACGCTCCCCTTGCTTTCTAGGGCCTCCGCCCACGCGGTGGTACTGCGACGCCTACTGTGGCTGAAGTTGACATAGAAATATTATTATCACACGTAAATAATTAATATAAGTTATAAAAACCCTTTTGTCTATATACAAATTAAACCAATGAATAGCAGTGCGAAAAAGAGAAAGGATTACATTTATTGATACATAGAAGATTATATTAATCTGATATTCGTGGCTATTAACATAACAGATATCACCTTTAAAACTAAGGTGATACACAATTATACAAATTACAATATTGCTTCAATAGACACATCAGAATATGAACACAAGTTATAAGAGAGGAAAAATGACAGAGATGAAAAAAAGTAATGATTAGAAATTACCAAATGTCCCTAGGTGATGTTACATGTGTAGTGTTGCCAGATTACAAAGATAATTAAGGCCTAACTCGGATATGGTTACAATGGACATCCATGGACTCCTAATATACTCTTAGGCAAAATCTTAAGATAGAAGGAAAGTAAAGAGAGGTAGAAAGAGGGGGATGGAGGGAGGAAGAGGGAGAGAGGGAGGAAGATATATTTACTTGTCTTGTGTCTTGCTCAAATCATCGTCTCCAGGGAAAGGGGCCCACTATGGGCTGCATTCAGAGATATATACACCTTTGTAAAACCCCACCCCTCCTCAACCCCCCTTCTATAGTAAAAGGATGGCTGGTTTGCCCTCACATAAGCCAGGACACAGTTCTTCCTGTCCCTTGTCACATCCCCCCCCCCCCCATTGAGGTAACATCCATATGCCGACGAATGGTCAAATAAGAACCCTTTGTTAGGTGAAATTTAACAGCTGGGTAAGCTGTTAATTCCAAACCTGCTTCGACCCCACAGAGTCACCTAAAGACAAATCCAAGTCACATTAATAAAATATGAAGTTCAAACTTTCCACCACAAAAGGCCAGATTCACATAGAATCTGCGGCGGCGTAGCGTAAGTCATTTACACTACGCCGCCGCAACTTAATGGAGCAAGTGCCGTATTCTCCAAGCACTTGCTCCGTAGTTTGCGGCGGCGTAGTGTAAATGAGCCTGCGTATCCCCGCATAATTCAAAGGCGGCGGCTTGTATTTAAATTAAGCGCGCCCCCGCGACGATCGAACTGCGCATGCGCCAGCCGGGAGAAAAGCACAGTGCGCATGCGCCAGCTCACGTCGGAAAAACCGACGTGAAAACGACGTGATCGTCACTTACGCATTGCCCTATTCGCGAACGACTTAGTCCAGGATCTACTGGCCAGGGGAGTGATTGTACGGGTTCCTTTAGGGGAACGGTTTCAGGGGTTTTACTCCAATCTGTTTGAATGAACCCCTTTCTTCTTGGGGACTACAATATTGGGCCACAAGGCCCTCCATTGTTTTTTGCAAAACTTCAAAATGGAGTCGATTCGCTTGGTGGTGGCAGCGCTCCATCAGGAGGATTTCATGACCTCCCTGCTCGCTCTTAACTTAGCCCTGCTGAGGCAGCGTGGGATCGCTATTGTGGGCTACTTGGACGACCTTCTCCTGAGAGCTTCCTTACTCTCAGAGTTAGAGGACGTGTCCATCACCTGCCAAACCATATAAGAATTCGGCTGGCTTCTGAACATCCGGAAGTCAATGTTGGTACCATCTCAGCGGGTGGAATACCTGGGGTTATACCTGGCGAGAGTCTTTCTCCCTATGAAGAAACTTCAGACACTACAGTCTGCGGTGCAGCGGTTGACGACCCAGAGGTGGTTGTCACTCCGGTTCTGCATGAGGGTTCTGGGTCTGATGGTGGCCTTGTACGCCCAATTCCAGCAGAGTGCTACAGAAGGAAATTCTGTCATGTTGGGACAAGCTCTCTTCGTCACTGGATTACCAGATTCGGGTGAGTTGGCTGGTCAAGTCACTCCCTGGTGTGGTGGCTGACGTCTCCGGTGCTTCGGGCCGGGATATCGTTTCTGCCATGCTATTGGACTCTGGTCACAACGGATGCAAGCCTCTCTGGCTGGGGGGGCGTCTGGGGTACCCAGTCGGCCCAGGGGCGCTGGACTCAAGAGGAGTCGCACCTTCCAATCAATGTACTGGAGCTCCGTGCAATCAAGTTGTGCTTCATCAAGTGGTCCCGGGGTCTGCAGGACCGTCCGGTCAGAATCCAGTCCGACAACACCACAGCGGTGGCATACGTCAATCATCAGAGAGGCACACAGAGCTCTGCTGCAGCAAAGGAGGTTGCGCACATCCTTCAGTGGGCCGAACGGTCCGTTCCGGCTCTGTTGGCCGTGTACATTCCGGGGGTACAGAATTGGCAGGCCGACTACTTATGTCGCCAAACACTGGACCAAGTAGTGGTCACTACACCCGCAGGTGTTTCAGAGTCTGTGCCAAAAATGGGACACTCCAGACATGGACCTTCTGGAGTCCCGTCTCAATCGGAAGGTGTCACGATTTGTGGCCAGGTCAAGAGACCCGTGGGCGGATGTGTCAGACGCGTTGGTGGCTTTGTGGGGTCACTATCGCCTAATCTACGCCTTCCCTCCTCTGAAACTTCTTCCTTGCCTGCTGCGCAGAGTAGAAGCTGAAGGGATACCAACGATCCTGATTGGCCGCGCTGTCCCTGGTACGCGGACCTGGTGCGTCTGGTGGCAGACGTCTGCCCCTGAGAGAAGATCTCCTGTCACAAGGACCGATCTTTCACCCTGCTTTACAGTCGCTGGCTTTAACGGCGTGGCTGTTGAAAGCCAGGTTCTGAGGGACCGTGGTCTATCAGGCCCGGTGATCTCTACAATGCTACGAGCACGGTAGACTACTTCACGAAAGATCTACCATCGTATGTGAAAGGCCTACATCTCTATGTGTGAAGAGATGAAATGGCACCCCTGTACATACATGATGTCCCGGATTCTGCTGTTCTTACAGCGGGGAGTGGATCAGGCTCTCGCCTTAAGTACGGTTAAGAATCAGATCTCGGCGCTAGCGGTTTACTTTCAGCGACCCCTGGCGGTGCACTCTCTAGTGCGTCTGTTTGTATAGGGGGTCCGGCATGTGGCCCCTCCTGTGCGCCCTCCACTGCCTCCATGGGACTTGAATTTGGTCTTTTCGGCGCTCCAAGACGCTCCGTTTGAGGACATTCGAAAGATTCCTCTCAGAAGGTGTTTTTTCTGGTAGCAATTACCTCGGTTAGATGGGTGTCTGAAATAGCGGCCTTGTCCTGAGGGCCCCCTACTTGGTCATCCACAAGGATAAGGTGGTGCTGCGCCCGCAGCCGTTATTTCTTCCAAAGGTTTGTGTCAGCTTTTCACATTAATGAGGACATTATGTTACTGTCCTTATGTCCTCAGCTAAAGAAGCAGAAGGCCGCTTTGCATTCCTTGGATGTGGTTCGGGCCCTACGGGTGTACTTGTCTGCTACGGCTCCATTCCGGAGATCGGACTCACTGTTTGTGTCGGTGACTGGTTCTAAATAGGGTCTGGTCTCGTCGGCCACAATTTCTAGGTGGATCAGACAGGTCATGCTTCAGGCCTATGCCCTAAAGGGCGGACGCCCCCCTTTCAGGTTACGGCGCATTCGACCAGGGCGATTGGTGCCTCCTTGGGCTTTCCGTCATCACGCCTGTTTTACAGGTGTGTAAGGCGGCAACCTGGTCGTCCATCCACACCTTCTCTAAGTTTTACAAGGTGGATGTGAGTGCATCTTCGGATGCCTCCTTTGGCCACAAGGTTTTTCAGGTGGCAGTTTAAGGTTGTAGTTCCTCCGTTGAGAAACTTTGGTTGTTTTTTTTGTTTGGGGTGAACCCTGGTTTGCTGTGTGTTTTCCCACCCCTAAAAATTTTAACACTGCTAGGGGACGTCCCTATGGTCAATGCTGCTGTGTCCGTCCATGAACGGAAGAGAAAATAGAATTTTTGTACTCACCGTAAAATCCATTTCTCTGAGTTCATGGACGGACACAGCACCCACCCCTCCTTTTGGTTTGTACTGCTTGTTACGAACTGGAGCTGTTCAGTCAGAGTGGTAGTTCTATATCTGGGGAGCGACGCCCCCTGGGAGGAGCTGTACTGCAGAAGTGTTTTTAAGTGCTGTTTTTCTGCCTAGTCTCTCCTGGAAGGAAAGTGATATAACCCTAAGGTCAATGCTGCTGTGTCCGTTCATGAACTCAGAGAAATGGATTTTACGGTGAGTACAAAAATCCTATTTTTCTGACGATGAATGCTGTATGCAGTATATAATCTTTTTATACTTTTATACATTTTAGTAAACATTTGTTACAAGTATGTAACTCGCATATGTGTGTGCCTATGTCTAGATGGAAATTATGCTTGACAAAGTTCTTCTTTCATTTGTACAAGCAAGTTATATAGTTGTAGGTAATTGCACAAAATAATGTATAAGTATTTAACAAACTATCAGTAATGATGGTATATTTTCTTTTTATTGTGCCAGTCCACTTCAAGATTTTACGGATGTCACTAAACTAGCTTCAGGAGCATTTGGTAGAGTGTTTAAAGCAAGGAAAATTCTGGATGACATGGACTATGCTGTGAAAGAAATACCTGTGAGACCCAAGTAAGTATTATGTATAGACTAGAAATCTGCTTTAAATGAAATTTGATATAAGAGAAATATGAAGATTGGAAAGCGAAATACAAGGCTTTACGATATGAACCGTTTATCTTATTTACTATTTGTCAATCAGACCCAAGCTCTGTCTAAGCTTATTTCTGCTGGAGACATTGACTTGTGTTGTCTTGCCTTCAATGATAATTGAGATTGATGGCATTTTTAGAGTGGGACACCATTATTTTTCTAGTCATCTTCCAGGACAGCACCCCTGAGAGATGACTGCTCCACCTGACAGAAAACACAATCAACACATGAGGTTAAAAGGCCCCTCCCTTCCGAAACGTTTATTATTTTTTGTTGGACCCGAAGTTGGTAGTGGGCCCCCCCCCCCCCCTGGTTGCTGGACGCCAAAGACGGGGAGGGCTGCGGGTCCAGCCAGGGTGTCCCTGCGGCCAGGGGCCTTTCCCGGTGAGGAGCTCCCCAGGCACAGAGGGGTGTCCCAAAACTCCTGTGGGTACACACCTCCCCCCTTACTTTACACCCAGGTCAGGTACTGTTTGTGGGTTGAAGGATCCGGAGGGTCGACTGGAGTCCAGGTTGGTTGGGGTGGATGGCAGCTTCATCCGCTGGTGCGGGACCTGGAAGATATGTGGAGCACTCCTGGGAGAGGAGAGAGCTTTCTGGCCGGGTGGAGCAAGATGGCGCCTTCTCCTCTTCCGAGCGGAATTACTTCTGTCGCTGGACAATGCTAAAATGGCGGAGCCATTGAGCCAGCATCTCTACCATCTGCCAACCTGAGGCCTCACGCTAGGGGCCTAATTCACTTCCATTGGCGGGGCTCCAGCAAAATTGTGCCGGACAGTGGCAGCCAGACCCATAAATATCCGGAGAAGCTAGGCGGAGGTCCCACGAGCCCCTCTCATCCTCTTACCCACAGGAAGACGGTTGTGACCAGGAATTGAGAGAGGAGGATGCAGTGATGGCTGCAGCCCAGGAGGAGGCCACGGGTGGAGAATCTTTCTCTGTTTGGCAAGTGGTTGGGTAAGGGAAGTCTTACCCACACCCCTTGGGGGGGACAAGGAGATAGATGTACAGTACTTAGTACTTGGTAATATTTATGAGTGCTGTCTTATCTTGTATCTCCCTAGCATCTCAGTGGATCTGCTCAAGGGGCACACAGGCCTGAACCCAAAACCCCCCTTCCCCCTAGAGCAAAAAGGTGAGGGTATTGTAATGAAAAGCTCCCACAGGATCATGTGGAACTTTTTTGCTATAGATGCATCCACAAACTGTCAGACAAGGAAACCTCAGCAGTGAAGGGGGCCTCCCTTTTAAGTACAGTCAGAGATGCTTGCTACGCTCCAATCTCTGAAAGCGGTGATAGCAACATAAGAAGGGCCTAGGTTTAGTGGCAGAGGAACTCGTCTTCTAGGGACGGCACCCCCTCTCAAAGAGAGACATCCGACAGAAGCCTGAGAACTCCACAGAGACCTCTCTCACGTCTAGGATAGAGGAGTTTGAGGACCCAGGGGAGTCAGACCGAAGGGAGGGGAAGAGGGGGTGGAGAAATTCTTCAAGACCCACCAAATTGGATGCAGCCCTTTCACAAGTCTTGTAAAAATCTGATTTGTCCTTTGGGGACTCAGTTAACATAATGGACCAAATAGACAGAAGGGCCAAAACCCTTCTGCGAAGAGTGTGGGATGCATAGCAAGGAACATAGATGTCTGGCTGCACATACTCTCCAGCCATGTCACAAGGGGAAAAAATTGTAAGGAAGTAAGCAGTGGCATACTTGGTGGAAGTAAGCAGTGGCATACTTAGTGGATGCAGCAGAAACTGTTAGGACCACGGCTAAATCAGTGGCCTTCCTCAACTCTGCAAGGAGGGCCATCTGGGTCAAGTCATGGGAAGGTGATCATATGTCCAGGTCACCGCTCCATGGGTTACCTTTTGAGGGTTCCTAGCTCTTTGGGCCCGACCTGGATCAGGTCCTGTCGCGATCTGCGGAAAGTGAGAATCTGGAAGGAGAAAGGGGGAGACTTACTCACTTTGTTCCTCAGTTGAGAGTCCCTATATCTAGCAGATTCTAATAGAAGGCTATCGGTTGGAACTTCTCTTCCCTCTCCCACAAAGCTTTATTCTGACCCATCCACCCAAGGATCCTTTAAGGGCAGCAGGGTTGCTAGAGAACTTACAGGATATGGCAGGACAGGAGGTAATCGTCCCCCGTACCACTGGAACTGCTCTACCAGGGATTTTACTCCAATGTCTTTGTTGTCCGGAAGCCATCAGGGAAATTTTGCCCGATGGTAAACCTCTGGAAGCTGAACAAGTTTCTGCGACAAAAGAGCTTCTGGATGGAGAGCATATACAGTGTGCGCAATCTGTTGAAGGATGCCTTAATGGCTACAATAGATTTAAGGGACTCCTACCTCCATGTCCCGATTTGCCCTGGAACATCAGTCTCTGTTAAGATTTGCAGTCCTTACAAGTTAAGGGATATACAGCATTGGCACTTCCGATCGCTCCCCTTAGGTTTAACTGCAAGCCCAAGGGTATTCACAAAGGTCCTAGCAGAGGCAATGGCCTTCTGATTTGCGGCCCATCTTTAGAACAAATGAGAGCAGATGTAGACAAAGTGATTCTCACTTTGGAGATCTTGGGTTGGATAGTGAACTGGGAGAAGTCATCTCTCGAACCATCCCAGATAAAAAAAAAATTCCTGGGATACTTAGTGGATGCAAGGGCTCAAAAGCTCTTTCTCCCAAAGGGAAAAAGTGGTAACTGCAGTTTCCCCACTAATGGAACCCAGGGACTGCTCTCGCAGACAGGTTATGAGAGTCCTAGGACTAATGACCTTCTGCATTTCTATCCCATCAAAAGTAAGGGCATCCCTGAATTGATGGCTGGGCCAAGACAGGCTCACATCGGTTCGTCCCTGGGCCCAGTGGAACCCAGTAAAGATCACACTTAAGTGGACCTTCGAGCACAGGGTTCCTGAACCCTGACCCTGGTGGTGGGTCAAGCACTAGCACTGAAGGCTTTCAGAGGCAGGGTTCAAGGACTAGAAGTCAAAATCCTATCAGACAACGTGACAGCCCCTCTTACCTGAACCTTTAGGAGGGGACAAGGTCCAAGTGACTTCTAAATTTGGCTTTAGAAGTTCTAGGTATGTGCACAAATAAATATATTGACTCCAAAAACCTAGTTCAGTGTCAAAAATATTAAGCAGTGCTAAAGTGAATAATTGTGTAGTTTGCACATATAAACATATAACTGTTTGTGCAAACTACACAATTATTCACTTTAGCCCTGCTTAATATTTATGACACTGAACTAGGTTTTTGGAGTCAATGGGGTAGATTCATGTAGATCAGCGGATCTTTTGATCCGCGTGATCTATCTGTTTTACGATCCGCCTGCGCCAGTTTTTGAGGCAAGTGCTGTATTCAGAAAGCACTTGCCTCGTAAGTAGCCCTGGCGGATCATAAATCCCCCGGCGGAATGCAAATTCCGCGGCTAGGGGGAGTTTACTATTTAAATTGCGCGCGTCCCCGCGCCGATCGTACTGCGCATGCGCCGCCGGCTAAATTTCCCAGCGTGCATTGCTTTAAATGACGTCGCTAGGACGTCATTGTGTTCGTCGTTAACGCTATTAACGTACGGCCGTATTCCCGGACGACTTACGTAAAGGACGTAAAAAATTCAAAATTCGACGCGGGAACGACGGCCATACTTAACATAGGATCCGCCGCACTTACCCCGCATATAGCAGGGGTAACAATCCGACGGAAAAAGGCGAACGCAAACGACGTAAAGAAAAAAAGTTGCCCGGGCATTCGATTCTGAATCGGCGTTTCTGCTCATTTGCATATTCGGCGCGAAGAAGAACGGAAGCGCCACCTAGCGGACGGCGGGAGAATGCAGCCTAAGAATCGACAGTGTAACTCAGTTACACCAGTCGGCTCTAAGGGAGATCTATGCGGAACCTGATTCGAGGAATCAGCCGCATAGATCCGAGCGTCGGATCACACAGATCCGACGGTGTATCAGTAGATACACCGTCGGATCTCTACATGAATCTACCCCAGTATATTTATTTGTGCACATTTATCTTATTTAAAGTGGCAGCTAGGAGCTTTGAAATATCCTTTTCCAGTCAGCGCAACGGTGGGAAGTCAGGCGGGCTTTTTTATCTTGATCACCAGTCATTTCAAGTTCTAGGTATGGTCAAAGGAACCCTTCAGTCCATATCGCCGGACTACAGGAAGGGGGCCACCAACATGGTGGCAGATTGCCTAAGCCGAGGGCACATCCACCAGGGGGAATTGGAGTTAAACCAAGACATGTTCCTTCATATAAATCAGCAGTTTGGCGTGCCAGAGATGGACCTTTTTGCCCACAGAGGTAACAGGAAGGTGGAGCAATTTTTCTCTCTCACCAGAGAGGGGGATCAGAGAGGGTGGATGCTCCAGCACAGGACTGGTATTGCTACCTAGCATACATTTTTCCCCCATTAGCATTAAAGGGGTTGTAAAGGTTTGTTTTTTATTTTCTAAATAGGTTCCTTTGAGCTAGTGCATTGTTTGTTCACTTACCTTTTCCTTTGATTTCCCTTCTAAATTTTTGTTTTCTTTTGTCTGAATTTCTCCTGTTTCACCTCAGTAAGCTTGCCAACATCATCCGAGCAGTGGTTAGTCAGCCAGAACAGCTTATTGAACAGCTTACTTAAGAGGAACAGGAAGTGAGAATTTCAGACAAAGAAAAAAAATATTTAGAAGGGAAATCAAAGGAAAACGTGAACCAACAATGCACTAGCTTAAAGGAACCTATTTAGAAAATAAAAACGAACAACCCCTTTAATTCCTCGGGTCCTACAAATGCTGGCCCACTCAGAGTCCAAACTGATCCTGATAGCCCCATGTTGGCCAAAATTACATAGTTTCCTACTCTGAGGTAATGGTCTGTTTCCCCTCCACAGACAGGATCTCCTTCGAACAGAGGCCAGCCCTTCACCCTGACCCGGGGTTTTTCAAATTGACGTCCTGGCTTTTGAGAGGGAGATACTCAGACAAGAAATGCTCTAAAGGAGTTATTGAGACCCTCCTAGGAAGCCAGAAGCTGGTCAGTAGAAAGATTTACTCAAAGATATGGAAGATTTTTTCACATTGGTGCCAGGATTGAATTTTTTGCTGGGGTGGAACAGGGGATTGCCCTGAACACCCTAAAAGTACAAATAGCAGCACTGTCTGTGTGCGCTGTCACGCTGGAGCCTCTGTTAGCGAGGGAGAGGTTGACCTCCATTAAAATTAAGAGATTCCCACGGTGGAATCTGACGCTGGTCTTGGAGACGCTGAACCAGTACTAGAAATTTCAGTAAAACATTTTGATGCTCAAATTAGCTTTTTACTGGCCATCACTTCAGCCAGAAGTAAGCGACCTGCAGGCCCCATCAATTAAGATGCCCTTTTTGTAGGTATTGGAGTATAGATTGGTTCTGAGGCAAAACCCATTGTATCTTCCCAAGGCTGCCTCCCAGTTTCAATTATCACAGGAGATTATTTTGCCCTCTTTTTGTGAAAACCCGAAAAACGAGAGAAAGAGAAAAAAAGGTGATAACTGAAAAACATAGGGTGAAAGACTTCAGGGAGTCGCGTCATGTTTTAGTTCTATCTAGCGGCCCCAGAAAGGGAGCATCTAAAACTACAGTGGCTAGGTGGATCAGACAGACTATAGGTAAAGCTTATGAGCAAGCAGGGTTCCCAATACCAGCAGAAAACCTCAAAGCCCATTCCACGAGATCTCTGGCGGCCTTATGGGCAGAAAGAGCCAGGTTCTCAATAGAACAGATTTGTCGGACAGCCACATGGGCGACACCTTCCTTAAACATTATAGAGTGGAACTGCTTTCACCTCAGGATCTGACCTTTTGAAGAAAGGTATTGCAAGCGGTAGTCCCACCCTAAGGTAGGCCTTGAACTTTTTGTCCATCCTCTCAGGTGTGCCGTCCTAGAAGATAACTAGAGAATATTACCAGTTACAGAAAACTGCTTTTCTAGGAAATCTTTCAGGGCTGCAGGCCTACTTCCCACCCCTGGTTTGATGTTATTACAACGGAAAAAGTTTCGCTCTCGCACCAGGATAACATATTTCTTTGGCAGAACTGGGTTGCAGGGGCAAGGAAGGAGCTATTTAACCTCATGTGTTGATTGTGTTTCCTGTCAGCTTGACCAGTCATCTCTCAAGTGTGCCATCCTGAAAGATTTCCAAGAAAGCACTTACCGCTAAATGTAACTGGTAATTCTCTCTTATGTTTTTAGCTGAGCCGTGCAGCTGCACTGATTTGTTTTGTAAAAAAAAAATATATATATATATATAAATATGAAGACTGCTACCACTGACTTCTCCTTCACAAAGCCTAGTTCCCTGGTTGTCATCTTGCCAATGCTTTGGCTTTAATATTTTTATGTGTAGTGGATGAGGCAGTTCTTATTTATTTTTTTATTTGATAGCTCAATGTATTTATTTGGTTTGTCTTCAATATATATTTGGCCCAGAACAAGTAAAGACACAATTCTGACCTTTTTCCATCTTTCATTTCCTGCATATGTATCAGTACCTCAGAAATATTTACAATATAGTATAGCCAGGGCTGATCCGCCCTATAGGCTCACTATGCAAGCCGCTTAGGGCCCCGCAAAACTGCGGAGGGCCCCCCAAATTACTAGAGGCCTTGCCTGGTGAGAAGTCAGTACCCCCCGCTTCTCACTTTAATGTAAGATGTCATTTTCGGCAGCAACCCCCCACCCCTGCGCTTCTTAACTTTAATGTGACATGTAATTTTGCTTGGGGCCCCAGGGAGGTCAGGATCGTCACTGCTGTATGCGATGTGGGCCCCAGGCAGAGCATTGTGTACTCATACTGTGGTACTAGTTCTGACTCCTGGTGAGGCAATACTAAAATCTGGGGGCCACAGGTCACCCTATCACCACTCTAGGTCTGTCCCTCTTATGTGGTCGGGCGCTATCCAAGGGGATTGGTGAAGAGTTATGGGGGACGGCATCACCAGTCATGTAGAGGGCCCCTTAGCAGAATTTTGCTTAGGGCCCCAGGGAGGTCAGGATCGGCACTGAGTATAGCAACTAGTAGTTTCAGAAAGCCAACAATGGCAACCTATTAATTTGTCTGATTATGTGTGTTGCTTAAAGTGATTTTAGAGGCAGTTTTTTTTGTGTTAAAAATAGGCCAAACTCACCTGCTCTACGCAACCTTTTGAATAGAGTGGTCCCTTACCTCCTCTTCGACAGTCCCCTGCCAGGACTGACCACTCCTCCCTCCTCCGGGTGCCTCTTTGGCAAGCAGGGCATTATTACATATTTTGGAGATAATCATTTAATAGTTTTTACATCTTATGGGGATATAAATGGTATGATCCCTGAATTTTTTTCCCAGGTCTTCATACAGCACCATCTGCTGCCATTAAAAGGGCATTCCACTGTTTGGTATGGATTTTTGTATTACATAGAATAAAAAGGTTGTAGGGTGACTTATTCCAGCATGTTACTATTGAAACCAGTTTTAAATCGTATCTCTTTTGCATATAGTGGGCTTTAATGATTTTATTTACTTTGAAGATGTACCTTAGTATCTCTTTTCATGATATGTTTTATTTTGCGTTTTTAGGCGTAAAGGACATGAAGAGGAAGTAAAGGCTTTAGCTCGTCTTGAACATCCAAATATTGTGCGCTACTTCAATGCTTGGTGGGCAGACAGCCCTGTCTACATCTCAGATAGCAGTGAAAATAGTAGTAGCTCAAGGTACCTATTTTTTTTATATTTATCTTTAGTGGTTATCTCTGGATAACCTCTTCCTACAAGCAGTCCTCTTCTGCCTCGATGGATGATAGGGGGAACACTATACAGGCCCTGAAGGAGTTTGGTTGGCTTCTGAACTACCAAAATCTGATCTGATTCCATCCAGGAAATTGGATTATCTGGGTCTGACTCTGGATTCAAGTCTGGCCAGAGTGTTCCTTCCTCTGGACAAACTCCATAAGTTGCATGCTGCGGTTCTTCTATTGCTGTCCTGTAGGTAGTCCTTCCTCCTGACTTGCATGTGGATGCTGAGCCTGATGGTGTCTACCTTTGAGGCAGTCCCGTTTGCACAGTTCCATACGAGGTCCCTCCTAAGGGAGACCCTGGTAAAATGGGTACAAGTGTCCAAAGTCTAGTGCAGTGATGGTGAACCTTGGCACCCCAGATGTTTTGGAACTACATTTCCCATGATGCTCATGCACTTTGCAGTGTATTGGAGCATCATGGGAAATGTAGTTCCAAAACATCTGGGGTGCCAAGGTTCACCATCACTGGTCTAGTGGCTTCGCTCTTCGGCAAAGCAAATATTTTCTCCCCTTTTATTATACAGTGCTCACTACAGATGTCAGTCTGTCTGGGTAGGGAGGTGTCCTGGGACTGCGCTCTGCTCAGGATTGTGGGACGCTGGAGAGATCCAGACTACCGATCAATGTCTTGGAACTTTGGGCGAGCAAGCTTATGTCAATTATCAGGGCAGAACAAAGAGTGTGTTAGCAGCTCTGGCAGTAGCCAACATTCTGCAGTGGGCAGACCACTCCACCTTACACATTCCAGGAGTGGAAAACTAGCAGACGGACTATCTCAGTCGGCAGGTGTTACACAAAGTAGAGTGGTCCCTTCAGCCGGACGTGTTTCATCTGATATGTCTGTGGTGGAGCACCACTAAGGGGGATCTGTTGGCGTCTCGGTTCAACAGAAAGGTACTGAGGTTTGTGGCAAGGTCACGGGATCCTCGGGGAGACACCACAGATGCTCTGGTGAAGATATTAAATGAGATAAAATCCTAGAAACAAAGAACACGGAGGAAAAATGGGTGTGCTCTAAGAGCATATTGTAGTCTTTACAAAATAGGTATAGTGCTCTCCGATTAGATAATTGATGTTTAGATGTTAGTATGATGATTATAAATGTGTTGTTCCGCAGCAACTCACACTAGGCTCTCCAGAGAACGCATTTTAAATTAACTTCCAATAACATACAAAGTCCACAGCAGTAAAAATCCAACAGAGTAATTCAAAGTCTCATCTTAAAGAATATATATTCTGATCACTTCCAGACCAACATATATTCATGTAGAGAATAAATAGGGGTATATTCTCTAAGTGACAAGGCTCACCTCCAAGTTTATTTTCTCTACCCACTGAATAGCTGAGCAATTTGATTGGTCGTCTTTGATCTGAAAGACAAGGAACTACGTCCTATCTTCCAGAGTGCAAGGTAATTGACACTCCCAGCAGAAGTCACTAATTAGTATTAGGGAGCTATCTAGTATACATCCTTGCATACCAATTCGCTCTCTTTTAATAAGTAATTGGATTACATGTGGCCTAAGTAATGGTTTGAAAAATCTACTCCATCCTGTCTCTCTATTTTTTTAACTTGTAACATGTAATTACAGGTTTGATGTGTAAACTAGACTTCCCATCTCTTTGCCCATTTGCCAATGAATAAGTGTCTTTTGATGTGCAACATGTAATTACAGGTTACTGAAATTTGACCTGGTCGATTTTAGACTAATATAATACACATATATATATAACACCCAACATATTACTACATATACTACAACACATATTAAGGGTATTAGCCGTGCATCCCAATGGGAAATAAATTTAAAATAGCTAACAAACATCCTGGGTGGCTTAACTCCTGTCAAGAACCATGAATCAGACAGACAAAGGTGCAGGAAAAATCACACTATTTAATAAAATGGTATAAACAGAGCAAACATAGTCAAAACATAGCCAGAGTTCGGTAACCAGAACAGGTGGTCGGAACAAGCCAGATAAATAGGAGTCCAGAGATCAATGAAGTTGCGTGCAGCAAACAGGATCAGGAACCAGAAGGGAAGTCAGCCAAGCAAAAGTCTTTCACAGGTAAACACAGCAGAGAGAGTCCAGGTATGTTGACCAAGGCAAAGGCACTGTAGATCTGATCCAAGGAGTTTATATAACCAGCAGCTCTAGCTGACGAACAGGAAATGAAGACCAGGTGAGTTACTGTGGAAGGAAGAGACTTTGGCAATTAACCGACAGCTGAGCACAGAGCTCTGAGAAGGAAGGGCTAAGCCCAGCCCTCGCAACTCCAATGTAAAAATGCATATAAAAGCAAAGGAGAGGTCTTCAAAAAATGGCCAAGGGATCATTGTTAGCATTCCAACTTTACAAAGAATGCAACAAGAAATGTAAGATAGAACATAAAAGACACATAGCAGAGGAGAGTAAAAAAAAAATCCTAAGAAATTCTTTAACCACTTAAGGACCGCCTCCTGCAGATTTACGTCGGCAGAATGGCACGGCTGGGCACATCAACGTATATATACGTTGGTTTTAGTACCCAGCCGTGGGTCGCGCGCCCGCGACCCGGTCCGAAGCTCCAGGACCGGGACCGCGGGATTCGCGGACCCGATCGCCGCTGCAGTGCGGCGATCCGTCCCTGGAGCGGAAGAACGGGGAGAGCCGTGTGTACACACGGCTTCCCCGTGCTTCTCTGTGGCCGGAGCATCGATCGCGTCATCCCTGTAATAGGGGGACGCGATCGATGACGTCACACCTACAGCCACACCCCCCTACAGTAGTAAACACACACATTAGGTACACATTCCCTACAGCGCCACCTGTGGTTAACTCCCAAACTGCAACTGTCATTTCCACAGTAAACAATGCAATTTAAATGCATTTTTTGCTGTGAAAATGACAATTGTCCCAAAAATGTGTAAAAATTGTCCGAAGTGTCCGCCATATTGTCGCAGTCACGAAAAAAATCGCTGATCGCCGCTATTAGTAGTAAAAAAAAAAAAAATTAATAAAAATGCAATAAAACTATCCCTTATTTTGTAAACGCTATAAATTTTGCGAAAACCAACCGATAAACGCTTATTGCGATTTTTTTTTTACCAAAAATATGTAGAAGAATACGTATCGGCCTAAACTGAGGAAAAAAAATTTTTTTTATATATTTTTGGGGGATATTTATTATAGCAAAAAGTAAAAAATATTGCATTTTTTTTTAAATTGTCGCTCTATTTTTGTTTATAGCGCAAAAAATAAAAACCGCAGAGGTGATCAAATACCACCAAAAGAAAGCTCTATTTGTGGGAAAAAAAGGACGCAAATTTTGTTTGGGAGCCACGTCGCACGACCGCGCAATTGTCAAAGCGACGCAGTGCCGAATCGCAAAAACCCCTTGGGTCATTTGCCAGCGTATTGGTCCGGGTCTTAAGTGGTTAAAGCAGTGTTCTGCCCCAAAAAAATATTACAAATTTAAAACCAGCAGCTACACATACTACAGCTGCTGGCTTTTAATAAATGGACACTTACCTGATCTAGAGTCCAGCGATGTTGGTACCCACAGCTGATGTTTCCATTAGCTGTCAGGTGCTGCTGCCGCCTTTGCGGGTAAGGGGACCCGGCAGTGTAGCCTTTCAGCTTCACGCCGGAAACCCTACTGAGCATGCGCAAGGCCCACTCCTCTTTCCTACTGGCCCGGGGGATGGATGAGGAGGAAGCTCCGCGTTGACATCACAGGCCGAGGCCCGGACTCCTGGAAGTGGGAAAAGATAACTGTCAGACAGGTATCCTGTCCCCCCTCCCCCGGAAAGGTGCCAATTGTGACATGGAGGGGGGGGAGGAATCCGATGAGTGGAAGTTCTGCTTTTGGGTGGAAATCTGCTTTAAGTATATAAATAGTAAAAGGGAGGATGGATCATATTGGCCCCATTAAGAATGATGAAGGGAATCTGGTTACAAAAGATGGAGAGATGGCAAAGGTATTAAATTTATTCTTATCCTCCGTCTTCACGATGGAAACGGGGAATCGGTAACCAAGACTGCAATGTTTATCCTCCTGACACGTCACAGGAAGCACCCTCATGGCTAACAGGAACTCGGTCAAGTAATTGCCAGACCCTTGTTCCTTATTTTTAAGAACAGTCTACAGAAGATTGTATAAAAGCCAATATAGCAGCAATATTTAAAAAAGGAGCGGGGAATTACAGACCAGTTAGCCTAATGTCAATAGTTTACAAGCTCTTGGAGGGGATAATAAAGGACTATATACAAGATTTTTGTAATGAGCACGGTATCATTTGCAGTAATCGGCATGGATTCTTGAAGAATCGTTCTTGCCAAACCAATCTATTAACCTTCTATGAAGAGGAGAGCTGTCATCTAGATAAAGGAAGGCCTGTAGATGTGGTGTATCTGGATTTTGCAAAGGCATTTTATACAGTTCCCCATAAATGTGCTGTACAAACTAAGATTTGTCAGCATGGATCAAAGGATGACTACAAGGATTGAAAACTGCCTACAGGGGCGAGTTCAGAGGGTAGTGATAAATGGGGTATATTCGGATTGGTCCAGTGTAGAAAGTATGCTCCCCCAGGCTTCTGTTCTGGGTCCTATCCTATTTAATTTATTCATAAACCACCTGGAGGATGGGATAAGCGGCTCAATCTCAGTATTTGTGGACGATACTAAGCTACGTAATGCAATAATTTCTCCGCAGGATGTGGAAACATTGCAAGAAAATATGAACACATTAATGAGGTGGGCAACTACATGGCAATGAGGTTCAATGTAGAAAATTTTTTAAATGATGCTTATAGATAGCCAAATCATGAATGCAATCTACTCACTAGGGTGTGAACCTCTGGGGGAATCCATGATGGAAAAGGACCTGGGGGTCCTATTAGATGGCAGGCTCAGCAATGGCATGCAATGCCAAGCTGCTGCAAGCAAACCCAATGAAATTTTAGCATACATTAAAAAGGGGATTAACGCCAGAGATAAAATGACAATTGTCCCAATCTACAAGACTCTGATCCGGCCGCATCGGGAGTATGCTGTCCAGTTCTGGGCACCAGTCCTCCGGAAGGAAGTGCTGGTACTGGAGAGAGTCCAGAGAAGGGCAACAAAGCTAATTAACCACTTGCTGATTGCTGCACGCCAATATACGTTGGCAAGATGCCAGCAGTGGGCAAATGCCCTTTAATTTGCTGTCTAGCATGAGCATGCCTGCGTGCCCCGCAAACTCGATGTTCGCCGGTGGCCCGTGTTAATGACACAAACAGGCAGAATGGGAGATGCCTGTTTGTGTCATTTCCCTGTTCTGCCTAATGACATGACAGGGATCTACTGCTCTCTGCCATCCAGAGCACTGATCACGGTCATGTCAGTGGTAGCCCACCCCTCCACAGTTGGAATCACTCCCTAGGACACACTTAACCCCTTGATCGCACCTTAGTGTTTAACCCCTTCCCTGCCAGTGTCATTAATCGGTGCATTTTTATAGCACTGAGCGCTGTATAAATGAGCGGTCCCAAAATAAGTGGTGTCAAAAGTGTCCGATCTGTCCGCCATATTGTCGCAGTTCCCAATAAAAAAAAAACGCAGATCGCTGCCATTACTAGTATAAAAAAAATATTATAATAAAAATGCCATACATCCATCCCCTTTTTTGTAGACGCTATGGGCCAGATCCACGAAGCCCGGCGTAAGTGTCTGCCGGGTGTAGCGTATATCATTTACGCTATGCCGCAGTAAGTTAGAATGGCAAGTGCCGTATTTAAAGCACTTACGTCCTAAGTTACAGCGGCGTAGCGTAAATGGGCCGGCGTAAGCCCGCGCAATTCAAATGGGGAAGAGGTGGGCGTGTTTTATTTAAATTATTCGTGACCCGACGTAAATTAATTTTTTTTTTTTTACTGCGCACGTGTCCTCTGTGGAGGTATCCCACTGCGCATGCGTGAAATCACGTAGCAAATAGTCAATGCTTTCGACGTGAACGTAACTTACGCAAAGCCATATTCGCGAACGTATTACACATACGACATAAACGACGGAAAATTTGACGCTGTCCCGGCGTCCATACTTAACATTATGTACGCCTCCATACAGCAGGGGTAACTTTACGCCGGACATACGCTTACGCAAACGACGTAAAAACATTTCTAGCTCATTTGCATATTCGACGTGGAAGTGCCCCTAGCGTCCAGCGTAAATAGGAAATTTTAGGATGACGGCGTATCTACGCAAAAAAACGGTGTATCTTGTTTTGTGGATACAAAACAATGATACGCCGGCGCAGATTTGAAATTATGGCGGTGGATCTGGAGATACGCCGCCATAATTGTTTGTGGATCTGGCCCTATAAGTTTTGCGCAAACCAGTCAATATCCGCTTATTGTGTTTTTTTTTTGTTTTTTTTTTGTTCGTTTTTTACCAAAAATATGTTGGCCTAAACTGAGGGGGAAAAAAATATTTTTTGGGGGGGATATTTATTATAGCAAAAATAGCAAATATTAAAAAAAAAATATCAAAATGTTGCTTTTTTTTTGTTTATAGTGCAAAAAAATAAAACCGCTGAGGTGATCAGAAAAAGGATGTCAATTTTGTTTGGGTGCAATGTCATACGATTGTCAGTTAAAGCAACGCAGTGCCGTATTGCAAAAAGTGCTCTGGTCAGGAATGGGGTAAATTCTTCCGGGGCTGAAGTGGTTGAAGGGGTTGTAAAGGTTTGTTTTTTATTTTCTAAATAGGTTCCTTTAAGCTAGTGCATTGTTGGTTCACTTACCTTTTCCTTCAATTTCCCTTCTAAACGTTTTGTTTTCTTTGTCTCACTTCCTGTTCCTCCTCAGTAAGGTGTTCAGTAAGCTGTTCTAAATGACTTTCTAACGCTTGGATGATGGTGGAAAGCTTACTGAGGAGAAACAGGAAGTGAGAAATTCAAACAAAGAGAAAAAGACATTTAGAAAGGAAATCGAAGGAAAGGGTAAGTGAACCAACAATACACTAGCTTAAAGGAACCAATTTAGAAAATAAAAGACAAACCTTTACAACCCCCTTAAGGGACTGGAGGATCTCGGCTCTCGGGAAAGACTGCAAGCACTTAACTTATTCTCTCTGGAGAAGAGACGCTTGAGAGGGGTTATGATTTTTTTTTTTTTTTTTTAATCAAAAGGTTTTTATTGCAAAGTAAAAAGCATTTCAAGAGAGTTACTACAATGCACTTCAGTTTGTCATTTAGAAATCGATTACATATCAAATAACCATAACATTTTATAAACAGATAATGGTGAGTAGTCAAAGCATGGCATATATATTGCTTATCTCCAAAGGGTGATACAATACTAACTTGGGCCAGTGTATCGATAGCCATATCTTTCCTGCAGTTCCCCCACAGTGTTAGACATCTCTCAACCAGTCATTACCCAGGGCTACCACAAAGTCTATAGGCACTGGAGCAGCCTCAGTTGGATAAGCTCTTTAGGGCTAAGTCCTGGTGTATCAAGCCATGGGGCCCATAGTCTATCAAATTTCCCAGGACTTCCCCTGTGTTGGGTAATACCCTTATCCTGGAAAGGTACATATACCATGTGTTGAATCCAGGATTTGACAGTCGGTGTGGTAGATTTCCATCCCATAAGTATTGTTTTCCTAGCTTAGAACAATGCTCTGGCAAAGGCTGTCCTCGTCATTTCCTCTGGGATTGCCTCCTCCAATGCACCTAGAAGGCAACAAAGTGCATTAAGAGGAACATTTGTTTGGAATACCCGGGTAAGTGTAGCCAGGACCCCCCTCCATTATCTGTGGAGCTTGGGGCAACGCCAGAGGAGATGTATCAGGTCGCCGGGCACTATTTTACACTTTCTACACAATGAGTCAGGTAGTTTGCCCTTTCTTTAAAGTTTTACTGGGGTGTAGTGTGCTCTCAGCAGTATATATAACTGGGATACTTTCTGCGATACATTCAGTGAACAGGTGTTAACAGATTGAAGGGTCTCTTCCCACTTATACCCTGAAATATGGCCTATGTCCTCCCACTGGGCTGCTGTTTTAGGAATGCAGAAAGGAGCATACGATAGCATTGGGAAATCATACCATTTGTTTCTGTGGCATTTTGATGTATGTTAAAAATAGGGGTAGGCGTTTAGACCCATTTTACTGTGGTGCCTTGTGCTTTAACAGCATGGTGTAGTTGCATGTAGTAAAATAGCATGTTGGAGGGCAATGCAAACTTAGTCTGCAGGTCTGAGAAAGAGAGCAGTCTCCCATTATGAAAAAGGTAAGTGATTCCTAGGGTGCGCCACCTGGGTCCCTGTGGGGGTTTGGCCAGTTCCTCATATGATTTATTCTCCCAGAGCGGGCTGTATATAGTATATCCCTTTACTTTCTGTAATTGCTTGACCTTATTCCACATCTTTTGAAGAAGTGTGTAAGTGGGCATTTGTTGGGTCATTGGAACAGCTGGGCTTTTGGTACAGCCTCTGTCCTTGTGCCCAAAAGCAGGAGTTTAGCTGACGGACCAGCAGGTTTGGGAGACATGGCTCCTATCAAGTTCTGCAGCTGTGCAGCCAAATAGTATAACCAAGGGTTGAGAAGTGCTAAACCATCCCCTTCCTTGGGATACTGCAGTGCTCCATTTTGATCCTTGGAGAGCTAGTATGCCAGAGCAGTAATCTAAATAGAGAGTTGACCACTCAAAATATCTTTAGCGGAATAACCACAGATGTGTTGTGAAGCAAGTACAGAAATTGGGGCATTAGAATCCTCTTAATGAGGTTGGTTTTCCCTCCTGAGGACATTTTAAGTAATTTCCATATGTTTATTTTATCCCTGAAATGGGTTAGTAAGGGGTGTATGTTTAGGCTGCAGTAATCACTAAGTTTGGAGGATATTTGAGTGCCCAAGTATCTAAAGGAAGTCACTATAGGGACAGGACAGGGAAGCACTGCACTCTGCCCAGGTGCATCGTCCAGAAGCATCAATGCAGATTTGGACCAATTGATAGTAAGGCCTGAATAGTGGCCAAAATCAGTGATACGGGACATTGTCCTAGATAATGAGTTGTCCACGTCCTCCAAAAAGAGGAACATGTCCTCAGCGTAAAGCGCGATTTTTCTCATGCAAATCACCATATCGAAATCCCTTGATTTGTGACAATCACACATCTGGGCAGTGAGGGGCTAAATGGCAAGTACAAAGAGCAAGGGGGGGACAAGGGGCATCCCTGTCTAGTCCCCCTTCCCAGTGCAAAGACAGGGGACATCCTGTCCGACATGCGTATGGCGGCTTGTGGAGAACCATACAATAACCGAGTCCATGCAATAAATCTAGGACCAAATCCAAATTTGGACAATACAGCCCAGACATGCCGCCAGCTGACACTGTTGAATGCCTTATTAGCGTCAAGTGACAACAGCGTCCTATGGCTGGCGTTTTCTGCTGGTGTTTGCATTTTCAAAAAGAGTCTTCTAAGGTTAGTCGCAGTGGACTTAAGTGGCATAAAGCCCACCTGATCCAGGTGAACAATAGACAGGACAACCCTCTTAACCCTTAAAGTGGATGTAAATCCACTCTCATCCTTTCTAAACTACTGCCATAGTGCTGATCTATAAGGATATACATGCCTCCTGCATGTATCCTTACCTGTCAAATGTCAAATACGCATTTTGTCCAGTGTATTTCTTACACTAAATCCTGCTATGATCACTAATATCCAGTCAAAATTCATAAAAGTAACCACATGACTTCAGAAAAGGAGTGGGGGTGGGAATTAAAAAATAATGCCTGTCTCAGGCTAGTGCATGGGATAAGTAAATAACCTGTCATTCACAGCAAGGGGGAAGAACCTGTTTGTCCATTTATCTCACTGAAAAAAGAAAAGAGGATTGCTCAGAGCTGGATTAACTCTTTGTGGCAATACTGGGCACAAATGATAGGAAATCATATACTCTACATTGTGACAGCAAAAAAAAAAAAAATACATTTGGGTTTACATCCACTTTAAGGCTAGTATTTTGGCTAATATTTTTAGGTCACTTTGTATTAAAGAAATGGGCCTGTATGAGCTAGGATCCACCTGGTCTTTTCCTGGTTTAAGCAACAAGATATTTGCCCTAGACATGGTTGTGGACAGCTGTCCCATTTTTGTAATGAGGTATTAAATACTTCCAGTAATTTAGGTAGGATTACTTTCCCATACTGGGTATAGACTTCCATTGGGATCTTATAGTCCCCCAGTGCCTTACAGGTAGTGAAAGAGGCAGCCGCCTCTTTCAGCTCATCCAACGTGAATGGTGCTTTCAGTTCCATGCAAACCTGATGGGTCAGAATCGGTAGGGATATATGTTCTAAATACCTCTGTAGTGCCTCATCAGAGTAAGCATCACAGGAACTGTACAAATCTGCATAAAAAGAGGCTAGTTCAGTGATAATTAGCTCAAGGTCATTCACCAGTCACCGAACCGCCCCTATAGCTGGGAGGACTGTTGAGATCTGGCAATCCTAGCTAACAAGCGACCCGTTTTCTCTCCCTCCTCATAGAACGCCTGCCTAGTAAAATAGCGTTTACGTTTTGTGGCGGAATATCTCAACCGGTCCAGGGAATCCAGGCCTGATATCTGTGCCTCCCTCGCAGAATCAGATGGATAGGTAACATGGGAGAGCTCCAACTGCCACACCTGATCTTCTACCCGGTCCAGAAGGGCTGATGAATTATATTTTATGGCTGCAATTTCCACTATGAAAGTGCCTCTAATGCCACGTACACACCATCCAAGGTTTTTCTGACGGAATTAATCTCAAGCTTGGCTTGCATACACACGGTCACACAAAGGTTCTCTGACCTTTGGACCGTCAAGAACGCGGTGACGTACAACACTACGACGAGCGGGTAATTAGATGTGCCACCATAGGGGGAGTGATCCGATACCCCCCCTGGGAAAGTAATTTACTTTATTAACCAAGTTAAGGATATGTGAAGAACCTGACACAAAGGTCTATGCGGGAGAGAGAGCCATGGGTTTTAGAGAAAGAGGAGAATTGTTTAGTTGTAGGGTATTTCAATTGCCATACATCTGTCCATCCCGCCTCCGCCAGCAGGCGACTAAGAATAGTGCCCGTTCTGCCTGACAAAGGCTGGACCGGAGGATGCCTGTCCAACCTGGGATCAAGGTAGCCATTAAAGTTTCCCATGATCATGGTGGTGAGTTCAGGCTTGTATGCCAGATGCGACAGAAGGAGTTGCAATATCTCTCTAGAACAGGGATCTTCAAACTACGGCCCTCCAGCTGTTTTGAAACTACAAGCCCCATGAGGCATTGTAAAACTCTGACATTCACAGACATGACTAGGCATGATGGGAATTGTAGTTCCTGAACAACTGGAGGGCCGTAGTTTGAGGACCCCTGCTCTAGAAAATGGAGGGGGGGGTGCATATACAAAAAGCAATAAGCAGAAAAGCATTCCTCGGACGTTATAAAGACACTATTAGAGTAGTAGCCATATTAGATATAATATCTCATCACAGCACAGGTGCTTAACACACACACCCGCTAACGGGCTAACCCCCTCACAGTAGGCACCTGAGCAACCATAGCATACAGGGATATACAATGTTATACTGACATAAAAACACACTGGTTGGACTTGTGTCTTTTTTCAACCTCACTAACTATGTAACAGTCGCTGGCTTGATGGCCTGGCTGTTGAAGGCTCGGAAGTCTACCTCTACAAATATTTACCGTCGTAAGTGGATAGCATACATTTTTTGGTGTTCCTTGTCGGTGGCTAGAATTTCGACCCTCCTTCAACAAGGTGTTGGGCAGAAGTTGGACTTGAGTGCCATCAAGGGCTGGGTTTCTGCCTTGGTGGTCTTTCAGCGACCCCTGGCCACATATTCATTATTGCATACTTTTATTTAAAGGGTTCAACACCCGACTCCACCGATGCGGTCTCATTTACCGCCGTAGGATTTGAACTTGGTGCTCTGTTTTTCAAAAGCCTCCTTTTGAAAATATTCGGGAGATTCCCCTGCTTACGCTGTTTCAGAAGGTAGCTTGTTTGGTAGCTATCATCTCTGCTCGCAGGATGTCTGAAGGGGCAGAGTTATCTTGTCGTACCCCCTATATCGGGCACGTCCAAAGTCCGGCTTGTGTTCCGGTTTAAAACAGCCCCACTGGTAATTTGGATATATATCTATTGTGGTCCTCAGTGAATGCCTGAGTGCTCTGGGGGCCACAAAAGATATATACCCGTATTTATGTATATATATGTGACAGGGAGGGGACGGGGCAAACGCAGACAGAATACTACAGTGAGAATTTCCTTTTTTTTATTTTTTTTATCCAACAAAAGGTTTTTATTGATGAAAAGGTGTTGTACAGCATAGGACAGTCAACATTACACACCAAAACCAAGATTACATTCCTCAGAGACCAGACACAACATGGCATTTCAATCACCGGGCTGTCTCCTCTCCCACCAAAATACACATTTCCCCACATTATAGCACTCATCCCACATTTAATCCCAACAATCTGTCCATGACCGGGTCCACCTGTGAAAGCCCCGGTGTATCCAGCCACGGAGCCCAAAGGTTCTCATATTTGCGGTTGCTTCCCCTGTGTTGATAAATGAGCTTCTCCATACGTATCATGTCACCCATCCTATCAATCCACTCCTTTAAGGTCGGAGGATTCTCAGATATCCAGTGTATCATAATCAACTTCCTGGCCTGGAACAGCGCCCTGTTCACCACCTCCCTTGTGTACATTTCCTCCACATGCTCCTCCTTCAGCACACCCAGCAAACAGACTTTGGGGTCCACAGGTATGGATAACCCAAATACAGAGTTAGCAGTGCTCACCACCTCAGCCCAGTACTTGTGCAGTTTGGGACATCTCCACAGAAGATGTATGCGATCCCCATGATCTCTCTTGCATCTAGTGCACGTATCATCCGTTTGCATCCCCATCAGTTGCAGCGTGAGGCGCTGGGCCACATTCAATGAGCAGGAGCTCACCCCCTGAGATATCTCCTCCCACTGTTCTCCATCCAGTTGTCCCACGTCCCTCTCCCATTTTTCCCTCACCATGACCGGGTGCTGCCCCAGGAAGTGTTGTAGTAGGATGGCGTAGCATTGAGAGATAAATCCCTTCGAGGTCACAGCGTCTCCCAGAAGACCAAGCACCAGGGTTGGCGACAAATGCCACTCAGAGGACCTACTTTGAGCTCTCACCGCGTGCTGAAGCTGTATATACTGAAAGAGCATCGAGGATGGGAATCCATATTCCGCCCGCAGATCTGCGAATGGCCTGAGCCTCCCATGCTTAAATACATGTTTAATGTGCGTGATCCCATGGCTTTTCCACCCAGCCCCGATCTGTAATTTGGCCAGTTCTGTATAGGTATCATTATGCCAAAGGGGGCTGTATTCAGTATATCCTTCCGCTTGCTGAATATATTTACATTTATTCCACACTTTTTGTATAAGATTGTGCCTAGGGTACTTTTTGTTGGGCTTGGCAAAAGCCAGAGCTTCCAGTGCCATGGGGATGGGCCCATCCCCCACCGTGTGGAGCATCAGTGCACCGGAGGAGCCAACCGGCTCCCCCCCCGAAGCACCCCACCAGGTGTTGCAGCTGCGCCGCAAGATAGTACAACCACGGGTTGGGCAATGCCAGCCCACCGTTGTCCTTGGGTCTCTGCAGATGTTCAAGTTTAATCCTGGGCGTCTTATTTTTCCAGATCAGGGACCGGAAGTTAGTTTACTATTCTAAAGATCTTAAGAGGGACTACCACAGGGGCATTGTGAAGACAGTAAAGTAACTGCAGCATTAGAATCATCTTCAATAGGTTCACCTTGCCCGCCACCGAAATACGAAAATTGTTCCATGATTTGACCCGTTCCCGAAACCTCTGGAGCAGGGGGGATATGTTCAAATGGCTAAAATCCCTAGGGTTGGCCGTTACATAAATCCCAAGGTATTTAAAGGAAGTTGTGACCGGTATGGGGCAGGATGATGTCACAGTTAATTTGTGGGCCCGAGTACCCCCCGAACCTCACAATAGTTGCCATGGCCTCTCACAGAGACGTGTCAGTACCTTCCAGCATGAGCAAGGTATCGTCTGCGTAAAGCATCACCTTCTCCTGCAGGGGACCATAGCAAAACCCCACTATACCTGGATTGGCCCTGATCTCCATGGCGAGGGGTTCAATGGCTAACGCAAAGAGGAGAGGGGACAACGTCCCCCTCCCCAGCGCGAAGCCATGGGACAGACACCCGAAGGCTCTGATATCGGCCCCCGGACGGCTGTAAAGTCTGACCGATTTGAAGAAATCTATTTGCTCGTGTTTACGGGGCCTAAGAGGTGTGGGTGGAATGGTATGCTTTATTCACCCAATTGTACCGTAAACAGCAACTAGTGTCCACCCTAAGGTGCGTTTCCTGGAAACAAAAAATCCCTGGGTGAAATTTTTTAAGGCACATACGTATCATTGTTCTGTTAAGTGGGGAGTGAAGTCCTCTCACGTTCCACGACACTATGGGTACCTCTGCCATGTGTAAAAACAAAAGTTAGTGATGAGCAAGTGTACCTCCAGTAGCTTCAAGAGACCATCAACCACTGCGCCCGATTGTAAGAGCTGAAGAATCGTCCACCAGGAGCTTGTGCTGCCCATGCTGACTGTTGCAATATCCGCTCTGAAGTACCACCTTTCAAAAATCTGAAAAAAGAAATGTAGAAGAAAGAAAAGAAAGAGGGCGCAAACCGCAGCCCACAACAACTCTGTTGCTCCAAACCCTGCCAACGGGACAGGGCCGGCATAAGGCATTCCATGCAAACGTCGGAAGCCAGAACAAGTCAAGTGTTTTAGATTCGCCATTGAAGATTGCTGAAGCTCTCGTCTTGATCTGTAGCAATATAATGTCCCTCAGCCAGAGGTTAACTGAATTAACATAACACAAGGTTCCCTCCCCAAAGAGAATTTCCTGTTTACATGGCGGCCTCTGCAATAGGAAGTCCCGTCTCCTGGGCTGCCATTAGACAACTGTTTTTTCTAGCATAGGAGGTGGAACATTGTATTACATAGTTACATAGTTACATAGTTAGTCAGGTTGAAAAAAGACACAAGTCCATCCAGTTCAACCATAAAAAAAATAAAAATAAAACAAAATAAAACACAGTAAATCACATACACCCAACTCCATACCCACAGTTGATCCAGAGGAATTACCCACAGTTGATCCAGTATTAAAGAGGCCATCGAGAAAACAGGAGATTCTCCTGTATGTAATCTGCTGGTGCTCCTCCTGCCCCCTCCCTGTCCCCTCCGAGGCTGCAGATGGGCATCAATTAGGCTGCATTCATGCAATGGTAAGGCTGCATTCATGCAATGGTAAGGCTGCATTCATGCAATGGTAAGGTTGCATTCATGCAATGGTAAGGCTGCATTCATGCAATGGTAAGGTTGCATTCATGCAATGGTAAGGTTGCATTCATGCAATGGTAAGGTTGCATTCATGCAATGGTAAGGCTGCGTTCATGCAATGGTAAGGCTGCATTCATGCAATGTGCATTCATGCAATGGTGAAGCTTCATTCATATCAATAGTGAGGCTGAATTCATGCAATGGTGAAGCTTCATTCATATCAATAGTGAGGCTGAATTCATGGCAATTGTGAGGCTGCATTCATGGCAATTGTGAGGCTGCATTCATGGCAATTGTGAGGCTGCATTCATGGCAATTGTGAGGCTGCATTCATGGCAATTGTGGTGCTGCATTTATGCAATTGCGAGGCTGCATTTATGCAATTGTGAGGCTGCATTAATGGCAGTGGTGAGGATGCATTCATTTCAATGGTGAGGCTGCAAATGGGCACTGATTTGGCTTCATTGATGGCCACTTACCCTTATTTTGCTTCACAGTTCTTTATTTAAAATGTAAACATTTTCTTGAAACTTCCCTCTTAAAGTGAAGGTGCGTGTTATAGGCCGATAAAAATTGTATATCCAAATAGCATGCCCAAGGTCATTCTTAGTAATACAAGACATCCTACAGCAGAAAACAGAAAAGTCTCTTGGATATTTCTCACACAGAAATATCCATCAGCACCTCACCTCTTCAGAAGTGCTTGTGACTGCTCCTTCACTCCCAAAGCTCCAGGATGCAGCAATCAGCCGTTATCCTTAGGCTTTATTTATAGGGGCTTTAATTGCTTCGTTTTGAACAGCTGAAGGCTTCTAACTCCCCAAACCTCTCTGGCCATTTCTACAGCCGACGTCTAATAGTAATTGGTGTATTGTCTAAACAAGGCAGAAATATATCTCCCGTCTATGACAACACACATAGATTTACCTGACTTCCTGTCACAATATATATATCTATATATATATATATATATATATATCTATATATATATAGATATATATATACACAGTACAGACCAAAAGTTTGGACACACCTTCTCATTCAAAGAGTTTTTTTTATTTTCATGACTATGAAAATTGTAGAGTCACACTGAAGGCATCAAAACTATGAATTAACACATGTGGAATTATATACATAACAAAAAAGTGTGAAACAACTGAAAATATATGTCATATTCTAGGTTCTTCGAAGTAGCCACCTTTTGCAGCAGACACATCTCTAGAACAACTGTTAGGCCGCGTATACACGATCAAATCTATCTGCTGAAAACGGTCTGACAGACCGTCTCAGCAGACAGATTCGATCGTGTATACGGGCGAGCCGACGGATTTGGCCAGCAGACAGATTTTAAAACCTGCTTTAAAATCTGTCTGCTGGGAATCCGTCGGACCGATATGTCTGCTGGTTAGTACGCTAACCAGCAGACATATCTGCCCGCACATGCGTCGAATGGATTTGACGCATGCGCGGAAGTGATTTACTTCCTGGTGCGGTGACGTCATCTGCTGACGGGGATTTTGGTTTGATCGTGTGTACAGCGATCAAACCAAAACAGCCAGCAGACAAATCTGTTCAAATCGGTCTGTCCGACCGATTTGAACAGATTTATTTGGTCGTGCGTACGCGGCCTTAAGAGGAGACTGTGTGAATCAGGCCTTCATGGTAGGCTATCGGAGGCTATCAGATCTAGCGGTGGAGGTATTGCGATCGCTCCGCTTCGTCCCCGCTGTTTACTTTGTTTTTATTCGCTACCTAATTCACTCATGCTGAATTTCTAGTTTATTCAGCCCAACTGTGTTTGGACTGTTTTTCGTTTTATATTTCTTTTTATATATTTTATTTTTTAATAAACACCGCCTGCTTTGGCATTGACCTATTTCACCATGGGAGGCTCCTTTTTTCTCTCTTCCACCTGAATTTCCCCATACTCAATATATTGAGTATTGAATCCGGACCATCTGGAACGGAGGATAACAGGAAAAGGACAAGACACTGAGAGATCGCGGACAAGAACATAGCAGGATTCCGCACTATATGCCCTTATATAGCCACCCTAAGGTAAGGGGACTACAACACTCCTTAAGGATTCAATAGATTTTGTTCATCTCTACAAGGAAGACTCCGATCACACCTCACCCAGTCCATTTCCATTTATGCATATAGACTGTCAATCAGTGTCGGTTTTGACACCCTACACTAACTGATTAGTTATTACAGGTCACATAGTGACACTTAGACGCATTAGGCACAAAGCACTGCTGTTTTCTATTATCCACACCACGCACGTTGTGGACTAATATCTGCTAGTTTACTAGTGTTTTTTATGGTCAATTATCAGTTTGTTTTTATATATATGGTGTTGCACATTGCATGTTTAATTTTTAGTCGTGTATTATTTGGTGTTTGCACAGTTTACATTTGCATTTTCTGAAAGCGCTTATCAACATTTCATTGTCACACCCATTTTTCACCAGAGCTTTGTAGGCTCTTTAGATTGAGCTGCTACAGACCAGTCCATGCGACTTGAATTCACTCCTCTTTACTCACAGTAGCGCATCAGTCCTCCCTTTCACACTTCATGGTAGAATATCTGCTAGGAAACCACTGCTAAAGAAAGGCAACAAGCAGAAGAGACTTGTTTGGGCTAAAGAACACAAGGAATGGACATTAGACCAGTGGAAATCTGTGCTTTGGTCTGATGAGTCCAAATTTGAGATCTTTGGTTCCAACCACCGTGTCTTTGTGCGACGCAGAAAAGGTGAGCGGATGCACTCTACATGCCTGGTTCCCACCGTGAAGCATGGAGGAGGAGGTGTGATGGTGTGGGGGTGCTTTGCTGGTGACACTGTTGGGGATTTATTCAAAATTGAAGGCATACTGAACCAACATGGCTACCACAGCATCTTGCAGCGGCATGCTATTCCATCCGGTTTGCATTTAGTTGGACCATCATTTTTTTTTTCAACAGGAAAATTACCCCAAACACACCTCCAGGCTGTGTAAGGGCTATTTGACCAAGAAGGAGAGTGATAGGGTGCTGTGCCAGATGACCTGGACTCCACAGTCACCGGACCTGAACCAAATTGAGATGGTTTGGGGTGAGCTGGACCGCAGAGTGAAGGCAAAAGGGCCAACAAGTGCTAAGCATCTCTGGGAACTCCTTCTAGACTGTTGGAAGACCATTTCAGGTGACTACCTCTTGAAGCTCATCAAGAGAATGCCAATAGTGTGCAAAGCAGTAATCAAAGCAAAAGGTGGCTACTTTGAAGAACCTAGAATTACATATTTTCAGTTGTTTCACACTTTTTTGTTATGTATTTAACCCCTTATGGACCGCCGCATGTACATTTACGTCGGCAGAATGGCACCGACAGGCACATCAACGTATATATACGTTGGTGCCTTGAGGTAGGTCGGGGGTCCGATCTGGACCCCCCCCGGTACATGCGGCGGTCCCCGTAGCTGGCCGATCGATCCGGGATGAGGGGGCGGCTATTCGTTTTTGTCCGCCCCCTCCGGATCGCTCCCAGCCAATCCGCGCACTCCCCCTGCAGTGCACTTCCTCCTCCTGTGTAAACACAGGAGGTAGGAAGTGATGTGATCTCTCCCCTCAGCGGTATTTTCAACCACCGCTGAGTAGAGATCACATCTCACAGTAAGTCTGCACAACACTACACTGACACACACTACACATAGGCACATTTAACCCCACGATCGCCCCCCCTCCCCCCCTGTCACAGTGTCACTGAATGCAGTAATCATACATGTATGATTACTGTATTTAGTGTCAGTGTGACAGGCAGTTAGTGTTAGGTCCAGGGTAGCCCCGTACCCCCCCCTAATAAACTTTTAACCCCTTGATCACCGCCCTAGTTAACCCTTTTTACTCCCTATTGCCAGCATCACTAAGCGATAATTTTTCTGATCGCTGTATTAGTGTCGCTGTTCCCGCTAGGTAGCTCATTTTTTATTTATTGCGATTTTTTTTTTACTACAGACATGTGGCTAAATACATTTTGGCCTAAATGTTTGACTAAAATTTAGTTTATTTGATTTTTCTTATAACAAAAAGTAAAAAATATTGTTTTTTTTTTCAAAAATGTCACTCTATTTTTGTATTTAGCGCAAAAAATAAAAATCGCAGAGGCGATCAAATACCACCAAAAGAAAGCTCTATTTGTGGGAGGAAAAGGACGCAAATTTTGTTTGGGAGCCACGTCGCACGACCGCGCAATTGTCTGTTAAAGCGACGCAGTGTCGAATCGCAAAAAGGGGCCTGGTCATTTACCTGCATTTTGGTCTGGGTCTTAAGTGGTTAATTTCACATGTGTTAATTCATAGTTTTGATGCTTTCAGGTTGAATCTACAATTTTCATAGTCATGAAAATAAAGAAAACTCTTTGAATGAGAAGGTGTGTCCGAACTTTTGGCCTGTACTGTATATATATCTCTAAATAACATGCCCAAGCTCATCTCTTCACCACACACAGCCACAAAGGCAAGATAATTCTTGGTGGGCAGTGTATTAGTACTCGGATGAACACATTTAGGACTTCAAAGAATGTCAGGCAAAATGGTCGTTCCTCACGCACGTTCACTTCATCAAATCTGTCCGTCTTTGAAAAAAAAATTGCACACCCCTGCCCTAAATGGTGGTCCACAAAGCTAAGGTGGTTCTTCGTCCATGCCCTTCGTTCCTACCTAAGGTGGTCTCTGATTTTCATTTGAATGAAGACATTGTGTTGCCTTCCCTGTGTTCCAGGCCCACTCATCCCAAGGAATTTGATTGCATGCCTTTGATGTGGTTCGAGCGATTCTGGTGTATCTGGCAGCCACTGAGTCTTTTTGGGGGTCAAGCTCACTGTTTGTGATCACGGATGGGCCAAGAATAGGGCTGTCTGCTTCTTCTGTGACCGTTTCCTTTCCCTGTTATGGCACACTCTACTCAGTCGTTTAGTACTTCTTGGGCCTTCCGTCATTGGGTGTCAGTGGTGCAGGTTTGCAGACAGTCCCTAGTCATCAATGCAGTTTCACTAAATTCTAAAATGTGGATGTGCTGCCATCTGCGGATAATTCTTTTGGCCGCAAGGTTTTGCAGGCTGCTGTTTAGAGGGTCTTTTTCCCTCCTTGGGGGTGTATTGTTCAGGTTGGGCTCCAGTTGTTGAGCTCCTGTTACCTGGTTGGCTCCTGTGTTTAGCCTTGGGATTTTTTGGTTGTCCCACATCTCATGTTTGGCACTGCTTGAGGGACATCCCTATGGTTCTGAATATGGAGCACTGTGTAAGTCAATGAACAAAACAGAAAATAGTATTTTTGTACTTGCCTAATTTGCCTAAACATTAATGGTCTATTTACGTATAAGTTTATTTGTTAAAAAATATATGAAATATATAATGGCGTCGTCTTTATATGTCCTCTAGTGGTACTCAAAGATAATGGTCCAAAAGAGGAAAAGAGAAAAAGAAAAGGAAATATTCAATGGTAGCGCCATCTTGTGGATAAATATGGTACTGCCTTAATGGTAACCAACAAACTAAATACATCAAATAAAAGACTGGAGAGTAGGACATGATTGGGACTTCATAACAATTAAAAATGTGAAATGTAACAATACAAATCAATCAGTCTACATTGGTACCCGCAGGATGTAAAGTGTTTAATTTATAAATCCTTTCTGTTTAGTTTCTAGACACTTTTTGTTTCATGCTCCCCTCACCCCTATGTAGCATAATCCTATCAATCTCACAAAAAATGGCCAAACTAGGGTCCTGGCTGTGGTAGATTCTAAAGTGATTGGACAAGCTGTGTTTAGGAAACCCCTTTTTTGTTATTCAAGTGCTCATAAACTCTGACCCCCAACTTGGTAGTCGTGTGTCCCACATACTGGAGCCCGCACGGAGTGACATGGGTGGAATCGCAAGAGATAAACGTATCTATTTCAAACTGTTTGCCATTACTTGAAGATCTAAAAGTTTGCTCTTGGCTATGTTGGTTGTCCTACATGCCTTACAACAGGCTTTTACCATTGCAAAAGGTGTATCAATTTAGGTGCAGATCTTTTTGGGAGGGTTGTAAACATTTGGTGAAAGTCTATTCCTTAAAATGGGAGCTTTGCGGTCAGGGGTGGTGGAGTGTCTGTCCGGGGTGCTCAGTGTTCCGGTTCCCCTGACAGCTAGGGTTTGTCTTATTGGTCTGGTATAGGAGGTTGTTCCCTCCCTAGCACATCGCACCTTACTGAATATTGGGTTATTCTACGGCAGGAAGGCTATCCTTTTGAAATGGAAGAACCCCAATGCTCCAATGTTGTCATTCTGGAAGGGGTTGGTCAACCCTGTTATACACATGTATAAGGCTCTAAACAGTCAAAAAAAGAGAATAGGCGCTCCTTCTGATTCCTTCCACCCCACTGCGCCAATGACTGTGCGAACCTCAAAAAAAGCAGCTACTTAAATAATAATAATGTGTACCAAAAATTCTGAATGAACAAAATAGTAGCGCTAAAAAATACATAAAAGTTTCTAAATATTAAACAATATATTCGTGATACAGAAAATATTGTGAGGAATGCAGCAATATATAAAAAAGTGAAAAATGTATATAAGGATATGTGAAAAAAGCGTCCGCATAGAAAATCCAAAAGTGATAATGTTCCAAGTGTAAACAATTAAAGTGTCCAAAGGAAAACAAATCTTTAAGAAATCTTCTTAATTTGAGACCTTTTACCACACCAGTGCTCAGTGACTCCACACCAATAGAAATTGCGCTTACCAATGCAATATGCCTTGCATTCTCATGCTTGGCACAAACGGCAAAATATTTCTCCACACGAACTGATCAATTCCACCATTGATTTTCACAAGCCGAATCGTTCCACATGAGAAGTAAAGTGACTTCAATGGTGAAGTATATCAAACTTATTTATTAAAATCAGTAAAACAGCTTCACACATTGCACTCACATTTGATACAGCAAATCAAGGCACTTCAATAGTGAACTAAGCAGCGGGTTCCTCACAGGTGATTATCTTGTTGCATTATGGTCACAGCGGACCTAAATAAAAAACCGTCAGTCTCACCCCCTGCTCTGTTCGTCTCACTCGTCACTTGAAAAACACACTACACATGCAATGGTCGGTACTCGGACGCTTCCTCGGTGTGCCATGTAACTTCCCCTAGACTAGTTTCACTAGCTCAAGACTTCTTCACGCAGGGTGTAAAAGACTACTTATAGGTTAAGGGGATGTGATAAAAAATTCAGGCGAGTCTGGCAGGCTTGGCTAGACTCCCCGGACACGGTGGGTTAAGGTTGCAAGTTTAAGGCGGCGTACACACGATCGGACATATCCGATGAAAACGGTCCGCGGACCATTTCCATCGGATATGTCCGATCGGGAGTTTGATCCGATGGCGTGTACACACCATCGGATCAAATTCCCCGCCGCCGGACGGCGCGGTGACGTGGCGGTGACGTTGACGCCGCCGTGTCACCGCCACGTCACCGCACCAGGAAGTAAAACACTTCCGCACATGCGCCGAATCCATTCGGCAGCGGCGCGGCGGCGGTGGGGGCCGACATGTCTGCTGGTAAGTGTACTAACCAGCAGACATGTCGGGCGGACAGATTCCCACCGGATAGATTTCAAAGCTTGCTTTGAAATCTGTCGGGTGGAGAAATCTGTCCGCTAGCCCATACACACGAGCGGAGATGTCTGCTGAAACGGTCCATCGGACCGTTTTCAGCGGACATATCCCCTCGTGTGTACGCGGCCTAACAAGAATGGTATTCTTCTTGGTGGTTCTTCTGCTTAGGATCATTTTATAAGTCACAGCATAAATTTGACTTGTGGGGACATTTTAATATCCTTTTCTTCCGTTATCTTTCCTTTGTATCTGAGTTTGTGTGATTTGATTTAATCTCATTTCACTTAACCTAATTTGCCTGGAGACATTTTAAATCCTGGATGGACCTTGGTGCTTCACTGTATGATTATTTGGGCTAGGTGGTTGGTCGGGGTTGGGGTAGGGAGGGGAGGGTGGGGGTTACAAGGTTACTGGTTGTTAATGTTAAGTGTTTATGTGTCGGCCCTGTGTGGCCTCAGTCAGGGTAGGTATGTTGCCTACCTTGTGTTTGTGTTGTTTGTATAAAAATTTAATAAAAAGAATAAAAAATAAAAAAAATGGGAGCTCTGCGATAAATAAATGTAGGATGTTTTGTGAGAAAACTGACTAAAGTATTATCCCTTAAAAGGATGGGCCAGTGTTTTTTTAAATGACATGTTCTAGAGATTTATAATCCCTGCTGAAATCCATTCGGAATGCCAAGTTGTTCCTATAATCATAAGATCTCTTTGGCTTGTGCTACAATAAATCCCGTCGGTCCAAATAAATACTTGTGTCTGAATGGATGTTAAAATATCCTCTCTATATCCCTTTTCTTAAAATGTATTCACCACCACCTCATAATCTTCCACACTGGTGCAATTACGCCAAATGCGCAAGAATTGTCCCTTAGGGATTGCCCCCAACCATTTGGGGTGATGACAACTGGCCGTTGGTATGTAACCGTTCCTATCGGTTTTCTTAAAGCGGAGCTCCAGCCGTGGGATTTTTTTTTTTTAAAGTCAGCAGCTACTAACAGTGTAGCTGCTGACTTTAAATAAGGACACTTACCTGTCCTAGGCGCCCGCGCTGACGGCCCCCCCCCCCCCCCCCCGATGCCGGTCCCACGATCGCTCCGGGTCCCGCGCCGCCATTCACACTATGGGAAACAGGCAGTGAAGCCGTACGGCTTCACTGCCCATTTCCTAGTGCGCCTGCGTGAGTCTCACGCTGGCTTGTGAATGGGCGCGCTGCTCTCTGAGAACACACACAGTTCCCAGGAAGCAGCGCGCCCCATTCACAAGGAGAAGAACAAGAAGAAAACACACCGCGGTTCAGGAAGAGGCAGATTACGGACTTCCGCATAGCAACAGCTATTTCGGGTGAGTATTTATTTTTTATTTTTTTCAGGTTTTTTTTTTTCAAACAACATTGTAAAATGTTGTTATCCTGGGTGGAGCTCCGCTTTAAAAAATGTTTTTGTAGTGATACAACCACTAGACTTGGTGAGTACCAAATCTAAAAAGCTTATCTGGTGTGAATGAGTGAGTGAAAAAGGTATAAAGCGCAACACATACAAACTGAATCTCCTCTGGGCACTCTTTCCATTCCTTGGGTAAGGAAACCCCTTGACCTCAGAAGAGATAGGTTTTAATCTTTCTCCTAAAGGACAAGTGGTCCGACTCCAGTCGGATGGTAGTTGGTAGCGCATTCCACAGCCGAGGTCCCTGGACTGCAAATCTCCGATCTCCTTTGGACTTGTATCTGGCTTTGGGTATTCAGAGTAGGTTTTGATTTGTGGATCACAGAATGCGATTTGGGTTATGGACTTTTATTTTTCGCATAGATATTGGGGGGCGTTTCGGTAAATACACTTATGCGTTGGGCAGAGTGAATTGAAAGTAATTCTGTCTTGTACTGGCAACCAATGAAGGGATCTCAGCGAAGGTGAGATTGATTCCCATGGTTTTATGCCAGGCACTAATCGAGCAGCCATATTTTGAACGACTTGCAGACGAGTAATTTAGTATTTGGGGGGTCCTAGATAGAGGGCATTTGCGTAGTCAAGTCTGGAATTGATGATTGTTCCCACCACGACTGCAATGTCCTTTTTTGGGATAAAGGGAGTGAGTCGGCGTAGTAGGCGCAGCAGATGATGGGATCCGCTGACTACAGACCCTATTTGTGCATCCATTGTCATGTAGGAGTCGAAAATGGGGGGGTCGAAGTTGACGCGGGGGGACTTTTTTGGTTTTTGAGCCATTGAGTTTAAGGTAACTGGATGTCATCCAGCTATCTATTAGAGAGAGGGATTTCTCTAGTCCAAGAGAATGATCCTTTTTGTTGCAGATGCGGAAATACAGTTGAGTGTCGTCTGCATAGGAGTGGTAGAGTAGCTTCTGGTTGCTGATGATTTCAAAGAGGGGGCGGAGATAGATATTGAACAATATGGGTGACAAGGGAGATCCCTGAGGGACTCCGTATGATACTGTACGTTTTTCAGAAGTTAAAGATCCCAGTTTCACTGTTTGTGACCGGTTTTCCAAGAAGGAGGAGAACCAGGGTAAATCGCCTTCCGCGACTCTGGCCACTTCGGCTAGCCTAGCGAGTCGTAGTCCGTGGTCTACAGTGTCAGCTGCAACTGTATTTAGAAACCCATAAATGACTTGATAAGTTTCAATCAGGCTTCCGTCCGGGTCACGGAACAGAAACGGCGTTGCTCAAAATATGGGATGACACTCTCGAGGCCGCAGATGAAGGATAATCTTGTCTCCTGATCCTGCTGGACCTAAGCGCTTAGGTCCAGCAGGATCAGGAGACAAGATTATCCTTCATCTGCAGCCTCGAGAGTGTCATCCCATATTTTGAGCAGCGCCGTTTCTGTTCCGTGACCCGGACGGAAGCCTGATTGAAACTTATCAAGTCATTTATGGGTTTCTAAATACAGTTGCAGCTGTTGTACAACTTTTTTCTCCATTATCTTGGAGAAAACATTTAGACCTGTTATGGGCCTCCGGTTGTTTGGGTCTTTGGGGTCAAGGGTGTTTTTTTTTAGGATTGGTTTTATTGTACCTTGTTTCAGCAAGATGGGCACCATGCCCTCCTTGAATGATTGGTTTATGAGCTGTGTGATAGCTGGTGCCAGTATATCGGCACTTTCTTTCAGCAGTTTAGTGGGAATGATGTCATTGGGTGCTGTGCTGTTACGCAGAGTCCCAATGATGTTTTTAGTGACATTGATGGTGATGGGTTTTAGGCCCTGTACACATGATCAGGCATGTCTGATGAGACTTGTCTGATGGACCGTTTTCATCAGACAACTCTGAACTTGTCTGATGTGCGTACACACCATCGGACCAAAATCCGATCAGACCAGAACGCGGTGACGTAGAACACAACGACGTGATGAAAAAATGAACTTTAATGCTTCAAGCATGCGTCGACTTGATTCTGAGCATTAGTGATGAGCGGAATACGCCATATTTGATTTCGCGATATTTCGCGAATATTTCGAAGAATATTCGCAAATATTCGTTAATATCGAATAGTCGTGATATTTTATAAAAAAAAAAAATGCAAATTTTCGCCAATGCGAATTTTCGCGATTTTTTTTTTTTATTTTTTTTTATAAAATATCACGAATATTCGATATTTACGAATATTCGGTATATTTTATAAAAAATTATGCGAAATTGATTGCGACTTTTATTGCAAAATTTATTGCGAAATTTGAAAAATACGAATATTCGAAATAGCGAATATTCGCCGCGATATTCGAGATATTCGCGAATACTCGAATATGCAATATATAAAACTTTGGTCTGATGGACAACGGTCTGATGGGCCGTACACACCATCAAACTGGTCTGATCGCGTGTACAGGGCCTTAGAGTGAATTTTGGTGGTCGCGGCGGGTTTATGAGGGTATTTGGTTTGGGATTTGTGGAAGGATTAGTGACGAATTCATTTTGCTGAATACTTTCACAGATTTTTTTCAATTTTATTAATGAAATAATCCGTTGCAATAGTTTGTTGCAAAATTCTTGTGAATCAGAATTGGGGGCCTCTAAACAAGCTGGATTCATCGTCTGCGAAACCAGCTTAAAGAGTTTGCGGGGGCGGTTTAGGGCATTTGCAATGATGTTGAAGTGATTTTTTTTGGCCATAAAGATTTCTTTGTGATATTTCTTTGTTATTGTCTTGTAAATGGTGTGGTTTTTATCTGAAGAGCTCCTTTTCCACGCAGCTTCTGCTCTTCTACGCTCTTGCTTTAGCAACGTCAGCTGGTCATTAAACCAGCTGGAGTTGTTTTTCTGGATGCAAGTTTTGCGTTTTGGTGCCACCCAGTCAGCTGACTGACGTAGCGCCTTGTTGATGGCATCAAGTGTTTCTGTGGCTGTTTGTTTTTGTTGGATTGTTTTTATTTTGTTCCCTAGTGGTGTTTTGAAGAGTTCCGAGTGGAGCTTCTTCTGAGATCTAGTCCAGTGAGTTGTCACCGTTTTTTTTTTTTGGCTTTTGCATTTAATGCATGGTGATCGGTCGATGGTAGTGGCTCATTTTCCAAGACGTCAATTTCCAAATCTTGTTATAAAATGAGATTGAGCGTATGACCTGAGGCATGATTTGGGCTTAGTATTAGTTGCTGCAGACCTAATCCTTCCAGATGGTCGATGCAGGCGTCGGCGACGGGGTCCCGTGAGAAGTTGGCACAGAGGTTGAAATCCCCAAGCACCAAAAGGTATGAGGGGATGAATACTGTCAACGACGTGAGAAGGTGAGTTTTTGGGCCTGGTGGTCTATAGCTAAGTAGAATATGGATCATGTCTTGGGGATTTGTTTGCAGCTGTAGAGTGAGGGTTTCCATAAATTAAAGCAAGTTTTGAAGGACTGGTTTGGTGATTGAGAGGTGATTCTTGTGGATCACCGCCAGGCCTCCCCTCTTTGCCCCACTCTGTTCTGCATTTGAACGCGATAATTTGCTGGCACCAGTTCTCCCAGAATGGTGTTGCAGTCTGCTGTAAGCCAGCTTTCTGTGATGAAGAGGCAATCTAGATCATGTTGAAGTATGAAATCATAGATTTCTTGCCGGTGTTTTACTGCCGATCTTGTGTTAACCAAAGCGCATGATATGCGTTTGGGCTGGTGTACCTGCATGCAGTTTTTTTACTGTTAATCGTCGATTGATTCTTAACAGTTGCTCACTCTTTAGAGCTTTTTTGGTGACCGTTGGAAGTGTAGAGGTGAATGGTTTTAGTTCCCAGATGGTTTCTGAAGAGTATTTCAGATAACCCATGGTTGCAGAAAGATGCAGGGAAGTGATGATGATTAAAAATTCCTTCCTGATCCCTCACTGGCGATCAGTGAAAACCCTGGATCAATTGCTTTGTGGGTAGGGGCGTAGGGGATGCGTACCCCTGGGTTAACCGATGGGACCTAGTTTCAGGCTGAAACAGCCTGTGGGGGGAGGCGAGGGTGAGTGAGGGTGGTGTTTATTTAAAAATGGGAGTACCAAGATGGCCGCTGACCGGAACTAGGCACGAGCCGGGGGCTGGGGTACGGGGGCAGCTAGGGGGGAGAGGGGGACCTGCAGGGACGAGGCGGGGAGAGTCCTGGGGGGCGTGGGTGTTTTTTGTGCGGCGGGGAGGCTATAAGCTAGGAGAGTCACGGATGTCCCGCTAGGCCGCGGCTGAAGCCACTGACTTTCCTGGATGCGGCAGCTGCGATCCAGTAGCAGGGTTTCCCGGGCCCCCGATGGTAGAGGATGGCATTGGGGGTAGCGGGGAGATGGCGGTGCTGTGTTTGGGATGCGATGGGGGTGCAGAGAGGGGCTGTCGGTCGTCCGATTCCCGGGATCAAAGCCACGGCTTATCCAGAAAAGGACGGCCTCATTCGATCCACCGGGTTGGAGGACAAACCAGGCCAGATGGTGCAGGCCCTTACCTTGAGAGGAGCTGCAGAGGAGGGAGGAGGGATGCTGTATCCTGGATGCAATGAGGCTGGGAGCCCTGCCTGCCGGCCTGCCTGGAGCTTTATACCACACGTCCTACTGCTAGGAAGCGTGCGCCGTATGAGCTCCTGTTGCTATCTCATGTTCCGGTGAATCTCAGCCATATTCATTGATGTTTATTTGGGTGAGGAAGTCAGATAGTTTTTCCATACTACTATTCAAGAGGATGACCATGTCATCAATGTACCTCTGGAATGTGCTAAAGGAATATGACCTGTTCTTCCCACTGGTTTAATAGAAGATTAGCTACACTGGGGGCATACTTAGCCCCCATAGCTACACCTTTGATTTGGTTGTAGTATGAACCCTCATCCCAGAAATAGTTGTTGGTCATAGCTAGGTCCAATAAAGACAGAATTTCTTCTGTCGAGTCTAAACCACTTCCCACCCAAGGACGTCATATCTTTCAGTGGGGATATCTAAATGATGCCTGGAGCTACAGGGATCATTCAGCTATCAATATTTTCAGACAGCGATTCAGTGCGCCATAAGAACAATCAGTTCTGCCGCTTGATAGTTCTTATAGGTGATGGGAGGGGATGTACCCCCTCCCCCCACCATCCTGTGGATCGTTTCTCCGGGTCACCGATGGCACGGGAGAGCCCAGAGAAACGATCGGCCGGTGTCGGATGGGAAGCATAGAGATTTCTCTGACAGTCGGGGGCCCGGGTGTGACATTATGACGGTACCCTGAAAAAAACAAAGCCAGAATCGCGGCTTTTTTCATGAGATCGGTGAATTTTTTTTTCACAATCTCATGCTTTCCAGCCTGGAGGACCTGTCATGATATATTCCTATTACAAGGGATGGTTACATTCCTTGTAATAGGAATAAAAGTGATCAAAAAATGTAAATTTAAAAAAAGTGAAAAAATAAAAGTTAAATAAAATAAAATAAATGTATTTAAAACGCCCCTATCCCCTAGTAGCTCGCACTCAGAAGCGAACACGCACGCAAGTGCCGCCCACATATGTAAACACCGTTTAACCACTTAAGGACCGCCGCATGTACATTTACGTCGGCAGAATGGCACCGACAGGCACATCAACGTATATATACGTTGGTGCCTTGGGGGGGATCGGGGGTCCGATCGGACCCCCCCCCGTACATGCGGCGGTCCGCGCGGCTGCAGGAGCGATCCGACGAGTGGGGGCGGCTATCCGTTTTCATCCGCCCCCTCCGGATCGCTCCCAGCCAATGCGCGCGCCCGCCTGACCTGTCACTTCCTCCTCCTGTGTAAACACAGGAAGGAGGAAGCGACGTGATCTCTCCCTCGGCGTTTGTTTCAAGCGCCGCTGAGGAGAGATCACCACAGAACAAGTAAGTCCTGCACCAACACTACACTACACACACACATTTAACCCCCGCGATCGCCCCCCCCCCTCCCCCCTGTCACAGTGTCACTGAATGCAGTAATCATGTATGATTACTGTATTTAGTGTCAGTGTGACAGACAGTGTGACAGTCAGACAGTCAGTAGTGTCAGGGTAGCCCCCCCCCACCCCCCCCAATAAAGTTTTAACCCCCTGATCACTGCCCTAGTTAACCCTTTCACTCCCTATTGCCAGCGTCACTAAGCGATCATTTTTCTGATCGCTGTATTAGTGTCGCTGTTCCCGCTAGGTAGCTAATTTTTTTTTAATGCGATTTTTTTTTTACTAAAGACATGCGGCTAAATAAATTTTGGCCTAAATGTTTGACTAAAATTTAGTTTATTGGTTTTTTATTATAACAAAAAGTAAAAAATATTGATTTTTTTTCAAAAATGTCGCTCTATTTTTGTATATAGCGCAAAAAATAAAAATCGCAGAGGCGATCAAATGCCACCAAAAGAAAGCTCTATTTGTGGGAAAAAAAGGACGCGAATTTTGTTTGGGAGCCACGTCGCACGACCGCGCAATTGTCTGTTAAAGCGACGCAGTGCCGAATCGCAAAAACCCCTTGGGTCATTTGCCAGCGTATTGGTCCGGGTCTTAAGTGGTTAAACCACACATGTGAGGTATCGCCGTGTGCGTTGGAGCACCAGCAACAATTCCAGCACTAGACCCCCTCTGTAAACTGGTAACCTGTAAAAAAAAATTAAGCTTTGCCTATGAAAATTTTTAAGTACTGAAGTTTGGCGCCATTCCATGAGTGTTCGCAATTTTAAAAAATGACATGTTGGGTATCTATTTACTCGGCATAACATAATCTTTAACATTATACAAATAAATTGGCCTATCTTTACTGTTTTGTTATTTTTTAATTCATGAAATCGTTTTCCCCCAAAAAATTATTGCGCAAATTCCGTGTGTGATAACAACTTGCAATGACCGCCATTTTATTCCCTAGGGTGTCTGCTAAAAGAAAAAGTTTTGGGGGTTCTGAGTAATTTTCTAGCAAAAAAATTATGATTTTTGCATGTAGGAGAGGAGTGCCAGAATAGGTCCGGTATGGAAGTAGTTAAGATCTGTATGTGTATCTAAAGCGTCTTTGTGGTGGCAATAACATCACCATGTTTGAGACTAGTATACAATAATTCAACATCAATGGTAAAAAGTACTGTCATCCATGATGGAAATATCCTGTAATACATTCATCAAATGGTTGCTGTCCCTAAGATATAAAGGGCAAGCTTAAACTATGGGCTTCCTGAAATAGTCTATGTACTCCCCTACCCTGGATACAATTGAATTAATACTACTCAATATAGTCAAGAATAGTGGGCAGTCATCAGTATACCATTGGACAAATATGTTATAGCACCAACATCCCTATTAAAAAATATTTAAAGAACAGGATATGGGATTTTAACCACTTAAGGACCTTGCCTGTTTTTCAGACTCCGTGTTTACAAGATTACAACAGTAGTTTTTGCTAGAAAATTACTTAGAATCCCCAAACATTATATATTTTTTTCTAACAACCTAGAGAATAAAATGGCGGTCATTGCAATACTTTTTGTCACACCGTATTTGTGCAGTGGTCTTACAAGCGCACTTTTTTTGGAAAATAATTCACTTTTTTGAATTAAAGGGGTGTTCCAGCCAATATTTATGTTAAAAGTCAGCAGCTACAAAAAGTGTAGCTGCTGGCTTTTAATAAACAGACACTTACCTGCTCCAGCGTTTCAGCGACGCACCGGCCGGGGGTCTGCTCCTCTCCCCCCTCCCCGGCCGGCGTCTTCATTGTCACTGTGGGCACCCGGCCGTGACAGCTTTCGGCTTCACGGCCGGGGCACCCACTGCGCATGCGCGAGTGGCACTGCGCATGCGCGAGCGGTGCGGCCCGGGCCCGATTGGACAGGCGATCGCCTAGGACCTGTCACATGTCCTAGGTCAGCCTTTCTCAACCAGTGTACCGCGGCACACTGGTGTGCTGTCAGAGGTTCTCAGGTGTGCCGCGGGGTCGATGGAGAGAAGGCTGTCAGATGAGCTCTCCTGCCGAACTGTGAAAAGCTCTGTTGGCTTCAAAAGTGAAAGTAAAGTGCTGAGGAGTGTGCTGTGCTCTCTGCTTCCCCCTAGAGTGCAGTACCCGGCTAAATGAGGAATCTGGAAAGGTACTGAGCTAGAAGCTAGATTCATTTTAAAATGGCTGTATACGTGTGTGTGCACATGTGAGTGTCTCTGAAAAGCAATCTATGCACAGATCGCTTTTCAGAGGCATTTGACAGGCGGTAAAGAGGAATTCTGTTGCCTCTTTACCATCTGTTTTAATCCTGTTAATGCAGCATCACTACACCGCAACCGTGCAATGCACACAGTTGAAGGGTAGTTGAAGTGCAGCCCCATTCACCCTCGGTATACCTCCAGTTGCAGCCACAGCATGTTTTTACCACCCCTATGACATGTGAACAAGCCCTTGGTTCACATCTGTGTAGCTGCATGTAGGGCAGTCAATTACTTCCCGTACCCACAAAAATGCAGGAAAACAAGTCGCCAACCTTTTTTTTTTTTTTTATTGCACTGCAGCAAAAGCACCCCACGTTTTCCAATGTGTGGGGGTATCATTAAGAATTAATGGTACCCCTAAAGAGCAGAGCATTTGTCTGTGTCAGGAATGAGGGTGATTTTGTGCGTCTTCTGCATCACACCCTAATGTGAACCAAGCCTGGGACTGGGGTGCCTCAAGACTGAAAATACTTTTTAAGGGTGCCCCAACTGGAAAAAGGTTGAGAAACACTGTCCTAGGTGATCGCCTACAGGGAGGGGCTGCTGTAGGCGATTAAGCTTAATCGCCTTACCAGCCCCTCGGCGGAAGGAGGAAGTGGGACAGGAAGTCCCACTCCTCCTGAAGCCCCCACTCCCCCCCCAAAAAAAATTACATGCCAAATGTGGCATGTAAGGGGGTGAGGAGTGGGATAAGCGGAAGTACCATTTTTGGGTGGAACTCTGCTTTAACCACTTAACGCCCGCCACACGACTATGTACATCCTCAGAATGGCACGTACAGGCAGATGGGCGTACATGTACGTCCCTGCCTTCTAGCAGGTCGGGGGTCCGATCGGGACCCCCCTCACTACGTGCGGTGGTCGGGAGCGATCCGGGATGAGGGGGCGGCTGTTCACAGGCAGAGGAGGAAGTGATGTCACCTCTCCTCTCGCCGGTATTTTCGTCCGGCGTAGGAGAGGAGACATCAGAACAGTGAGTAGCACAAGCACTACACTGACACCAGTACACATAGGCACACAAATCCCCCCACACATGTGGTATCCCCGTACTGAGGAGAAGCAGCAGAATGTATTTTGGGGTGCAATTCCACATATAACCATGGCATGTGTGAGAAATATATCATTTAGTGACAACTTTGTGCAAAAAAAAACAGTTTGTCATATTCTCGCAACTTGTGTCAAAATATAAAATATTCCATGGACTCGACATGCCTTTCAGCAAATAGCCTGGGGTGTCTACTTTCCAAAATGGGGTCATTTGGGGGGTTTTGTGCTATTTTGGCATTTTATGGCCTTCGAAACTGTGATAGGTAATGAGGAGTGAAATCAAAAATTTGCGCCCTTAGAAATGCTGAAGGCGGTGCTTGGTTTTCGGGGTCCCGTATGTGGCTAGGCTCTCAAAAAGTCCCACACATGTGGTATCCCCGTACTCAGAAGAAGCAGCAGAATGTATTTTGGGGTGCAATTCCACATATAACCATGGCATGTGTGAGCAATATATCATTTAGTGACAACTTTTTGTAAAAAAAATTATTTATTTTTTGTCATTATTCAATCACAAAAAAAAATATATTCAATGGACTCAACATGCCTCTCAGCAGTTTTCTTGGGGTGTCTACTTTCCAAAATGGGGTCATTCGGGGGGGTTTTGTACTGCCCTGCCATTTTAGCACCTCAAGAAATGAGAGGCAGTCATAAAATAAAAGCTGTGTAAATTCCAGAAAATGTATCCTAGTTTGTAGACACTATGGGCCAGATTCTCAAAAAATGGCGTATCTGGCGGCGTAGCGTATCGTATCGCATTTACACTACACCTACACAAATTACTGGAGCAAGTGCCGTATTCTCAAAGCACTTGCTCCGTAATTTTCGGCGGCGTAGCGTAAATGCGGCGTCGTAAGGCCGCGTAATTCAAATGGTGAAAGAGGGGGCGTGCTGTATTTAAATTAAGAGCGCCCCGCGTCAAGCGAAGTCCGCATACGCCGGCCGGGAAAAAAGCCCAGTGCGCATGCTCTAGCTCACGTCGGAAAGCGTTGTTGAAACCAAGGTCAAAACGACCTGATCGTCACTTACGCAATTCCCTATTCGCGAACGACTTAGTAAAACGACGTAACCGACAGAAAAAGACGACGCTGACCCGACGCCATACTTAACATGGCAACGACGGAACTTCGGAAACATACCCCTCATATAGCAGGGGTAACCTTACACGTATGGAAACGACGACAGGGCAGCGTAAAAACGTTTGGGAATCGTATTAGGCTCATTTGCATAGGCAAATGAGAAAACAACATAAAGGCCACCTAGCGGCTGGCGTTGTCATTAGATCTAAGATCCGACGGTGTAATTGCTTTACACCTGTCAGATCTTTAGTGTATCTATGCGTAAGTGATTCTAAGAATCACTTGCATAGATACCCATTGAAAAAAACTGCGATACGACTGTGTATCTGAGATACACCGTCTTATCTCAGCTGAGAATCTGGCCCTATAACTTTTGCGAAAACCAATAAATATACGCTTATTGCGATTTTTTTTTTTTACTAAAGACATGTGGCTGAATACATTTTGCCCTAAATGTTTGACTAAAATTAAGTTTGTTCGATATTGTTTACTTTTTGTTAAAATAATTTTTTTTCAAAATTTACGGTCTTTTTCCGTTTATATCGCAAAAAATAAAAATCACAGAGGCAATCAAATACCATCCAAAAAAATCTCTATTTGTGGGAAGAAAAGGACGCAAATTTTGTTTCGGTACAACATTGCATGACCGGGCAATTACCAGTTAAAGCAGCGCAGTGCCAAATTGTAAAAACACCTCTAGGCATTTAGCAGCATATTGGTCCGGGGCTTAAGTGGTTAAAAAATAAAACAGTACAGTTAGCCCATTTTTTTTTTTATATTGTGAAAGATAATGTTACGCCAAATAAAATGATACCCAACATGTCACGCTTCAAAATTGCACCCGCTCGTGGAATAGCGTCAAACTTTTACCCTTAAAAATCTCCATAGGCGACGTTTAAAAAATTCTGTAGGTTGCATCTTTTGAGTTACAGAGGAGGTTTATGGGCTAGAATTATTGCTCTCGCTCTAACAATCGTGGCAAAACCTCACTTGTGCAGTTTGAACACAGTTTTCATATGCGGGCGCTACTCACGTATGCGTTCACTTCTGCGCGCGAGCTTGTCTGGATGGGGCGCTTTAAAAAAAAATATATATATATTTTCATACATTTTTACACTGTTTTATGGTTCTGAATATGGAGCGCTGTGTCTGTCAATGAACTCAGAGAAATGGATTTTACAGTAAGTACAAAAATCCTATTTTTCCAAGCCTGTAGACTTTACTTTACACATTAGCCGTGGGAACTAGTTTGTGAAGACAGAAGACAGATTAACCTGGCCATAGCCTGTTTAAATTTTGGGCGGTTCAGCAGGAACCATCCCAGATTCTAACCAAGTATGGGCAGACTGGATATACCCAAATTGATCGATCGACAACCAGCCTGTTGGATTTTACATGCAAATATTAATAGCAGCTGTTATATCCACTAGCAATAATCACTGTGTTCTCCCGGTTGGGATGGCTTCCCCTGCCCTTCCGCCGGAAGAACACAATGGCTCTATAGGCGGGATTCCCCTGGCAACACTGTCCGTAATTGCAGGAAAGAAAATCGCTCCATCTATGGCTGGCATTAGGGGTGCTTTAAAGAAGAAATGAAACAGCAGCTACACAAACATATGACAGTATTCGGCAATGACAGCAAAGCTGGGGTATCCGGTGAGCATCGCCACGCATCCCCCCCAACTGCGATCATGGCGCAAATTGAGGCTGCGGCTTTGCGGCCTATGCATCGAGGCCGCTGGAGTGAGGCCAGCTACCTGCCGTCTGGCCAACTGCCCGGGTGTGATGAATAAGTGTAATTGAGCCGCCATCGGCTGTGCTGGGTCGGGGATGATACTAGCAGAGAGCACAGGCTCCGCCTCCGGCCGCCTCTCGTCCCGGGGATTGGGGAATTTCTCTGAGGGGTGGTGCCACCAAGTCATTGCCACAGGGAGTCACAGGAAAGGAGCTGGCCTGAGGCTGCACATGATCTAACGGAGCGCGAACAGCAACGTTAAAGGTATAGTAAAGTCAAAAAGACAATAATTTCAAAACTATAATTTATAGGATTTTTGCACTTGTGGTTCACACTAGCAACACTGAGTTAGGGCACAGGCATATTGATATTGTTCACTTTGCAGCCACTGTGTCCATTAATTGTCACCACTGTGCCATGCCATCAAATGCAGCTACTGTGCCATGCCATCAAATGCAGCCACTGTGCCATTAATTGTCACCACTGTGCCATCCCATCAAATGCAGTCACTGTGCCATGCCATCAAAAGCAGCCACTGTGCCATCAATTGTCGCCACTGTGCCATGCCATCAAACGCAGCCACTGTGCCATCAATTGTCACCACTGTGCCATGCCATCAAATGGAGCCACTGTGCCATCAATTGTCACCACTGTGCCATGCCATCAAACGCAGCCACTGTGCCATCAATTGTCACCACTGTGTCATGTTATCAAATGCAGTCACTGTGCCATCAATTGTCACCACTGTGCCATGCCATCAAACGCAGCCACTGTGCCATGCCATCAAACGCAGCCACTGTGCCATCAATTGTCACCACTGTTCCATGCCAAACACAGCCACTGTGCCATCAATTGTCACCACTGTGCCATCAATTGTCACCACTGTGCCATGCCATCAAACGCAGTCACTGTGCCATGCCTTCAAACGCAGTCACTGTGCCATGCCATCAAACACAGCCACTGTGCCATCAATTGTCACCACTGTGCCATGCCATCAAACGCAGCCACTGTGCCATCAATTGTCACCACTGTGCCATGCCATCAATTTTTATATTGAAAATAAAGCTTTGTTGTTAAAAAAATAAAAATAAAACTGGCTCCTAACTTTTTTTTTTTATCAGAAACAAGTTTATTAAGGACCAAATGTTTTACATACACGTCATGACTTCCAGTTCCACAAAAACATAGAGCCCAAACACCACAGCCAATCATCCCCAACGCACCTCCCCACGTATGGTAATTGCAACTCAAGTTTACAAAGATCGCCCATGAATGAATGAATGACTTGTATAGCGCAACGCATGCGAACTGAATCGCCTCTGGGCGCTTTTTCCAGCCAGTGTCTGCTTGGCTGGTGCGGTCATTTTCACCCCGTAGGATCTTGACACACTAGGGAAATTGCTACCCCCATCCCCCCCTGCAATACATGGAATTATACCTGAGTTAATAGACTCACAGCAGTAACCTATCCAGCACAAGGTCCACTGGGGACAATCCTGGGTTGTCCTTCCAAGGTGCCCCTCAACCTTTCAAATTTACCGTGGCCCCCCCTGTGTTGAAAAATTAATTTCTCTAGCCTCAGCGTGTCTCCCATCTTATTGATCCATTCTCTAAGCAAGGGGGGTTCAGCCGCCTTCCATCGCCTAAGGATGAGTATCCGTGCCTGAAATAGAGCTCTTGCAATGGGCGGTTTGAAATTGTCCTCCAGGGGGAGATCATCCAGGATGCCCAGAACGCACGGTTTAGGGTCAGTCGGGATAGTCACTGAGAAGACACTATTTATGGTATTCAGTACCCCTGTCCAGTACAAGTGTAGCTTTGGGCAGCGCCACAACATGTGAATTAAGTCTCCGTGGTCTCTCGCAGTCATTCGTACAGTCCGAGTTTGGCCTCACCCCCATTCTAGCCAGCCTGGCTGGTGTGTAATGGACTCGCAGTATGATGTATAGCTGTGACAGACACTGCGCCATATTAAGGGAGGACAGTTGTACCGCCTGAAGCGCCGCTTCCTCCCACTGCTCTCCCTCTAAAGCACCGACATCTTTCTCCCATTGGGCCACCGTCCTCGATGGAAATCCCGCCAGGAACACCCCTAGTAGCATCGAGTAGCAATTGGATATAGTGAAATATGGGGTCGGCGAAAGGGTCACCGGAGTCCCACCAAACTAAGCCCTGATGGCATGTTGTAGTTGCATATAGTAAAAGTACATCGTCCGAGGGAGCCAAAATCGCTCCCTCAGATCGGCAAATGTGCTCAATTGACCCGCCACAAAAATGTGACGTAGGTGCGTGACTCCATATGTCCGGCTCCTAACTTTTTTAGCTGCTCCTAGATTCCAAGCAAATTTGTCAAGCCCTGACATATGAGATATGCAAATGTATATATGTTTTTACAAGGCGGATTATTAACACTTGTTCTCTTGTTTTTCAGTGACTTGAAACAACCTGAAATGTATCTTTTTATTCAAATGGAATTATGTGTAAAGGGATCCTTAAAACAATGGATTAAGGAGAGAAACTCAAAAAAAACTTTTGACAAGAGTCGTAGCCTGCAGTTTTTTAAGCAGATAATTGAAGCCATAAAATATATTCATTCACAAAAGCTTATTCACAGAGACCTTAAAGTAAGTATGTTGCCAGAATCATCGGTGTCTATTTTCTGGTTTAAGCATAATAATGTGTATTTGGTGGTCTGCAACTAGGGCTTGGCCATACACAGTGTGAATTTCTTTCCTGCAACCACGAGTTGGGTGAACACAGGTGGGGGAAGACAGTGATTGCTAGCGGCTATAGAAGCCGCTAGCGATAATCAAAAAAGAATCTGGCAGGCTGGTTATATCCAAGTTGATCGATTTACTCAACTTGGTACATTCAGCCTGCCCATACATAGTTCATATCTCGGCCGATTCCTGCTGAACTGGCCGAGATTCGAAGTGTGTATGGCCAGCCTTACTCAAAATAGAGATGATCAGAGGCCAATGGTATAGCTGCAGCCTGGACATAGCACTGATCACCAGATTGTTTACATTACTCTATACAACGGTCAGTGTTATATAAAGTCTGATAATTGGACTATGTAGGTGTCAAGGTAAAGCACGTGTTCTCTATCACTTGCAACCATATTCATGCACATTCTCAGGGACTTGCAAGTTGTGTGCTCACCCAGGCAGACTGTGATCCACAATACAGTCAGTCTTCTAGGGTGTAATCAGGTTTTTCGTTATAAGCTATGATTGCTCTTTTACAGTTCATCTAACATTTCTACCATGTTTTCCCCTCTGCTTAAATGTATTTTGGTGTTTTTCTGGGCCTTGCAGCACTTCAACTGTGCTGTCAGCCTTCATTCCATAATGCCCTTCATTATATGTATGCGTGTTTCAGCATTATGCTTCAGGCTGAGGCTTCCTATCCACTGGAGGGGTTGTGGCATAGCACATCCAAACATAAGTGGGTTACAGAGAGCATTCTGATTGGTTAAATTGACATTAAAGCCAGACTATGAAAACCTCTCATTACATGTTATATAACAGCATGTGCATACTCACAAAGCCACTAAAGCATTCATTGTTTAAAGTGAAATATACCTGGTTGATACTGCCTTCAGTTGTCCCTCCCTCTTCTCTGTGTCTCCACTGCAGCCAGAGATTGCGTAGACAAGATGGTGTCCCATAGTGAGCAGTGCTATATTTCAGTTCCTTTCTAAGCTCTTCATTTCCTCTTTCTTGTCTACACAGCTCATGTGACTATAGAGTCACACATGTGGGAATATACACAGTAGTAAATGACACTCTTCTCCCTCCCTCTTCTTCCATGTCCTGCTATTGCTAAACACTATGGAGTGAGATATAGTCTGCTGTTTGATTACCTTCAGTAAGAAACTCACAAAAAAGCACACTGATGGTTCAGGTGTGTGCTGGCTTACTTCATCGAGCCAGAGTTAGGCCCCTTTCACGTTGAGGAGTTTTTCAGGCGGTACAGCGCTAAAAATAGTGCTGCTATACCGCCTGAAAAACTCCTGCCCAGCAACCTCAATGTGAAAGCCTGAGGGCTTTCACACTGAGGTGATGCGCTGGCAGGAGAGAAAAAAATTAGGGCTGTGCAAATTAACTTTTAATCGATCGATTAATCTTTAATTTTTTTGATCGATCAAAATCTTTTTGATCGTTTAAAATTCTTTTGATTGGAACTCACCTCTCCGCCAGCTTCTGGGCCTTCAGGGAGTTCCGTCAGAGATCCGGTGACGTCATGGACACCGGCGGGGCTTGCTGTGTTCATCTGAAGGGCTCCTTTGCTGTGCCTTCATATCTGCATGCCGACGGGACCTTACTATCTGCCACACACAAGGGCTGTTACACTTCCCTCTATCAACCTGGAATTCTACAGCCACCCACTGGGAGTTGTGATAGTTCCCTTTACGGGACATCTACATGCTGACGGACTGATGTTAACCTCTCCTCATCTGGATTCAGCAGTGGCATCATTGTACACCTTTTTATACCAGTATCATACTTGGCTACATGTTTTTATGACTGCTTTTGGTACTGTTTGGTATTACTTGCACCATTTTTACAGTTTATGTAGCTACATCGATTTTATCTCCAGTGCAATATTTATTTGGTTACCTACTTGAAGACTATAAAAGTTTTAATGCTATTCCCATCGAGCGCTGCCTTTGTGTGTTTTTTGTATCCTGCTATCCATTTTTCCAGATGTTGGTAGCTGCACTGGGAATCAGCCTGCAAGGAGATCAGCTAAAAGTAGTTGGATCGGTATGTGCGTTATAATTCATCAAAATTAGTCGATTAATCGATAAAAAAAAAAAAAACGATTAATCAAACACAAAAATGTTGATCAGTAACAGCCCTAAAAAAAATCCTTCCCAATCCTTCCCATTGAAAACAATGGGAAATCGCGGCAATACTGCCCGCAATGCGCCTCTATCGAGGCGCATTGCGGGCGGTATTAACCCTTTCACGGCAACTCGCTCCAAATCCGACGGTATAGCGCCGCTATTTTTAGCGGGGCTATACCGTCAGTGCGGCTCCAGCCCCCAAAGGGGCCTTGAAGCTCATGGCCCCACCCTCCTAAAGGGAGGTCAGTGTGACTGAAGGGAGCCGTGTGAGATGCTCCTGTGCATTAATGTGTTCAGATTGGGGCAGCGGAGGGCCCAAGCCTGAGAGGAAGTCCATGTGGGATGGAAGCAGCCAGGAAGCTGCAGAGAGAGTCTAGGAGGGACAGCAGAGCTAAAGTACAATGTCTGCGCATAATCCTAGGATGTGTTTGATGGTCAGGAAGACCAAAAGGGGAAGAGCTATCTGTACGAACTTTGACTTGCTTTTAAATAAAAGTGGACTGTCATGCCCTAAAATACAGTTTTGGACTGGCACAACTCATTGTAAACGCACGTACCGATTGAGTTTATTCACTCCCAATCTTACAATATTTATAGTTTAAATTTCAATTGCTCTTTTTTCAGTCATGTGACTGGCACAACAGCATTGAGGGCTGGCCAGACACAGACTCACGCTGTAGAGTGCATACATCATCAGAGTAAGATATTTCCCTGTAGAACATGGAAAGATCATGTGACTACGCAAGAGTGCTGCAGGAATAATTTTTTCCGAGAAAAAAAAAACAGTGGCGTGATATACTGTATATAATTTATGTGATGAATTATGGCAATTAACACTTCTCTGTTTAGTATCACTTCAAGGTGTACGTTTAATAAACCGTGATAAGCGGAGATCATGATGATCATGGCTTATCTCAGAGCATTGCCGATTTAATAAACTGAGATAAGGAGCAGAGAACATGTTCTCCGCTTCTCATCACAGCACATGGCAGTTTTGTCACAAACAGTCCGTTTAATAAACCGAGATCTGAAGACCTCACAGCCCTTCCGCTGAAATATCTCCCTTCCAGATTCACCAGCTCAGAGGTGGAGAATCTGGCAGAGAAGCTGGTGTGATAAGAGGAAGAAGGCTTATTTCTTCATAATATCAGCACCAGTAGGTAAAAAAAAAATATTAACAATATATATATATATATATATATATATATATATATATACAGTGCAGAAAATAAGTATTTGAACACCCTGCTATTTTGCAAGTTCTCCCACTTGGAAATCATGGAGGGGTCTGAAATTGTCATTGTAGGTGCATGTCCACTGTGAGAGACATAATCCAAAAAAAAAATTCCAGAAATCACAATTTATGATTTTTTAACTATTTATTTGTATGATACAGCTGCAAATAAGTATTTGAACACCTGTCTATCAGCTAGAATTCTGACCCTCAAAGACCTGTTAGTCTGCCTTTAAAATGTCCACCTCCACTCCATTTATTATCCTAAATTAGATGCACCTGTTTGAGGTCATTAGCTGCATAAAGACACCTGTCCACCCCATACAATCAGTAAGAATCCAACTACTAACATGGCCAAGACCAAAGAGCTGTCCAAAGACACTAGAGACAAAATTGTACACCTCCACAAGGCTGGAAAGGGCTACGGGGAAATTGCCAAGCAGCTTGGTGAAAAAAGGTCCACTGTTGGAGCAATCATTAGAAAATGGAAGAAGCTAAACATGACTGTCAATCTCCCTCGGACTGGGGCTCCATGCAAAATCTCACCTCGTGGGGTCTCAATGATCCTAAGAAAGGTGAGAAATCAGCCCAGGACTACACGGGAGGAGCTGGTCAATGACCTGAAAAGAGCTGGGACCACTGTTTCCAAGGTTACTGTTGGTAATACACTAAGACGTCATGGTTTGAAATCATGCATGGCACGGAAGGTTCCCCTGCTTAAACCAGCACATGTCAAGGCCCGTCTTAAGTTTGCCAATGACCATTTGGATGATCCAGAGGAGTCATGGGAGAAAGTCATGTGGTCAGATGAGACCAAAATAGAACTTTTTGGTCATAATTCCACTAACCGTGTTTGGAGGAAGAAGAATGATGAGTACCATCCCAAGAACACCATCCCTACTGTGAAGCATGGGGGTGGTAGCATCATGCTTTGGGGGTGTTTTCCTGCACATGGGACAGGGCGACTGCACTGTATTAAGGAGAGGATGACCGGGGCCATGTATTGCGAGTTTTTGGGCAACAACCTCCTTCCCTCAGAGCTTTGAAGAGGGGTCGAGGCTGGGTCTTCCAACATGACAATGACCCGAAGCACACAGCCAGGATAACCAAGGAGTGGCTCTGTAAGAAGCATATCAAGGTTCTGGCGTGGCCTAGCCAGTCTCCAGACCTAAACCCAATAGAGAATCTTTGGAGGGAGCTCAAACTCCGTGTTTCTCAGCGACAGCCCAGAAACCTGACTGATCTAGAGAAGATCTGTGTGGAGGAGTGGGCCAAAATCCCTCCTCCAGTGTGTGCAAACCTGGTGAAAAACTACAAGAAACGTTTGACCTCTGTAATTGCAAAGAAAGGCGACTGTACCAAATATTAACATTGATTTTCTCAGGTGTTCAAATACTTCTTTGCAGCTGTATCATACAAATAAATAGTTAAAAAAATCATACATTGTGATTTCTGGAATTTTTTTTTTGATTATGTCTCTCACAGTGGACATGCACCTACGATGACAATTTCAGACCCCTCCATGATTTCCAAGTGGGAGAACTTGCAAAATAGCAGGGTGTTCAAATACTTATTTTCTGCACTGTATATATATATATAGTGTGTGTGTGTGTGTGTGTGTATATATATATATATATATATATATATATACACACACACAGGGCTCGACAAAATCTGGACGCCTGGTCGCAATCGCAACAAGAAATTATGACCTGGCGCCCGGGAAAGCTTAGGCATGCAGAAAGCCGTGGCCTCAATTGCCGGCGCGATCGGCGGTAACTGAGGCCGTGGCTTTGCGGCCTTCACAGAAGGAAGCTTAGGCCTGCAGAAGGCCACAAAGCCGCAGCCTCAATTACCGGCCATCGTGGGCCGGCCGGTAATTGAGACCACGGAGGAACAAAAATTGTTTCTGGACAACCGCACTCTGAACAAATTGTAGCCTTTATTAAAAGAAGGACAGCACTACCAGTCACAGCAGCATAAAATAAAACCCGACTTCTGACGCATTGACGCATTCACACTGAAACTGGTGCTTAGTCATAGCTATGACAATTTTTGTTTCTGCTTTGCTGAGTGCACCTGAGTTGTCTGCAACGGAGAATATTCATCAGGGTTCCCACCTGGAGCGGCTACTCCCTTTTCAATTGAGGCCAGGCATTTGGGCCTTCTGCAGGCCTATGCTTCCTTCTGTGATCTGGCGCCTCTTGTGGTGGCCGTTGGCTTCACAAGTAGGGATGAGCTTCGAGTTCGAGTGAAACTCATGTTCGACTCGAAGATTGCCTGTTCGGCGAACAACGAACAATTTGGGGTGTTAGCGGCAAATTCGAAAAACCACGGAACACCCTGATAAAGTCAATGTGAGAAATCTAAAGTGCTAATTTTAAAGGCTAATATGCAAGTTATTGTCCTAAAAAGTGTTTGGGGACCTGGGTCCTGCACCAGGGGACATGTATCAATGCAAAAACAAGTGAAAAAATCCTTTTAAATTTCGTACCTAGGGGGATATTTTACATGCATGTGAAATAGCGCATTTTTCCCAGTACTTGGAACTGTCTCTGCACAAAGTGTAATTTCTGAAGGAAAAAAATCATTTAAAACTGACTCGCGGCTATAATGAATTGTCGGGCTCCCGGCAATTCAGAGAGAATTCCTTCATAAAAAAAAAAGCTTGGGTTCCCCCCTAATTCTAATACCAGGCCCTTCAGTTCTGGTATGGATATTAAGGGAAACCCCGCCGTCAATTAAAAAAAAAGACGTGGGGTTCCCCTCAAATATCCATTCCAGACCCTTCAGGTCTGGTGTGGATTTTAAGGGGAACTCCACCCCAAATAAAATAAAAAATGGCATGGGGTTCCCCCAAAAATCCACACCAGACTTCTTATCCGAGCACGCAACCTGGCCGGCCACAGAAAAGAGGGGGGGACGAGAGAGGGCCCCCCCACCCCCTCTTGAACCGTACCAGGCCACATGCCCTCAACATGGGGTGGATGTCCCCATGTTGATGGGGACAAGGGCCTTATCCCCACAACCCTTGCCCGGTGGTTGTGGGGGTCTGCGGGCAGGGGGCTTATCAGAATCTGGAAGACCCCTTTAACAAAGGGGACCCCCAGATCCTGGCCCCCCATGTGAATAATAATGCATAATGCACCCCCCCGCTCAACAACTTTAATGCGCAGCCCCCCTGCTCAACAACTATGATCCCCCCTCGCTCCAGGGGGCCCCCACCACCCTAATTCCTGCCCTGTACACAGTATCTATATACACACGTATGTATGTGTCGGTGTGTGTATATATATATATATATATATATATATATATATATATATATATATATATACATACATTTGTGTGTGTGTGTGTATATATATATATATATATATATATATATATATATATATATATATATATATATATATATTGTCATGGATATGTAGTTGTCTGGCAGCTTACCTACTCTCCATGTGTTCATTAGAGGCCAGATAAGAGATCTCTTATCTGGCTGCTTTTATCATCTCTCCTCCCTGTATGGCTCCACCCCAGGCCATCCCTGGAACTCTATTTTAACCACTGCATTGCAGGTCTGCTTTGCTGTTCAATGGTGTTTGTTATTATTGTGTTCCTGCTTGCTGTGTTCTACGTTATCTCTGTGTACCGATTTGCGGCTTGTCTCCGACTACTCCTGTTTGCCTGTGACCCTGACCCTTGGCCTGTCCCTTGGTTATCCTAGTCTGCTTGTTGGCCCGACTTCAGCTTACCCTTCACTTTCTCTTGTGTCCTGTGTGGCTGCTTCCCCTCTCTCCCTACGGAGCGTGACCTAGGGGACTCCGGGGGCCGCGACCTGCTGGATCCAGTTGCAGCGAAGGCTATCCTCACCACTAGAGATGAGGATGGTGAAGCAAAATATTCCAGTTTCACCATATATGGACTTGCACATGGGATATAATTACATTTTCACTGTTTCATTGAATTGATTTAATTGAATTGTTGATTTCATTTGAATTTGTTTAACTATTATCATTTTCTATCTAATATTGTCATATATTGAATACATAGGACCTATTTATCACAAAGGTGGTTAAATAGTTTACCAGTCCCTTTTTCCAAGGGGACCTCCTCACTGGCGCTACACTTTTTTTTTTATATCTGGTGAATACCAACTGGGTCTTAGACTACGGGCCGTGGGGAATCTTGGACTCAAGCTGTTTGTGCCCCAGCGAACCCCTGATTCCAACATGGTGCACTTGTCATCTGGCCACAGGTGACCTGACACATATACATACACACATATATATATATATACACATACACACATATATACAGTATATATATGTATACATACACATATATACAGTATTTATACATATATATATATATATATGCATACACACACACAAATATACACAAACACATGAATATATATTCATGTATTTGTGTATATATACATAATATACTGTGTGTGTATATATACAGGATATATATATAGTTATCACATGTCTGAAAACTGTAATTACATGTTCTTTTCTACTTTTTTGTTTCACTTTTTGAACTCGGCTGCACTGTAATGTCACAATATCTCACAAGGTTACAGGCAGCCCACCCACTTTTACACAGATCTCGGCCGTTTTCAGAGGAAAAACTGAAGTTCTCAGTTTATTAAACCGGCTGCGGAGGAGATAATTTTCCTCCTGAGAACTGCCGAGAACTGAACTGAGAAAAAACTTCTCAGTTTATTAGACGGACACCCAAGTGTGGTAGCTGCTGGGTGTGACTTGTGCTTGCATTTTAGATTATTCTTGCTTGCCAACTTCCTATGCTTCTTTAATTTTTCCCCACAATTAATTTTGACTACATTCCTTGACTATAAATATGGTCCTTTGTCTGTTGCTCGACTTGCCTTTCTAGCTACAAGTCGTCGATATCAATGGCATACAAAAGTTATACCTAAGGACTACACAACTCCACCACCAGGACTTTAGTGAACAACTACAGTGCCTGCCGCCGAGAATGTGTTTTCAGCACGCCAGCATCGCACTGAATCTCGGCGACAGGCTGCCGATATCTCGCACTCGCTGGAATAGTAAAAGCACATTCCAGCGAGCGCGTCATAGAAGCGACGGGGATCCGACGCGGATTCCCGCCAATTCAACACGTGGACGGAGTTTGTTATGAATCCTGAACGAGAAATCCCCGCCGGATTTAAAAAAAAATCCGGCATGGGTTCCCCCCTCAGGAGCATAACGGGCCCTTAGGTCTGTTATGGGTTGTAAGGAGACCCCCCCTACCCCGAAAAAACGGCGCGGGGGTCCCCCACAATCCATAACAGACCCGTATCCAAAGCACGCCGGCCAGCCGGTCAGGAAGGGAGTGGGGGCGAGCGAGCGCCCCCCCCCCCCTCCTGAGCCGTACCGGGCAGCATGCCCTCAACATGGGGGGGTTAGGTGCTCTGGGGCAGGGGGCGCACTGCGGCCCCCCACCCCAGAGCACCCTGTCCCCATGTTGATGAGGACAGGGCCCCTTCCCGACAACCCTGGCCGTTGGTTGTCGGGGTATGCGGGCGGGAGACTTATCGGAATCTGGAAGCCCCCTTTAATAAGGGGGCCCCCAGATACCGGCCCCCCACCCTAAGTGAATGAGTATGGGGTACATTGTACCCCTACCCATTCACCTGCAAATAAAAAGTGTAAACACAAATAAACCACACAGGGTATTGAAATATTTTATTAGTTGGCCGCCGGGGGGGGGGGGGTGTGTATGATCGCTTTTAGAAAAGCGCCCCCCCTCCGGCGGGCTTCTGTGGGGGGTGGGTGCCGCCGTCTGGTTCTCTTCCGCCGCCGGGGGGCGCTTTGATAAAAGCGCCCACCACCCGGCGGGCTTCTTTCGACGTCTTCGGCGGCGGGGGGGGGGTCTTCTCCCGCTCTCCGGGGGTCTTCTCCCACTCTCCGGGGGTCTTCTTCTTCAGGACTCGCCGCCGCTATCTTCGTGTGTTAGCTCAATTACTAGCGGCGGCGGCCCACTCTTCTGCGACGTCTTCGGCGGCGGGGGGTCTTCTCCCACTCTCCGGGGGTCTTCTCCCGCTCTCCGGGGGTCTTCTCCGCTCTCCGGGGGTCTTCTTCTTCTTCAGGACTCGCCGCCGCTATCTTCGTGTGTTAGCTCAATTTCTCGTTCAGGATTCATAACAAACTCCGCCCACGTGTAGAATTGGCGGGAATCCGCGTCGGATCCCCGTCGCTTCTATGACGCGCTCGCTCTCCATCGCGGCAAGCCAGCTCGGCGCTGGCTCTCGCGATGGAGCTCGCAAGTGCTCAATCTCGCCGAGAAAGGGAGCGAGATTGACACAATATCCCAGTCACCTACTGTAGGTGCTTCCAGAGCTTGCTCATTGACAAAATCCTATCTCAGTGCTGCTGGTAAATAAGGGCATTTACCGCCCTCCTAGTTTAGTCTGTAGGAATCCTGCTTTGTATTAAAAATCCTCACACATGATGTACTCTGCAAGAGATTAGGTATCTGAAGAAGAAGAAAAAATCTAGAAATGTATAAAAAAAAATTGTGAACTGTGATTAGTCAGTAAGGGCAACAACTCCGATTTCCTATCAATCTTAATGTGCTCCAGTTTCCATGAATCTTGGTACTAAGTCTGTAAGTGTTTTATATATTGAGGAAAAACTGGAAAAATGTGACTAAGGCAGTGGCCCAAATTAACTACAGCTCATACAGTATAAACTCAGAGGCTCTAAATAAACTTACAGTACAATGAATCAGAATGTCTGAAGGCCAGTATTGACAGATTAGCTGCATGTTGGAAAGAGAAGATAGGAAATGGAGAAAGAATTGGTGAGGAGGGAGAAAGATTGTGGAGGGAAAGGAAAGAAAGAGTGATTCTCAGAAGCTGAGACCACAACATGCAGGGATATACAATGTAATATTGACAAGTGCACACACAGGTTGGACTTGTGTCTTTTTTCAACCTTACTAACTATGTAGATGAGGGAGTAGAGAAGAGTAAAGGTTCAGTTAGGGTAGGTAGCTAGCCTCAGATCTGGAGAAGACATGAAATCCGCTGTGAAGGGTAAGACAATTGAGCCATGGCTTCCAGATTGAGAGACATTTGTCATATGTGTCTTTAGTACAGAAGTTAAATTCTCATTATTAAATGTGCCATTTCCAGGATGTCTATGCTATTAAAATCAGGCTGTGGTGAGAGTCAATAGGTTTATCAATAGGTTTATGAAGAAAGGCCTCTCAATGATCCTTTTCGAAGATTAATCAGCAAGATTGTGTAATCATAATGTAAACCATATCCGTAAACTGTAAACACTTGGGCAGGAACACCACATTTGGGCAAGAACACATCATAAGACAGAATGTACTTGATGATTCTCAACCTTAAAGTCATTTTCCTGTCCTTGTACATTTTGTAAGCACTTTAAAAGAGGTGCGCATCTTCACTGGTCTCACAATTCGATTACGATTATCTGTTCCACGATTCAATTCCATGATGCATCACGATAAGTGATAGGCTCCCACTGCCGCTTGGGCCGCCAGGGCGGCCCTTCCTTCCTGCAATCTTCTGGGACACATCATATTTATTTTTCACAATAATCTGTTTGCTGTAAATGTGACCATGAAATGTTCATGTCGACCAGAGTCCCTTAACCACTTCAGCCCCGGACCATATTGCTGTCCAAAGACCAGAGCACTTTTTGAGATTCGGCGCTGCGTCGCTTTAACTGACAATTGCGCGGTCGTGCGACGTGGCTCCCAAACAAAATTGGCGTCCTTTTTTTCCCACAAATAGAGCTTTCTTTTGGTGGTATTTGATCATCTCTGCGGTTTTTATTTTTTGCGCTATAAACAAAAACAGAGCGACTATTTTGAAAAAAATGCAATATTTTTTACATTTTTCTATAATAAATATCCCCAAAAATATATAAAAAAAAAATATTTTTCCCTCAGTTTAGGCCGATACGTATTCTTCTACATATTTTTCGTTAAAAAAAATCGCAATTAGCGTTTATTGATTGGTTTGCGCAAAAGTTATAGCGTTTACAAAATAGGGGGTAGTTTTATGGCATTTTTATTATTATTTTTTTTTTACTAGTAATGGCGGCGATCAGCGTTTTTTTTCGGTACTGCGATATTATGGCGGGCACTTCGGACACTTTTGACACATTTTTGGGACCATTGGCATTTTTTTAGCGATCAATGCTATAAAAATGCATTGGATTACTATAAAAATGCCATTGGCAGTGAAGGGGTTAACACTAGGGGGCAGGGAAGGGGTTAAGTGTGTTCCTAGTGTGTTCTAACTGTATGGGGGGGGGGGGGGGTGGACTCACTAGGGGAATCACTGATCTTCTGTTCATACATTGTATGAACAGAAAATCAGCGTTTCCCCCGCTGACAGGAACGAGCGCTGTGTGTTTTCACACACAGCTCCCGTTCCCCGCTCTGTAACGAGCCCCCTAGTGGCCGCGAAAGGCGCGACGTAGAGCTACGGGCTCTCGCGCACCCGTGCCGACCTGCCGCCGTATTACTGCGGCGGCTGGTCGGCAAGCGGTTAAAGTGGTTCTAAATGTACAAGATTTTTTTTTTTTTTACGTTAAAGTGGATGTAAACCCGATTCATGAAATTTTAGCTGTGTATTACACTAAACACGGCTGAGTGGCACACGTTGTTACTGTATGCCTCTAAATCCTATATTAACACCTCGTTGATCGAGGCTAATTACAAGGTTCTGATGAGGTGGTATATGGTCCCAGCCAGAGTAGCGACTTTCGTACCTGGGGCGTCCCCGAGGTGCTTCAGGGGTTGCGCTGCAGATGGTACAATGTACCATGTTTGGTGGACGTGCCAAAGGGTGAGACGTTTTTGGATACGCACGTACAACTTAATATACTCTCTGACTCAAGTGAACCTTACCAAATCACCCCTGCAGGCGCTGCTGGGACGCCCGGTGGAGGGTACATCTAAACATTTGAAAAAATTCATTGCCTTCATTTTTACAGCTGCCAGAATCTCCATAGCTAGGTCTTGGAGATCCTCCTCTGTCCCCTTTCACCTTTTGAAATCTAAATTATCCTGGATAATGGTAAATGAACGATTGTCAGCTATTCTAAATGATAAAGTTGCCATGTTCCACAAAGTATGGGACCCATGGATCACATACCTTATGAACGCGTATTGAGCGGAGGTCATGGCTGAGACTCCCTACGGAGCAGGAACGCACCACCCCTCCCCCTTCTCCCCCCCCTCCTCCCCCCCCTTTTTTTTTCTTTTTTTTTTCTTTCTTTCTTTCTTTTTTTTTTTTTTTATTTATTTCTCCCCCTTCCTCTCTTCCCTCTTCTTTTCTTCCACTTCCTCTTTTCTTTACTACCGAAGGTAATATTTGTTTGGATGACTTGTTGATTTCAATAATGATTGTTGGTATTTAGCAGCTCCTTGAGAGCGGTCAATACACGAACTGTTAGTCCCCGAGCCACATTTGAGTTGGCTCGGTCATGTTTGGGTAATTCACATTGCAATGATGTCTGAGACTAAGGTATGGACCGGATTCGGAAAAGTTTATGATGCTTCTGTTATTTGATTATATGCCCATAACCATGGAAGACCGCTGTAACTATATTTCTTGTTCTTTTCGTTTAGTCATCTAACATTTGTACTCCTTTGAAATTTCAAATAAAAAATATTGAACCAGAAATTTTAGCTGTGCACATATATCTGCAGTATTTTGTTATCGCTCTTCAATGAGCTAAGTCACGTAGCTCTCTCCTGAACTGTTCCTCTGTTATCAGCCTGATAACTCCTGACAAATTCTCAGACTTTTTAGACAAAAGCAGCCTGAATCTTCAGTCCGGGGAGGTTGCTAAAATAGATTAGCAGAGAGCAGGTCCTATTACAAAACACCTCTGAGGGTCTCTGCCTATGGTGAGAGGAGGTGTGTGCCTTTCCTCCCATCAACAATGTTAGTTATCTTGGCTGTATGCCCAGACATCACACTCTGTGTTAACCAGGAAAAGAAAATCTCCTAACACGATCTCAACTTTCTAAACAGTATATATGTGAAGACAGCAGATATAAATGTAAAGCCTATGGAGGGAGATTGGTTTCAGCCCTCTGTATTATGAGACTGTTCACTTCACTGGGTGTATGGAGAGTTTACATCCACTTTAATGCATTCTATGCATTAAGGTTAAAAAAAAAAAAAAAAACATTCTGCATGCAGCCCCCCTAAATACATACCTGAGCCCAATCTCTCCCTTCTCATTCCACAGAGAGGCAGCAATGGGAGCCATTGGCTTCTGCTGCTATTCACAGCCTGTCAGGAGAGAGCGGGGCCAAGCCACATCAATATACACACAGAGCCGGCCCAGAAGCAAGCACCCACAAATACACTTGGCGGTAGGGGGGGCCAGGAGCATTGGCAGAGGACCCCAGAAGAGGAGGATGGGGGCTGCTTTGTGCAAAACGATTGCACAGAGCAGGTAAGTATAACATGTTATTATGTAACTATGTTTGTTTTTGATTTGTTTTTTCATTTGCTTTTAGAATCACTTTAACTTGAAGTTTACTCTTTGGTTTTGCTTTTTTTTGTAGCCTGCAAATATTTTTTGTAATAAAGCCATGATAATAAAAATAGGAGATTTCGGCCTGGTGACTCAAATGACTGGGGAAGATGAAAGCAAAGCACGGCAGCGGACTCAAGGAACTGGCACGCCTAGCTACATGGCCCCAGAACAGGTAAGTATTTACTGTTTTTTTGTTTGTTTTGTTAGTTTTTCCATTCAGACTAGAGTAATATCTTTATTTATTTTGTATTTTTTGTAACAATAGACGTAGACACGTAGATTTTTTCTAATTTTCTGTACAATTCGTTCATAATAGGTGATTTAATCTACAGTATACAGTATCTAAGCCATAATAATATTAAATACAGTCTTATATAACAAACAGAAATCCTGTATCATCATTATTAACCACTTGCTTACTGGGCACATATACCCCCTTCCTGCCCAGGCGGAATTTCAGCTTTCAGCACTGCGTCGCTTTAAATAAAAATTGCGTGGTCGTGCGACGTGCCTTACAAACAAAATTGACGTCCTTTTTTTTCCCCACAAATAGAGCTTTCTTTTGGTGGTATTTGATCGCCTCTGCGTTTTTTTTTTTTTTTTTTGCGCTATAAACAAAAAAGCACAGATTATTTTTTTGTTTTTGCTATAATAAAAATCCAATTTTTTTAAAAATAAATATATTTTTTTCTCAGTTTAGGCCGATATGTATTCTACATATTTTTGGTAAAAAAAAAAAACAATCGCAATAAGCGTATAGTAATTGGTTTGCGCAAAGGTTATAGTGGCTAGGAAATAAGGGATAGAATTCTGACAATTATTTTTTTTTTTTTTTTACTAGTAATACAGCGATCTGCGAATTTTGTCAGGACTGCGATATTGCGACGGACACATCGGACACTTTTGACACATTTTTAAGACCATTCACATTTATACAGCGAACAGTGCTATAAAAACGCACTAATTACTGTATAAATGTGACTGGCAGTGAAGGGGTTAACACTAGGGGGTGAGTAAGGGGTTAAATGTGAGTCCTGGGTGTGTTCTAACTGTGTGGGGGGAGGGGGGTGACTGGGGGAGGTGACCGATGCTGTCTCCCTATGTACAAGAGAAACAGCATCTGTCTCCTCTCACTGACACCACGTCCCTGCTCTAAAACTGCCGATCAGCGGGTACCTGGCGGACATCGCGACCGCCAGGCACGCGCAATCGGCATCTCGGGGACGCGCCTGGTGCGCGCGCCGCCATCGGCGCGCGCCCCCCAGTGGCCAGAGAAAACGATGACGTCAATTGACGGCAGCTTGGATATTCAGATCCCCTAAGCTGCCGTCAATAGACAATAATCGGGGCCGCAAGTGGTTAAATAATCATGCTTACTGATATAGAAAGCATCTTTAGGTTAACGGCACGTGACAAAAAAAAGAGTTGGAATCAGATATTTCAAACATGTCATATGGTCAGTTTATTTTGTGTGTGAACTTCATCTGTAACAGTGAGGCTCCCAAGCTCTAACTGATTTATAAAGGGATCATCTCTAAAGACGTCACCCAACTTAAAGTGGAACTTTACCCAAAAGGGGAAGTTCCACTTATTGCCTCCTCCCTCCCTCCTTTTTAATAATTGCCATTTTTTGGCAGGGTACCTGCTCCCACTTCTGCCTGTATTGCCTAGGCAATCCCAGCAGAAGTTCACCCTTTGACCACAGCCCTCTGGGAAACATCACAGGTCTCAGAGGACTGCAAGACCATTCATAAAGCACAGCGTGGGAAGCCGACTGTGAATCTGCAATGCTTCACAGACATTTTTCCTTAGTCCCATTGAACAATTGGCTTGGGTAAGAAAAGCACTGGATCCCTGGATGTGTAAGTGTCCTTATATTAAAATTAAGCAGCTACAGTATTTGTAGTTGTTGACTTTCCTCCTTTTCCTCCTGGACCTCCTTTTTAAGTCTCTAGGCAGGAGTATGTACTACTCTAGGAGAGTGTGCCCCAAAAAGAGGGCACACACTGTTGTGGGAAAACACATCTGCTCTATCTTTATGCATTCATTCATGAATTGTTGGCGGGTGGGAAGAATTTGTAAGAAATGTAAGCAATAATAAAAACAATTGATATAACCAAAGATCTGCACACATTGCTTTCTTTCCTTTCCAACAATTAGGAAGCTGCTAATCTTCTAATATAAATGTAACTTTTTTCAACAGAGAGATGGAAATAAATATGAAAATGAAGTGGACATTTATGCTTTAGGATTAATATTTTTCGAACTTCTTTGGATATTTAATTCAGCGCATGAGAGAGCAAATGTAAGTTTGAGTAATTATTCTTGATCTCAAATTTTGTTAATTACTAAGAATACAAGCTGTAGGACTGCTTTATTCACATTTGACATAGCAGTTTTCTGTGAGGGTTTAAATATTTAACCATCAACTTTTTTACTACAGTAAACTGAAAATAGACCTGTAAGATAACATATACAAGAACTAAATGATAGCCCTTATACCCCAGCCTAAAATCTCTAGGTGTAAATATAAAAAGCCCCATTGGCAAGATTAAAATAAAAGGTACCTTACATCTCAGTTCTGGCCTGTTTGTCTAAGACTAGGTGAAGGCAGTGTCTGGTGGTTCACACAGGAACATGTGCATTCTTGCGCTTTCTTGTGTGGTTCGTTTCAACAGCCCATTAATTTAAATGGACTGCAAAACGCACTGGAGAGCAGAAATAGTAGTGCAAGTACTACTTTTTCTAATCACAGTGCACTAAACCCCACTGCGGTTCCATGCAATTTTTATTGGCTGAGATGCATTTGGGGTACCATATAACATTTAATTTTCACCTGCATGCAAGGGCAGCGCATTCACCTGTGATGCGGCAAATTATGCACAATGCGCCTTTCCTGCACCGTGTTTTGGTGTTAACCAGCTTTGTAGCATGTGTCTGAGCTTGCAGCCTCTGTCTCTCAATCATGCAGTTTCCCCTGGTACAGACTTGGCTGCAGCCAAAGGTTGTGTTTTCTATATAAAATGATTAAAAAATATGTTTATATTTTGTGAAATGGTGGCAGTCTGTCTCTATTTGGGAAGTGATCTCAAAGCGAGTGTGAAAAAGGACCTAGTTGATGGAGTGTGATAAGGCTGAAGCATTATGGGTGGAAATACATATAGATGTGCGTAGTTCAAAGTTCATCATTGGTGTTTGTTATACACCATCCAGTGTTAATGAGGACTCCGGACTTGGCTGCAAGAACTGGTAGGTGATAATAATGGGGGATTTTAACTACCCTGATATTGACTGGAGTAATGGTACTGCTGGAACAGTTAAAGCGGAGCTCCACCCTAAAGTGGAACTTCCGTTCATCAGAACCCTCCCCCCTCCGGTGTCACATTTGACACCTTTCAGGGGGAGGGGGGTGCAGATACCTGTCTAAAGACAGGTATTTGCACCCACTTCCGGCCACACAGTCTGCGGGTAAACTGCGGGCAGGACGTCAGGTCCCATCCCCCCCGTTGTGTTCTGGAAAACACTCGGCTCCCAGAACACAGCGGGGACCAGTGAGCACGGCACACACGACTCGCGCAAACACAGTAGGGAACCAGGCAGTGAAGCTGGAGCGCTTCACTTCCTGGTTCCCTCACCGAGGATGGTGGTGGGGGCAGTAGAGTGACGAACGATCGCTCATCCCTCGTTTTTTTTTAATAAGACACTGGGGACTCTTATGGAATTTACGGAAGGGAATTTGATTTTAGGGGGGGATCTGAATATCCCTCTAGATATAAAAGAAGATACATCCTCAGGATTGTCAGCCATTACTTATAGTGCTCGAAAACATATCACGCAAACCCTACACAAAAATCAACTAATTGACATATGGCGATTGCTGCACCCATAAATCATATTCCCGGATAGATTTATTCTTGATCCCACATGCTCAATTACACGCAGTGAAGGACTCTAAAATCGGGTCTATCACATGGTCAGACTATGCACCTATTTTTTTGTCATATGATTTACAAGATTTTTCCAAAACTAGATCTAATAACTAGAGATTAAACAAGAGCTTATTACGAGATAAAGACGTGCTGGAGGACGTGACCAAGGAGATAAATTGGTATTTCAAGATCAATGACACCCATGACTGCGATCCAGGAATAATCTGGGAAGCACACAAGGCAGTAATCAGGGGCATATTAATAAAACATGGGTCCAGGAATAAGAAAGAAAGATCAAAATGTCTTAAAGGTCTACTGGAAGAATTAATCCAACTAGAGGGAACATAAACAGACAGGATCGATAACAATAGAGAAAGATCTCATTAGGAAAAGAATAGAAATTATAGAGATCCTCTTTTCTAAAGCAAAAGTGGACATACAGCGATGCAGGAAAATCTCATATGAGTCTGGGGACAAATGTGGGAAACTACTTGCCGGGGCCCTGCGAGACCAGAAGCTAAATAATTATATCCCCCAGATCAGTACATCTAAAAATTCCAAGGTTACGAAACCACAAGACATAGCTAAAGAATTCCAGACATATTACCATTCCCTATATAACTTACAGAAAAACCCACTGATCAGAATAGAACAATAGAACAATACCTTCTAGAGTCAAAAATTCCCAGACTGCCAGAGGGGGCCAAGGAGAAACTAGAGGAACCCATCACTTAAAAAAAGTAGAGGAAGCGGTGGGAGCAATGAAACTAGGGAAAGCTCCGGGGCCAGGTGGCCTTACACTTCAATACTATAGAACATTCCTCCCTTCATTAGTGAACCACATGACAAAATTATTTAACGCACTGGGGTCTACACCATCACTAACAAAAGAAACTTTGTTAGCATACATTGCATTGATTCCGAAAGAAGGAAAAGACCCGGCTTTATGTGGAAGCTATCGTCCAATATCCCTTTTAAACCAGGACCTCAAAATATTCCCAAAGATCCTGGCGAATAGGATCCAAGTATATTTACCAAATCTTATACACCTAGACCAGGTAGGATTTATCTCTGAACGAGAGGCCCGTGACAATACCACAAAAGCTATTAAGCTACTTCAGATAGTGAATACTGCTAAGATCCAATCTATTTTTGAACAAGGATGCTAAAAAGGCCTTTGACAGGGTAAATTGGGAATACATACAAGCGGTACTGCATTATATAGTTTTGGGAATAAACCACTACAATGGATATCGGCTATTTATTCACATCCATCGGCCCGAGTAAAGGTCAATGGCATACTCTCAGAAGCCTTTGATATCTCAAATGGGACAAGACAGGGATGCCCCCTGTCACTACTACTTTTTGCCCTGTCGCTGGAACCTTTTCTATGTACAGTTCGTCTGAACCAAGACATAGAAGGAATACAAATAAAAAACATGGAGTGTAAAATTTCTGCATATGCAGATGACATGTTTTTTACACTCAGTAATCCAGTGTTCACATTACCAAAACTGATGGGAGAATTTGATAGATCTGGCGAGATTTCAAATTTACGTATTAATTTTTACAAGTCCGAGGCAATGCCGGTCAATCTTGCCCAAAACATCAATAGTACAGCTGAAGGGAAAATTTAATTGGACGGATAGTACATTAACATACTTGGGCACATTTATCCCAACGAAAGTAGCAAATATTTTTGAGTTAAATTTCCCACCCCTATTACAGAAGGTTAATTTGTTGGAACCCGGGTTATCACACATAGCTAGGACGCTGTAACATTATTAAAATGAGTATTCTTCCTAAATTTCTTATATTTATTTCAAGCACTGCCAATACACATTCCTTTAATTTTCTTTAAACAGTGTCAGAAGATTATATATGAATTTATATGGGCACATAAATACCCTAGGATACAGCGTAAACAACTGACTTACACTAAGGCACAAGGAGGTTTAGCAGTACCAGACCTACGGAAATATTATCAGGCAGTACATCTTAACAAAGTCATTGATTGGAATAGACACAGGGATTCTAAAATATGGGTCCAGATAGAACAGTACCAATTACAGACTTGGTGGGGCCCCTTGGTGCTTTTTGGTACTACCCAGGGAAGTGAAGGAACACCCAGTGGTGGGAAATACAGCAAAACGTTGTGCAACATTGCTTCCCGTGTTAGGGATAGATCCTGCACTCTCGCCAATGTACCCGATAATGGGTAACCCAAAATTCCAACCAGGATGTGAAGGAAATGACTTCCGACATTTGGACGATAACGGATGCATTTATGCATCCAGCTTCATCCAAGAGGGGTCCTGGATGACGATAGAAGAAATGGCTAAACAAGGGAGTAGAGTGGGGCTTTTTTTTTTTCCCCAAAATATTTTATTGAAATTATGCAAAGGGAAACACGGGTGCAAAATGCCCATGGCATATGTAAGGAGAAACATCCAAACATAAGGCAATACAAAGATGAACCCTTAGGTAGAACCAACAACATACTCCTGGATCCCAAAAAGACAAAGAGCGGAAAAGAGGGGCAAGAGAAGAAGAAAGGGAGGAAGAAGAAAGAAGAGAAACGAGAAGAAGGGAAGAAGAGAAGGGTGAGGCGGGGTAAAGAGAGAAGACAGTAAGGAAGAGAAACGTTGCAATAGAAGACTCCTGAGAGTAGAACATGAGAGAAAAAATCTGAGGCTGGGTCATACATCAGAAATAGGTACATTAACATTTCGAGATTATTGCCAATAATTTCCAGAGGTAAACGGACAGTGTAGTAAACGTTAAGTCAGGGAAAAAGGAAAAGAGAAATGGACCTCCCGTCTAGTTGTAGGCAGAGAAAGTGAAGGTGTTGGACAGCAGCGAGTGCCGTTCCGAGGCAGAGAGTGGGGCTTAAATTTTGGAATGCGCTTCAACTTGCCCATTTTCTTAGTGCACTTCCAGACCCAGAATGGTTTATTGGACCTCTTACTAGTTTCTAGAATCTCTGTAATGGAAAGGGGATGATAGCTCAAACACTCTCAGTATGTTATGGACTACTAAGACGGCCAGAAGGCTCCCCATTGAGATGTATACAGGAATAGGAGAGAGAAATGGGGAGAAGCTTCGGTTGGGAGCAGCAACATAGGATGTGCAGGTTGATACACGAGACAACAAGGTGTACTAGAATACAAGAAACTAATTTTAAGATCTTTACCAGATGGTATAAAACACCGGAAAAATTAAACAACATTTTCCCAGACATCCCAGATGCGTGCTGGAGATGTCAGAAAGACAAAGGTACAATGCTGCACATTTTCTGGGGCTGCCCTGAGCTGAAAGTCTTCTGGAGAGAGATTATACGAATTATACAACGGCTTACAGACTCACATATAAAAGAAGACCCAGCATTTTGCCTTTTACATGTGAGTGATATGCCACAGAAAAGATTTAAAGAATCTCTCGTCTGCCACTTACTAGATGCGGCAAAGACCTGCATACCATTGAAATGGAAATCTACTGTATCGCCAACAATACAAATGTGGGCCCGTAAAGTGAAGGAGATAAGCAGGTTGGAAGACCTGGTTCTCTCATCATGTCAACAACAAGAGAAGTACTTAGAGATTTGGGCACCATGGAACTCCTTATTGGCTTCTGAGGAGGGGGGGGGGGGTTCTCCTTGAAGAGGAAACCAATGTACATGAGATATGAATAGGGCAAGGGCATGGAATGTAAATGGGGTCGACACTCCGATGGACGGGTTTGAAGGAAAGGGAGGGAAAGGAGGGGTTTTGGGGGGGACAGGAAGTTTTTTTTTGGGGGTAGGGGCGATTAAGGGGGACAATATAATTGGTAGGTGATGCTTGTTGAGGGGTAATCAATGTAAGGTAAACCCGGAAGACAATTAGAAGGGTAGAATACCCGAGAGGGGGTAAGCCCAGACTGGGGATTCATATTGAGGGGTTTTCCTGATTATTACTTTTTTTTCTTCTTGTTAATTTAAGGGCTGATGTACGTGCTAATGGTGTAACAAAAAATGATTATTGTGACTGCCTTTAGCGTGTATCTGCCTATCTTTTTTTGAAAATAAGATAAAATTAAAAGAATAGAAAAAAGCTATAAACTATGAGAAAATATAAAAAATTAGGGCTGTGAAAATTAAAGATTAATTCCTCGATTAATCTTTAATGTTTTTAAAACTATAAAAATTCTTTTGATCAATCAAAATTCTTGACGTCACCGGACAGCCTGGACAGTGAGGCCGCGTACACACGAGGAGACATATCAGATGAAAACGGTCCGACGATCATGATCAAACCAAAATCCCAGCGGACAGACAGCACGGTGACGTGGCGGTGACGTTGACGCCACGATGTCCGCAAACCAGGAAGTAAAATGCTTCCACGCATGCGTCAAATCCATTAGACGCATGCGGGGGATTTCCGTCCGCTGGTTAGGCGTACTAACCAGCGGACATGTCCGACAGACAGGTTTCCAGCGGACAAGTTTTAAAGCATGTTTTAACATTTTTGGCCGCTGGAAACCTGTCCGCTAGGCCGTACACACGATCAGATATGTCTGCTGAAACTGGTCTGTGGACCAGTTTCAGCGGACATGTTCGATCGTGTGTATGCGGCCTGAGACTTACACTGCTGGATGCGAGCAAACTGCACCCATTGGATTGAGGTACCTTTGCATCTGTGGAGCAGGAGGATGTATCAGGCTCCATCAGGGGAAGGGGGCAAAAATAACCATCGTTTTCCTGTCCTAAGCAGTTTTGTGCAGACAATTCTTTGTGTATCGGCAACATCTGTTCCTTGCGAAAGACTGTTCAGTTCTTCAGGGTATATTGTCAATAAAATGCGATCATGTCTGGCTAAATTAATGCCTACTTGCCTACTATAAAGTGACTGACAGTCAATATACTAGATACATTTAATAATTAAAGTTAAACTAACTTTCTACGTTTTTCTTAGTTTAATAAGAAAAAATTACTTGCGTCAGTGTTACTGACCCATGTCAGTGTTAATCTCATGAAGCAGCACAGCCCAAAATCACATGAAAAGTCCTTCTTTGATAAAAGATCTATGGATCCATTGTTGCAATTCAAACAGTGCTGTGGTTCCACACACAGGTGCTCCCCATCCTTGGGTAATAACCGCTCACCTTAGAGCCTGTGACCTTGCGTTTAAGCTTAGTGTCCAGTGGTGATTCAGAAGCGTGTTTGACTAAGCTTACCAAAGGTTTGGCACTGTTTGAATTGCAACAATGGATCCATAGATCTTTTATCAAAGAAGGGCTTTTGATGCAATTTTGAGCTGTACTGCTTCATGCTTTGTCACTTCATATATTTTTTTTCACTTTGTTCATTATGCTATATATGGATTAAGTCTGATTACTTATTAGCCACGGCATATATTTGAGTTTGCTTATTCATTTATTTCACATTAGCCACCTGCCACAAGTTGTGGATTGTCCACTGGCCACGTCACCTGTCACGTCACCTGACCACGTCACCTGCCACAAGTTGTGGATTGTCCACTTGCCATGTCACCTGGCCATGTCACCTGCCACAAGTTGTGGATTGTCCACTGGCCACGTCACCTAGCCACGTCAACTGGCCACGTCGCCTCCCACAAGTTGTGTATTGTCCACTTGCCACGTCACCTGGCCATGTCACCTGTCACAAGTTGTGGACTATCCACTTGCCAAATCACCTGGCCACGTCACCGGCCACAAGTTGTGGATTGTCCACTGGCCACGTCAGCTGCCATGTCACCTGCCACAAGTTGTGGATTTTCCACTTGCCATGTAACCTGGCCAGGTCACCTGCCACATCACCTGGCCACCTCACCTGCCACAAGTTGTGGATTGTCCACTGGCCACTTCACCTGCCACAAGTTGCGGATTGTCCACTTGCCATGTCACCTGGCCACGTCACCTGTTCACATCACCTGGCACGTCACCTGGCCACAAGTTGTGGATTGTCCACTGGCCACGTCACCTGCCACATCCCTAAGCTCAAAAAACAATATTTAACCATTTCAGCCATTTTGTGAGACCAAAGTGAGTAGCAGCTGAAAGAGCAGCAGCATACTTTTATTTAGCGTGTTACTTGCCACATCACCTGCCACAAGCTGTGGATTGTCCTCTTGCCATGTCACCTGACACAAGTTGTGAATTGTCCACTTGCCACGTCATCTGCCATGTCACCTGGCTATGCCACCTGCCACAAGTTGTGGATTGTCCACTGGCCACGTCACCTACCAAAAGTTGTGGATTGTCCACTGGCTACGTCACCTGTCACGTCAACTGGCCACTTCACCTGCCACAAGTTGTGGATTGTCCACTTGCCACGTCACCTGCCACAAGTTGTGGATTGTCCACTTGCCATGTCACCTGGCCACATCACCTGCCACAAGTTGTGGTTTGTCCACTGGCCACGTCATCTGCTACGTCGACTGGCCATGTCACCTGCCACAATTTGTGGATTGACCACTAATCACGTCACCTGCCACAAGTTGTGGATTGTTCGCAATGCAAGCAATTACAGTTGTTTATGTTTTTTAATGGTTTTTCATCATTTGCCATCATTTTTGAGATTTGTAATGTAAAAAAATAGAAAAAAGTATACATATAGAGCAAGCACCAAAAGAAAAAATATTAATAAATAGTGTTAGCCAAGAAGCATTACCGTCCCTGATAGAAAACAAATGTAGGTTCCCAGTTACGGGATGGGGCATGGGACTGTACGAACGCTAATTGGGTATAATAGGATAGTAATCAATAAGTATAGACACTCTGGAACCACAGAGATCAAAGATTACAAACAAAGCTTGTATGAGTAAAAAAAATATATAATTTTAATAATTTAACACATTTCATACAAAAAGAACACTAAAAAGGGAGATCATATGTGAGATTATATTTCACCATAGATGAAAATGGATTACAGGTGTATACAGTAGGTCCGACATGTTTCGCCCATTCGGGCTTCCTCAGGGACTAGGGAGTGTATACAATAATCTATAGGTGAAAAAATATGATAATAATAATGATGAAAAATAGTAAATAAATATTCATACTTGGTAAGCAGAACACACTATGATATGGGTAATGTTACCATATACCCCTACCACGGGGTATATGGAGGTATTATAAATTAAATAATAATGGCACTAAGTGCCATTATTATTTAATTTATAATACCTCCATATACCCCGTGGTAGGACCTACTGTGTGTGTTTCTGGAATCTGTGCACTTCTCAGACCCGGTTTTACTCTGCCCTTCCATCTCAGCAAATCTCCAGCGGTTTCGTCTGTGGTCTAAGTTTGTGGTCATCACTGAGGTACGATATCGCAACTTGATCTACATGCAGGTCGGGGGGAAAGGCAGTGGATGCAAACGGTCTTTATTGTTTGAGTATGTAATAATGCATTTCTTTGTTTTCCTTTTTGTGATGTATTTGCCATGCTTACTCGTTACAAAAATATAGATTTGTCAAAAACATGTATGAAGGTAACATTACCCATATCATAGTGTGTTCTGCTTACCAAGTATGAATATTCTCTATACTCTATTTACTATTTTTCATCATTATTATTATCATATTTTTTCACTTATAGATTATTGTATATGTGTGGAAAAGTGTAGCGCTAATAATGACACAAATAATGATAATACAATAAAGATTAAATCATGCAACACCACATGTGAATGAATGGTATTCAAAAGTCCATAAATGTTTTGAATGAATCGGTGAGTCGGTTTCTTTGAGTAAAACAGATACACAAAATCCAGGTCACCCCAGATGATGATCTTTTTGTAACGAAACATGTCGGGATGGACTACTGTTGTTCCTGCTACCCTTTTTCTATAAGCTCTATTGACCATTGCAAAATGTGAGTTTTTCTCTTTATAATAAATATCGATTTTTATTACGGAATTACGCTATGTACGCCTTGCCTTCTCTTTTTCATGCTTATCGGTTGGAGTACTGATATGCCCTCTGAGTGATCTGTTGAGAGTTGCTGCTTGCTGGGAAGTATTTTTGAATCATCTGTCTGAGGTTTGCCTTCATTGATACCGAATCGCATGACGTGTATGGTGTACCCGCTTCAGTATATCAACTTTAACAAAGCTTGATTGGCCTAGTGGGTATATGCCTGTCTAGGTCCAATCGGTCCGGTAAGCCCCTTGTCATAAGCGGTGGTGGATTTTTCACTTCTTTATGCACTGGATTTTGTGTATCTGTTTTACTCAAAGAAACCGACTCACCGATTCATTCAAAACATTTATGGACTTTTGAATACCATTCATTCACATGTGGTGTTGCATGATTTAATCTTTATTGTATTATCATTATTTGTGTCATTATTAGCGCTACACTTTTCCACACATTTTCTATTAGCAATTTTTTGATCTCTCTTGCTGTGTTAGCGGCTTTTTGTATTTTAACCACTTGCGGACCCTGCACTGTATATATACGTCCTCTTTTTAAAGATGGATATCTCGGTAACGGCAGCAGCTGCTGCCACAACCGAGATATCCATCTCTTCAGTGCAGGGTCCTGTGTACAATAACGGCGGTCTCCGCGGCGGATTCGCCGCGAGATCGCCGTTATCGGTGACCGGAGAGGTGCCCCCCCCCTCCCGCCGCTTTCCCGTGCTCTCCGCCGCTTACCGTTGCCGTCGGTAGCGGCGGAGGCGATCGGGTCTGTGCGGCTCCTCTGCTGGGATACGAGTGAGGGAAAAATCGCCCCCACCCGTTCCCCATAGCAGCGCTGGGCGGAAGTGACGTCAAAACGTCATTTCCGCCCACTGTCTTAAAGAGACATTTTCTTTTTAAGGCTATTTAAAAAATGTCATTTTCCTTTTTTTTTTCTTTTTAAGCCTAAATATGAGATCTGAGGTCTTTTTGACCCCAGATCTCATATTTAAGAGGACCTGTCATGCTTTTTTCTATTACAAGGGATGTTTACATTTCTTGTAATAGGAATAAAAGTGATCAATTATTATATTTTTTTTTTCAGTGTAAAAAATGTTAAATTAAATACAAATAAATAGGAAAACAAAAAAAAAATTTTTTAAAGCGCCCCGTCCCGACGAGCTCGCGCGCAGAAGCGAACGCATACGCGAGTAGCGCCCGCATATGAAAACGGTGTTCAAACCACACAAGTGAGGTATCGCCGCGATCGTTAGAGCGAGAGCAATAATTCTAGCCCTAGACCTCCTCTGTATCTAAAAAAATGCAACCTATAGAATTTTTTAAACGTCGCCTATGGAGATTTTTAAGGGTAAAAGTTTGACGCCATGCTACGAGCGGGCGCAATTTCTAAACGTGACATGTTGGGTGTCATTTTACTCGGCGTAACATTATCTTTCACAATATATAAAAAAATTGGACCAAATTTATTGTTGTCTTATTTTTTAATTCAAAAAAGTGTATTTTTTCCAAAAAAAGTGCGCTTGTAAGACCGCTGCGCAAATACGGTGTGACAAAAAGTATTGCAATGACCACTATTTTATTCTCTAGGGTGTTAGAAAAAAAAAAATATATAATGTTTGGGGGTTTTACGTGATTTTCTAGCAGAAAAAACTGTTTCAGTCTTGCAAACACCAAAACTGAAAAACACCCAAGGTCCTTAAGTGGTTAAGATAGCGCAGTATTTTTTCTTTTTAGATTATTGTATACACTCCCTCGTCCCTGAGGAAGCCCGAATGGGCGAAACATGTCAGACCTACTGTATACACCTGTAATCCATTTTCATCTATGGTGAAATATAATCTCACATATGATCTCCCTTTTTAGTGTTCTTTTTGTATGAAATGTGTTAACCACTTAAGGACCGCCGCATGTACATTTACGTCGGCAGAATGGCACCGACAGGCACATCAACGTATATATACATGCGGCGGTCCGCGCGGCTGCAGGAGCGATCCGACAAGTGGGGGCGGCTATCCGTTTTCATCCGCCCCCTCCGGATCGCTCCCAGCCAATGCGTGCGCCCGCCCGCCCGCCCTGTCACTTCCTCCTCCTGTGTAAACACAGGAAGGAGGAAGCGACGTGATCTCTCCCTCGGCGTTTGTTTCAAGCGCCGCTGAGGAGAGATCACCACACACCAAGTAAGTCTGCACCAAACAGCACACTTACACACACACAAACACATTTAACCCCCGCGATCGCCCCCCCCCTCCCCCCTGTCACAGTGTCACTGAATGCAGTAATCATACATGTATGATTACTGTATTTAGTGTCAGTGTGACAGACAGCGTGACAGTCAGTCAGTGTTAGTGTCAGGGTAGCCCCCCCACCCCCCCAATAAAGTTTTAACCCCTTGATCACTGCCCTAGTTAACCCTTTCACTCCCTATTGCCAGCGTCACTAAGCGATCATTTTTCTGATCGCTGTATTAGTGTCGCTGTTCCCGCTAGGTAGCTAATTTTTTTTTAATGCAATTTTTTTTTTTACTAAAGACATGTGGCTAAATAAATTTTGGCCTAAATGTTTGACTAAAATTTAGTTTATTGGTTTTTTATTATAACAAAAAGTAAAAAATATTGATTTTTTTCCAAAAATGTCGCTCTATTTTTGTATATAGCGCAAAAAATAAAAATCGCAGAGGCGATCAAATACCACCAAAAGAAAGCTCTATTTGTGGGAAAAAAAGGACGCGAATTTTGTTTGGGAGCCACGTCGCACGACCGCGCAATTGTCTGTTAAAGCGATGCAGTGCCGAATCGCAAAAACCCCTTGGGTCATTTGCCAGCGTATTGGTCCGGGTCTTAAGTGGTTAAATTATTAAAATTATATATTTTTTTACTCATACAAGCTTTGTTTGTAATCTTTGATCTCTGTGGTTCCAGAGTGTCTATACTTATTGATTACTATCCTATTATACCCAATTAGCATTCGTACAGTCCCATGCCCCATCCCGTAACTGTCAACCTACAAATGTAAAAAAATAGGTCACCTTTAAAAACGCCTATAAACGAAATCGCGGGAAAACGCCGGTACCGCGTGTTGCCGCGTTTAGCGGCGTTTTGCGCCTGAAGCGCGAAAACTTTTGCGTCTGAACCCATTTGTTTGCTTCTGGAAAAACGAGGGTAAACTCAACTGCCTAAAAACGGCAATAAACGAGATTGTGTGCATGGACACATAGGATAACATTGAATGTGTTCATGGGGCCTAAGACAGGAGGTGTGCTACTGGCCGATCACCAGGTTTAAATAAGGGAATAAAAGCATGAAAAAAGGAAATAAGTTATAATGTTTTGGTTTTGGATGGTTATGTTTTAACATGTGCAGTTTTAAAACAGCTGGTGCTGTGGCAGTAGAATGCTGGCACAGCTCAGTTTTAAGACAACACTGGGGCCATGGTAGCTAATCATACTTTGAATGATTTCTGCAGTTAAATGTGTTTAAATGTGTTTTTATTATGTTCACTTGCAGCAATGGAAAAAAATCCGTAAAGGTGACTTGCCTATGGAATTTTCAAAGCATCATCCTGTCGAGGTATATCAATATAAATGCTTTTAGATGTGATGTTTCCACTGTATATTTACATGCTTTCAGTGTACCTTTCTTAATTTAATGTCTCTGTTCTTCATTCCTTCCCTCTGGTGTCTACAACTCAGAGCTGATAGCACTCACAGCTCCAAAATTAAATGGAAACCTAGATGCTCCCCAACTTACCACTATGTCACAAACTATCCCTATTGTTCAGCACCCTCTGACACTTAACCCTTCCAATATCTCAGCTTTAACATCCCCCCCCCCCACCAGTTTAAATGAATCCCCTAAAACATAACCCTATATTTACTCATAACATTTAAGCTGACCTTTTCCTAAACGAATTTCCAAACTTCACTAAACCCTTCTTTATGCTTACCATTCCGTGTATCAACAGCTGGTTCATTGAATCCTCACAGTTCTGCTGGTAGCTCTGTAATGAAAAATACCATCACTGAGCTATCCTTGGCAAATATTACTAATCCTCTCTGTACCCTTCCTTGCTTGCTGCCACCTTCCCTTACTCCTTCCCTTTCTTACTTTATTTCTATTGTTTTTGTAGGTCTATGAAATAAAGAGAATGCTGTCAGAAGACCCTAAGAAAAGGCCGTCAGCTGAAGAATTACATAACATTTTTGAAACTAATGAGATTTTTGACTCAAGAACACAGTAAACCTAAGGCAACTAAAACTCTGCTACTGAGAGATTTATCCACTTTATAATAATCATCTCATTAACAGCAAATAATTTCAGTGTGCTGTAAATAAATCAATTGCCAATGAGCCTTTTAAGCAAAACCATTTAATCGCCTAGATTGTAAGTTCTACTAAGCAGGGCTCTCTTATTCCTCCTGTATCGAATTGTATTGTCTGCCCTTATGTTGTAAAAAAGCGCTGCGCAAACTGTCGGCGCTATATAAATCCTATATAATAATATCTAATCTTTGGGAGAAGCATTTCACACACAGAATTGAGAAAGACTATGCAAACAATTCAGTGATTCTAAAATATCCCTCTACTTTTTATTAGATAGAAAGAGAAGAAAATCAACCTTAACCACTTCCATACTGGGCACTTAAACACCCTCCTGACCAGACCAATTTTCAGCTTTCAGTGCTCTTACACTTTGAATGACAATTACTCAGTCATCCAACACTGTACCCAAATGATTTTTTTGTCCTTTTTTTCCCACAAATAGAGCTTTCTTTTGGTGGTATTTGATCACCTCTGCGGTTTTTATTTTTTGCACTATTAATGAAAAAAGACCAAAAATTTGGAAAAAAATTATTTTTTCTTAGTTTCTTAGATAACATTTTGCAAATTTATTAATTTTTCTTCATAACTTTTGGCCACAATTTATACTGCTACATGTCTTTGATAAAAATAACCCAAAGTTTTTGGAAATTATTTGGTCTGTGTGAAAGTTTTAGAGTCTACAATCTATAGTGCAAATCATAAAAAGAATCACATCTGATCACACCTGATGTACTGAAGGCCTATCTCATTTCTTGAGACCCTAACAAGCCAGGAAAGTACAAATGCCCACAGATGGCACTGAGGTGGCACAGATGGCACTGAGGCGGCACAAATGGCACTGAGATGGGTACTGATAAGATGGGTACTGATGTGCACCGATGAGACCTGTGTACTGGTGGACACAGGTGGGCACTGATGAGGTGGCACAGATGGCACTAATGAGGTGGCACAGATGGCACTGAGATGGGTACTGATGAGATGGGTACTGATGTGCACTGATTGACTACGGCACAGGTGGGCACTGATGAGGTGGCACAGGTGGGCACTAATGAGGTGGCACAGGTGGGCACTAATGGGGTGGCACAGGTGGGCACTGATGAGGTGGCACAGGTGGGCACTGAGGTGGCACAGGTGGGTACTGATTGCAGATGTACACTGAGGTGGTCAGTGGCATGCTCGCCCCCTCCTGGGAACTACGTCTGTGCGGCAGGATGCTCTCTAAGTGTAAGGCCTCGTACACACGAGGGGATATGTCCGCTGAAAACGGTCCGATGGACCGTTTCAGCAGACATCTCCGATCGTGTGTATGGGCTAGCGGACAGATTTGTCCATCGGACAAATTTCAAAGCATGCTTTGAAATTTGTCCGCTACAAACCTGTCCGTCGGATATGTCCGCTGGTTAGTACGGTAAACCAGCGGACATATCCTCCCACACATGCGTCGTATCCTGTGAATGGATCCGACGCATGCGCGCGGAAGTGTTTACTTCCTGGTGCGTGACGTAGCGGTGACGTGGCGGCGTCAACGTCACCGCCGCGTCACCGACACGTCACCGCGCTGTCCGCCGGAGGGGAATTTGATCCGATGGTGTGTACACGCCATCGGATCAAACTCCAGATCGGACATATCCGATGGAAATGGTCCGCGGACCGTTTTCATCGGATATGTCCGATCGTGTGTACGAGGCCTTAGAGACTTCAAGGAGGTGTGAATTACTGGGCATGCCGCAATGCATACTGGGAAATGTAGTTCTTACATGAACGAGCGCCACAAACCAGGAAGTGAATGAGAGAACAGAAACCAGAACGCCGGAGGTGATATAGATGAAGGAATTTAATAGGTATTCGTATTTCTCCGAGTCCTATTCCGGCTTTTTTCGGAGGGCGTAGACAGCTCCTAGATCTGTGCGCAGGCGCCGCATTTTCGCCGAGATTACCCGAGTCCTTATCGGGTATTTTCGTAAGATGTGACGCGCTATACTGGAGCCGTCCACCACGGGGGTTAGAAATTAAAATTGAGCATAATACAGTAAGTGGGGGATTTAAAAAAAAAAAACAGCATACTGGCGCTGACGCCAGTATGCTGGATCACATGGGAGAGATTATATTTAGGGTGAACCACCTCTTTAAGCTGTTCACATTATATGTTTTAGCATTGTAAAATATAGCTTAAAGGGGTTGTAAAGGAAAAAAATGTTTTCCCTAAATCGCTTCCTTTACCTTAGTGCAGTCCTCCTTCACTTACCTCATCCTTCCATTTTGCTTTTAAATGTCCTTATTTCTTCTGAGAAATCCTCACTTCCTGTTCTTCTGTCTGTAACTCACCACCGTAATGCAAGGCTTTCTCCCTGGTGTGTTCACAGCAAAAAGTGCTATAAAAATGAATTGATTACTGTGAAAATGACAATTGCAGTTTAGGAGTTAACTACTAGGGGACACTGAAGGTGTTTATAACTGTAGGGGGGCGGGGCTGGACGTGTGACGCCAGCTAGAACCTGTCCTAGGTAGCTAATATAACCTACATGTATATACAGCTAACCCTGCTGGGAACCTAGTGTGGTGCACATGTGTATATGTGAGAGACAAAGGCAGAGTTATTCACTGTGATTTTGTGCTTGGATGTCATATAACAGTTGTATGTTGTGTTCACAGAAGTAAAGAAAAAATATGCCTTTAAGAATCGTTTATTCATATGACAGCAGGAGGTAAGAAATAACACAGTTGAATTCATGCCAGAAAGCATAGAGTTAAGCTTTTGTGACTCATCAGTAGCCTTGCACAATCACAGCTAATCTCACATTGAGCAGAGTCTTGACCTATCACAGCCTACTTTGCATCTATTTCTGTCTGGGAGGTTCCTAATACTGCACATGTGCTGCTAGATTATTCATTCCACATGGAGACAGAGAGCAGAGCAGACATACAGAGTTTTGTTTTATGGAAGCAAAGGGCAAAATAGATATTGTTACACAGTTATATATATGTTCTTATTGTAAATAGTGTGGTTAGAACTGTATACTGATCTAGTTGTGTGTTCACTTGTAGTTCCACCATACCATACCTTCATACCATAGCATATCATATCCTCATAACTTCATACCCCCAAATGAACAACTAAGTCACCCAACTAATTCACAAACCAAACTGAACTAAGCTAACCCTGCAAAAGCAACCCTGCAAACCAAGTTGCAAACCACAGTTATACCTTTCAGAGAAATCAGAGAATGCTTTGATAACTTACAGAGAGAGAGAGAGAGAGAGAGAGAGAGAGAGAGAGAGAGAGAGAGAGAGAGAGAGAGAGAGAGAGAGAGAGTATAAATACTGAAGAAAGAAATATATCCACCATCTTATGTTAAATGACAAGATTGAATATTTAAACCACCACCATTTTGTTATACTATATTCATCACATGTTTTTGTACATGGACAGCAGCATTATATATGAAGAAAAGTGAAGTTAATAAAGAAGTTATTTTAAGCATTTGTTGTGCTCTTTAAACCTACTGCTTCCATAGAACGGCGCTAGAGGAATTTCAGAGTAATAGACAGTCTTGTTGGACTGAAAGTCAGAGATATCACAATTCTTTTAATGCCACAGCGCATGAGGCACTTCATAGTGCTGCGCCTGCCACACCCCGTTCTTCAGCTTCTGTGACCAATCAAAGGCGGCAATCGCGTCCGCGTGTTCCGCAGTCACGTTCATGGAGCTTCGGACCACTGTCATGATTACACTGTCATGTTATTTTCTTAACCACTTAAGGACCGCCTAACGCCGATATATGTCGGCAGAATGGCACAGCTGAGCACAGGCACATACATGTATGTCGCCTTTAAGAGCCCAGCCGTGCCATTCTGCCAACGTATATCGGCCAGAGGCGTATCTAGTGAAAATAGCGCCTATGGCAAGCACTAAAACTGTGCCCCTGTCGAAACATTTGAAACCTATCTTTCAGATAACCTTAACAAAAAAAACAGCTAACAAAACTAGTGATATTTATCATCCCTTGTGATACCTTGGGTAGTGACATATCCTCTTTATGGAGAAATCTGGGGTTTGTTAGACCCCTAATCCCTCCTCTGCCCTCCAAGTCCAGGTAAATGCAGAACCAATACTGGAAGTGATGAAATCTTTATCACTTAAGATCTCAGTTTTCATAGAGGAGAGGGAGAAACTGATGTTCCTCTGTCTTCTTTGTGCGCTGCCAATCCAACCAGATGGAATGGGAGAGCCTGGGAGAACAGGGGAGGGCTGTGGCTGAACCCAGCAGAGATAGCAGTTCCATTGTCCATTAGCAAAGGTGCAGAAAAGGAGATTCTGACTATGCTCGGGAGGAGACCCTCAGACCCTGGTAAGTGCATTGCTGCCCAGCCACTCAACAGCGCCCCCTTCATATGACGCCCATGGCACTTTCCATGGCTGCCATACCCTAGATACGCCACTGATATGGGCGTTAGGCAGTCCTTAAGTGGTTAAGAAAATAACATGACATTGTAAAATGGCATGACAAGCCAACAACGAAAAAAAGTGTCAAACACAGGGACTTCCGTTCATAGCCGTAACCGGACGTGACATCACCAAGCTCCCTCTAAGGCCACGTACCGTGTGTACGGCCCATCGGATCGTCGTCCGTCAGACCAAAGTTTTAAAACTTGCTTTAAAATCAGACCGATGGACGCTTGACCATCGGTCCAAATCGATGGTTAGTACGCAAAAGCATCGGTCCAAAAACCTGCGCATGCTCAGAATCAAGTCGACGCATGCTTGGAAGCATTGAACTTCGTTTTTTCAGCACGTCGTGTTCTACGTCACCGCGTTCTGACCCGATCGAATTTTGGACTGATGGTGTGTACGCACATCAGACCATCAGGCCACTTATCTGTCCATCCGTCACCCACACACACATATCAGTAACCCTCTGCACATCTGTCCCCCCCACACACATATTACCCCCTGCACATCTCCCACCCCACACACATATCAGTACCCCCCTGCACATCTGTCCCCCCCACACACATATCAGTACCCCCCTGCGTGCCTGCCCCCCACACACATATCTGTCCCCCCCACACACATATCAGTACCCCCCTGCGCGTTTGTCCCCCCACACACATATCTGTCCCCCCCTGCATGCCTGCCCCCCACATATCAGTACCCCCTGCACGTCTGTGTCCCCCTCTGTACACAGTGCAATGCACTATTAACTTAAAAGCAGGGTCAATGTTTTATTGCTGCCTGTGTTTCCACTATACCTGAGCCAGCGGCTGGTGATTACTTTACTCCAGGAGAGTTGTGCTGGAGAGAAGGAGGGAGGGATGGAGATGGAAGGATGGGGCTCTGTATAGAGACAGAAGGATAGAGGGAGAGATGGAAAGATGGGGCTCTGTATAGAGATGGAAGGATGGAGGGATGGAGATGGAGGGATGGAGATGGAGGATGGGGCTCTGTATAGAGATGGAAGGAGGGAGGGCTGGAGATGGAAGGAGGGAGGGAGGATGGGGCTCTGTATAGAGATGGAAGGAGGAAGGGATGGAGATGGAAGGATGGGGCTTTGTATGGGACTGGAGGCCAGGTCAGAGCGGCGAGAGGTGGCGGGAGAGGGACGTGTCTGCTCCCGCTCCTCCGGCATATCAACCGAGCGCCTTTTAGCCACATTGGTTGTTAGGTCTGGATAGCCAATCACTGGCTCTAAACAACGGTATTGGGATGATGCCTGCAGCTGCGGGCATCTTCCCGGTATAACACCGAAAGCCGAGGACGCATATATGGGTACACTCAGCGCGAAAGGGATAGATTTTGAGGGCAGAAAAACACTTTTTCTGAATAGAGCAGATCCTCAGCCCTGGATAACAGGAAATAATTCCCTATATACTTTGTGAGGGGAATGTGTAGGAATTTATCATTTATTAAAAATGTATATAAAATTCCCTGAGAACTTGATATCTTTTCCTAGTTAAGGGGAATGTTTCATTACAGAATTTATTTGTATATCCTATTCTTGGAATGAAGCTAGAAGACCCCTGATGTCTCCACTGAGAGGACCTTGTTGTCACTACTGTCACATAAGGGCCTTGTCAGTACATATATACATGGTTAGGACACATGTTAATACATAAACACCTATTACACATCCCTACACACACCAGAAGAGGAAGAAGTAGCCATAGAGCCCCTTCGAGCCTTACAAATGTGGCCTGGGCATTCAAGTGGTCATGAAAGGATTAAACAAAAGAAGAAGCAATTCAATTTTTTTTTATTGTGTGTTTATGAAAGTATATTTATGGATCTATACACATTTTTTCCTTTTCCAACTATATATACTGTGAATAAATCAAGAGTCCTTTGGTAAAATCAATTGGCCAGAAGTGAAGATCTAGTGATCCTCTCGCCCATTCGCTGACACACTTTTGACCAAGAGATTCCAAGCCTGCCCACCACGACAAGGTAGACTCTTCTAGGGCAGGACCTACACTAACTATACTAAGCTAGCCTACTGGATGCTAGTCATCAATCGATCTACTCTCTCTTAATTTGGTTGTCTGTCTGTGTGCATCTCTCTAAAGCATGGAGCGGTCAGTTTATATACATCTGGCCGTCCTCTTTAAACTTGCTAAAACATTTTTTTCTTGTTTAACCACTTGAGAAGCGCGCTATAGACGAAAGACTTCCACAGCACAGCTCTTAACTGCCCGGCGGACATCCCTGGGCGTCCTGCTGTTTACATTCCCCACGCGCGCCGCCGAGGGCACGCAGCAGGGAAAAACTGTGCCTGGCTTGTCACGTGATGCCAATGCGCATGCCTGGCGGCCGGATGTCTGCCAAGTACTCGCAATCGGCAATTACAGAGGCAGGACGTGGAGCTCTGCGTGTAAACACAAAGCTCCACGTCCTGTCAGGGAGAGAGGAGACCGATGCTGTGTCCCTTGTACATAGGGACACAGCTCGGTCACCTTCCCCAGTCAGTCCCCTCCCCCTGCAGAGTAAGAATCACTCCCAGGGAAAACATTTAACCCCTTCCCTGCCAGTCACATTTATACAGCAATCAGTGCATATTTATAGCACTGTTCGCTGTATACATGTGACGGGTCCCAAAATAGTGTCAAAAGTGTCCGATATGTCCACCGCAATATTGCAGTCCTGACAAAAATCGCAGATCGCCGCCATTACTAGTAAAAAATAAAAAAAACATAAATCTATCCCCTATTTTGTAGTCACTATAACTTTTGCGCAAATCAATCGATATATACTTTTTGCGATTTTTTTTTAATTTATTTTTTTACCAAAAATATATAGAAGAATACGTATCGGCCTAAACTGAGAAAAACATTTTTTTTTTTTTTTTTATGATAAAAAGTAAAAAATTGGTCTGGGCAGGAAGGGGGTTTAGGTGGCCAGTAAGGAAGTGGTTAAATATTTTATCAAAGATTATCAGAAAACATTGAATGTAATGAGTAAAGAGAAATTTTTTAAATCGTAGCATTAAGATAATCTTATTACAGGAAAGTATATCTGTAGTCGCATATGACATCATATAATTGTTTAGTTAACCGCTTGCTGACCAGTCACCATCATTATACTAGAGCAGGTCGGCACGATTCCGCGAGTCATCGTAGCTGTACATCGGTTCCTTTAAATGGGATAGCAGGCGCGCGCCCAGAGGTGACGATGCTCGTGGCCAGCGATCGCGATGACCGCCAACCACTTGCGATCGTGAGCACGAAAAGCAGAACAGGGATGTGTGTGCTTTTTATCTATTACAAGGGATTTTTACATTCCCTATAATAGGAATAAAAGTTTCAAATGTTATTTTATTTTTTAAAGAGACAGTGTAAAAATAAAAAATAAAAAGTAAAATAAATAAGAAAAAATTAAATAAAATAGTAAAGTGCCCCATCCCTCCGTGCTCAAAATGAAACGCATATATAAGTTGCGCCCCCACATAGGTAAACAGTGTTCGAACCACACTGTGATCGCTGTAATTCACCTGAAATCTGATGCAAAACCCAGCATGCTGACTACCCTCTTATGGGCTTAATTTTCTCATACGGATGTACTTTGCATCTATGTGATATGAATATGGGGTTAGTAATTAAAAAGAAACCTTACAGGCAAATGCTAGTTGCTAGATCCATCCCAATTGTATAATGATTTAGTGTTTTATATTGTCTGTCTAATTTATGTAATGGAGGGTAAGTTTGTACAGCACATTCAGGAGCCAGTCAGTCTTATCTAGAGACCCCAGTATCTGCTTTATGCAGACAGAGAACACGTGTGAACTAGCTGCAGCAAAATACATTACATATCAGAGCAACAAGTAAGAAACCCTTTCATATCTGAGCTTTCCTGCCATCTTCCCCACAGTTTTGTGTAATGAATGATCGCCTCTGCTTTTGTGAGTGCCTTAGGCTCCTTTCACACGATCGCACCGTTTAGGTCCACCTGTCAGTTTTGATGGAGGACCTAAACGGCTGATCCATGCAGTCCTATGGAGCGTCGGATGTCAGCGGAGACATGTCCACTGACATCCAACCCGTCCATGGCGGATCGGATGAGAGCTGATGAAAATGGACACGCTGTCCGTTTTCATCAGATCTCCCCATAGGAGACAGTGGCGCTGCACAAGCCCCTCCCTTCTTACTGAGTAGGGAGGGACTTGTCATCCACCGTCTCAGCGAAGATCAGCAGAGAGACCTCTTTTTTTTGCAAAGCATAAACCATTATCATTACAAGCATGCTATATACAAAGAAATTATCTGATATATTTATACCTATAAACTAATAATAAAAAAATGTTATGGGGTATTTTTTTATTTATTTTTCTATACAATTTTTTTTTCAAATCGTTAACTCCGACGGACCGTTTCAGCAGACAAATCCGATTGTGTGTATGGGCTAGCGGACAAATTTTAAAGCAAGCTTTAAAATTTGTCCGCCGGAGACATGTCCGTCGGATATGTCCGCTGGTTAGTACACTAACCAGCGGACATATCTGCCCGCACATGCGTCGAATGGATTCGATGCATGCGTGGAAGTTTTTCACTTCCTGGTTCGGTGACGTGGCGGCATCAACGTCACCGCCACGTCACCGCGCTGTCTGCTGGTGGGGATTTTGATCCGATGGTGTGTACACACCGCCGGACGAAAATCCCGAGGAAACATGTCCGATGAAAACGGTCCGCGGACCGTTTCCATTGGACATGTCCCTCCGTGTGTACGCGGCCTAATACAAAAACCTCTATATATAAAGAAAAAATATGTTACGCTATAGTGATCATTACCACATATTTATTACCATCTTCATTACCCTGAAAGTTATAACAACTCTTCAAGGTTAATGAACGGAAAAATATCATTCCTGTCTCTCCTATTCTTGCTTTCCACCAGCATCTGAGCTGTTTTGCTTGGTGGAAAGCAGAATGTGCTCACCCCCTCCCTATGACTACAGCCCTGCGTGAAGATGCTCTCTTATCCCTCATAGGCATAGAGGCTAAGCCTAATAGAAACTGTTGTTCCCATTAGGCCGTGATGTCGCAAGAATGGTATCAAACTAGTTATAATGCAAAACATTACTTTTTATTTTATCAGCTACTGTCAGACTTTAATTTAGGAGGAAAATATTTTTGTCTTTACAGCCCCTTTAACAGAGGATGGGACAAGGAAATGATTTCATTAAAAATAAATTACAGATACATAGAGTAGTAGATCTGTATGGATTATGTAAAATAATATATATTTAGTGTCATGAAAAAAAAAAAAAATCCGGCCTCCATCCTGCCCCTTATACGGCCAGCTCCACCTTTTTTGTTAGATGGTGTGAGAGCCTCCACATATGCACACATGCACCTCTATATATGCACACATCAGGATCTAGCGATCCCTTTTTTGTAAGAATGGTTTGGGGCACTCTCACCCGAGAGCAAAAAGCATCATCAGGATCAAGCAAACCCTTTCAGTGAGAATCGTCTGGGTCACTCTCACCCGAGAGCAAAAAGCATCATCAGGATCAAGCAACCCCTTTTTGGTGAGAATCATCTGGGTCACTCTCACCCGAGAGCAAAAAGCATCATCAGGATCAAGCAACCCCTTTCAGTGAGAATCGTCTGGGTCACTCTCACCCGAGAGCAAAAAGCATCATCAGGATCAAGCAACCCCTTTCAGTGAGAATTGTCTGGGTCACTCTCACCCGAGAGCTAAAGGCATCATCGGGATCAAGCGACCCCTTTTCGGTAGAAGGTACAGGATCTGTAGGAAGACGCTGTCCTCCTCTAAGATTTATATATTTTACATTTAATTTTTATAAATAAATGTTTTTTTGTTTTTTTTTTAAAGTATAAACAATTATCATTACAAGCATGCTATATAAAAATAACATATCTCATATTTATAACTATAAACTTATACATTTTTATTTTATGGGGGATTTTTTTTTTTTTTTAACTAATACAAAAACCTCTGGGGCAGATTCAGAGACACGTAACTCCTGTCTAACTGGTGTTAGACTGGAGTAATTTCAAATTACGCGCGTTTTTTAGCTAGTCGAAAACCACAAACCATGAATAGACGGCTGCGGGCTTCAATTCGACTGTCTTACGTGTTAGTATGCCTTCAGATCTACGCTGCAATAAAATTGCGGCCACTGGGTGGACTTCCCGTTGTTTTTCGCCGTCGGGGTATGCTAATGAGCTTTTGCCTGCAATCCACGAAATTACGATCTTCAATCGCAATCTCTTACGGCACCTTTAGTCATCTTTTTTTTTACGGAACACTAGACCAGCCTTTTAGCTGGTCTAATATTAGACAGCCCATGTTAAGTATGGCCGTCGTTCCCGCGTCGAATTTTTACGTTTTCCGACGTCTTTTAATATTTTTTACGTAAGTCGTCCGGGAATAGGAATGTTCGTAAACGACGCTACTCAAACAACGAATGACGTAACGACGTGATTTCGCGCAATGCACGGCAGGAAATTTCTGAACAGAGCATGCGCAGTTTGATCGCCGCGGGCACGCGCTTAATTTAAATGCTTTACGCCCCCTAATCGCGTATTTCGATTACGCGGCGCAAAATTAAGTGTCTCTGAATCTGCCCCTCTATATATAATGAAGAAAGATGTTACGCTATAGGATATTTATTACCATGGCCATTACCCTGAAAGTTATAAAAACTCTTCAAGGTTAATGAACCGAAAAATACCATTTTCATCTTCTTCAACATCAAACCTGTACCTTCTCCTCTCTGTGATGTTACTGATCCACAGAGGACCATTTCCAACACGCTGAATGGCAAACCTGTGCATTACCATCTGTACAGGGTTAATGGACCACATATAACCATGTCCATCACCCTGAAGTTCAAACATGTACAGCATCAAGTCTCTGTACATGTACCACACATTACCATCTTGGTCAACGTGAGATGCCAACCTGTGGTCAGTCAAGGCGTCCATGTTGAACTGCATTCTCTGGGGGATAGGAGCTCGGCACAGAGGACAGGTTGGCCGTTGCCCCATCCACCACTGAATGCAGCCGGTATGAAATGTGTGGGTACAGGTGAGAATGGTCGTTTCTCCAAACGCCATCTCTGCCAAACATATGGTACACCTCACCTCCTCCTCGCCACGTGGCTCCATGGCCGGTGGCGGTGCTGGGAGTTGTTCAGCGGGCCTGATGCGTTGTCTTGGCGAACGGCTATTATTTAGTGTCATGAAAAAAAAAAAAATCCGGCCTCCATCCAGCCCCCTAGCCGGCCAGCTCCACCTTTTTTGTTAGATGGTGTGAGAGCCTCCACCCGAGCACCAGAGGCTGCTGCATCAGGGTGAAGGGACTCAACCTTTGATGGTAATTGTCTGGAGTATATATATATATATATATATATATATATATATACATCAGGATCTAGCGATCCTTTTTTTGTAAGAATGGTTTGGGGCACTCTCACCCGAGAGCAAAAAGCATCATCAGGATCAAGCAACCCCTTTCAGTGAGAATCGTCTGGGTCACTCTCACCCGAGAGCAAAAAGCATCATCAGGATCAAGCAACCCCTTTCAGTGAGAATCGTCTGGGTCACTGTCACCCGAGAGCAAAAAGCATCATCAGGATCAAGCAACCCTTCCAGTGAGAATCGTCTGGGTCACTCTCACCCGAGAGCAAAAAGCATCATCAGGATCAAGCAACCCCTTTTTGGTGAGAATCGTCTGGGTCACTCTCACCCGAGAGCAAAAAACATCATCAGGATCAAGCAACCCCTTTCAGTGAGAATCGTCTGGGTCACTCTCACCCGAGAGCAAAAAGCATCATCAGGATCAAGCAACCCCTTTCAGTGAGAATCGTCTGGGTCACTCTCACCCGAGAGCTAAAGGCATCATCAGGATCAAGCAACCCCTTTCAGTGAGAATCGTCTGGGTCACTCTCACCCGAGAGCAAAAAGCATCATCAGGATCAAGCAACCCCTTTCAGTGAGAATCGTCTGGGTCACTCTCACCCGAGAGCTAAAAACATCATCAGGATCAAGCAACCCCTTTCAGTGAGAATCGTCTGGGTCACTCTCACCCGAGAGCTAAAAACATCATCAGGATCAAGCAACCCCTTTCAGTGAGAATCGTCTGGGGCACTCTCACCCGAGAGCTAAAAACATCATCAGGATCAAGCAACCCCTTTCAGTGAGAATCGTCTGGGGCACTCTCACCCGAGAGCTAAAAACATCATCAGGATCAAGCAACCCCTTTCAGTGAGAATCGTCTGGGTCACTCTCACCCGAGAGCTAAAAACATCATCAGGATCAAGCAACGCCTTTCAGTGAGAATCGTCTGGGTCACTCTCACCCGAGAGCAAAAAACATCATCAGGATCAAGCAACCCCTTTCAGTGAGAATCGTCTGGGTCACTCTCACCCGAGAGCAAAAAACATCATCAGGATCAAGCAACCCCTTTCAGTGAGAATCGTCTGGGTCACTCTCACCCGAGAGCTAAAAACATCATCAGGATCAAGCAACCCCTTTCAGTGAGAATCGTCTGGGGCACTCTCACCCGAGAGCTAAAAACATCATCAGGATCAAGCAACCCCTTTCAGTGAGAATCGTCTGGGGCACTCTCACCCGAGAGCTAAAAACATCATCAGGATCAAGCAACCCCTTTCAGTGAGAATCGTCTGGGTCACTCTCACCCGAGAGCTAAAAACATCATCAGGATCAAGCAACCCCTTTCAGTGAGAATCGTCTGGGTCACTCTAACCCGAGAGCAAAAAACATCATCAGGATCAAGCAACCCCTTTCAGTGAGAATCGTCTGGGTCACTTTCACCCGAGAGCAAAAAGCATCATCAGGATCAAGCGACCCCTTTCAGTGAGAATTGTCTGGGTCACTCTCACCCGAGAGCAAAAAGCATCATCAGGATCAAGCGACCCCTTTCAGTGAGAATTGTCTGGGTCACTCTCACCTGAGAGCAAAAAGCATCATCAGGATCAAGCGACCCGTTTTCGGTAGAAAGTGCAGGATCTGTAGGAAGACACTGTCCTCCTAAGATTTATATATTTTAAATTGAATTTTTATAAATAAATGTTTTTTGTGAAAAAACTAAACAATTATCATTACAAGCATGGTACATAAAAATAACATATCTCATATTTATAACTATAAACTTATACATTTTTTTTTTGGGGGGGATTTTTATTTATTTTTTGTAAAATTTTTTTTTAACTAATACAAAAACCTCTATATTTAATGAAGAAAGATGTTACGCTATAGGATATTTATTATCATGGTCATTCCCCTGAAAGTTATAACAACTCTTCAAGGGTAATGAACCGAAAAATACCATTTTCATCTTCTTCAACATCAAACTCATACCTTCTCCTCTCTGCGATGTTACTGACCCACAGAGGACCATTTCCAACACGCTGAATGGCAAACCTGTGCATTACCATCTGTACAGGGTTAATGGACCACATATAACCATGTCTATCACCCTGAAGTTCAAACCTGTACATCATCAAGTCTCTGAATATGTACCATACATTACCATCTTGGTCAACGTGAGTTGTAGACCTGTGGTCGGTCAAGGCGTCCATGTTGAACTGCAGTCTCTGCCACGGTTGGGGGATGGGAGCTCGGCACAGAGGACAGGTTGGCCGTTGCCCCATCCACCGCTGAATGCAGCCGGTATGAAATGTGTGGGTGCAGGTGAGAATGGTCGTTTCTCCAAACGCCATCTCTGCCAGACATATAGTACACCTCACCTGCTCCTCGCCACGCGGCTCCATAGCCGGCGGCGGTGCTGGGAGTTGTTCAGCGGGCCTGTCGCGTTGTCTTGGCGAACGGCTCCTGTCCTCTTGTCTCTGCTGACGTAGGGCCCGGGATCTCGTCCGGTGGGCGATTGGTTCGTCGTCGCCGTCCTGACGTGAGTGTCGTCGGCGGGGTGTCGGACGAGGCATCCTGTTGTTGTTGGAAGTCTGAAAAAGGTAAAAAAACTATAATTTTAATAAGAGAGTTATTAACAGTGATAAATATCAATAAAAATGATACAAATTGCGGTTATTCACCGTAAGTCGCTGAAAATCGCAGTGAAATACAGGAGATATCTCTCTGAATGTCACTCCGGCAACTTACTAAGGAGAAGTGAGCCGAGAGGTCCTCAGACTGAAGTGATCAACAACCTGTGAGCCGAGAGGTCCTCAGACTGAAGTGATCAACAACCTGTGACCAATCACAGCGCCTCACACTGAAGTAAACAACATGATACCCCCCCACACCAACAGTCATATAACACAAACCCTTATCAATTTTATATCATTTTATTGATTTTACTTATAATTAAACAGTATTGGGTGATTTTAATGGTTATGATTGAATTTGGCCACAAGATGGCAATCTCTGTTATCACCCCGTTTCACTCATCTGCCCCCCCCCCATCACCCCCCATTCACTCATCTGCCCCCCATTCACTTATCTTCTCCCCCAATTCACTTATCTGCCCCCCATCATTCCCCCATGCACTCATCTGCCCCCTTATCACCCCCCATTCACTTATGTGCCCCCCTATTCACTTATCTGCCCCCCCATCACCCCCCATTCACTCATCTGCCCCCAATCATTCCCCCATGCACTCATCTGCCCTCCATTCACACATCCCCCCCCCCCATCCCCAGGGCTGGACTGGGACAGAAATTTGGCCACAGACTGGCCCACTTTGACAGGTCTCTCCCATTGGCGGCCGGACAACTCCTGCACCCCCCCAGCCACCCAAGCCCCCACTCCCCCTTCACTAGCCACTAGCCGTTCTACTTTTTTAGAGTAGAACGGATGGTACTGGTACTCTTAGGCCTCGTACACACGAGGGGATATGTCCGCTGAAAACGGTCCGATGGACCGTTTCAGCAGACATCTCCGCTCGTGTGTATGGGCTAGCGGACAGATTTCTCCACCCGACAGATTTCAAAGCAAGCTTTGAAATCTATCCGGTGGGAATCTGTCCGCCCGACATGTCTGCTGGTTAGTACACTTAGTGTCTGCTGGTTAGTACACTTAGTGTCTGCTGGTTAGTACACTTAGTGTCTGCTGGTTAGTACTGCGCGGAAGTGTTTTACTTCCTGGTGCGGTGACGTAGCGGTGACGTGGCGGCGTCAACGTCACCGCGCCGTCCGGCGGCGGGGAATTTGATCCGATGATGTGTACACGCCATCGGATCAAACTCCCGATCGGACATATCCGATGGAAATGGTCCGCGGACCGTTTTCATCGGATATGTCCGATCGTGTGTACGAGGCCTTATAGGCAATACCAGTGGGGAAGCTAGACATTATTTCACCTGGGGCAAAGAATCAGTTCGGTGCCCCCCCCCCCCTTATGGGACAAGATTAGGCAGAAGTGAGAAACTCCCAGGCCATAGAGGTTGTGTCAGCTGTCTGTCCCCTCCCCCCATGCTCCTCCACCTGCTTCTTTGTTCCCCCCAGGTGAGCGCTGCGGAGAGGGAGGGACAGAGGAGCAGAGGGGGCGGGGTCTGCTGTCACTGAAGCTGGCCCACTGAGCCATCGGCCCACCGGGAAACTCCCTGTAGTCCCAATGGCCAGTCCATCCCTGCCCGTCCCCCGTCCATTACCCCCTGAATCAGATCGGCACCAATTCCCAATAAGTATTTCCTGTATTACTTTTGGTGACATTTGAATTGTCAGTGTGAAGTTTTGTGGGTTCAGCTGACATTTCTATCCCCTCCATGTGATCCTCCTGGGAGGAGTCTGTTTTTTTTATCAGTAGAACAAGCTGCCATGCAGATGTAGCAGTTAGAGGGTTGAGACAAACCATTTTTTGCCACTGGTAGGTGATTGCAATGATCGGCTCTTTTATTTATTCATTCATGTAAAACCTTTATCCCAAAATATCTTTCTAACTGCTTGTGAGTCTAAAGTGTGACCTGGAGATTGGCTTCAATTTGGTAGTGTATCTAAATCTGCTAGTACATCTAATACCCCCTCCTCCCAGACCAACAATGCTGCTGTCCTAAGGTGTGCCCCCTGTGCTCCTTCATCCAGAGTGTGGGCACTCTAGTACAGGATGTGTGTTACTGGTCAGGTTACCCAGGGGAAAAGCCTTACAAAAGAAAAGGAATACAGCCACCACATCTAATGATTACAATAGATGACATCCAATCAGATGGCGTTTAATGCGTTTTTGGCACGTTCCGGTGTGTGTTTCATGTGTTTTTTTCAGTTTTTTACTGTATTGGGGTCCGGTGCATTGTTGGTGCATTCCAGTGCGCTTTTTCAATGCGTTTTATTGCCTTCCAGTGCAGCAAAAATGCAGCATTTGGTTTTTCTGGAACTGGAAAGCCCCGGTGCTCTGCACTGCTGTGATGTCATTGGACATCATATAATCTACTTTCCAATGCGACTGGGGAAAAACGCACTGCACTGTATGTGGTGTAAATCACTTTTTTTTCCCCCCGGACATTAACCACTTCAGCTCCGGAAGATTTACCCCCTTCATGACCAGGCCATTTTTTTACGATAGGGCACTGCGTTATTTTAACCAACAATTGCGCAGTCGTGCGACTCTGTACCCAAACAAAACGTATGACCCTTCCCCCCACAAATAGAACTTTCTTTTGGTGGTATTTGATCACCTCTGCGTTTTTTTGTTTGTTTTTTGTGCTAGAAACAAAAAAAGACAACTTTGGAAAAATATTTTTTACTTTGTGCTATAAGGGCCGGTTCACACTGGTGCGCTGTGTGCGATCGCATGTGATTCGCACCCCACTGCAAAACACATGCGATGTCCATGCGATTTCAGACGTACAGATAGTATGGCTGAAATCACATCACATTCGGACTAAACTCGCACAGGAGCCTTTTCTTTGGTCCGCACCAGAAATCGGATTGCAGGGATGTTCACACCTACTGTATGTGATCCGATTCATGTCCGAAACTGACAGGTCGCAGTGCAATAAGCGAGATGAAATGGGGGTGTCATTACAATGTATTGACCCTCCCAGCAGTTTGCATATGGCGGTGTGAGCTGCCGTGCGAGTCGGGTGCGATTCGGGAACCCACAGTGGATTCGCAGGGTGTGAACCCGACCTCACACACATCCAATAAAAATGTAAAAAATCCCATTTCATTATCAGTTCAGGCCAATTTGTTTTCTGCTACACATTTTTACTACAAAATCCCAAGAAGGAAATATTGATTGGTGTGCAGAAAAGTTATTGTGTTTATAGACTATGGCAGGGTTCCACAAAATCCGGGCGCCAGGCAAGTGCGACTAGAATTAGCGACCTGGCACCTGGGGCAGCACGTCGGTATTGGCGAGTATTTGATAAAAAAATGATCAGTACTTGAACTCCGCCTTAAAGTGGTATTAGCACAACCCTCTTTAAAGGTGGAAGTAGAGGGAAAACGTTTTATTTTTAGAGCTGGAGAGGGTTATAACCCCTGTCAGGTTTTTTTTGTTCACCATTTTGGAGATTTTCTCTCACTTCCTGTCCCATAGCCAAACAGGATGTGAGAGGAAGCATACAGTGCCAGACCTTCAGAGCCCATGCTGTAAATGGCGGTGTATCGTCATATTCCGCTCCCCATCACAGACTGCTCCGGAAGTGCTGTGGTGGCCAACTGCGCATGCGCGATGCGTTCCAAACGCATCTGCAAAGCGTTCCAATGCATTTACGGCAGTGCACACCAGCGAAACCTCGTTTGGCATCCAGGCTCTTTCCTTAACATCCCCTGTGGATTGGAGGATGTTAAAAAAAAGAGCCAGGAGGCCGAGCGAGCGGAGCGACTGGCCACTTCCCCTAAGTCCACATCGCCCTGGATGACGGGTTCGCTGATGTGCAGTGTCGTAAATGCATTGGAACGCATCGCAGATATGACACGTCAGCGGCTCCTGCGCGCATTGCGCAGGAGTGACATCTTAGCGCCCCTGGCCACTCATGTATCCGAAGACCACTTAAATCCTGTCAGGGAAAGTGCGAAGTTAATTTTAAGGTTAGTCTCTATTAATGTGCTAGTATGCGAGCACATTATAACATTGCCTTACATTTTTTTTTTTACCAGTTTATTACCCCAGAACTGGTTTCCCCATTGGAAGATTTCTTCCTGATCACTTTTCTGGGGACCACCCAAAATGTGGGATTTTCTTTACTTCCAATGATGATGGTAAACAGGACTAATGGAGAGGAGGAGTCTTCTTAAAGAGGAGCTCCACCCACATTTTACACTCCTTACCACCCAGCACTAATGTGTACCCTTAAAACAAATTGGCATTTTTTTTTAGTGATCAATTACTTTTCTTTTTTCACTTCCTCCTTTGTGGCCGATGCGCCGCATGTAATTTCCGGCTTTGCATTGGCTCCTGGGAGATGTGTGTCATCAATCCCAGGAGGCAGGAGGAGAGGTTTCCATGGCAACTTTCTCTAACGCTGCAGTTGCTATGGAAACCTGACCTACAAGCAATTAGGCTCGCTTGCGCCGCACTGCGTGTGTGCGAGATTGGCAGGTGCATGCTGGGTAGCCAGCATGCAAGGAATACAGGAAGGACAGTACGGCGTCAGACGCCCACACAGGAGATGGCCGCGGTCTGCTGAGACTTCACAAAGTAAGAAAACAAAGCTGCACAAATACTAAACGCCTCTTCGTTTACAGCTCACCTTTATTAGACTACACTAAGCATGAGAATTAGAGGGGTATCTTTATCTAAAAAGTAACATTTCCACCAGAACACCGCTTTAACGGCAATAAAAACTGACAGGGGTTCTAATCCACCTCCACTCTATCCAAAAAAACTGCTTTTGCCTTTAGGCCTGGGTCACACCGATGCAGTCTACCTTTGATCTGGTTCTGCAGCATGCTTTGCGTTTTTTGGACACGTGCTTTTGATGCATCTTTTGTGTCTTTTGATGCGTTTTGCGTCTTTTTAAATAATTTAAGGAAAAATGTACAGGCATACCCCACTTTACGGACACTCGCGTTACGTACACTCGTGACTACGGACATACCTGCACATGTACATAAAGTGCCTCACAAGTAATAACATTTCCACGCCATGCAGGCGCAGTGAATGCAGAGAGGTGCTTTGACCCTTATACTGTATAAGGGGGTGCAGAATTAACCACTTCAGCCCCGGAGGATTTGGCTGCCAAATGACCAGGCCACTTTTTGCAATTCGGCACTGTCGCTTTAACCGACAATTGTGCGGTCGTGCGACGTGGCTCCCAAACAAAATTTACGTCCTTTTTTCCACAAATAGAGCTTTTTTTTGGTGGTATTTGACCACCTCTGCGGTTTTTATTTTTTGCGCTATAAACAAAAATAGAGCGATAATTATGAAAATAAAGCAATATTTTGTACTTTTTGTTATAATATCGCCATTTTTTTTTTAAAGCGATTTTTTTTTCTCAGTTTAGGTCGATATGTATTCTACATATTTTTGTAAAAAAAAATCGCAATAAGCATATATTGATTGGTTTGCGCAAAAGTTATAGCGTCTACTAAATGGGGGGATAGTTTTATGGCATTTTTATTAATAATAATAATATTATTATTTTTTACTAGTAATGGCGGCGATCAGCGATTAACACTTGCAGGGGTGACTAAAATGATCCGCTATAAAGTGTGAGCTGGAGTTTGCCTTAAATGTATTGTAGATTTAAATACAAAAACATAAATTAAACACTTCCCTCCTCCCAGGCTGACATTGGTGCTTTCTGCTGTGCCTCCTGTGCTTATTCATCCAGAGTCGTGTACCTAAAATAGGAGGTGTTACCGGCTAGATCACGTTAAAACAGAGGGGGGGAGCCAAAGAAAAGAGAACTGATGCAGCCATCACCTCTAATGATTGGCAAACTGCATTATAGTAAATGTTTTGCTTTTGGGTTTAACCACTTGGTGCCCACGCTATAGCCGAATGACGGCTACAGTACAGACCCCAAATGGCGGGAGGATGTCAATAGAGGTCGTGCCCTGTGCGCGAGGTGCACGCTGTGATCACCCGAGTGGTAAGGGGCCACGTGATCAGCTGTCAGCCAATGACAGCTGATCACGTGATGTAAACAAAAGCCGGTAATCCATTTTTTTTTCTCACACTGACAGCATGAGGAGAAAAAAGGCAATCACCGGCTTATGTGAAAGGGACATCGGTCCCGAAGAGGAAGGAGGCACATCTGCCTCGTCTGTGCTGTCAATGCCAGTGAGTGCCACCTATCAATGCCCATCAATGCCACCTTTTAGTGCCGCCTATCAGTGCAGCCTTATCAGCGTACATCAATGACAGAGAAAAATTACCCGTTTGCAAAATGTTATAAAAATATATATATATATATATATATCATTTTTATTTTTTTTATCGTTTTTTTTTAACAAAAAATAAAAACCGCAGAGGTGATCAAATTCCACCAATCTCTATTTGTGGGAAAAAATAATAAAAATTCCATTTGGGTACAATGTTGTATGACCGCGCAATTGTCATTCAAAGTGCATCAGTGCTGAAAGCTGAAAATTGGTCTGGGCAGGAGGGGGGTTTAAGTGCCCGGTAAGCAAGTGGTTAAAGGTTCGGATGACTTTGAAGCTGCGCTAGTGTGAACCGAGACAAAGGCAACAATACATAATCTGAAATTAAATGGGAGAACCTTTAACTGAAAGCAATAATACATACACCACATGAAGGGGGGGGGGGGGGGGCAGAATTTAACCCTTAAATCTTGGACTCACCTTACTTTTTGTAACTTGGACTCACGTACTATTGTATAAATCACAACATTGGCTGGACAGAATTTTAGATGATTTATAATTGTACTCTGTTTAGCTGTTTGTGTGGAGTTCAGACTTTGAGTGTTTTGTTCCTTTTATGCAATAAGTTAACCTAATGCCGTTGTATTGTACCTGTAGGAGATCTTCTCATTCTTAGATCAGGCCAGACATACAAGTACACAAGCTCTACATCAGGGGTGCCCAACCTTTTCAGGAGCGAGGGCCACGTTATCGATACAATGTGGTGGAGGCGGAGGCGGGACTCCAGGGTGGGCGCGATCACTGATGGGCACTAATGCTCTAATGCTTGGAGATGGCGGGTCGGAACTCGCGATCTGGGCTTGCCGACCCGCCACCTCAGAGCAAGACATGGCGGGCCACTAATGCTCAGAGATGGCGGGTCGGAACCCACGATCTGGGCTTGCCGACCCGCCACCTCAGAGCAAGACATGGCGGGCCACTAATGCTCAGAGATGGCGGGTCGGAACCCACGATCTGGGCTTGCCGACCCGCCACCTCAGAGCAAGACATGACGGGCCACTAATGCTCAGAGATGGCGGGTCGGAACCCACGATCTGGGCTTGCCGACCCGCCACCTCAGAGCAAGACATGGCGGGCCACTAATGCTCAGAGATGGCGGGTCGGAAACCGCGATCTGGGCTTGCCGACCCGCCACCTCAGAGCAAGACATGGCGGGCCACTAATGCTCAGAGATGGCGGGTCGGAACCCACGATCTGGGCTTGCCGACCGGCCAACTCAGAGCAAGACATGACGGACCACTAATGCTCAGAGATGGCGGGGTCAGAACCCACGATCTGGGCTTGCCGACCCGCCACCTCAGAGCAAGACATGACGGGCCACTAATGCTCAGAGATGGCGGGTTGGAACCCACGATCTGGGCTTTACCGAACCGCCATCTCAGAGCAAGACATGGCGGGCCACATCGGAGGGCGGTGGCCCGCGGGCCAGCGGTTGGGCACCCCTGCTCTACCTTATTCCCGACAACTTCCTGCTGAATGGAGGGCTATTATTACACATTCCACCAGCTGGACAAGAAGAGAAAGGTCTTCAGTGTAACCATTCAGTGTTTCCATATGAAATGCCTTCCGGGTCTTTGATTTTATTGGAATGTGAATAAAAGATAATTGAAAATATTCATCTGCATTTATTTGATTTATGTTGAAAACATTTGAAAGCCTTTTAAACACTTAGAGAAGTGCATTTCTTTTAGTGTCAGGAAGCTATCGCATGAATGATAACCACACGGGGGAAGTGGCCCCCCAACTGTAGGGGTAAAACTGGCTCCTTTATTGCTGTAATCGATCATTTAAAGCGGATCTCCGCCAAAAAAAAATAAAAGCCAGCAGCTACAAATACTGCAGCTGCTGACTATTAGTATTAGGACACTTACCTGTCCTGGAGTCCAGTGATGTCGGCAGCCGAGGATGAGCGATCGCTCGTCACTCTGCTGCCCCTCCCGCCATCTTCAGTGAGGGAACCGGTTCCCTATGGCGCATGCGCGAGTCATGTGAGCCGCTCTCACTGGTTCCCGCTGTGTTCTGGGAGCCGTGTGTTTCCCAGAACACAAGAAGGGGGGGGGGGGATCTGACGTCCTGCCCGCAGACTGTGTGGCCGGAAGTGGGTGCAAATACCTGTCTTTAGACAGGTATTTGTACCCCCCTCCCCCTGAAATGTGACACCGGAGGGGGGTGTGGTTCCGATGAGCGAAAGTTCCACTTTAGGTTCATTGAAGCAGCGGTCGCTAGTAATGCTGGCCCCCGTGCGGTAGCGGTCGCTGGTAACTGCTTGCCAACCAGCCGCCATCATTATTCTGTAAACAAGGGGATTCCCCGTTCTGCCAGATGACATGTCAGAACTTCTTCTGTTCCCAGTGATCAGGAACAATCTCTGTCATGTCCCTGGTAGCCCATCCCCCCTACAGTTAGAACACACCCACTCTTAACCCCTTGATTGCCGCCTAGTGTTAACCTCTTCCCTGCCCGTGTAATTTTTACATTGAGAAGTGTATTTTTATAGCACAACTTGGCCTCCTAACGTCCTGATGACTTCCTATTGTACAATCTACCCTCCAGGGGGTTTCTACAGACAAAATTGTACAAATTTTAGTTCTTAATTTCAATGCCCCCTGCTCTAATTGATTGAGTATATTGTGACTGATTCTTAAAGTGGTTGTAAACCCATTACAACCACTTTACCCTACAGGTGAGCCTAGATTAAGGCTTACCTGTAGGTGCAACAAATGAGATACCCGGAAGTCACTCTGGGTATCATGGCGGCAACGGAGGAGGTGACCGAGGACCGCTGTGGGGGCTTCAATCTCAGGTAAGTAATTCATAATGAGCTAGTATATTTTCTCTAGATTTTGTGTATTCTTTATTACACCAGGAGATCCATTTTTGATTGTTTTCAATTAAAACAAATGGAGATGTATCCCCCCCCCCCCCCGTAGCTTTTTTTAAAATGTTTTTTAAAGGACGATTATAGTGCAACTCTTGGTTACCCCAGCAGTATTTTCAACTCTTACTAATTTATTTACTTGCTCTCTTAATTTGTTTTGCTTGTGTGTAAAAAAATAAAGTTTTTCTCCATTTATTTACAGTATTTATCGCAATTTGCTGATATTGAACACATTATAATATGTTTCTTTAAAAGAAAATAAAAGGTTTAAACACAATTATGGCTTTGTTAATGTGTCTTTTTTTTATTCAGTCCAGCAGACATTGTGTGTGGTATTTGCAAGGCTTGAATGGGCTTTTGCATGCATCCTCTGCAGCATTAAAAGGGTATACTCTACTGCAGGGCACATATTAACGAGGTGCATTGGCTCAATCATCAGATTCAGGGTGAAAGTGTGTTCTGCCAACTCCAAGCCAGGATGTGGTATGAGCAGGGAAAAGTATACCAGAGGTATGTGGCCTGAGCAGGCTAAGGTGTGTATGGGGTAAGGTCAGGCCCGTCTTTAAGGCGGGGCAAAAGGGGAAGCTGCCCCGCACCCAATTATTTTTGTGGGGTCTAAAGCAGCTGCCCCATGAGCCCAGGGGTTGCTCATGGCTACAGGGGCCCATGCTGCCCCCTATCATATCAGTGTAGCTGAGCGCCCTCCCCTCACACCACTACACAGGCCACTACAGGTCTTGGTTTACTGCGCTATCACAGGGAAAAGGTGCAGCTGCAGGTTGTCTGTGTGCTGGCAACCTGCTGCCCCCCCCCTCCTGTCAGCAGCCAGCTCTATCTAATCGCTGCTCGCTCTTCCCCCTCGCTCCAGCTAAGCAGAATGAGCTGCCAATCAGAAGAGACTTGAGGGGCATGAATGGGACATGTAGCCTCAAGGAACGGCCATGGGGCCTGAACTCGACCCTGCTTTTTCAGGAGGGAGCAAGATTTGCCCAGGCAAAAATTCACTAGGGTGGCGCAGTGTTATGGGAAGAGTTGGTGAGCGGTACAGTTACAGCCCCCCCTGGAGAGACTGAGCTGCTAATAAAACACCAAGCGAGTACTATGTGGGGGAGACTGGAAGAGTGGGAGGACGTGTGGCTGAGCCACTGCCAGGATATAGACCTTGTTGCAGTGCCTACTGGAGATCTCACAGGCAACCAAGCAGTGAGCTGTAATGATGTGCTGTTATCTCTAGCAACCATTAAGTGGTAATGATGCACCGTAACCTATAGCAACCAATCATTGACCGGTAATGTGCAGTAACCTTTAGCAACCAAGCAGCCGTAATGTGTGCTGTTACATCTAGCAACCAGTTATTGAGTGGTAATGATGTGCTGTATCCTCTGGCAACCGATCTCAATTGCTGCCTGATCTGTTGTAGTAAAACGATTTTGAGTCTAGCTGCTCTCCTAGCAGGTGGGGAGCGAAATTGCATGGCGCGTGGCCCAAGAAAATGTATGCCCGGGGTCCAATCAATATTAAAGACAGCCCTGGGTGAGGTGCAGGATAGTTGTGTGAATCAAGTGTTAGCTTGACTGGTGTACTACTAGTGTCCTTGCTGCATAAAACCTCTACAAACCCATCAATAAACTTACCACTAATATAACCACATGACACCTTCTGGATTAATGGCCAACAAAGGCCCCTTTATTAATTCCAAAAGATAACATAAAAATAACTTTAGAAAAATAACCATTTTAATAAATATATATATGTCTTGAAATAAATAATAAATTAATAATAAATAAATAATACAAATAAATATATACATTTAACCATAACAAATAATTTAACTCAAACAAACAATTATTCTCAACTGTCGCGCTCCCACCAGCTCCGAGACAATGACTTCCTCCTTCATTTCACTCTTCAGCCCGAATGACCAATAGCCCGCTTACCCGGATAGGGAAGGTGCCCATCCCATGACAAGCCCAACTCCTACCAACCATCTCTGATATATACATATAATATATATATACCAGCCGCCAACCAACCCTCAGGAACCCCAGACCCATGCCAACGCCACCTGAAACAAAAAAGACACATGAAAAACAAATACTCATACCAGACACTTCCAACAGGGAGGGAAAATCAGTCTGTGTCTTACCTCTTCCTCGGATGGCGCAAGAATGACCCGGCCCCGCCTCCCCCTTGCTAACTAACACCGCCTTGTGCTGCCTAACTCCGCCCCCTAGCCAATACTGCACCCGCCCCCACCTCCGGCTTCCTGTGAGCAACCTCCACAGTGTTCCCCCAGTCATCAGGCCCCTGCGCATAGGTTCCCTTTACTATGGGGCTTTCTTTTTTTTTTTTTTTGATATTTACATGAAGAGGGGGCAGATATTTACATGAAGAGGGCAGGATATTTACATAAAGTGGGCCGGATATTTACATGAAGGGGGCAGGATATTTACATGAAGGGGGCAGGATATTTACATGAAGGGGGCAGGATATTTACATAAAGTGGGCCGGATATTTACATGAAGGTGGCAGGATATTTACATGAAGGGGCCAGATATTTACATGAAGGGGCAGGATATTTACATGAAGGGGCCAGATATTTACATGAAGGGGCCAGATATTTACATGAAGGGGGCCGGATATTTACATGAAGGGGGCCGGATATTTACATGAAGGGGGCCGGATATTTACATGAAGGGGGCCGGATATTTACATGAAGGGGCCGGATATTTACATGAAGGGGGCCGGATATTTACATGAAGGGGGCCGGATATTTACATGAAGGGGGCCGGATATTTACATGAAGGGGGCAGATATTTACATGAAGGGGGCCGGATATTTACATGAAGGGGCTGGATATTTACATGAAGGGGCCGGATATTTACATGAAGAGGGGCAGATATTTACATGAAGGGGCCGGATATTTACATGAAGGGGGCCGGATATTTACATGAAGGGGCCGGATATTTACATGAAGGGGGCCGGATATTTACATGAAGGGGGCCGGATATTTACATGAAGGGGGCCGGATATTTACATGAAGGGGCCGGATATTTACATGAAGGGGGCCGGATATTTACATGAAGGGGCCGGATATTTACATGAAGGGGGCCAGATATTTACATGAAGGGGCTGGATATTTACATGAAGGGGACGGATATTTACATGAAGGGGATATTTACATGAAGGGGGATATTTACATGAAGGGGGCCGGATATTTACATGAAGGGGGCCGGATATTTACATGAAGGGGCCGGATATTTACATGAAGGGGGCATGGATATTTACATGAAGGGGGCCGGATATTTACATGAAGGGGGCCGGATATTTACATGAAGGGGGCCGGATATTTACATGAAGGGGGCCGGATATTTACATGAAGAGGGCCGGATATTTACATGATATTTAAATGAAGGGGTCAGATATTTACATGAAGAGGGGCAGATATTTACATGAAGGGGCCAGATATTTACATGAAGGGGGCCGGATATTTACATGAAGGGGGCCGGATATTTACATGAAGGGGGCCGGATATTTAAATGAAGGGGGCCGGATATTTACATGAAGGGGGCCGGATATTTACATGAAGGGGGCCGGATATTTACATGAAGGGGGCCGGATATTTACATGAAGAGGGCCGGATATTTACATGATATTTACATGAAGGGGGCCGGATATTTACATGAAGGGGCCGGATATTTACATGAAGGGGCCGGATATTTACATGAAGGGGCCGGATATTTACATGAAGGGGCCGGATATTTACATGAAGGGGGCCGGATATTTACATGAAGGGGGCCGGATATTTACATGAAGGGGGCAGGATATTTACATGAAGAGGGGCAGGATATTTACATGAAGGGGGCAGGATATTTACATGAAGAGGGCCGGATATTTACATGAAGGGGCCAGATATTTACATGAAGGGGCCAGATATTTACATGAAGGGGCCAGATATTTACATGAAGGGGGCCGGATATTTACATGAAGGGGGCCGGATATTTACATGAAGGGGGCCGGATATTTAAATGAAGGGGTCGGATATTTAAATGAAGGGGGCCGGATATTTACATGAAGAGGGGCAGATATTTACATGAAGAGGGGCAGATATTTACATGAAGGGGCCAGATATTTACATGAAGGGGGCCGGATATTTACATGAAGGGGGCCGGATATTTACATGAAGGGGGCCGGATATTTAAATGAAGGGGGACGGATATTTTCATGAAGGGGGCCGGATATTTACATGAAGGGGGCCGGATATTTACATGAAGGGGGCCGGATATTTACATGAAGAGGGCCGGATATTTACATGAAGGGGCCGGATATTTACATGAGGGGGACGGATATTTACATGAGGGGGACGGATATTTACATGAAGGGGGCCGGATATTTACATGAAGGGGGCCGGATATTTACATGAAGGGGGCCGGATATTTACATGAAGGGGGCCGATATTCACATGAAGAGGGGCAGGATATTTACATGAAGGGGGCAGGATATTTACATGAAGGGGGCAGGACATTTACATGAAGGGGGACCACCATACCCAGGAACCCCCCTTGTGCTGCCACTGACTGACTGTGCCAGTGCTTGTACTCAGCCGCTGCATCACCAGTCTTCCCGGTATCCCTCACTTTGCAGCTCTGTAATCAATACATCATTAATGTGTATGTACAGCCAAATCTTTACTAAAAGCCCTTCTTCCGTTTGGAGATTTATTCTCCGTATTTGTCCTGTTGGCTAATGATACCGAAACTGATGTGAAAAAGACAATTTTATGCTCTCTTTAAAGGGGTGGTTCACCCAAAAACCTTTTTTTTAACATTAGATTGAGGCTCGTTTTGTCAAGGGGAATCGGGTGTTTTACAATCGAAGCAGTACTTACCGTTTTAGAGATGCATCTCCTCCGTCGCTTCCGGGTCTGGTCTTCGGGACTGGGCGCTCCTATTTGATTGACAGGCTTCCGACGCTTCACGATTTCCCAAAAGTAGCCAAACGACGGTGCGCATGCGCCGTATAGAGCCGCGCAGGTGTTCAGCTTCTTTCGGCTAATCGTGACGCAATGTATGCGACCGTCGGAAGCCTATCAATCAAATAGTAACGCCCAGTCCCGAAGACCAGACCCGGAAGCGACGGAGGAGATGCATCTCTAAAACGGTAAGTATTGCTTGGATTGTAAAAAACACACCCGATTCCCCTTGACATAACGAGCCTCAATCTAATGTTAAAAAAAGGTTTTTGGGTGAACCACCCCTTTAAGGGCCGGTTCACACCAGACGCAGTTCCGTTCAGTTTCGTGTGCTAAAAATGCATGCACAGCGTTTTCCATGTATTCCAATGGCTCTTGTTGGCTCTAGTTCACACCATGCAGTCGGTTTCCGGTAAGTTTCTGCACTGCAAACTGACCGCATGGTGTGAACTAGAGCCAACAAGAGCCATTGGAATATATGGAAAACGCTGTGCATGCATTTAGTGCAGAAAAATGCGCACAAAACTGTACAGAACTGCGTCTGGTGTGACCTGGCCCTAGGAGAGTGCTCCTAATCTCAGCTTGTTACCTGTATAGAAAACATCTGGGAGACAGAAATCTTGCTGATTTGAGAGGGGATCAAATACTTATTTCACTCATTAAAATGTGAATCAATATATATCTTTTTTTTTTTAAATGCACTTTATGGAAATTGTTGTTGTTATTCTTTCTCTCACTGTTAAAATAAACCTACCATAAAATCATAGACTGATAATTTCTTTGCCAGTGGGCAAACATACAAAATCAGCAGGGGATGGAATACTTTTTTCTTTCGCTGCAACGGGTGTGCCAACTCAACATTGAATGTTACGGACTAAGTGAATGCCATTCACAAAAACGTCACCGCTCAGTGCGCCTGCGCCTGTAGGTTAAGGAGATATTTCTGGCACCTACAGGTGAGCCTTGATCTAGACTTACCTGTAGGTGGAAATTGCAAGAGTGGGTTTACAACCACTTTAAAGTGCATGTAAAGGCAGGTGTCCCAATACTTTTGGTAATATGGTGTATGTTATTTGTTGTTTGCACCCGTAGTACAACCCAGAAACAATAGTGCACATTTTGCCCTTTTTTTTATCCTGCCTAAATCACACGCCCTACTGGTCCCGGGGCCCTCAGGTATGGCCAGTCCGCCCCTTGGTTACATTCCATATATGCATTTCATGTACAATAAAGTACATTTTGTATTTTTAGGTTATACTTTGTCATATACTTTGGGGCCTTGTTATTATGTCCTCATGGCAGATTCTCCTTCCTGCCGTCCCTTTTCTATAGGAATTGGGGGGGCAAATATTCGAACTGGGAGGAGGAGGGGGCCCTGTCATGTAGGGTGGCCCCTGTCAAGTAGGTTGTTGGGGGCCCCTGTTAGGTAAGGTGTTGGGGGGCCTGTCAGTAAACTTGTAAGAGGCCTGGGGGTCCCCAGGGGCCCGGATGGCCACCCCCCCAAAAGGCCCCAGATGACACGCCTCCCTTTTTTTCCTTTTATAAAAACATTTTTTTAAATACTTTTTTTTATTTTTTTTGTTTGCTTTTATTAAAGGGCCCAGAGGTCCCCAGATGGCAAACCCCCCCTTTTTTTTTATTAAAGGGACAAAAGGTCCCCAAGGCCCCGTGAATTGAGAAGTGTGGGGGGGGGGGGGCAACAAATTGGGGGTTTGCCCTGGGGACCTCTGGGCCCCTTACAAATAAAAGGAAAGAAATAAAGACAATTTTATATATATACAGGGCCCTTAATTAAAAAGATAAATAAAATAAATATATATAAAAAAAATGTAAAAAAAAAAAATTGCCACCCTTTTTTTTTTATAAATTTTTTTTTCCTACATTTTTTTAAATTTATTTATTTTCTATTATAGGGCCCCCTTTTTAAATTATATATATATATATATATATATATATATATATATATTTTTTTTTTTTCATTTGTAAGGGGCCCAGAGGTCCCCAGGGCACCCCCCAAATTTCTGGCACCCCCCCCCCTTCTCAATTCATGGCAAGCTTGGTTCTCTCCAGGGGGCCCATGCCGGAAGCTGTGTAAGGGGCCCCTGGGATCTCTGCAGACAGCTCTGATCCCGATTGTGATTGGCAGGTCACATTACACAACATGCCGCTCCAGCTCGTGCCCCCCCTTCTCAATTCACAGTAAGCCCCGCCCCCTCCCCCCTGGGGTTCTCATCAGGGGCCCATCCTCTGTAAGGGGCCCTGGGATCTCTAAAGAGAACTCTGATCCCGATTGTGAAAAAAGATTTCTCTTCCCTCAAATCAGAAAGAAATAGAGACACTGACAGGTCACATTACACAACATGCCGCTCCAGCTCGTACCCCCCCCCCCCCCCACATACACACGGTGATAACACGGTGATATTACTGCTAATGACACTTACTATCTCTCCGATGGATGTAGGATGAAAGATCAGTCGACCTAGTCTCAGATTAGTCCTCTGGGGGGCGCTGTGTCGGTTGTGTGGAAAGACCCTCCGGCGAAAAGCTTCCGCTCCGCCGAATGAATCACAGCAAAATGGCGCCGCTCCGCCACCGCGTACCTATTATGACTCATCCGACGCCCCGCCTATTATGACGCATCCGACGTTGGCCAATCCGAGGACGCGCGTGTCTCGCATCGCATCAGCCGTCCTTTCCCGCGCGGCTCTGCACTGTCCGCGAGGAGGGCTGATCTGACAGACAGCTGGAGAGAGAATTCAGCTTCCTTCTCCCTCCAGCCTGAAGGTGGCAACAGAGAGCCGCTGTGCAGTGAGGACAGGCTGTCTCCTCCCTCAGTCTCTTTCACCAAATCACATGACTGGAGGGAGAGAAGATGTTCCGCGCAGTGTGACTGTAAGTACCAGGGGGGGAGGGGAGACAACTTACCACACACCTTCCCCCTCTACTCCTCACACAACCCCCCTCTACACAACCCCCCTCTACTCCTCACAACCCCCAGACAACCCCTCCCTTCCCCCCCAGACCCCCCCTCTCCCCCCCCCAAACACCCCCTCCCTTCCCCCCCAGACACCACTTTATCTTCCCCATCCCCCCCCTCCCCCCCCCCTCTCCCCTGACCTGGGGACCAATGAGAAGTGTTGATGATTGTATTGGTGACCACACTTATTGGTAAAGGACATGTGTGGTCACCTTGGTGTTCTGTAAGCACAATATTCACACATCACACAACATGCTGGATGGATCATGTGACAGGAATAGCAGCACAACTCCTTGGACAAAGTTATTGTTACCACCCAGGCCCCTTTCACACGGGCGCACCGCATGCCCCTTTCTCACCCATCCGTTTCCAGGTAAAAAGGGACATACATTGGTCCCTATGAGATTGCGGGTGTCAGCGGATGAACATGCGCTGACACCCCATCTCTCCCGGTGCCGCAATCCTCACATTCTGCAGACGGAGGAAAACACAATTTTTCCATCAGTCTGCGGATCGGATCGGGTGATCGCGGACAGACGGTCCATGTTCATCCCATCCCCCCATAGGGGAGAGCCGAGATCTGACAGGGGGGTCCCTGCACAGTGTGCGGGGGCCGCCATGTCATCCTCCGCCGGCTCAGCGGAGCGATCCCTACTGAGCAAGCGGAGGTTGGCAGGGCGGATCGTCACGGATCGGTCCCGTGTGAAAGGGGCCTATCTCTAGTAGATGCTCTGGTGTACAGCCTCTGCATAGTGATCGGTGACTGCTCATCGCTTTCCTCCTGCAGCACTTCTACGCCATCAGTTGCAAATGTTCATGAAAAAGAAGTGGTCTGTGGGCTCCTCGTGATGTGCGTCATCCTGGGGGAGGGGTTAAACACCTGCCATTTTTCCAGGTCGCCGAGATTTGTACATTTTTGCACAATGCCTTTAACCACTTAAGACCCGGACCATTATGCAGGTTAAGGACCTGGCCCCTTTTTACGATTCGGCACTGCGTCGCTTTAACTGACAATTGCGCAGTCGTGCGACGTGGCTCCCAAACAAAATTGGCGTCCTTTTTTTCTCACAAATAGAGCTTTCTTTTGGTGGTATTTGATCACCTCTGTGGTTTTAATTTTTTGCGCTATAAACAAAAATAGAGCGACAATTTTGGAAAAAAAAATGCAATATTTGCTATAATAAATATCCCCAAAAATGTATATAAAAAACATTTTCCCTCAGTTTAGGCTGATACGTATTCTTCTATATATTTGTGGTAAAAAAAAAAATATCGCAATTTAATTTGAATCGCAAATCGTTTATTGATTGGTTTGCACAAAATTCATAGCGTTTACAAAATAGGGGATAGTTTTATGGCATTTTTATAAAAAAATAAATAAAAAAATTGTGACATTATTGCGGACACATCGGACACTTTTGACACATTTTTGGGAAATTGTCATTTTCACAGCGAGAAGTGCTATACAAATGCACTGTTTACTGTGAAAATGACACTGTCAGTGAAGGGGTTAACCAGGAGGGGGCACTGGAGGGGTTAAGTGTGTTGTAAGGAAGTGTATTTACTGTGGGGGGGCGTGGCTGTGTGTGTGACATCACTGATCGTCCTTCCCTAACACAGGGAACAGACAATCACTGACAGCAACACTAGGAAGAATGGGGAAGGTTTGTTTACACTCACCTCTCATTTGAAAAAAGGTAAACAAAAAAAAATGTTTCTTTAAGATGCTGGGCGGGACTGATGTCACTTCCGCCCATCAGAGCTATGGGGAAGGGTGGGGGCGATTTTTCCCTCACTCGCATCCCCAGTCAGCTGCCGATCGGACCCAATCACCTCCGCCGCTACCGACGGCAACGGTAAGCGGCGGAGGGCGCGGTAGAGCTCCCGCCACCGATAACGGCGATCTCGCGGAGACCGCCATTATCGTAGACAGGCCCGCCCACTGTAAAGATGGCTATCTCGGTTGTGGCAGCAGCTGCTGCCGTTACCGAGATATCCATCTTTAAAAATAGGACGTATACATACAGTGGGCGGGCGTTAAGCGGTTAATCAAATACCACCAAAAGAAAGCTCTAGATGTGGGAAAAAAAGGACATCAATTTTGTTTGGAAGCCACACGACTACACAATTGTCAATTAACTACTTAAGCCCCAGACCATTTTGCTGGTCAATGACCTGGTCACTTTTTGCGATTTGGCACTGTGTCACTTTAACTGACAATTGCGCGGTCGTGCGACGTGGCTCCCAAACAAAATTGACGTCCTTTTTTTCTCCCAAATAGAGATTTTTTTTGGTGGTATTTGCAGTTTTTATTTTTTGCACTATAAACAATAATAGAGCGACAATTTTGAAAAACAATGAATATTTTTTACTTTTTGCTGTAATAAATATCCCCCAGGTTAGGCCGATACGTATTCTTCTACATATTTTTCATAAAAAAAAAAAAAAAATTGCAATAAGTGTTTATTGATTGGTTTGTGCAAAAGTTATAGCGTCTACAAAATAGGGCATAGTTTTATTATTAATAATTATTTTTTACTAGTAATGGCGGCGATTAGCGATTTTTATTGGTACTGCGACCTTGTGGCGGACACTTCGGACACTTTTGGGACCATTGGCATTTTTATAGCGATCAGTGCTATAAAAATGCATTGATTACTGTCAAAATTTCACTGGCAGGGAAGGGGTTAACACTAGGGGGCAAGGAAGGGGATAATTATGTTCCATGGGTGTGTTCTAACTGAAGGGGGGGGTGGGACTGACTGGGGGAAATGACAGATCGCTGTTCATACATTTCTCCCCCTGTCACGAGCGATCACGTGTGCCCGGCGGTAATTGCGCCTGCCGGGCACTCGCATCGGCACCAGGGGCCGTTATATTACGTGATTTTGCGCAGCCGAGCCAACCTGCCGCCGTAAAATGGCGGTGAACGGTCGGCAAGATGTTAAAGTGATCCATCCATCCATATTTCTTCCCCGACAGTCTGGGTTACATTACCACCTTAGCCTAGGGCCTTCTGATTGTGATAATATTCTCCCCTCCCCCAGTGCGGTGTGCCTCCCCCAGTGCGGTGTGCCTCCCCCAGTGCGGTGTGCCTCCCCCCCTCAGTGCGGTGTGCCAAGCCCCCCCCCCCCCCAGTGTGGTGTGCCTCCTCCACACACAGGAGCTCATGACTGCTGTATGCCTCAGTTTTTACCTTCATCCCCCAATAGAATAAATGCTTTTTGTTTCTACACCCAAGGTTGTGTGCCCCCCAAGGTTGTGTGTCCCCCCCAAGGTTGTGTGTCCCCCCCAAGGTTGTGTGTCCCCCCAAGGTTGTGTGTCCCCCCCAAGGTTGTGTGCCCCCCAAGGTTGTGTCCCCCCCAAGGTTGTGTGTCCCCCCCAAGGTTGTGTGTCCCCCCCAAGGTTGTGTGTCCCCCCCCAAGGTTGTGTGTCCCCCCCAAGGTTGTGTGTCCCTCATTTGCCATGGTACAGCTCTATTCCCAATTTTGGTTCCTCGTACCCCTCATTGGTCTTTTAGTTTGGGACGGCTGTGGCCCCAGTTTGGCCGCCATTATCCACGTTGAGCAGTTGCCCGTGTGCCTGGATCATTGTTTACCTCCCTGTAATGACTGATCTAAAATTGTTTTATAAACAGAATGTAATTCTATTGTCTTTCCACAGCTTTACAAAAACGTTATCAGTGATTTTGAGCCCAGGTAAGAGCGCCTCCTTTTACTAGATAATGTCCCACAACTTTGTTGCTGCTTCTTATCTGACCTGCACAGTGTCTCTTGGATGGAAAAGCATCTGCTGGAATAGCGAAGCTCAGGGTAAGTTACAGAGGAGGATTTCCGTTTTTTAGGAACTCGAGTCATTTTGAGAATCCCTCTTTTGCTATAAATATCAGTTCTATTAAAGGAACACTATGGGCAAAAATGTATTTTTTTTTTTTTTAAATAACAAACATGTTATACTTACCTCCACTGTGCAGCTCGTTTTGCACAGAGTGACCCCGAACGCTGTCTTCTGGGGTCCCTCGGCGGCTGTCTCAGCTCCTCCTCGCAAGAGCTTTCCACCTCCATGTGAGCAAGCTCGCATGGTGGAAAGCTTTTGCGAGCGCGCTCCCGTGATACAGCGGCGGGCATAGCCGCCGACTGCATCACTGGGCCCGCCCCGGCACGCTGCGCCATCCGCTGTGATTGACAGCAGCGCCAGCCAATGGGTGCGCTGCTATCATTCCATCCAGCCTAGCCAATCAACGGCCAGGCTGGGAACCGAAAAGGATCACAGGGACGCGCGCGGGACTTTCGAAAGCACAGGTAAGTAAAACGGGGGTTCGGGGGGGGGGGGTGTTACCATAGGATGTTTTTTCACCTTAATACATAGGATGCATTAAGGTGAAAAAAACATTTACCTTTACAACCCCTTTAAGTGAAGGAGTCGTGTTTTAGTTTGGCCATTACTACAGTTTAACCACTTCAAAATGACTTAGAAAAAATATATATATAATGTTTGGGGGTTCTAACACCCTAGAGAATAAAATGGTGGTCGTTGCAATACTTTCTGTCACACCGTATTTGGACAGCGGTCTTACAAGCGCACCTTTTTGGGGAAAAAATAAAACATTTTTAATTGAAAAAATAAGACAACAGTAAAGTTAGCCCATTTTTTTTATATTGTGAAAGATAATGTTACGCCAAGTAAAATGATACCCAACTTGTCACGCTTCAAAATTGCGCCCGCTCATGGAATGGCGTCAAACTTTTACCCTTAAAAATCTCCATAGGCGACGTTTAAAAAATTATACAGGTTGCATCTTTTGAGATACAGAGGAGTTCTAGAGCTAGAATTATTGCTGTCGCTCTAACGATCGCGGCGATACCTCACATGTGTGGTTTGAACACCGTTTTCATATGCGTTCGCTTCTGCGTGCGAGCTCGTTGGGACGGGGCGATTTAAAAAAAAAAAAAATAGTTTTCTTATCTTTTCTTTCTTTAATTTAATAATGTTTATTTTTTTTATTTTTTTTAAAAAGGGTCACTTTTATTCCTATTACAATGAATGTAAACATCCCTTGCAATAGAAATAAGAATGACAGGTCCTCTTAAATATGAGATCTGGGGTCAAAAAGACCTCATATTTACACTAAAATGCAAAAAAAAAAAAATGTAATTTGAAAAAATGACAAAATAAAAATGTCTCTTTAGGAAGCATGGGCGGAAGTGACGTTTTGCCGTCGCTTCTGCTCTGCTATGCTATGGAGATGGGTGGGGGCCATCTTGCCCTCATTCGTTTGCACACACAGCAGCGTGAAGGACCCGATCATCTCCGCCGCTGCCGACGGCTCCGGAGAGCGGCAGGAGGGGGGGGCCCTCTCCCACCGCCGATAATGTGATCTCGCTGCGAATCCGCCACAGAGACCACCATGATCTTTTACAGGACAGAAAAGATGGATATCTCGGTTGTGGCAGCAGCTGCTGCCGTTACCGAGATATCCATCTTTAAAGTATATATGTACATGAGCGGGTCCTTAAGTGGTTAAAGCCCTCATTATGCACCTACCTACTTGGAGAATAGAGCAGATAGTACGCAGCTTACAGCCAATGTATGAAGTACCCTGTATGGCCACTTTGCGGTACACCTGTCTAGTATAATGTTGGACCCCCTTTAACCTTCATAACAGCTTCCATTTTTGTTGCGTAAACTCAAGAAGGTGCTACAAATGATCCTTATGGATTTCATTCAATGCTCATGTGCTAGTGGAGCCCCCCGCTGACTGACACAGATCACATGACTGGAGCAGGCTAAAGACCGGTAAATATACTCATACCTTTAACACAGGTTAGTCAGCATAGGTAGCAGGATGGGGGAGGGGACATTTTTAAGGCTAGATAGTTTTTGGCAGGAATTCTGCTGTAACCCCTTGCAACCGTATAACAGATATACGGCGGCAAGGTGGCTCTGCTGCACCAGATCACATACCTAGTACGTGATGTGATACTTCCAGGTAGGGGGCGTGCGACCACACTGCCAGCGTCCAGGCTCTGCTGTGACTTTACACAGTAGATGCCGATCAGTGGGTGCCTGCCAACAGATTTCCACCAGCACCCGCCGATCGTCCAGAGCACACATGTAATGGATTTACTTTCCCTGCAAAGTGGGAAATTAAATCAAATACTTCCCCTAGCAAAAGAACCGCAAACTGTTCACATAAACACTGGCTAGGCACATGTTTAACACTTTGATCACCCTAGATGTTTAACCCCTTCCCAGCCAGTGTCAGTAGTAAAGTGACAGTGTATATTTTTAGCACTGGAAGGGAAGAAAGCTCCAAACCGGCATAGTGTAGCACAATTTATTAAGTAAAATATCATATAAAACAAATGGAACTCACAAGGGGAGCAAGATGAGTCGGGAGTCTGTGCAGGGAGACTGGCGTCAAGCTGCCCTATGTGGCCCTGATGGTATATCCAGAAATCGGATATCCGTCCAAAGACAATGGCCCGGATTCACGTAGGACTTACGCCGACGTATCTCGAGATACGCCGTCGTAAGTCCAAATGTTCTTCTGAGAAATCCTGTTCCTCTGTCTGTAAATACACACCATAATGTGAAGCTTTCTCCCTGGTTGGAGAAAGCCTCTTGCTGGGGAGGGGGTGAGCAGGAGAGTCAGGACACCCACTAACACACAGCTCCTTTCTCTATCTGCAAAGTAGAGAGTGCCTTGACACTCCTGCTCCCCCTTCCCCCTTTAGGGGGCTTTCTCCACACCTGGAAGAAAAAGCCTCGCATTACGATGTGTAGTTACAGACAGAAGAACAGGAAGTGAGGATTTCTCAGAAGAAATAAGGACATTTAAAAGCAAAATGGAAGGATGAGGTAAGTGAGGGAGGACTGCACTAAGGTAAAGGAAGCTATTTAGGGATTTTTTTTTTCCTTTACAACCCCTTTAACTGAAATCCAATAAACATTTTGAACAAGAAAACATGGGTATTGTATATGTATTGCACAGATAAACTGAAATTCTTTTTCACCCTGATTTTAGGGCTCCATACTGTATAAACAGTTGCCAATAGCCAGTTAGTATATGCAATGTAAATTTAATGTTTGCGCAGAGGGCACATGTATAATTTTTGGAAGCTGTATAGTGTTTGCGTAAATCGTTCGGGAATGGGGCTCGACATTAATTACATTCACATCGTTTACATTGACAAAAAGCGACGTAATTTCGCGCATGCGCCGTCCAAAAAGAATGTCAATTACGTGGGGTCATGATTCATTTACATGAATCACGCCCCCCACTTCAGAAATTTGAATTGCGCGGCCTTTACGCCGTGCACTTTACGCTACGTCGCCGCATATTATGGAGCAAGTGCTTTCTGAATAAGGCACTTGCCCATAATATTTGCGGCGGCGTAGCGTAAACACCATACGCTACGCCGCCGGAAAGATACATGAAATGTATCTGAATCCGGCCCCCCATTTTTCGTTGGGTTTCAGTTGCTCGGTGGTGCTGTACTTCGGATGCTTCTCAAATTGTTGATTTATACAATGTAGGGTTGTCCCGATACCACTTTTTTAGTACCGAGTACAAGTACCGATACTTTTTTTCAAGTAGTCACCGATACCGAATACCGATACTTTTTTTAAATGTCCCCCACAAATGCAGCCATGTCCCCCCACAAATGCAGCCATGTCACCCATATATGCAGCCATGTCACCCACAAATGCAGCCATGTCACCCACATATGCAGCCATGCAGGGCCGGCCTTTGCGGTGTGCAGGATGTGCGGTCGCACAGGGCGCCATAGCAACATGGGAGCCTGGCGACCGACACAAATTCTCATATATCGCCGCATACTAAGTAGTGTATTGTAGGGGGTTCTGTATTGTAGGGAGGGGGGTCTGTATTGTAGGGAGGGGGGTTCTGTATTGTAGGGGGGTCCTGTATTGTAGGGAGGGGGGTCTGTATTGTAGGGGGGGTTCTGTATTGAAGGGGGGTCTGAAATGTAAGGGGGTGTAACATACAGGTGTTTAGAGCTGTGGGGGCTGTGTAATGTAAAGGTGTGCAGGGTGCCGTGTAGTGTAAAGTGATCCAGAGGTGCAGGGTGCTGTGTAATGTAAAGGGGCCCAGAGGTGCAGGGTGCTGTGTAATGTAAAGGGGCCCAGAGGTGCAGGGTGCTGTGTAATGTAAAGGGGTGCAGGGTGCTGTGTAATGTAAAGTGCAGGGTGCTGTGTAATGTAAAGGGGCCCAGAGGTGCAGGGTGCTGTGTAATGTAAAGGGGCCCAGAGGTGCAGGGTGCTGTGTAATGTAAAGGGGCCCAGAGGTGCAGGATGCTGTGTAATGTAAAGGGGCCCAGAGGTGCAGGGTGCTGTATAATGTAAAGGGGTGCAGAGGTGCAGGGTGCTGTGTAATATAAAGGGGTCCAGAGGCGCAAGGTGCTGTATAATGTAAAGGGGCCCAGAAGTGCAGGGTGCTGTGTAATGTAAGGGGCCCAGAGGTGTAGGGTGCTGTTTAATATAAAGGGGCCCAGAGGTGCAGGGTGCTGTGTAATGTAAGGGGCCCAAAGGTGCAGGGTGCTTTGTAATGTAAGGGGCCCAGAGGTGCAGGGTGCTGTGTAATGTAAGGGGCCCATAGGTGCAGGGTGCTGTGTAATGTAAAGGGCGTCCAGAGGTGCAGGGTGCTGTGTAATGTAAGGGGCCCAGAGGTGCAGGGTGCTGTGTAATGTAAAGGGCGTCCAGAGGTGCAGGGTGCTGTGTAATGTAAGGGGCCCAGAGGTGCAGGGTGCTGTGTAATGTAAGGGGCCCAGGTGCAGGGTGCTTTGTAATGTAAGGGGCCCAGAGGTGCAGGGTGCTGTGTAATGTAAGGGGCCCATAGGTGCAGGGTGCTGTGTAATGTAAAGAGGTGCAGGGTGCTGTGTAATGTAAGGGGCCCAGAGGTGCAGGGTGCTGTGTAATGTAAAGGGCGTACAGAGGTGCAGGGTGCTGTGTAATGTAAGGGGCCCAGAGGTGCAGGGTGCTGTGTAATGTAAAGGGCGTCCAGAGGTGCAGGGTGCTGTGTAATATAAGGGGCCCATAGGTGCAGGGTGCTGTGTAATGTAAAGGGGGTCCAGAGGTGCAGGGTGCTGTGTAATGTAAAGGGTCCTGTTGTGAAGTTGTGGAGAGGGGTACACAGTAGTGACAGAAATATTAAAGGATGCAGGGGGCACAGTGGGATATTTTTACATTCTACCGTGGGGGGGGGGGGGGGCAGATATAGGATGCGTCCTGGGTGTCCAAATGCTCTAGGTACGCCTGGCAGGCCACAGGCGGATTCTGCCGGAAAGACGGGGTGGGCGGCTGTACTTGCCTTGCTATGAGGGGCAGGAATGAGGGGAGCATATGCCACGCGCACTGAGAAGACAGAGGAGGGCAAGAATCTACAGACGCAGGCAGCAGATGTAAAAACTTTTTTCTGTAAGTAAATATTTTTTTTTTTATAAATGCCGTGTACTGCTTAATGTCTGTTTTGTATTTTCTTATTTAAATAAGGTGTTTCTTAAAGGAAAAGTAAATACAAAATTAAAAAAAATACTTTATTGTAATTATGTTTGATATTTGATTGTAAATTTACAGGTAGTGGTATTATACCGTGTGATTTATAGTATAGGCAGCGTTATTATAGCGTGTGATTTGCAGTATAGGTGGCGTTATTATAGCGTGTGATTTGCAGTATAGGTGGCGTTATTATAGCGTGTGATTTGCAGTATAGGTGGTGTTATTATAGCGTGTGATTTGCAGTATAGGTGGTGTTATTATAGCGTGTGATTTGCAGTAAGGTGGCGTTATTATAGCGTGTGATTTGCAGTGAAGGTGGTGTTATTATAGCGTGTGATTTGCAGTATAGGTGGTGTTATTATAGCGTGTGATTTGCAGTATAGGTGGTGTTATTATAGCGTGTGATTTGCATAGTGGCGTTATATGCGGTGATTTGCGTTGTTGTTATATAGCGTGTGATTTGCAGTATAGGTGGTGTTATTATAGCGTGTGATTTGCAGTATAGGTGGCGTTATTATAGCGTGTGATTTGCAGTATAGGTGGTGTTATTATAGCGTGTGATTTATAGTATATGCGGCGTTATTATAGCGTGTGATTTGCAGTATAGGTGGCGTTATTATAGCGTGTGATTTGCAGTATAGGTGGCGTTATTATAGCGTGTGATTTGCAGTATAGGTGGTGTTATTATAGCGTGTGATTTGCAGTATAGGTGGTGTTATTATAGCGTGTGATTTGCAGTATAGGTGGCGTTATTATAGCGTGTGATTTGCAGTATAGGTGGCGTTATTATAGCGTGTGATTTGCAGTATAGGTGTAGTTATTATAGCGTGTGATTTGCAGTATAGGTGGCGTTATTATAGTGATTTGCAGTATAGGTGGTGTATTATAGCGTTATTTGCATAGGTGGCGTGTGATTTGCAGTATAGGTGGCGTTATTATAGCGTGTGATTTGCAGTATAGGTGGCGTTATTATAGCGTGTGATTTGCAGTATAGGTGGTGTTATTATAGCGTGTGATTTATAGTATATATTAAGCGTGTGATTTGCAGTATAGGTGGTGTTATTATAGCGTGTGATTTGCAGTATAGGTGGCGTTATTATAGCGTGTGATTTGCAGTTAAGGTGGCGTTATTATAGCGTGTGATTTGCAGTATAGGTGGTGTTATTATAGCGTGTGATTTGCAGTATAGGTGGTGTTATTATAGCGTGTGATTTGCAGTATAGGTGGTGTTATTATAGCGTGTGATTTGCAGTATAGGTGGCGTTATTATAGCGTGTGATTTGCAGTAAAGGCGTTATTATAGCGTGTGATTTGCAGTATAGGTGGTGTTATTATAGCGTGTGATTTGCAGTATAGGTGGTGTTATTATAGCGTGTGATTTGCAGTATAGGTGGCGTTATTATAGCGTGTGATTTGCAGTATAGGTGGTGTTATTATATGTGATTTGCAGTATAGGTGCTGTTATAGCGTGTGATTTGCAGTATAGGTGGTGTTATTATAGCGTGTGATTTGCAGTATAGGTGGCGTTATTATAGCGTGTGATTTGCAGTATAGGTGGCGTTATTATAGCGTGTGATTTGCAGTATAGGTGGTGTTATTATAGCGTGTGATTTGCAGTATAGGTGGTGTTATTATAGCGTGTGATTTGCAGTATAGGTGGCGTTATTATAGCGTGTGATTTGCAGTATAGGTGGCGTTATTATAGCGTGTGATTTGCAGTATAGGTGGCGTTATTATAGCGTGTGATTTGCAGTATAGGTGGCGTTATTATAGCGTGTGATTTGCAGTATAGGTGGTGTTATTATAGCGTGTGATTTGCAGTATAGGTGGCGTTATTATAGCGTGTGATTTGCAGTATAGGTGGCGTTATTATAGCGTGTGATTTGCAGTATAGGTGGTGTTATTATAGCGTGTGATTTGCAGTATAGGTGGCGTTATTATAGCGTGTGATTTGCAGTATAGGTGGCGTTATTATAGCGTGTGATTTGCAGTATAGGTGGCGTTATTATAGCGTGTGATTTGCAGTATAGGTGGCGTTATTATAGCGTGTGATTTGCAGTATAGGTGGCGTTATTATAGCGTGTGATTTGCAGTATAGGTGGTTATTATAGTTATTTGCATAGCGTGTGATTTGCAGTATAGGTGGTGTTATTATAGCGTGTATTTGCAGTATAGGTGGTGTTATTATAGCGTGTGATTTGCAGTATAGGTGGTGTTATTATAGCGTGTGATTTGCAGTGATAGGTGGTGTTATTATAGCGTGTGATTTGCAGTATAGGTGGCGTTATTATAGCGTGTGATTTATAGTATAGGTGGCGTTATTATAGCGTGTGATTTGCAGTATAGGTGGTGTTATTATAGCGTGTGATTTGCAGTATAGGTGGTGTTATTATAGCGTGTGATTTGCAGTATAGGTGGCGTTATTATAGCGTGTGATTTGCAGTATAGGTGGTGTTATTATAGCGTGTGATTTGCAGTATAGGTGGTGTTATTATAGCGTGTGATTTGCAGTATAGGTGGCGTTATTATAGCGTGTGATTTGCAGTATAGGTGGTGTTATTATAGCGTGTGATTTGCAGTATAGGTGGTGTTATTATAGCGTGTGATTTGCAGTATAGGTGGCGTTATTATAGCGTGTGATTTGCAGTATAGGTGGTGTTATTATAGCGTGTGATTTGCAGTATAGGTGGCGTTATTATAGCGTGTGATTTGCGTTATTATAGCGTGTGATTTGCAGTATAGGTGGCGTTATTATAGCGTGTGATTTGCAGTATAGGTGGCGTTATTATAGCGTGTGATTTGCAGTATAGGTGGTGTTATTATAGCGTGTTATTTGCAGTGAAGGTGGCGTTATTATAGCGTGTGATTTGCAGTATAGGTGGCGTTATTATAGCGTGTGATTTGCAGTATAGGTGGCGTTATTATAGCGTGTGATTTGCAGTATAGGTGGTGTTATTATAGCGTGTGATTTGCAGTATAGGTGGTGTTATTATAGCGTGTGATTTGCAGTATAGGTGGCGTTATTATAGCGTGTGATTTGCAGTATAGGTGGCGTTATTATAGCGTGTGATTTGCAGTATAGGTGGCGTTATTATAGCGTGTGATTTGCAGTATAGGTGGTGTTATTATAGCGTGTGATTTGCAGTATAGGTGGTGTTATTATAGCGTGTGATTTGCAGTATAGGTGGCGTTATTATAGCGTGTGATTTGCAGTATAGGTGGTGTTATTATAGCGTGTGATTTGCAGTGAAGGTGGTGTTATTATAGCGTGTGATTTGCAGTATAGGTGGTGTTATTATAGCGTGTGATTTGCAGTATAGGTGGCGTTATTATAGCGTGTGATTTGCAGTATATTATAGGTGGTTTGCAGTTATTATAGCGTGTGATTTGCAGTATAGGTGGCGTTATTTATAGCGTGTGATTTGCAGTATAGGTGGCGTTATTATAGCGTGTGATTTGCAGTATAGGTGGTGTTATTATAGCGTGTGATTTGCAGTATAGGTGGTGTTATTATAGCGTGTGATTTGCAGTATAGGTGGCGTTATTATAGCGTGTGATTTGCAGTATAGGTGGCGTTGTTATTATAGCGTGTGATTTGCAGTATAGGTGGTGTTATTATAGCGTGTGATTTGCAGTATAGGTGGCGTTATTATAGCGTGTGATTTGCAGTATAGGTGGTGTTATTATAGCGTGTGATTTGCAGTATATGTGGCGTTATTATAGCGTGTGATTTGCAGTATAGGTGGCGTTATTATAGCGTGTGATTTGCAGTATAGGTGGTGTTATTATAGCGTGTGATTTGCAGTATAGATATATGGCGTGTGATTTGCAGTTATGCGTGTGATTTGCAGTATAGGTGGTGTTATTATAGCGTGTGATTTGCAGTATAGGTGGTGTTATTATAGCGTGATTTGAGTATAGGTGGTTTATTATATGTGATTTGCAGTATAGGTGTGTTATTATAGCGTGTGATTTGCAGTATAGGTGATTTAGCGTGTGATTTGCAGTATAGGTGGTGTTATTATAGCGGTGATTTGCGTTGGTATGTTATAGCGTGTGATTTGCAGTATAGGTGCGTGTATTATAGCGTGTGATTTGCAGTATACGTTAGTGTGATTTGCCTGCCGCCGCCGAGATTGTGTTTTAGCACGCCAGCATCGCGCTGAATCTCGGCGACAGGCTGCCGATATCTCGCACACGTGATCGCTGGAATACGTAAAAGCACATTCCAGCGAGCGCGTCATAGAAGCGACGGGATCCAGACGCGCGATGTCCCGCCAATTCTAACACGTGGGCGGAGTTATGAATCCTGAAGGAGAAATCCCCAGCCGGGATTTAAAAAAAAAAAGCCGGCATGGGATTCCCCCCTCGGATGGGGAGCATAATACGGTACGTGCCCTTAGGTCTGTTATGGGTTGCAAGGAGAGACCCCCCCTATACGCCGAAAAAACGGCGTGGGGGTCCCCCCAATACAATCCATACCAGACCCGTATCCAAAGCACGCCGGCCGGCCGGAATAGGAAATGGGAGTGAGCGAGCGCCCCCCCCCCCTCCTGAGCCGTACCGGGCAGCGTGCCCTCAACATAGGGGGGTCAGGTGCTCTGGGGTAGGGGGCGCATTGCGGCCCCCCACCCCAGAGCACCCTGTCCCCATGTTGATGAGGAACAGGGCCCCTTCCCGACAACCCTGGGCCGTTGGTTGTCGGGTATGCGGGCGGGAGGCTTATCGGAATCTGGAAGCCCCCTTTAATAAGGGGGCGATCCCCCCAGATACCGGCCCCCCACCCTAAGTGAAATGATTATGGTTAAGGTACATTGTACCCCTACCCATTCAGTAACTGCAAAACAAAAGTTTAAACACAAATAAACCACACAGTGTATTGAAATATTTTATTAGTTGGCCGCCGGGGGGGGGTGTGTATGATCGCTTTTTAGAAAAGCGCCCCCCTCCGGCGGGCTTCTGTGGGGGTGGGTGCCGCCGTCTGGTTCTCTTTTTTCCGCCGCCTGGGGGGGGCGCTTTGATAAAAGCGCCCACCACCCGCGGGCTTATTTCGACGTCTTCGGCGGCGGGGGGGGTCTTCTCCCACTCTCCGGGGTCTTCTCCCGCTCTCCGGGGTCTTCTCCGCTCTCCGGGGGTCTTCTTCTTCTTCAGGACTCGCCGCCGGCTATCTTCGTGTGTTAGCTCAATATTCCTAGCGGCGGCGGTCCCCTCTTCTGCGACGTCGGCGGCGTCTTCTTCTTCTTCTTATGCTGTCCAGATGTTGACGCGACGCTTCCTCCCGCTGTTATGCCCGGCGCGCGGCTCGCAGCGAAATATATAGGCCTGTCTTGTGACGTCGCAGAAGAGGGGACCGCCGCCGCTAGTAATTGAGCTAACACACGAAGATAGCGGCGGCGAGTCCTGAAGAAGAAGAAGACCCCCGGAGAGCGGAGAAGACCCCCGGAGAGCGGGAGAAGACCCCGGAGAGTGGGAGAAGACCCCCCCCGCCGCCGAAGACGTCGAAAGAAGCCCGCCGGGTGGTGGGCGCTTTTATCAAGCGCCCCCCCCGGCGGCGGAAGAGAACCAGACGGCGGCACCCACCCCCCACAGAAGCCCGCCGGAGGGGGGCGCTTTCTAAAAGCGATCATACACACCCCCCCCGGCGCCAACTAATAAAATATTTCAATACACTGTGTGGTTTATTTGTGTTTAAACTTTTGTTTTGCAGTGAATGGTTAGGGTACAATGTACCCCATACTCATTCACTTAGGTGTGGGGGGGCCGGTATCTGGGGGCCCCCTTATTAAAGGGGGCTTCCAGATTCCGATAAGCCTCCCGAATTTGCCCGCATATAGGTCCCCGTGAACCAACGGCCAGGGTTGTCGGGAAGGGGCCCTGTCCTCATCAACATGGGGACAGGGTGCTTCTGGGGTGGGGGGCCGCAGTGCGCCCCCTACCCCAGAGCACCTGATTTCCCCCCCATGTTGAGGCAACGCTTATAGCCCGGTAATTGCTCAGGAGGGGGGGGCGCTCGCTCGCCCCCACTCCCTTCCTGACCGGCCGGCCGGCGTGCTTTGGATACGGGTCGGTATGGATTGGTGGGGGACCCACCATTACGCCGTTTTTTTTGCGGCGTAGGGGGTCTCCTTGCAACCCATAACAGACCTAAGGGCCCGTTAAATGCTCCCAAGCTCCCGAGGGGGTGGAACCCATGCCGGATTTTTTTTTTAAATATAGGCGGGGATTTCTCCTTCAGTGATTCATAACTTATCCGCCCACGTTTAGAATTGGTGGGAATCCGCGGCGGTCATCCCCGTCGCTTCTATGACCGCGTCGCTCTCCATTCGCCCTCGCCAGTCGGGCTGGCTCTCGTGGCAGCCAGCTCGGCCTCATCGCGCGATGGAGCTCGTAAGATTGCACAATAATCCCAGTAGCGCCTAAGGGAGTGTGGTTGAGCACATATACCCACCGTGTGATTTACTGTAGTATGGTGTTATTATAGCGTGTGATTATATAGTATAGGTGGTGTTATTATAGCGTGTGATTTGCAGTATAGGCGGTGTTATTATAGCGTGTGATTTGCAGTATAGGTGGCGTTATTATAGCGTGTGATTTGCAGTATAGGTGGCGTTATTATAGCGTGTGATTTGCAGTATAGGTGGTGTTATTATAGCGTGTGATTTGCAGTATAGGTGGTGTTATTATAGCGTGTGATTTGCAGTATAGGTGGCGTTATTATAGCGTGTGATTTGCAGTATAGGTGGCGTTATTATAGCGTGTGATTTGCAGTATAGGTGGCGTTATTATAGCGTGTGATTTATAGTATATGCGGCGTTGTTATAGCGTGTGATTTGCAGTGAAGGTGTCGTTATTATAGCGTGTGATTTGCAGTATAGGTGGTGTTATTATAGCGTGTGATTTGCAGTATAGGTGGCGTTATTATACCGTGTGATTTGCAGTATAGGTGGCGTTATTATAGCGTGTGATTTGAAGTGAAGGCGGTGTTATTATACCGTGTGATTTGCAGTATAGGTGGTGTTATTATAGCGTGTGATTTGCAGTATAGGTGGCGTTATTATAGCGTGTGATTTGCAGTATAGGTGGCGTTATTATAGCGTGTGATTTGCATAGTGAAGGTGGGCGTATAAACCGTTGATTTGCAGTATAGGTGGCGTTATTATAGCGTGTGATTGCAGTATAGTGGCGTTAATTATCCGTGTGATTTGCAGTATAGTGGCGTTATTATAGCGTGTGATTTGCAGTATAGGTGGTTATTATAGCGTTTTGCAGTTATAGTTATTATAGCGTGTGATTGCAGTATATGTGGTGTTATTATAGCGTGTGATTTGCAGTAAGGTGGCGTTTATTATAGGTGGATTTGCGTTATTGTTATATACCGTGTGATATATAGTAAAGGTGGTGTTATTAACGTGTGATTTGCAGTATAGGTGGTGTTATTATAGCGTGTGATTTGCAGTATAGGTGGCGTTATTATAGCGTGTGATTTGCAGTAAAGGTGGTGTTATATAGCGTGTGATTTATTATGGCATTATTATAGCGTGTGATTTGCAGTATAGGTGGTGTTATTATACCGGTGATTTGCGTTATGGCGTATACCGTGTGATTTGCAGTATAGGTGGTGTTATTATAGCGTGTGATTTGCAGTAAGGTGGCGTTATAGTGTGATAATAGTATATGCGGCGTTATTATAGGTGTTTTGCATGAAGGTGGCGTTATATAGCGTGTGATTTTGCAGTGTGGTGTTATTTGCGTGTGATTTGCAGTATAGGTGGTGTTATTATAGCGTGTGATTTGCAGTATAGGTGGCGTTATTATAGCGTGTGATTTGCAGTGAAGGTGGCGTTATTATACCGTGTGATTTGCAGTATAGGTGGCGTTATTATAGCGTGTGATTTGCAGTATAGGTGGTGTTATTATACCGTGTGATTTGCAGTATAGGTGGCGTTATTATAGCGTGTGATTTGCAGTATAGGTGGTGTTATTATAGCGTGTGATTTGCAGTATAGGTGGCGTTATTATAGCGTGTGATTTATAGTATATGCGGCGTTGTTATAGCGTGTGATTTGCAGTGAAGGTGGCGTTATTATAGCGTGTGATTTGCAGTATAGGTGGTGTTATTATAGCGTGTGATTTGCAGTATAGGTGGTGTTATTATAGCGTGTGATTTGCAGTATAGGTGTCGTTATTATAGCGTGTAATTTGCAGTATAGGTGGCGTTATTATACCGTGTAATTTGCAGTATAGGTGGTGTTTTTATAGCGTGTGATTTGCAGTATAGGTGGTGTTATTATACCGTGTGATTTGCAGTATAGGTGGTGTTATTATAGCGTGTGATTTATAGTATAGGTGGCGTTATTATAGCGTGTGATTTGCAGTATAGGTGGCGTTATTATAGCGTGTGATTTGCAGTGAAGGTGGCGTTATTATAGCGTGTGATTTGCAGTATAGGTGGCGTTATTATAGCGTGTGATTTGCAGTATAGGTGGCGTTATTATACCGTGTGATTTGCAGTATAGGTGGCGTTATTATAGCGTGTGATTTGCAGTATAGGTGCTGTTATTATAGCGTGTGATTTGCAGTATAGGTGGTGTTATTATAGCGTGTGATTTGCAGTATAGGTGGCGTTATTATAGCGTGTGATTTGCAGTATAGGTGGCGTTATTATAGCGTGTGATTTGCAGTATAGGTGGCGTTATTATAGCGTGTAATTTGCAGTATAGGTGGCGTTATTATAGCGTGTGATTTGCAGTGAAGGTGGTGTTATTATAGCGTGTGATTTGCAGTATAGGTGGCGTTATTATAGCGTGTGATTTGCAGTATAGGTGGCGTTATTATACCGTGTGATTTGCAGTATAGGTGGCGTTATTATAGCGTGTTATTTGCAGTATAGGTGGCGTTATTATAGCGTGTAATTTGCAGTGAAGGTGGCGTTATTATAGCGTGTGATTTGCAGTATAGGTGGTGTTATTATAGCGTGTGATTTGCAGTATAGGTGGTGTTATTATAGCGTGTGATTTGCAGTATATGTGGTGTTATTATAGCGTGTGATTTGCAGTGAAGGTGGCGTTATTATAGCGTGTGATTTGCAGTGAAGGTGGCGTTATTATAGCGTGTGATTTGCAGTATAGGTGGTGTTATTATAGCGTGTGAATTGCAGTGAAGGTGGCGTTATTATAGCGTGTGATTTGCAGTATAGGTGGTGTTATTATAGCGTGTGATTTGCAGTATAGGTGGTGTTATTATAGCGTGTGATTTGCAGTATAGGTGGCGTTATTATAGCGTGTGATTTGCAGTATAGGTGGTGTTATATATAGCGTGGTGATTTATATAAGGGGGGTGGGGGGGGGGGGTGGGATATGCAAAGGGGGGGGGGGGGGGTAGCGGGGTGATGGGGGTGGGTGGTGTTATTATAGCGTGTGATTTGCAGTGAAGGTGGCGTTATTATAGCGTGTGATTTGCAGTATAGGTGGCGTTATTATAGCGTGTGATTTGCAGTATAGGTGGTGTTATTATAGCGTGTGATTTGCAGTATAGGTGGCGTTATTATAGCGTGTGATTTGCAGTATAGGTGGCGTTATTATAGCGTGTGATTTGCAGTATAGGTGGCGTTATTATAGCGTGTGAATTTGCAGTATAGGTGGCGTTATTATAGCGTGTGATTTGCAGTATAGGTGGCGTTATTATAGCGTGTGATTTGCAGTATAGGTGGTGTTATTATAGCGTGTGATTTGCAGTATAGGTGGCGTTATTATAGCGTGTGATTTGCAGTATAGGTGGTGTTATTATAGCGTGTGATTTGCAGTGAAGGTGGTGTTATTATAGCGTGTGATTTGCAGTATAGGTGGTGTTATTATAGCGTGTGATTTGCAGTATAGGTGGCGTTATTATAGCGTGTGATTTGCAGTATAGGTGGCGTTATTATAGCGTGTGATTTATAGTATATGCGGCGTTGTTATAGCGTGTGATTTGCAGTATATGCGGCGTTGTTATAGCGTGTGATTTGCAGTATATGCGGCGTTGTTATAGCGTGTGATTTGCAGTATAGGTGGCGTTATTATAGCGTGTGATTTGCAGTATATGCGGCGTTGTTATAGCGTGTAATTTGCAGTATATGCGGGCGTTGTTATAGCGTGTGATTTTGCAGTATAGGTGGCGTTATTATAGCGTGTGATTTGCAGTAGGCTGCGTTTATTATAGCGTGTGATTTTAGCAGTGAAGGTGGTGTTATTATAGCGTGTGGATTTGCAGTATAGGTGGCGTTATTATAGAGCGTGTGATTTGCAGTTATAGGTGGCGTTATTATAGCGTGTGATTTGCAGTATAGGTGGTGTTAATTATAGCGTGTGATTTGCAGTATAGGTGCTGTTATTATAGCGTGTGATTTGCAGTATAGGTGGTGAGATTATAGGTATATGCGCGTTGTTATATGCGTGTGATTTGCAGTATGGTGGGGGGGTGTTATTATAGCGGTGATTTGCAGTATTAGTGGCTTATTATAGCGTGTTATTTTGCAGTGAAGGTGGCGTTATTATAAGCGTGTGATTTGCAGTAAGGTGGCGTTATTATAGCGTGTGATTTGCAGTATAGGTGGCGTTATTATAGCGTGGTGATTTGCAGTATAGGTGGTGTTATTATAGCGTGTGATTTGCAGTATAGGTGCTGTTATTATAGCGTGTGATTTGCAGTATAGGGTGTGATTTATAGTGTGATTTGCAGTATAGGTGGCGTTATTATAGCAGTGATTTGCAGTATAGGTGGCGTTATTATAGCGTGTGATTTGCATAGTATAGGGGGCGTTATTGTATTAGTGGGATGGGGCGTTGTGCATTGTCAGTATATGCGGCGGTTGTTTTTATAGCGTGTGATTTGCAGTATATGCGGCGTTGTTATAGCGTGTGATTTGCAGTATATGCGGCGTTATTATAGCGTGTGATTTATAATATATGCGGCGTTGTTATAGCGTGTGATTTGCAGTATAGGTGGCGTTATTATAGCGTGTGATTTGCAGTATAGGTGGCGTTATTATAGCGTGTGATTTGCAGTGAAGGTGGCGTTATTATAGCGTGTTATTTGCAGTATAGGTGGCGTTATTATAGCGTGTGATTTGCAGTATAGGTGGCGTTATTATAGCGTGTGATTTGCAGTATAGGTGGCGTTATTATAGCGTGTGATTTGCAGTATAGGTGGTGTTATTATAGCGTGTGATTTGCAGTATAGGTGGCGTTATTATAGCGTGTGATTTGCAGTATAGGTGGTGTGATTATTATAGTGATTTAATTGGGGGCGGCGTTGTTTATACGCTGATATATTGCAGTATAGGAGTGTGTTATTATAGCGTGTGATTTGCAGTATAGGTGGTGTTTATTATAGCGTGTGATTTGCAGTGAAGGTGGCGTTATTATAGCGTGTGATTTGCAGTGAAGGTGCGTTTATTAGCGTGTGATTTGCAGTATAGGTGGCGTTATTATAGCGTGTGATTTGCAGTATAGGTGGCGTTATTATAGCGTGTGATTTGCAGTATAGGTGGTGTTATTATAGCGTGTGATTTGCAGTATAGGTGGTGTGATTTATAGTATATGCGGCGTTGTTATAGCGTGTGATTTGCAGTATAGGTGGCGTTATTATAGCGTGTGATTTGCAGTATAGGTGGCGTTATTATAGCGTGTGATTTGCAGTATAGGTGGTGTTATTATAGCGTGTGATTTGCAGTATAGGTGGTGTTATTATAGCGTGTGATTTGCAGTATAGGTGGTGTTATTATAGCGTGTGATTTGCAGTATAGGTGGTGTTATTAAAGCGAATGATTTGCAGTATATGTGGTGTTATTATAGCGTGTGATTTGCAGTGAAGGTGGCGTTATTATACCGTGTGATTTGCAGTATAGGTGGCGTTATTATAGCGTGTGATTTGCAGTATAGGTGGTGTTATTATAGCGTGTGATTTGCAGTATAGGTGGCTTTATTATAGCGTGTGATTTGCAGTATAGGTGGCGTTATTATAGCGTGTGATTTGCAGTAAAGGTGGCGTTATTATAGCGTGTGATTTGCAGTATAGGTGGTGTTATTATAGCGTGTGATTTGCAGTATAGGTGGTGTTATTATAGCGTGTGATTTGCAGTATAGGTGTCATTATTATAGCGTGTGATTTGCAGTATAGGTGGCGTTATTATAGCGTGTAATTTGCAGTATAGGTGGTGTTTTTATAGCGTGTGATTTGCAGTATAGGTGGCGTTATTATACCGTGTGATTTGCAGTATAGGTGGCGTTATTATAGCGTGTGATTTGAAGTGAAGGCGGTGTTATTATACCGTGTGATTTGCAGTATAGGTGGTGTTATTATAGCGTGTGATTTATAGTATAGGTGGTGTTATTATAGCGTGTGATTTGCAGTATAGGTGGTGTTATTATAGCGTGTGATTTGCAGTATAGGTGGCGTTATTATAGCGTGTGATTTGCAGTGAAGGTGGCGTTATTATACCGTGTGATTTGCAGTATAGGTGGCGTTATTATAGCGTGTGATTTGCAGTATAGGTGGTGTTATTATAGCGTGTGATTTGCAGTATAGGTGGCGTTATTATAGCGTGTGATTTGCAGTATAGGTGGCGTTATTATAGCGTGTGATTTGCAGTATAGGTGGCGTTATTATAGCGTGTTATTTGCAGTGAAGGCGGCGTTATTATAGCGTGTTATTTGCAGTGAAGGTGGCGTTATTATAGCGTGTGATTTGCAGTATAGGTGGCGTTATTATAGCGTGTGATTTGCAGTATAGGTGGTGTTATTATAGCTTGTGATTTGCAGTATAGGTGCTGTTATTATAGCGTGTGATTTGCAGTATAGGTGGTGTGATTTATAGTATATGCGGCGTTGTTATAGCGTGTGATTTGCAGTATAGGTGGTGTTATTATAGCGTGTGATTTGCAGTATAGGTGGCTTTATTATAGCGTGTGATTTGCAGTATAGGTGGTGTTATTATAGCGTGTGATTTGCAGTATAGGTGGTGTTATTATAGCGTGTGATTTGCAGTATAGGTGGTGTTATTATAGCGTGTGATTTGCAGTATAGGTGGTGTTATTATAGCGTGTGATTTGCAGTATAGGTGGCGTTATTATAGCGTGTGATTTGCAGTGAAGGTGGCGTTATTATACCGTGTGATTTGCAGTATAGGTGGCGTTATTATAGCGTGTGATTTGCAGTATAGGTGGTGTTATTATAGCGTGTGATTTGCAGTATAGGTGGCATTATTATAGCGTGTGATTTGCAGTATAGGTGGCGTTATTATAGCGTGTGATTTGCAGTATAGGTGGCGTTATTATAGCATGTGATTTGCAGTATAGGTGGTGTTATTATAGCGTGTGATTGCAGTATAGGTGGTGTTATTATAGCGTGTGATTTGCAGTATAGGTGGTGTTATTATAGCGTGTGATTTGCAGTATAGGTGTCGTTATAATAGCGTGTAATTTGCAGTATAGGTGGTGTTTTTATAGCGTGTGATTTGCAGTATAGGTGGCGTTATTATACCGTGTGATTTGCAGTATAGGTGGCGTTATTATAGCGTGTGATTTGAAGTGAAGGCGGTGTTATTATACCGTGTGATTTGCAGTATAGGTGGTGTTATTATAGAGTGTGATTTATAGTATAGGTGGTGTTATTATACCGTGTGATTTGCAGTATAGGTGGTGTTATTATAGCGTGTGATTTGCAGTATAGGTGGCGTTATTATAGCGTGTGATTTGCAGTGAAGGTGGCGTTATTATACCGTGTGATTTGCAGTATAGGTGGTGTTATTATAGCGTGTGATTTGCAGTATAGGTGGTGTTATTATACCGTGTGATTTGCAGTATAGGTGGCGTTATTATAGCGTGTGATTTGCAGTATAGGTGGTGTTATTATAGCGTGTGATTTGCAGTATAGGTGGCGTTATTATAGCGTTTGATTTATAGTATATGCGGCGTTGTTATAGCGTGTGATTTGCAGTGAAGGTGGCGTTATTATAGCGTGTGATTTGCAGTATAGGTGGCGTTATTATAGCGTGTGATTTGCAGTATAGGTGGTGTTATTATAGCGTGTGATTTGCAGTATAGGTGGCGTTATTATAGCGTGTGATTTGCAGTATAGGTGGTGTTATTATAGCGTGTGATTTGCAGTAAGGTGGTGTTTATTTATACGTGTGATTTGCAGTATAGGTGGCGTTATTATAGCGTGTGATTTGCAGTATAGGTGGTGTTATTATAGCGTTGTTGATTTGCAGTGAAGGTGGTGTTATTATAGCGTGTAATTTGCAGTATAGGTGGTGTTATAATAGCGTGTAATTTGCAGTATAGGTGGTATTATAGCGTGTGATTTGCAGTATAGGTGGCGTTATTATAGCGTGTGATTTGCAGTATTGGTGGCGTTATTATAGCGTGTGATTTGCAGTATAGGAGTGGTGTTATTATAGCGTGTGATTTGCAGTATAGGTGGCGTTATTATAGCGTGTGATTTGCAGTATAGGTGGGTGTTATTATAAGCGTGTGATTTGCAGTGAAGGTGGTGTTATTATAGCGTGAATTTGCAGTATAAGGGTGGTGTTATTATAGCAGTGTGATTTGCAGTATAGGTGGTGTTATTATAGCGTGTGATTTGCAGTATAGGTGGCGTTATTATAGCGTGTGATTTTATAAGTATCTACAGCGTTTGTATATAGCGTGTTGATATTGACGTAAGTGCGGCGTTGTTATAGCGTGTGATTTGCAGTATAGGTGGCGTTATTATAGCGTGTGATTTGCAGTATAGGTGGCGTTATTATAGCGTGTGATTTATAGTATATGCGGCGTTGTTATAGCGTGTGATTTGGCAGTGTAGATGGCGTTCGTTATAAGCGTGTGATTTGCAGTATAGGTGGTGTTATTATAGCGTGTGATTTGCAGTGAAGGTGCGTTATTATAGCGTGTGATTTGCAGTAAGGTGGTGTTATTATAGCGTGTGATTTGCAGTATAGGTGGCGTTATTATAGCGTGTGATTTGCAGTATAGGTGGAGTTATTATAGCGTGTGATTTGCAGAATAGGTGGCGTTATTATAGCGTGTGATTTGCAGTATAGGTGGTGTTATTATAGCGTGTGATTTGCAGTATATGGGAGTGGTGTGATTTTATAGTAATTAAGAGGTTGGCGTTGATATAGCGTGTGATTTGCAGTATATGTTGTGTTATTATAGCGTGTGATTTGCAGTGAAGTGGTTTAATATAGCGTGTGATTTGCAGTGAAGGTGGTGTTATTTATACAGAAAATACCGTGTGATTTGCGCAGTATGGTGGCGTTTATTATAGCGTGTGATTTGCCAGTATAGGTGGTTGGTCGTTGATTTCAGTAAAGCGTGTT